>CM062638.1:23083291-23683291 GCA_025617555.3 Puccinia polysora | reverse complement strand
TTGGGTACTTGAAGAGCTCGGCCTGTTATCTTGCAAAGAGACTTTATCACCGCTAACACAAAATTTTCATCTCAAACCTGCCTCCAACGACAATCATGCAGAATTTTGCCAGCTAAACATTAATTACAGATCTGCGAACGGGCTTCTCAATCACCTATCACAATACACTCGTCCAGACATTTCTTTCTCCGTATCTAGTCTGTCTAGGTTCAACGCCAAGCCCAGTATGAGTCACTGGCGGGAGGTTTGGAAAGTATGGAAATACCTCAAGACAATCAAAAATCTCAAAATTACCATCAAATACAATCCTAAGCAAGAAGTCCTCTCCAGCTTCAGTGATGCCACCTGGGGAGACAATACAGTTTTTCAAAAATCTCAAACCATATACGTCATCTTTCACTATGGAAGCCTGGTTATCTGGAACTCAACCAGACAACGGAACATCACTTATTCCACCACTGAATCCAAACTGAATGCACTGCTTGATTGTTATCTTGAGACGAAATGAATCAGACACCTCATCAATGAGATCTACCACAACTTCAAGTTCAAACCCACATTGTATATAGACAACAAGGGCTTGGACAACAAGATAAAAAAATTCAGCTCTCACTCTAAGTCACGACATATAGATATAAAAACAAAAGGTCTTCGCGAAGATTTCACAAATCAAGAATTCAAACTAGAAATCATCCCTAGTCTATCCATGGTTGCCGATTCACTCTCAAAGGCATCCTCTATCAGTTCTCTTAAGTTATTACAAGAAACAATATTCTCTACCTGAGACAAATAACTTCACAGATAACCCACTTACCAGCCACGGGGAGTGTTGAGAAATCACTCCTCACGGTTCTCTTCTCTCTGACCACCGCGCACCCTCCAAAATGCCGCGCACCCTGAAGATTAGTGTGAACACTCTATTCTGAGTATTGTCCTCTCTCAAACTCAAGTCTCAGCTCCAGATCCTTCTAGCGTCCAGTCCACTTTCTTTCATCCTAAAAATCCCTCTTCTCCCCGAATAACCTCTCATGAAAACTACTCGAATCGACTTCTTTATTCTCCTCATCTTTCTTTTTCTCTTTCTTTATTGTATCTTTCCTTTCTACTTTTTCTGTTCTTTTCTACCTTCTCTGTTCTTTTCCCTTAAACCACATCTTGCCTCAATTCTTGATCCATCATCTCAGCTAACCCAATTATGGTCCATGTGCTCTTGTCTGGTAAGACCTATCCACATGATTTATCACAACTAACAACTCTCAACTCTGACTTCTGTCTGTTTCAGTCATCTACTCATCTCCTCTAGCCTCATCCTCTCTTCTGCCGCTCACGCTGTCCTGTTCCTGATCATAGTTCTAGCCGTTGGTGTTTCTTGCATCTTCCTTGTCATCTATATTCTCATTTGAATCAGTTGTTCTAATCTTCTCTAAAATTCATGTCTTCAGCCCGCTGGTTTTTAGTCCCAAGAAATCAAATAGTGAAATCAACACACTTTCTCAGACAGAAATTTCACTTTTCCCATGGAATTCATGCTTCCATTTCATGGTGGAAGCTTTAGCTCATTATGGGGTTTCAGATGAAAGGTTCCTCAAAAACAAAATATTCAGATGAGTCAACTAAATTATATTCCAAAACCACAGAAAAAAATTGGAAACAATTTTCCTGATTGCCCATAATTTGATAAAACAGTAGAGGTTAAAAGAATAAACAGGAAATGAATTCTTTAATAAGAAAAAATGCTGCTATAAATGAATCAGATTTGCAAAAGATTCATCTTCTTAATAATATAAAGAGCAATATATCTGAACTCATATGAAACGCATGCAATTCATCTCAGCCCTCTTGATTTTTTATTGATTATCCTGGTGGGTTGGATGAAGCAACTATGACTCATAGGCATACTCTTGAGTTGGTTGACAGACTCCTTCAAGGCCTAATTGATTTTGGTTTACCTTTTTGAGGAAAATTAGGATTTTATGGTGGTGAATTTTGGCAAATTCTACCTGTTTCTCAAAAGGGTACACATCCTCAGATATTTTAGCAAATTTTGGGAAATTCTACCAGGCTGATGTTAAATTCATGGCTACATGGCTACACCTGAGCCGTGCATACCCCACAGAATTTGAGTGTGGTCGGGCTGTACTCCACACGGCACCAGACCACCGTGTGGTGGCTGCACAACTAAATTTTAGCCTTGTAGAGCCACACACGGCTCAAATGTAGTTGTGTTTCTGTGCCACATGGCCATCCCGACCACATTCAAGCTGTGTGGGGCTCTACACAGCTCAAATGAAGTTGTGTAGCTGTGCCACATGGCTACAAGTCTGGTGGGGAAAAAAATAAAATAAATATAAATATAAATATAAAAATAAAAATAAAAATAAAAATAAAAAAATAAAAATAAAAATAAAAATAAAAATAAAAATAAAAATAAAAATAAAAATAAAAATAAAAATAAAAATAAAAATAAAAATAAAAATAAAAATAAAAATAAAAATAAAAATAAAAATAAAAATAAAAATAAAAATAAAAATAAAAATAAAAATAAAAATAAAAATAAAAATAAAAATAAAAATAAAAATAAAAATAAAAATAAAAATAAAAATAAAAATAAAAATAAAAATAAAAATAAAAATAAAAATAAAAATAAAAATAAAAATAAAAATAAAAATAAAAATAAAAATAAAAATAAAAATAAAAATAAAAATAAAAATAAAAATAAAAATAAAAATAAAAATAAAAATAAAAATAAAAATAAAAATAAAAATAAAAATAAAAATAAAAATAAAAATAAAAATAAAAATAAAAATAAAAATAAAAATAAAAATAAAAATAAAAATAAAAATAAAAATAAAAATAAAAATAAAAATAAAAATAAAAATAAAAATAAAAATAAAAATAAAAATAAAAATAAAAATAAAAATAAAAATAAAAATAAAAATAAAAATAAAAATAAAAATAAAAATAAAAATAAAAATAAAAATAAAAATAAAAATAAAAATAAAAATAAAAATAAAAATAAAAATAAAAATAAAAATAAAAATAAAAATAAAAATAAAAATAAAAATAAAAATAAAAATAAAAATAAAAATAAAAATAAAAATAAAAATAAAAATAAAAATAAAAATAAAAATAAAAATAAAAATAAAAATAAAAATAAAAATAAAAATAAAAATAAAAATAAAATAAAATGAAATGAAAAAATTAAAATAAAATAAAATAAAATAAAAATAAAATAAAATAAAATAAAATAAAAAAATAAAATAAAATAACATAAAATAAAATAAAATAAAATAAAATAAAAATAAAATAAAATAAAAAAAGCAGAAATCAACCAAAAGATCAAAAAAATTGATTTTTTGGTTAAAAAAAACAAAAAAAATAAGAAATAAAATATAAATAAATAAATATAAATAAATAAATATAAATAAATATAAATAAATAAATATAAATAAATAAATAAATATAAATAAATAAATAAATATAAATAAATAAATATAAATAAATAAATATAAATAAATAGATATCAATAGATATAAATAGATATAAATAAATAAATATAAATAAATATAAATAAATATAAATAAATAGATATAAATAAATAAATATAAATAAATAAATATAAATAAATAAACATAAATAAATAAGTATAAATAAATATAAATAAATAAATATAAATAAATAAATATACATAAATAAATATAAATAAATAAATATAAATAAATAAATATAAATAAATAAATATAAATAAATAAATATAAATAAATAAATATAAATAAATAAATATAAATAAATAAATATAAATAAATAAATATAAATAAATATAAATAAATAAATATAAATAAATAAATATAAATAAATAAATATAAATAAATATAAATAAATAAATATAAATAAATAAATATAAATAAATAAATATAAATAAATAAATATAAATAAATAAATATAAATAAATAAATATAAATAAATAAATATAAATAAATAAATATAAATAAATAAATATAAATAAATAAATATAAATAAATAAATATAAATAAATAAATATAAATAAATAAATATAAATAAATAAATATAAATAAATAAATATAAATAAATAAATATAAATAAATAAATATAAATAAATATAAATAAATCAATATAAATAAATAAATATAAATAAATAAATATAAATAAATAAATATAAATAAATAAATATAAATAAATAAATATAAATAAATAAATATAAATAAATAAATATAAATAAATAAATATAAATAAATAAATATAAATAAATAAATATAAATAAATAAATATAAATAAATAAATATAAATAAATAAATATAAATAAATAAATATAAATAAATAAATATAAATAAATAAATATAAATAAATAAATAAATATAAATAAATAAATATAAATAAATAAATATAAATAAATAAATATAAATAAATAAATATAAATAAATAAATATAAATAAATAAATATAAATAAATAAATATAAATAAATAAATATGAATAAATAAATATAAATAAATAAATATAAATAAATAAATATAAATAAATAAATATAAATAAATAAATATAAATAAATAAATAAATATAAATAAATAAATATAAATAAATAAATATAAATAAATAAATATAAATAAATAAATATAAATAAATAAATATAAATAAATAAATATAAATAAATAAATATAAATAAATAAATATAAATAAATAAATATAAATAAATAAATATAAATAAATAAATATAAATAAATAAATATAAATAAATAAATATAAATAAATAAATATAAATAAATAAATATAAATAAATAAATATAAATAAATAAATATAAATAAATAAATATAAATAAATAAATATAAATAAATAAATATAAATAAATAAATATAAATAAATAAATATAAATAAATAAATATAAATAAATAAATATAAATAAATAAATATAAATAAATAAATAAAATGAAATGAAAACAATAAACACTGAAGACAGCCAACTGGTTGTCTTCAGATTCAAGTTTAACTTGACTAGCCCTAAAGTGACAGGGCCAAAAAATTCAAGGAGTCTTTTGACCAGCCCTGAAGTTTGAGTGCCAAAAAAAAATACAAGTCTTTTGACCAGCCCTCAATTAAAAACGCCAAAAAAAGCAAGTTTGACTTGTGTTAATCTGATCCCATCACATGCTTAACAAAATTTAAGCTTTTGATGGGATCAGCCCAACACAAGTTGAACTGACTTACCATCAAAATCTCATTCAAAAGACTCATAATAATGATTTTACCTCAAAACACTCAACATAATGATGTTCAAAATGTGATAAACCTTTATATCAACAGAATTACAATATCAGCATGTTAGACCCAACTCAAATGATGAAATTAATTTAAAAGTTAGAATACAACTCAAGTTTATCTTTGAGGTGATCAACACAACAAGCTGCCTTTTTAGAAATCATGGAACATGGTTTGGAAACTATGGGAAGGATTGGAATCACACCTCCCTCAATCACAAGCTGGACCCAATGGTTATTGTTAACAAAGAAAATGAAAATAGGATCTGATTTTTTTTACATAGGAGTAAAAGAACAACATGATTCAAATTAAATGAAACATATTGGTCTTCCACAAGTATCATATATTATGTGACCCATGTCAAGCTTTGAAAGCCATTTCAAAGAGGGAATTTTTTCATTGATTTCATTGACATCAAGTCTTTTTTCTATCTTTTCAATATCTTTACTGCCACCAAGGATCTTAGAAAAGCAGCCCTTTGTTTCCTCAATGTTTCAAGCATTTATTTCCAAAGTTTAAACCATCCATCCTCATTGTAACCAAGTGATTTAGAAATGACTCTAAAACCACAATTTCCATCACCAACTGAGTCCCAAACCTCACCCAAGAACTTATGTAAGTTCTCAGGTGTTTGATGGAGGTAATTTACTTCCTAAAATCAAGAATTAGTCAGCCAAAATTCTAATCTCATTCAAGGAATCACCACTCACCAAAGATGAGCTTCTGTTTGACTCCTCCATTGTGTCTGCTTCATCCTTTGAAAAGGAATCAAATTCCAATGGCACCAAACCCAATGAACTTTCAGTCTCTTCCACTGAAATATGAAATTCAGATGAAGATCCTGACTTGGAATATAAAAATTTCTCAATCAGTTCATTAAACCATAAAAATGACCCTTTCACAAAAAAAAAGACTTAAAAATTCTGTTTTCAATTTGTTCAAATTGAGAACAATCTTGCCGGTTATCTGTCAATTTTGTATGGCCTCTCCTCAATTGCAAGACTTTAGGTTCAAGTCTGGGCTTTTATTGATAATAGGCTGTCTCCTTCATCAAGTGCTTCAACCGCCCGCAATAATCTTGATCAAGATGAGTCAATATCATTTCATTGAGCGTCTCATGTACCTGAGAATTGTGTAGCACTTCATCAACATCAAACTTCAAAAATTTAAAAGGATCAAATATGTCAGCTCTCTGATACCAGGAACCTTGCATTTCTTTAGCTACAGAGAGTGATAAAGATACTGTAATAATAATAATAATAATAATAATAATAATTCCAAAAACAAACCCTTAGAGGCTCAAATAAATAATATAATAGGAGCAGTTGCAAGGTTTAATTGTTTTGGTAATAAACGTTTTTCAGTATGTATATAAAAGAGGGGCCACAGTATCATACTACTGGTGGGATTTACAGACAAAGAAACCTCTCTTCAAGGGGCCTCCTTAGGCAGTTTAAGACCCTTGGAATGAAGATGGGTGCCTTAGAAAGGGCTTATTCCACTAATAACCGGGCATAACAGCACAATGGCCAAGACAGGAAGGAAAACACTCACTCTGAGCACTTTAATACAAAAATCCTGCAAAAATTGGAAGGGTTTTGGAGCAGATGGGGTGGATTGCCTGACTAACTGCAAGGGTTGATTGGTTTTAAGAAATAAATAATAATACTACAGACTTGTTCATAAATAACTTGCTTGACTAACAATGAGATGGTATCTGATTGACAATCATAATTCCTGGTAAACTGATAATGGAATAATGGATCCAAAGAGGTCTGTATAAATACCTTTTTGGGGTGATTTTGAGCTTCTCAGGGCGCGTAGAGAGAGTTCTGCTAATGGGCTGAGGCTGGCAAGCCAGTCAGAGCAAGATTAGCACGTGCACTTGGTGCTGTCAATCATTTGACCTTAGATCTTCTGGATTTCTGGACTATTTTAGCCACAGGATCTGTTAATCTATTATGGCGTAAATTTGATCATTCTGCACTCATCCTTCATTTGTACTATTATTATTGCTTTAAAGTGAACAGATGTGGACATTTACTAATTTTCCATTATATTCTGATCACGTAGATAATTTTTAACAATTTTTATGAACACTCCTTGTAGTGTTTTGTGGTCTTCAAAGATCAGAGTCAATGATTTATGTGGTAATCCTTGATCTTTAATTTGTTATTAAAAAATGTTCTAAACTTAATTTTTATTAATTTTAATTAAGTTTTGATCTTTTTAGATTATTACTAATGCATATGTCAACTTGTTACATATGCCATTCAACCCTGTTTAGGTTTTAGCTCATCTGAGCGCTACCTGGTTGTCAGATTAGTCACAACAGATCCAGACGCAGGGATCAGTCAGTTCAGATGCGCGCGGGGTGGGATCCGCTGCGTGCGTGGCAGAATTAGCTGCGCGCAGGTCTTTAGTACGCAAGAAACTGCTATTATGAGTACGTAGGGGTATGTAATGATGCGGGGCTGCGTGCGGGAATTGTGACAGAACACATTTCCGCGTGTAACTCCTAAAATATACACAACACCTCAATTCTGAGTGAAATTTAGGTGTAAACCCTATATGTGACAACACATAGGAATTTTAAAATGGCAAAAAGTTGCCATACTGGTGTTGTAATTTTTAGTACTTTTCTTTTTAATTATTTTAAAAATGTAAGGACTTGGATTTCAAGGGTGGGGTCAGTGAGTGACCCTACCTACCTTTGGGTGAGGAATCCATTTATTTGAAAATATTTATGGATCTCTCACTCCTTCTTTTGTTAATTTAGATGTTCTTATTTTTTATAGTTTTTTTGTTTGCTATGACAGGTTTCTCTGTACATAGTAGCAAGCTGACATTCCCCCACTCCAAGATATGTCTATATTGCAAAAGAAATTCTGGGTCAATGCCTTCTGTGGGCTCTGTAGTTCCTTAGGTGTATGGTTCCATCAGGTATATTGTGTTCAGGTAACAATTCATCCTTATCAGCTGATTCTCCCTTGTACATCACTAAGGATTACTTCCACAGCATTCTTACCATGAAGTTTATTAATGGTGAAAGGTCCAAAAAAAGCTAGTCTAAGCTTTCTATTTCCAGCTAAGTTGGTGAATTTGGTGATAGAGATCAAGAAGTGATCACCAATCTTGAAATCAGGCTTCTTATGGGTTTTATCCCACCTTTGTTGGTTATACTCCACAGAATCCTGGACACACTTAACAGCATGTTTATTGGCTACATCTATCATGTTTTTGAAATCAGGTGATGAAGGGCAAATATTTGTTAGATTGTGATTAATTTTATCCTTGGGTAATTTAGGAATCCATCCTCTTTCAAGTATGTAAGGTGCTTCCTTAGTGGTAGAGTGCTTGCTACTGTTGTAGGTCATCTCTAGTGCAGGTAAAAGGCGAACCCAATTGTGTCAATAACCATCAGAATTCTTGTATTCTAGACAAAAGCCACAGAATCTCCTGAGCATTTCTTCCAGGGTCTGAATCATTCTTTCAGCTAAGCCATCTGTCTGAGGGTGATAAGCTGTAGAGAAAGCTAAGGTGGTTCCCAGCATTTCATGAAGATTTCTCCAGAACCCAGAGGTGAATTTAGAATCTCTGTCACTGATAATGATCTTGGGAACTCCAACATCAGCAATGATTCTGTTTCAAAATAATAGGGCAACTTCCATAGCAGTGTCTTCCTTGTGATTAGGTAGAAGCTTTGCTTTCTTGGAGAACCTATCCACAATGACTAGGACTGAGTTGTAGGAATAGGCTCCTCCTTTTGGTAGTCCAGTTACAAAGTCCATGTTGATGCTTTCCCATCTTTTCTTGGGTTCAGAAATCTTTTGCAGTAGACCAAACCCTTTCCCAGTGGTCCTGTTGGACTTCTGACAAGTTTCAAAACTAGTAATATACTGGATAGTGGAGACTCTCCAATTGATCCACCAAGCGGTTTTTTTAACCTTATCTAAGGCTCTATCAGCAGATAAATGGCCAGATGAGCAGTTATCATGGCATTCAGCCAGAACTTGTTTGATATGGTCATCCTTAGTTAAGACTATAACACTTGAATGTTGATTCCTGTAGCATACTAGACCATCCCATATGGTGAACCTTCCAGCTTTGTATGGTTTCAAGAGGGGTTCAGGTAGGCTATTGATCAATTCAGATGGTGGAGAAGTACTTTCCATAATGGTGATCAGAGTTTTCATTCCAGAATTGTAAGATTCTTTGATTGAGTTGAACAAGGATTCATTGAATTCACAAATGTGGATTCCCATTATAGGAGCTTCAACGTTCAACATGTTAATGTTAAGGATAGGGAAGATAGCATTATCCTCTTGATCATGAGCAGGGCTACTTGGGTCATTGGGTAAAGCATTCATGCTCAAACTATCAGCATTCTGGTATCTAGCACCAGCTTGGTGAACTATGGTCATCTGACCTCTGTACTGTTGTATGGCTATCTGCCATCTTAACATGTGCCTACTAGGGGTCTTCATGTTCATCAAATTCCTGAAGGCATTGCATTCAGTAATCACTGTGAGCTTGGTTTCTTCCAAGTATTAATGAAGTTTCTCCAGAGCCCATACTAAAGCAAGGCATTCCATTTGGCTTGCACCATACCTTTTCTCAGTATCCTTAACTTGTCTGGATATGAAGAGTATAGGTTTTTCACTGTTTTTTAATCCTCTATGAATTCCTGGTGTAATTCAGCTCCTAGCCCGTCCATACTAGCATCTATATAGAGCTTGAAGGGTTTATAATAGTCTGGCTGAATCATTACTGAAGCTGAAGCCATGGCCATCTTGAGTTCCTTGTAATTCTTAACTCTTTCATGAGTCATTTCAAACAAGGTGGTGTTGTTGCAGATTTCATACAGAAACTTGTTTAGAAGAGCAAACTTTGGTAATTACTTCCTATAGTAGCTGAAGAAGCTAATAAAAGATAGGTGTTCAGTTTTATTCTGAGGCAATGGCCTATTCATTACTGCTGCTACCTTGTTTTGGTCAGCAGCTAAGGTTAGTCCAGAGACAATGTTTCCTAAGGCTTTCAGTTCTCCATAACCAAAGTTACACTTTTTCATTGATACTTTTAATCCCACGGCAGAGATAGTTTTGAGGAGTAATCTTATTTTATCCAGGTGGGTATCCCAATCATAAGAGTAACTGATAACATCATCAATGTAAACCATCATCCATCCTTGTCTGATGAACAATCCTAGAACTGTGTCCATCATCCTTTGAAAATGAGTAGGAGCATTTTTTATATCAAAAGGGATGCTTGGGTACTCATAAATTCCCCCATGACAGATAATTCTCATGAATTTCTGGCTATCAGGGCTTATAGGCATTTGGTGAAAACCTTTCAGCATGTCCATGGTAGTGATGTACTTAGCTTTTGACAGGTTATGCAGAGAATGGTCAATCCTTGGAATTGGAAAATAATCAGCTTGGTGTAGTTGTTCAGCATTCTGAAATCTCCAACCATCCTTGACTTATCATTATGCCAAGCTATAATTACTGGAGTATTGATATCTACTTGTTCATTGTGTCCTACTTTCCTTAATACTTGTAGGTCAACCAACTCTTGAACATGAGTTTCCAGAGCAGCTCTGGATTTTGGACTAGAAGGGTAAGCAGGTCTCCTGAGGTTAAGTGGGTAAGGAGGCTTAATGGTTAGAGTCAGAATCATATCATGTCATTTGATGTTACCAATGGGGTGATCCTTGGTACAGAAAGCATTCTGATTTTTGAAGCATACTTGTAGGATATCCCATTTCTGTTTATCATTGAGAAGGGGATTCAAAGCTGCTTGAGAGAAGTATTTTTTATTGAAACTCTCTTAGTGTTTTTAATAATTTTAATCAAAAGTTTGAGAATTTACATGGCATATTTGAAACTACTTGTTCCAGTCTCCCCCTATGGTGAAGTATCTACCCTTGCTTTGGAATACATCTATACCATAGAAGCAAAGAGAATCATTACCAAGGATAAAGTAATCACACACTCCATTTTGGAACACTACAAATTCTATGTTCAGTTTGATTGATCCTTTAGAGTGAGGGAGTATGATATCAGAGGACCATACTCCAACAGCATCAAGAGAAGAATTACAACTGCTGAACTTAGCCTGGGGTACTGATAATAAGTTCAGTTTCCAGTTTGGGTCTTGTTTCTCCAAATAAGTTCAACCAACACAAGAGCAAAAGGCTCCACGGTCCAAGATTTACTTAACAGGGGAACCTTGGATCAAACCAGTAGCCCAGCATGTATTGCCAGAAGTGTAACTTTTACCAGCAGAAGGTTTCGGAGTCAAGGCCTTAGCCTCAGAGATGTGGTGAATCTTCATGTTGGGGTTCCATTTTTGAGGTAAGTTAAAATCCTCATTAACAGAATTTATGTCCAGAGAATACTCAATACTTCCTTCGATAACATTGATGGTTTTAGTGATCATCAAATCACACTCAGAAAGTGATCCATCAGTATCATCAAGGTGAGGGTCAGGATTATCATGATTATCATACTCTTCTCCTTTGTTAGGGTTAATCCTTTTCCTAGGTAGAGGAAAATCAGGTTTTATATGTCCTGTATGGTTACAGCTCCAACATACTTTTTCCTTTGAATCTGGAGTCCTCTTGACCTCCAAGATATTTGGATTAGTGGCAGGGGATTCCTTAGTTTTTTCAGTATAATCTTCCCTGTTCCTAGTATTTTGTTCCCTGGGGATACTGTTTACTCTCTTATCTAGACCATTCATATCAATATTCTCTTCCAACACAACTATCAAGGTAGAAAGATCAGAATCCATAGGCATCCTGCACCTTAAACTGTGGTTGATTTGTCTGGGACATAAGTTGAGAATTCTTCCATTGACTTCTTTTTTATCAGCATCCGGGTAAAAACAGTCTAACCTTCTTTTCTGGTCTAGGCACCACTTATGAGGTTTGTCCTTGGATGGATCAAACTGGGAGGTTTCAAAAGTTTTCATCATCTTTCTTTTCCAAATTCTAGTACCAAATTGTACTCTGATCAATTCCTTCCAAGAACTCCAGGATAAAGATCCAAATTCTTCCCTTTTATTGATAAACCAATCAAGAGCTACTCCTTCAAACATTCTGGGCAATTGTACCACAAATATTTTATCAGGGAGTTCATAAGAAGCAAGAGTATAATCAATAAATTTAATGAAACTGACATGGTTGTATTCTCCTTCTCTGGAGAATTTTGGCCATTCAGTAATGGGTGGAAGTAACTTCAAAGCCTGTTCTATTTCAGGAGTAGGACTTGTCCTAAAAGATTCATCCCTAGTTGTCCTAGTTCTGGCAGGAACACTAGGAGTACTGGTGAACCTAGCAGGTCTAGTTTCTTCCAGGCCAATGACTGGAGAGTTAGTAGAATAGAATTGAAGATCTCTGAGATCATTCTTAATCATACCTAACTCCAAATCAAGTTTGTTGTTTAGTAAATCAATTTTTTTAATCAGGTGAGCTGAAGGAGTAGGACTAGTTTTATTAACTTCTTCCTTAAGCTGGTTCATGGTTGCAAGAAGATCTTCCTAAAGAATTGATTTGTTATCATCAATATGTTTCATCAGGTCCAACTTACTAGATTTCATACTATCCTTGATTTTTTGTATTTCTAACTCATCAATTCTGATATTCTGAGACTTGGTATCAATCCCTCTGAAAATAAACAGTCTAAATTTGTCCAATTGTTAATAAACTTTGTCAAAACACCAGCTTGTAACAGTAAAATTGTGAGACACATTTACAGAAAAGCTATTAAGAGCTTCTACATCTAATTGTGGTACACCTTTGTCCACTTCTGGGCTAGGTATATTATGCTGTCCCAATCCTTTGGGTTCCTTAACTTCTGATGGGCTGAGGACCTCTTTTTTTTGGGGTCCTTTCCCTTTAAGGAAGATAACTGATCCCAAGTATTCCAGTTCTGCACATAGCCTTCTACCTCTTTCTTTGGGATCAACTTGTGCAGAGAAATCTGAGATTTCTTTGCCAGACAAATAGCTCTTACAATACCTGGCTGATACTCCTGGGTCTGAGCCAGTTTGAATTGTTCCCAATAGTTCACGTGCTCTTTCAGTAATACCTTGACTCTTTCCTCCTTGGTTGAGTCCAGCTGGAGTGGCATAGGAGGACTGGTATCCTCCTTGGATAACACTTTAGGCAGAGGGTGGTTCTCCAATGGTCTGTTGGTTGAATTGGTGGCTGCGGTTGTCACTTTTGTTGTCCCGCATGACGCTATGGTCATGGGTTCAAGCCCTCTCATTGCGCTTGCAACTGGAGTCCTTGCGCATATGGGTTCCTGCGGGCAGAGATCAATACAATGGGGCTCTACCTGTTGCTTGGGTGTTGTGCCTGTTTTGGTTCATAGCACCAAGAAAAATGAGTAAGTCTTTTTTCAAAACTTTTGAGAAAAGACTTAAAAATATAAATAATAATATTTTTCTTGTCTTTATATTTTTAATAATTTTTTATATATATTTTAACTCACTTAAAATTAAATTTGAGGGTACCAACACTTGGTTGGGATCACCACTGTCCTTGGGGGGTATTCCAACGGGGTCTGGGTGAGTTCCAATCAGATCCTGGAATAAATCCAAGGGTAAGTCCAAGGGTACACTGTCTGGGACGTCCTCTAGGAGATCCAGGTCAATGAGATCACCAAACCCCAAATTCACTGAGATGGATAAAGACAAAAAAATATAATTTTAATATTTTTTTTGCATTTTTACGTGGCAAGATGATGTTTTTAGAAAAATAATCACTTTTATTAGTTTTTGATTTTTCTTTATCTTCAGGATTATTTAGTTTATAAATATAAAGCTTCCATTGATAAATTTTCCACTCCTTATTTTGCCTTAATAAAGAATTGAAATTGATAATTCTTTCAAGCTCAAGTTCTATTTCCTGTATAACCTGCTGTTTATAATAAAGCAATTTCTCTTGTTGTTGCTCAGGAGTTATCATAACAGGGACAAAGTTACAGAGTTTTTCTTCTTTTTTCTTTTTAGGAAGGTTCAAATAATAATTGATCAATTCTCTGTTTGTCTTAACATCCACTAGAGAAACAAATGATCAAAAATATATGTTATAATTATTTTAACTTACTTTTGAAAAGTAGACTGGCCCAAGGAATAAATAACCAAAGATTAATTATTTAAGGATATTTCCCGGCCAGACCCCCAGTTGTCAGCTCTCTGATACCAGGAACCTTGCAGTCCTTTAGCTACAGAGATTGATAAAAATACTGGAATAATCATGATAGTTATTCCAAAAATAAACGCTTGGAGGCTCAAATAAATTATATAATAAGAGAAGTTTCAAGGTTTAATTGGTTTGGTAATAAAATATTTTCAATATGTATATAAAAGAGGGGCCACAGTATTATACTACTGGTGTTCTTTACAGACAAACCAACCTCTCTTCAAGGGGCCTCCTTAGGCAGTTTAAGAACCTTGGAATGAAGATGGTTGCCTTAGAAAGGGCTTATTCCACTAATTTCCGGGCATAACAGAACGATGGCCTAGACAGGAAGGAAAACACTCACTCTGAGAACTTTAAGACAAAAATCCTGCAATAATAGGAAGTGTTTCAGAGCAGATGGGGTGGATTGCCTGACTAACTTCAAGGGTTGATTGGTTTTAAGAAATAAATAATAATACTACAGACTTGGTCATAAATCACTTGCTTAGATTCTTCATAAGCACTTGACTAACAATGAGATGGTTTCTGATTGATAATAATAATTCCTGGTAAACTGATAATGGAATAATGGGTCCAAAGAGGTCTGTATAAATACCTTTTTGGGGTGATTTTGAGCTTCTCAGGGCGCGTAGAGAGAGTTCTGCTCATGGGCTGAGGCTGGAAAGCCAGTCAGAGCAAGATTAGCCCGTCCACTTGGTGTTGTTAATCAGCTGACCTTAGATCTCCTGGATTTCTATACTAGTTAGCCACAGGATCTGTTAATCTATTATGGCGTAAATTTGATCATTCTGCACTCATCCTTCATTTGTACAATTATTATTTCTTTAAAAAGGCTGATGTGGATGGTTGCTAATTTTCCATCATCTGCTGATCACGTAGATAATTTTTGATAATTTTTATGAACACTTCTTGTAGTGTTTTGTGGTCTTCAGTGATCAGAGTCAATGATTTACGTGGTAATCCTTGATCTTCAATTCATTATTAAAGAATTTTCTAAACTTAATTTTTATTAATTTTAATTAAGTGTTGATCTTCTTAGATTATTACTAATGCATATGTCAACTTTTTACATATGCCAGGAAACCCTAATTAGGTTGTAGCTCTTCTGAGCGCTACCTGGTTGTCAGATTAGTCATGACAGATCCAGACATGGGGATCAATAAGTTCAGATGCGCGCGGGGTGGGATCCGCTTCGTGCATGGCAGAATTAGCTGCGCGCAGGTCTCTAGTACACAGGCAACTTCTATTATGAGTACGTAGGGGTATTTAATGATGCAGGGCTGCGTGTGGGAATTGTGACATACCACATTTCCCCGTGTAACTCCTAAGATATACACAACACCTCAATTCTGAGTGAATTTTAGGTGTAAACCCTATACATGACAACACATGTGAAATTTTAAAATGGCCAAAAGGTGCCATACTGGTGTTGTAATTTTTAGTTCTTTTCTCTTTAATTATTTTAAAAATGTAAGGACTTGGATTTCAAGGGTGGGGTCAGTGAGTAACCCTACCTAATTTTGGGTGAGGAATCCATTTCATTAATAGTATTTAAGGATTTCTCAGTCCATCTTTTTTTGATTCAGATATTCTTATTTTTTATATTTTTGTGTTTCTATGACAGGTTGCTCTGTACATAGTAGCAAGCTGACATTCCCCCACTTCAAGATATGTCTATATCTGAAAACAAAATTCTGGGTCAATGCCTTCTGCTGGTTCTGTAATTTCTTATGTGTATGAATCCATCATGGATATTGTGTTCAGGCAACCATTCATCTTTATCAGCTTGGGTGTAGTTTTTCAGCATTCTAGAATCTTCAACCGTCCTTGACTCATCATTATGCCAAGCTATAATTACTGGGGTAGTGATATCCACTTGTTCATTGGGTCCTACTTTCCTTAAGACTTGTAAGTAAACCAACTCTTGAATATGAGTTTTCAGAGTAGCTCTAGATTTTGGACTAGAAGGGTAAGCAGGTCTCCTGAGGTTAAGTGGGTAAGGAGGCTTAATGGTTAGAGTCAGAACCATATCATGTCCTTTGATGTTACCAATGGGGTGATCCTTGGTACAGGAAGCATTCTGATTTTCAAAGCATACTTGTAGGATGTCCTGTTTTTGTTCTTCATTGAGCAGGGAATTCAAAGCTGCTTGAGAGAAGTATTCCTATGTCCAGAGAAGACTCAATACTTCCTTCAATAACATTGATGGGGTTAATGATCATCAAATCACACTCAGAAAGTGTTCCATCAGTATCATCAAGGTGAGGTTCAGGATTATCATACTCTTCTCCTTCAATAGGATTAATCCTTTTCCTAGGTAGAGGACAATCAGATTTTACATGTCCTTTTTGGTTTCAGTTCCAACGTACTTTTTCCTTTGAATCTGGAGTCTTTTTGACCTCCAAGTTGGTTGAATTAGTGGCAGAGGACTCCTTAGTTTTGGCAGTATACTCTTCCCTGTCCCTAGTATTTTGTTCCCTGGGGATTCTGTTGACTCTTTTCTCAAGACCATTTATATCAATATTCTCTTCCAACACACCTATCAAGGTAGAAAGATCAGAATTCATAGGCATCCTGCACCTTACACTGTGGTTGATTTGTCCAGGAAATAATTTGAGAAGTCTTTCATTGACTTCTTCTTTATCAGCATTAGGGTAAAAACAGTCTAACCTCCTTTTCTGGTCTAAACACCACTTGTGAGTTTTGTCCTTGGATGGATCAAACTGGGAGGTTTCAAAATTTTTCATCATTTTTCTTTTCCAAATCCTGGTTCCAAATTGTACTTTGATAAATTCTTTCCAAGAACTCCAGGATAAAGCTCCAACTTCTTCCCTTTTATTAATAAACCAATCAAGAGTCACTCCTTCAAAAAGTCTGGGAAATCTTACCACAGCTATTGCATCAGGGAGTTCATAAAAAGCAAGGGCATAATCAATAAATTTGATGAAACTGACATGGTTGTATTCTCCTTCTTTAGAGAATTTAGGAAATTCAGTAATGGGAGGAATTAACTTCAAAGCCTGTTCTATTTCAGGAGTAGGACTGGTCATAAAAGGTTCATTCCTAGTTTTCATGGTTCTGGGAGGAGCACTAGGAGTTTTTCTGAAACTAGAATGTATATTTTCTTCCAGGTCAATGACTGGAGAGTAAGTAAAATTTACTTTAAGATCTCTGAGATCATTCTTAATCATACCTCACTCCAAATTAAGTTTTTTTGTTTAATGAATCAATTTTGTTAATCAGATGAGCTGTATTAGTAGGACTAGAGTTCTTAACTTCTTCCTTAAGCTGGTTCATGGTTGCAAGCATATCTTCCTGAAGAATTGATTGGTTATCATCAATATGTTTCATCAGGTACAACCTACTAGATTTTATACTATCCTTTATTTTTTGTATTTCCAGCTCATCAATTCTCATTGTCTGAGACTGGGTATCAATCACTCTGAAAATACTCAGACTCAATTTGTCCAATTGTTGATAGACTTTGTCAAAGCACTTGCTGATAATAGTAAAATTTTGAGACCAATTTAGAGAAAATCTGTTAAGATATTCTACATCTAATTGTGGTACACCTTTTTCCACTTCTGAGCTAGGGATATTATTCTGTCCCAATCCTTTGGGTTCCTTAACCTCTGATGGGCTGAGGACCTTTTCTTTTTGGGGTCCTTTCTCTTTAAGGAAGCTAACTGATCCCAAAGATTCCAGCTCTGCACGTAGCCTTCTACTTCTTTTGTTGGGATCAACTTTTTCAGAGAAATCTGAGATTTCTTTCCCATAGAGATAGCTTTTCTCATACCTGGCTGATCCTCCTGGGTCTGAGACAACTTTAATTGTTCCCAATAGCTCACGTGCGCTTTCACTAACACTTTGACTCTTTCCTCCTTGGTTGAGTGCAGCTGGAGTGGCATAGGAGGACCAGTATCCTCCTGGGATAACACATTGGGCAGAGGGTGGTTCTCCAACGGTCTGTTGGTTGAATTGGTGGCTGCGGTTGTCACTTTTGTCATCCCGCGTGACACTATGGTCATGGGTTCAAGCCCTCTCATTGTGCTTGCCACTGAAGTCCTTGCGCATATGGGTTCCTGCGGGCAGAGATCCATATGATGGGGCTCTACTGGTTGCACGGGTGTTGCGCCTGTTTTGATCCATAAAACCAAAAAAATGTGCAAGTCTTTTTTCAAAACTTTTGAACAATTTGTAAAAATATAAAAAAAATAATGTTTTTGCAGTATTTATATTTTTAATAATTTTTTATATATGTTTTAACTTACTTAAAGTCAAATTCAAGGTTACCAACACTTGGTTGGGATCACAACTGTCCTTTGGGGGTATTCCAACGGGATCTGAGTGTGTTCCAATCAGATCTTGGGAAAAATCCAAGGGTAAGTCCAAGGGGACACTGCTAGGGATGTCCTCTAGGAGGTCCTGGTCAATGAGATCACCAAAAACAAAATCCACTGAGAGGGATAAAAACAAAAATATTATTTTAATATTTTTGTATTTTTATGTGGTAAGATGATGTTTTTACAGAAAAATAATCACTTTTATTAATTTTTGATTTTTTTTTATCTTCAGGATTATTTAGCTTATAAATATAAAGCTTGCTTTGATAAATTTTCACCTCCTTATGTTTCCTTAATAAAGAATTGAAATTGATAATTCTTTCAAGCTCAAGTTCCTTGTCCTTTATAGCTTTCTGTTTGTAAAAAGCAATTTCTCCTGTTGTTGCTCAGGAGTTATAATAACAGAGACAAAGTTACAATGTTTTTCTTCTTTTTTTGTTTAAGAAGGTTTTAATAATAATTGATCAATTCTCTGTTGGTCTTAATATTCACTAGAGAAACAAAGGATCAAAAATATATTTTATAAGTATGTTAACTTATTTTGAAAAAAATAAATAGACTGGTCCAAGGAATAATTAATCAAAAATTAATTATTTAAGGATATTTCCCAGCCAGACCCCCAGTTGTCAGCGCTCTGATACCAGGAACCTTGCAGTCCTTGAGCTACAGAGAGTGATAAAAATACTGGAAGAATAATAATTATTATTATTCCAAAAATAAACACTTAGAGGCTCAAGTAAATAATATAATAGGAGCAGTTGCAAGGTTTAATTGGTTTGGTAATAAAAGTTTTTCAATATATATATAAAAGAGGGGCCACAGTATTATACTACTGGGGGTCTTTACAGACAAAGCAACCTCTCTTCAAGGGGCCTCCTTAGGCAGTTTAAGAACCTTGGATTTGAGATGGGTGCATAAAAAGGTCTTTTCCACTAATATGGCTGGGCTAAACAGCACAAGGGCCAAGACAGGAATGGAAAAACTCACTCTGAGCACTTTACCACGAAAATCCTGCAATAATAAGAAGGGTTTCAGAGAAGTTGGGGTGGATTTCCTTATTTAACTTCAATTGGTTGATTGGTTTTAAGAAATAATAATACTACAGACTAAGTCATAAATCACTGGCTTAGAATCTTTATAAGCACTTGACTAACAATGAAACAGTGTCTGATTGTTACACAGTGTCTGATTGATAATAATAATTCCTGGGAAACTGATAATCTCTGGAATAATTGATCCAAAGAGGTCTGTATGTATAAATTTTTGGGGTGATTTTGAGCTTCTCAGGGCACGTAGAGAGGGTTCTTCTCATGGGCTGAGGCTGAAACTCCAGTCAGGGCAAAATTAGCACGTCCACTTGGTGCTGTCGATCAGCTGACATTTTATCTTCTGGATTTCTGTACTATTTTAGGAACAGGATCTGTTAATCTATTATGGCGTAAATTTGATCATTCTGCACTCATCCTTCATTTGTAGTATTAGTATTTCTTTGAAATGAGTAGATTTGGATGTTTCCTGATTTTTCATTATCTGCTGATCACGTAGATAGTTTTTAATAATTTTTATGAACACTCCTTGTAGTGTTTTGTGGTCTTCAAAGATCAGAGTCAATGATTTACGTGGTAATCCTTGATCTTTGATTTATTATTAAAAAATGTTTTAAACTTAATTTTCATTAATCTCATTTGAGTCTTGATCTTCTTAGACTATTACTCATGCATATGTCAACTTGTTACATATGCCAGGCAACCCCAACTAGTTTGTAGCTCTTCTGAGCGGTACCTGGTTTTCAGATTAGTCACAATGGATCCAGAGGCGGGGATCAGTCAGTACAGATGTGCGCGGGGTAGGATCCGCTGCGTGCCTGGCAGAATTAACTGCGCGCGGGTCTCTAGTATGCAAGAATTTGCTACTACAAGTATGTAGGGATATGCAAGGATGCGGGGCTGCGCGCGGGAATTGTGACATAACACATTTCTGCGTGTAACTTCCTAAAATATAAACAACACCTCAATTCTGAGAGAATTTTAGGTGTAAACCCTATACATGACAACACATGTGAAATTTTTAGAATGGCCAAAAGGTGCCATACTGGTGCCGTAATTTTTAGTACTTTTATTTTTAATTATTTTAAAAATGTAAGGACTTGGATTTCAAGGGTGGGGTCAGTGAGTGACCCTACCTAAGTTTTGGTGAGGCATCCATTTCTTCAATAATATGAATGGATTTCTCACTCCTCCTTTTGTTAATTTAGATATTCTTGTTTAATTTTTTTTTAATAGTTTTTGTGTTTCTATGACAGGTTGCTCTGTACATAGAAACAAGCTGACAGAAACTGTGCCCTCTAGGTTTTGCGAAAAATCCAACATTTTTCCCAAGAAGTTTGCAAGTAATCTTTTGAGAGTAGCATGGGCCCCTTCAAATTCTGGGTTTTTTCAAGTCCAAGCCATTACAAATTTCTCTTTGATATGGAAGATATTATGATCCAAATACTTGAGTACATCCTCATGGTCTGCAAAAAAACACTTTATACAAGTAATAATGCAAGGAACCCAAAACTAGGAAGATTAACAGTAGATGCAGTGATTTGTCACTTACTCTAAGTTCTGCATCATTGAACTCTGCCTCATCCTTGGTTTTTGAGGCCCTATACTTAGCCCGCAGAGACATAAAGCTTTTACACCCTTCAACCTCATTATTAAAGCGCCCTTTACATTTTGCTTGTATGTTTTTAGACAAGTGCCATTGACAGCACTGTCTTGTTGACTCAGGGAATGTTTGTTCCAGAGCATGTATCAAAGATTTTTCACAGTCTATCACAAAGGGTTTGGGAAGTCTCTAAGGATCATAAGCCAACTCCTTTAGCCAATTTACAGACCAACTGTAGAACCCAAACATTTCTCTTGTTATAAAAACAAGAGCTTTTGTAAAATTTTTCTGGTTGGAATCAATTCCCACAACGTGCAATAGGGGGATTTTTTACTTATTTCTCTTATAAGTACAATCCATCATAGCTATATGATGGAATTGCTTGCAAAGCTTTCATGACTCTGGGTGATCCAAGAATAGGGCCTCCAAGTGACCCTCTCCACTGGATTTTGCTTCATGAACCCAACCTGAATTACCAAATTTTTCAAAGAGGACCTCCATAACAATTTTCCCCTTCAGTTCTTCAAGCCCTACCTTATGCTTAGTGTTATAGCTTTTTTTTCATCAACATATTTGCCACCATCAATCTTTCTCAATTTTCTTTTGAGTTTAATTGTATTGAGCCCATCATTCATGCCTTCTTTTATATTGTCTAAGGCTACCCCAGAGATTCTCCTCAGGTGAGGATGCACTGAGGGGTGTGGGGAGGGTTCATGGTTATGTTGATCATTCTTGTAGGGGCTTTTCCACAAGGGATCCTCCTTTGTGTGACTAGCACGGATTAAAAAATTTCACCCAACCTTCCTTGTGTGAGTTTTCCTTTACCATTTGGTGAGCAATTTCTCAGAGTACAAACCATTTCTATCACAGGCTAAATCCACATATTTATCACGCTTTGAGTTGGAAACTGTTGAAGCATAACCATGCTTCATTGCCCATGTTTGACAAATGTTTGTGCCTCTTCCCTATTATGAAAAGCTCTCACAGGATGTGGGGAAAGTGGATCTGTCATAGTTACATAGTTATATTTATGGCATGCACTCCATCAGTTTCAATCAAATTAAATAAGTCAAAGACCAGTAACATAAAATGTTACTCACCACCAGAGGTCATGTCCATTTGTGAAACATTTTTTTCCTCAATTGTCACCCTCAATTAGGATGCAATTGGGGCTTTCAATGATTCATTACCCAAATCCTCCTTTTCCGCAGCTTTGTTCATTGCACCAATGTAGTCCTTGAACAAGGCCATGTTAAAAAGAGGGCTTACCACTGTTCCCATAATGCAAGAAAAATGCAATGCTACTTCAGTATTAAATCCAACTTTCAATTGAACAACTACCAAGTTTGCTCACTTTCAAGTTGAGAAAGATTGATTTTGTGGGATTTTTTATTTGCAGTCTCCCTTTAGTTTCAATTATTTGGCTCACAGATTCAATTTATTTAACTTTATAATCACTTTGATGTCACTTGGGGATTGCTAGGTGTGGTCCAACATGCTGTCTTTTTCTGTTCATAGTTTGTAACTGACTAATTTAGTCAGCTTTATTTTTATCTTACTGCTTTCATTATCCTATTGTTCCTGACTCAGGCCCCCTCTGGTTGCTCTCTAGTTGTCTTAACCCTGCTACCTTAGGCCCTCTTTGCGGTTCTCTAGTTGTCTGTAAATACTGGTCCTTCCCTTGGACCATGAACAAAACTCATCTGATTACCAGAAAACAAAACTGGAGTGTTCCTTCTTCCCCTCCAGATCAGTTCCACTTGACTTTACAAGTTATTATCTCTTCCTCTTTGGCTCTTGGCAGCCTTATCATCTCCTGTTCATCTCTCTATGGCGTTATAGCCTTTCTTTCAAATTTTCACAACAGTCCCACATAGTATGTGTTGATCCCAAATTTGGGTTGATGGAACCTAAATGTGGTCCAGGGGGACCCAAAAAATTTGGCACAACCCCCCGGGGGCCGCATACCCCCAAACACAACTCAAAACCGCCCTTTACGGGGTTTATACAGCCCGCTGGGTTTGGGCATGTTTGAGACAACCCCTTGGGTGCATCTATCCCCATGTTTTTGCTTGCACAAGTGTCTTGGACGCGTGTATGGGCTCCCATGCGTCCATTGGGCTTTTGTAGGGCCCTAAACAACTCCCACACAACTGGAATTCATGAATTTAACATCACCCATTCTACCATGTTTCTCTTAAGTAAAACACTCAAAATTTACACCAACAAGAGTCTCCTAATTCATCATTTCTTCCAAAGTTTTTTCCTCATAAATAACAAATTAAAAGTTCATAAAATTCAAAATATTAGTATTTATCTTCAAGATCAAGCTTTCACCCATGGGCATATGTTGAATTTCCAATTTTTTGATCCAGAAGTTCAATGTGGTTAGTGGTTGAAAAAAAAACTGAAAAACTTATCCAATCTCAAACTGGAAACATGTTTTACCATGAGTTATGGAATGCTATCCAGAACTTAAATTCAATGCCAAAATTTCAAAGATATATGCTTTTTTTGAATTGCTTATCCATTGAAATACCTGAATAAAAGTTGTGTCATCATCATTTTTTTTGATCCATCTCCCAAATTTTTCACTTGATTAAAAATATCTCAAATTTATCTTATTTGCTCATATCAATTTTTTTTTATTTAATTGGTTTACCATGAGATGTTGAATTCTATCCATCACTGAAATTACATACCAAGATTTCCATGTCATATATTTTTTTTAATTGCTCATTGGTTGAAATACTTGAAAAAATTTTCACATCATTATTTTTTGTCCATTTCCCTAATTTCCCACTTGTTCAAAATTATTTCTTATTCAAAAGATATCACTTCTTTTGATTTTAATTTTTTTTTATTCAATCCATTCTCCAAATTTGGGGGCAAAAGACTAGTATATACATAAATTTGCAAGTATCTTACTATAACAAGAACAACTTCAGTGTAAAATGGGCATGTAACCAAGAATAAAACCTTCATTGTAAAATCAAGGAGCTGCAGGACATGTAACAGAAAACATTGTAAAAGTAGGATCCAACCAAGAAGATCACCTTCAGTGTAAAATTTAAGAGCTTGGGTGTAAGTTGTTCTACATAAACACAACCTTTGATTTCATTTCCTCATCTTCACAATGTCATACTGACACCTAACTCAGTCTAACCTCAGTTCTAATCTACTTGCCAAGGAGCTTCATCCTCAGGGCCCTGGAGACTTCTATCAGTATACCTCCTTCAACTACATATCCTCAGGATCTTCATGCTTTACATATCTATATATAGTCTAACCTAATACATTATACAAATAGACTCCATAGGCTTTCAGTTTACTACTTCTTACTAAGAATCTATCCAAGAAAGTGTCATCAGCACATTTTCCAATCAACCTTACTCTGCTCCTGTTAGCTTCCTCAAGTAACCTTGCCCCCAAGCCAACTGTGAGTAAAGTACCCCTTGTGTCAAGCCCTGCTTGCATGCCATCTGCCCTTTTGACATTAAGCTGATTTCTTCCCCAATAATACCAACTTTACCCACCAACAATCCTTGACTTATTTAACTGCATCAAAACTTTGCTGTTGAATTGTGGAAATTTTATTTTTCCTCTTCTATTTACACTACCTCCCATAAACCTGACTTTTCTATTGAATTTTTTTCTATTTCATCCAACCCTCTTCTTGCCAAAATCTCTAAATATTTCCAAACACCCATTATTTTGTGCCCTCCTGTGAGGCTTAAAATTTTTTCTTTTACACTTTGAGGTTTTGCTTTGACGCTTTGAAATTCTACTTCAAAGCTTTGATGCTTTGACGCTTTGACACTTTCATGTCCTTCCTTGATGCTTCACTACTTTGATTTCCTGCTTTGACGCTTTGAAAATTCAATGCCAACTGCATTTTCTACATTGGCCCATTTCTTTTCAAACTTATTTTGGTTATAAAGAATTCTCAAATCATTTTTCTTGTGTGGTGAAGACAACCTTTGGGTAACCTCTTTTTTAAGAAACATAATTCCTTCAAAACGTGCTCTCTTTTCTCACATCTCTCATTCAGCTGTCACCCATAGCTCCAGAGGAAGGGGTAATACTTAATTCACTGAACCTTCTACTCCCAAAGCTTATGGAACAGGAAGAACTTTTCCAAAATTACCAGCACCAGTGGTCACCACTTCTACTCCTATGGATTTGCCTCTTGGAGCCTATTCCCCAAGTTTCTCTTTCTACTATTCCTCTCTCTGACAATGATAGCCTTCACAGAGCTACAGGACAATTCTCAGTCCCAGGTTAACCTGGGCTTGAATCTCCTGCCTTCAAGGCCAGCTTGGTTTCAATCCCAGGAGATGATGAAGAAGATGAGGAAGATGAGGAATCAGGATTTTATCCCATAACCTTGAGTGGCTTGTATTCACCCTCACCAGAGGGTAATCCCAGCTCAACATCTAATGCCACAGAAATCCCATCACCTTCCCAAGCTTCTAACCTTCCTTCCACTTTTTAGGGCCCTTCTACTGACCCTGATCTGCTGGCCATTCTTCAGCAAATGACCACTGCAATTACTCACCTCTCCAAACCTGCTTACCCTCAAACCTCTTCTAATTTCAAATCTCCATCCATCAATTCCCCAGAAAAATTTGATGGGAGAAACTCAACCAAGCTTAGACCTTTCCTCCAAGCTTGTGAACTGATCTTTTCTAATGATGAGAGGGTGTTTTCTAGTTACAAGAACAAATTTTTCTTCACATTCTCTTACCTCTCAGGAAACACTAGTCAATGGATTCAACCCTACCTTGCTCACATTGTTAATCATGAGCCAGAATTCTTACTTAACTCTTGGTTTTTTTTCACCCAGCAGCTCCATACCCTTTTTGGGGATTGTCTGGAAATTCAAAATGCTGAGAAGGAGTTAACTCTCCTCAAAATGAAAGAAACAGGTTATGCAACTAACTATATCACTGAATTCAGGACCCTCATGACTAAGTTCTCCAGGTGTGTTCATAAAGCTCTTTTCTTTCCTCTTTTCTTTCATTTCAGACAGGGACTTCCATCCAAATTATCAGACCAACAAGCTGGATATGATGGACTTCAAGAAAAAATGCAGGACCTAATGGAAATTTTTCTCAAGTAAGATACTTCTTACCATGAAATGATGAGGGAGAAGTCACTCAGCTCCCATCATACTCCAAAACCTGGACCCAGCTCCTCAACTCCTCCAAGACCTCAGAAACCCAGCCATCAAGTTAAATTCAAGGTTAAAGCAAAAGCTCCCCCTGTTAACCCAGTTCCAACTTACCCTCCTAATCCTAATGTATTTGAGGATGAATACCTTAAGGCTGAAGAAAAATCTCAAAGAGAAAAGGAGGTTTTGTGTAATTATTGTGTAGGTGCTCACAAATTTAGCCTCTGCAGAAAACGTCCAGATTTTAGACATGGCCAGAAACCTACTCCTGCTAAACCCAAACAGGGAAAATACTAGGTGATTGAAATGTGGTACTCCATGACCATCCTACCTCCAATACTCAAGTACATACTCTGGAAGTTAAATCATCCAAATCCCCTAATAAATAATTACATTTAATTTGTTTTCTCAATAATCAGGCCTACAATTTACTTGTCAACTCAGGAGCAACTCAATCTGTCAATTCCAAATCTATGTTTTCTAAATTTTCTTTGTCTCCTAAACCTCTGAAAACTCCTATTTTCTTATTTAATTTTAGACCTTCCAACTCTCCATCCCAGGAAATCACTCATAAGTTTTCCTTCAATTTCTCCTTACCTTCTTTTATCAACTTAGAATGGTATTTTCTGTTTTTTGATACTCCCCCAAGTGAATATATTATTCTAGGTATTGAATTCCTCCATTTCTGGAACCCTGAGGTTAATTGGCAATTGGGATTGATCACCCCCAAGGCACCAATTAACTTTGGATTTTTCACCTTCTGTTGAACTCCATTTGGCCACAAACTACCTTCTGCTGGTGAACCTGCAGATCACTGCTCCTGCTCCCTTTTCAGAACCTTTCCAACCACAACACTCTCATTTGAGTTCAACATATACTTCTGTTAACTGGTTATTCTTTGGACATTCTCTGAAATTCTTGGAGGATATAGAGGATGATCTATCTTTTCAAATTTTTCATATTATTATTTCCACTTCTGACTCTGGCCCAAAGCAGGCTTCTTCAGAAGGTCTAGATGAAGATGCGGAAACTGAAAAAATTGAAACTGTGATGGAGAGAGTTCCAGAAGCTTACCATGCCTTTATAGATTTTTTTTCCAAGTTTAAAGCTGACAAACTCCATCCTCACCATTCTTAAAATCACAATATTGAATTGGAAGGCCCTTTGCCTCCATTTGGGCCTATCTACTCTTTCATTCACCAGGAGAAAGAGGCCCTACAAGCCTATATAGTGGAAAATATAGAGAAATTTTTCATTTGCCCCAGCTCTTCAAGCACTGGTGCACCTTTCCTCTCTGTGAAAAAGAAGGATGGTGGTTTGCAATTTCCTTTTGACAATTGCAATCTTAATGCTGTTACTCAAAAGAATCATTACCCTATTCCTCCCATGACTCACTTATTGACAGTCTTTTCTGGTTCTACCCTCTTTTCTAAAATTGACCTCAGGGGTGCTTATAATCTCCTTTGAATTAAAGAAGGGGGTGAACATCTTAAAGCATTCAGGACCCAGTTTGGAAGTTTTGCATCTTTGGTTATGCCATTTGGACTGACCAATTCCCCTTCCTCCTTTCAATTTCTTGTTAATGACGTTTTTGCAGACCTTCTAACCATCTGTGTGGTGGTATACCTTAATGACATTCTTATTTTTTCCAAGAAATCAAAAGGACAAACAGCCCATGTGTGTAAAGGTTTGAACAGACTTTGAAAGAACAACTTATATGCAAAAGCTTCTAACTTTGAATTTCATGCCTCCTCAGTGGATTACTTAGGCTATGTGAACTCTGTCAGCTCTCTGATACCAGGAACCTTGTAGTCCTTTAGCTACAGAGAGTGATAAAAATACTGGAATAATAATAATAATAATAATTCCAAAAATAGACACTTAGAGGCTCAAATAAATAATATAATAAGAGCAGTTGTAAGGTTCAATTGGTTTGTTAATAAAAGTTTTTCAATATGTATATAAAAGAGGGGCCACAGTATTATACTACTGGGGGTCTTTACAGACAAAGCAACCTCTCTTCAAGGGGCCTCCTTAGGCAGTGTAAGAAACTTGGTATGAAGATGGGTGCCTTAGAAAGGGCTTATTCCACAAATGGCCGGGAATAACAGAACAATGGCCTAGACAGGAAGAGAAACACTCACTCTGAGCACTTTACCACAAAAATCCTGCAATAATAGGAAGGGTTTCAGAGCAGATGGGGTGGATTTCCTGACTAAACTTCAAGGGTTTATTGGTTTGAAGAAATAAATAATAATACTACAGACTAAGTCATAAATCACTTGCTTAGATTCTTCATAAGCACTTGACTAACAATGACACGGTGTCTGATTGATAATAATAATTCCTGGTAAACTGATAATGGAATAATGGATCCAAAGAGGTCTGTATAAATACATTTTGGGGTGATTTTGAGCTTCTCAGGGCGCGTAGAGAGCGTTCTGCTCATGGGCTGAGGCTGGAAAGCCATTCAGAGAAAGATTAGCACGTCCACTTGGTGCTGTTAATCAGCTGACCTTAGATCTTCTGGATTTATCTTCCATTTTAGCTACAGGATCTGTTAATCTATTATGGCGTAAATTTGATCATTCTGCACTCATCCTTCATCTGTAGTATTAGTGTTGATTTAAAGTAAAAACATGTGAATGTTTACTAATTTTCCATCATCTGCTGATCACGTAGCTAATTTTATAATAATTTTTATGAACACTCCTTGTAGTGTTTTGTGGTCTTCAAAGATCAGAGTCAATGATTTATGTGGTAATCCTTGATCTTTAATTTATTATTAAAAAATGTTCTAAACTTAATTTTTATTAATTTTAATGAATTTTTGATCCTTTTAGATTATTAATAATGCATATGTCAACTTTTTACATATGCCAGGCAACCCTAATTAGGTTGTAGCTCTTTTGAGCGGTACCTGGTTGTCAGATTAGTCACGACAGATCCAGACGCAGGGATCAGTCAGTTCAGATGCGCGCAGGGTGGGATCCGCTGCGTGTGTGGCAGAATTAGCTGCGCGCGGGTCTCTAGTACGCAGGAAACTGCTACTATGAGTATGTAGTGGTATGTAATGGTGCGGGGCTGCGTGCGGGAATTGTGACATAACACATTTCCCCGTGTAACTCCTAAAATATACAAAACATCTTAATTCTGAGTGAATTTTAGGTGTAAACCCTATACATGACAACTCGTGTGAAATTTTAAAATGGCAAAAAGTTTCCATACTGGTGTCGTAATTTTTAGTACTTTTCTTTTTAATTATTTTAAAAATGTAAGGACTTGGATTTCAAGGGTGGGGTCAGTGAGTGACCCTACCTAATTTGGGGTGAGGAATCCATTAATCTAATAATATTTATGGATTTCTCACTTCTTATCTTTTTAAATGAGATATTTTTATTTTTCATAATTTTGTGTTGCTATTGACAGGTTGCTCTGTACATAGTAGCAAGCTGACAAACTCTAAGGATGGTATTCAAATGGAAAAATAAAAGTTCCAAAAGATCTTGGATTGGAAAGCACCAAAAAAGAAAAAGGCTTTTCAGAATTCTTTTGGTTTTTCTAATTTTCATTGCAGTTTTATCATTAACTATCCCAGAAAGGTCTATCTCCTCACTTCTCTCACTGTTTCAGACCCCATCTTTCCTTTATCTCCAGGTTATTTACAGCAGTTTGAGAACCTTAAACAAGCCTTTACAAAAGCTCCTATCCTTAGACACTTTGATTTTTCTTTAAACACCTTTATGAAGACTGATGCTAGTGAATATTCCCTAGGGGCTGTGCTCACCCATGTCTCTCCTGATTGATCCAAGCACCCAATTTCTTTTTACAGAAGAAAATTGAGCAGTTCTGAACTGAACTAAGAAGTCCACAGTAAAAAGCTCTTAGCCATTTTATGTTCTATCAACATCTGGAGAGCTTACCTCCTCATTCATACCTCTCCCTTTGAAGTTCTCACTGATCATTTATCTCTGAAATATTTTATGACCTCTAAAGTCTTGACTTTTTGCCAAGCCCAATGGGCTGAGTTCTTATCCAAATTTTACTTTACCATAGTCTACAGACCTGGAAAGAATTCTATAGTTCCTGATTTCTTGTCACATCAAGACAACGTTGTAAGACTCCAAACGGTGCTAAGCCGTGGCAGTTCTGTGGAGGGGAAAGGTGCTGTTTAGGCTGCCCTCCTAGGAGTTACAATAATATTTAAATGTAACCGGAATCAAGGTCCAGAACCTTATGGATGAGAAATCAAACTAAGGGAAGAGGGTAAGAGTTGTCGGTAGCTATGGAAACAACACTATCTGAGGCAAGATGGTGCAGGGAACAACTTGAAAAAATAAGTCAAGGTTTGTTCAGAGTTCAATAGAACAAGGCAGTTGTAAGTAACAACGCCCACAAGCTAATAACTCTGGTCGTCAGCAGCTGATTAGGAAAGATCAACTCAATCCCAACCAACCTCCGGGTTCTCAATGAACCTGCCCAACTCTCCGCAATCAAGCGCTTGAAGGGTACCAGATAACTGTGGGAGGCTGAACAAAACAAAAGCAATTTGTTTGTGAAGCTCTAGAAGCAAATCAATAACGAATTTGAGCAAGAATATCCCAACACTTCTCAAGGGACTCAAGAATAGTGTGGCAAAATTCAACCTTAAAGAAGAAGGGAGGTATAACACTCCAGGTTTTAAGCTTAATAAAACCTCTTCAATCAAACGTGATTGGCTCCAGAAAGACAATCAAGGAGAGATCAAGACCAGTATGGTCGGAAAAAGGGATCAGAGCGGTATAACACACTCAAGAATTCAGGCAGACAGGAATTCTTCTTCAACCAGCAAGGCTATTGGTTGGTGATAAGAATCAAGGTCACAAAGGACTGAGTTTGAGTATGGAGGCTCAAAGGATCAAGGGGCAATCATAGATATACCCGGATAATTTGCTCAGATAAGTGGGGAAGGATGCCCACGGATAAATTGCTTATGATGATGGTCTCATAGAATGATGGGATTCTCTGATGTTCTGATGCTGGGATGCTGGGCCAAAAGGCAGGGGAGAGCCCCTCCTTATATGGGCAGGAGGCCCTGTTAGACTATATACAACGGATTCTACAAATAGAGCGGAAAAGGGAAGGCAACCATGTGGTCACTCGCGTCGGTCTGTGGATGGGCGCGCGTAACAATACCAGAGTCACCCACCCCTTGTCCGAAGGCGGAAGCGGGTGGGAGAGTCCCAGGAAAGGTGATGGATGAAGTCCATGAGAGCGCGGATGGGCGGATAGGAGATTGGTTTGAGAAAGTTGAGTAAATCCTGACGGCCTTGAGATCCACGACTGATAGATCAAGTGCAATGGGAGGTTTGACGGATCCAAGGATTTGCCAAATGCTTGCGGGTGCGGTCGGGATGGATTCAGTAAATCATGGATGAGCGCGGCGCGACGGTAGCAATGAGGAGATTGGGAGGCGCAACGACAAAGATGAAGACACGCAACAACAAAGATGAGGATGTGCTATGACAATGGCGGAGATGACAAGCAACAAGGATAAAGGACGCGCGACGCGCGCGGATGAAAGGAGCGCGGCGCGGCGCGCAACGCGGATAATGGAAGCGCAGCGCGCGCGCCGCGCCGCGCGCGCGCGGGTAAATAATGGTTTGGATGAGCCTGAGGATAAGTTGTTCAGCCGGGCGGTACGTTTGCGCAACAGTTTATGGATTGAGGTCTCAAGGCGGCCAGGGTGTCCAGGATGGGGCACCACATCTCTCCCCAACTTACAGACTGTCCCTAGTCTGCTCCCGAGTTTGATGCCATAGAAAAAAAGAAAGGAAAGACAGATGATTGAAACCAAAAAATGGCCATTTTGATCTTGAGAGTGGTTTGAGAAAAAATTTGTTGATCCGACCAAAAATCCTAGAAGTGGAGAGTTCCAAGGTGGCTCACAAGTGTGGCAGGGGTAGAGTTTCACAAAAACAACAAGGATCTTGCCCAGGCGGTGCACAATTGGGAGGACTTACTTCTGAGATAAGTTGCCCCCACGACAATGAAACTTCTTGACTTGATCAGCAGAGAACCTTCTGGCCAACCGAGTACCATCCAGCTCCTCCAAAACGTAAGATCCACCCCTAACTTGATGAATCACTCGATAAGGGCCATTCCAACGATTAGAAAAAAGCTTGCCCCACTGGGTCTCCAAAGATTGATTATAAGCTAAAACTAGGTCACCAGGGTTCAAGGGCTCCCTGATTCGATTAGAGTGCTTGCCCTCCCAATACTGGACGGATTTTGCTCTGGACTCCATTGTTTTTTGATAAGCTTCTTCACAAACGTCTTCACTTCGCTCAAGTTGCTTGGATCTAGCAACTAACAGATTGGTAGTTGAGGACACCTCTTCCCAAGAGACACCCAAGAAAGATTCCATTTCCAGATCCAAAGGAAGGACTGCTCTTTGACCAAAGATGATTTCATAAGGTGAGTAGCCAGTAGTCCTTTTGGTTGAGATTCAATCAGAAAAGAGAACAAGAGGAAGGAATTTGCGACAATTCTTGCCACTTTCACCAGCCAGTTTAACAAGTGCAGCCTTCAAAGGGGCATGGCCTCGTTCCACCATGCCTTGGCCTTCAGGATAATAAGGAGTAGTAACTCTATGTTGTCCAGGAAGGGATCGGATCATTTCAGCAAGCTTGCCCCCAAATTCAGAGCCACCATCAGTAGAGTAAGATTGAGCCAGGCCATAACGCATTTTCCAGGTCTCGTAGAGGAAAGCTGCCACTGATTCAGAGCTAAGGTTCTTAAGAAATTTCGCTTCAACCCATCCGGAAAAATCATCTCTAGCCACAATGAGGTACTTAGCACCACCTGCCTTAATATGAACCACATCCATAGCAATCCTTCCAAAGACAGTGGACTCCCCAGTAGGATAACAAATTTCAGCTGGGCGCCTGAGATCACGTTTTTGACAAACTTCACAACTCTTGCACCATTGGGAGACGGATTTCTTCAAAGATGGCCACCAGAATCGTTTGGATAATTGTCGATAAGTTTCAGTTTCCCCACGATGACCAAGGCCTTCATGGAGACTTTCAAGGATAGAATCTTGTTTAGAGGGAATAGTAACAACAATAAGAGCACAAGGATTGCCCCTCTTCATAAGTCTAGAGCCTTGAACAAAAAAATTAGAAGACTTTTGTTTAAGAGATCGAAATTCCTTAGCAGAGAGATCAGGAGGTTTTTGAAGAGTTGAAAGGTACTGCTCTAATTTAAACCAGAAGCCTTGTTGAAAGCCAGAATAATTTTGCGAAGAAAAGGAGAAAATAGGTTGAATTAAAGGTTCCTCTTCATTGAAATCGGTTCCAACATCAGATTTGTTGTCCCCAAGAGGTTGTCAAGATAAACCGTCAGGCATGGTGAAAGATTTTCCCGGCCTGTGAACAATATCAAAAGAGAAAAGCTGGATAAAGGCCACCCAACGAGTCATAGGAGCATTGGGAAGACTGGGAGCGTTGATCATTTCAATGATGGATCAAGCATCAACTTGCAATTCGAAATGTTGGCCCCAGAGAACGGTTTGAAGTTTCTTCATCATTTGAGCCACACCACAGAGTTCCAGTTTGGGCTGGGAGTATCTAGATTCTACATCTGAAAACAACAAAGATTCATAAAGAGCAGGACGGTCCCAACCATTTTCATCTTCCTGAGTAAGGACAGCCCCAACAGATTGATAACTAGAATCAACAGCCAGCTTGATCTTGCCAGCTCCAGGTCCATAAGAGATCTTTTTTAAAACTATGTCTTCACCAACTATCCTTTTGAGTAGCTGGAAAGCAAATTCACAATCTTGGGTCCAAATCCATTCAGCATCTTTTCTGGTTAGACAACGCAAGGGTGCACAGATTTTGGATAAAGATGGGATAAAGATTCTAACATAAGTGACAACACCTAGAAAGCCCCTAACTTCAGTTGGATTGATTGGGGTAGGCCAAGAGATGATCTTGTTGACTTTGGCTGGTGCCATCCTTCTTCCTTCCTTGCAGACCACATGACCAACAATTTCCAGAGCAGGGACACAAGCCGCCAGTTTGGATCCAGAGACAGTAAGGCCAGATTCCTCAATTCGAAACAGAATCCTCTCCAAGGTAGTAGCATATTCCCAGATAAAACGACGAATTCCTGAATGCCAAGGTAAGAGCTCATTATCATAGTCAGATACTGGACCTTTAATTCCGCCATCGTCAATAAAGATACCAGCATGATCAGGGATTTCATCCTGGAGGATCCACATCATCTGAGCCTGATAGACTGCAACCGAGTTGGTGGCTCCTTGAGGCAATCGAGTAAGTTGAAATCAACCAAGAGGAGTTTTGAAAGTAGTGAGAGGACGAGAAATAGGATGTAAGGATTGTTTGTCATAGCCACCCATAATATCCCCTAGAACATAGCAAGCTCTTCCCGCAAAGGATTCAACAAATTCTTGAGTAGCAGGAGGGATACCAGAGTCTTTAATAGTAACTTTATTAAGAGGTTGAAGATCATGAACTATTCTAAGTTTACCATTACTCTTGAGGACACAGAAGATGGGGCTGGAGTAACTAGAAGTTGACTGTTCATACAGGCCAGTTCAAACTTGTTCCCGGACCAACTTGATGAATTCCTCAACTTTAGCAGCAGGGATAGGGATCTTTTTCTTTTGCCAAGGATCATGTTCAACTAGAGGGATGATATAAGGGAGGCCATAGGATTCCCGCAAGAGACCTCTCTCTTCTTCACAGAAAGCAATAGATTTTTCTCTTAGAGATAAGACATTTTTGATTAAATTTAACTCATCAGGAAGAAGCCATCCATCTGGACCAAAGTTGACCACCTTCACACGTTCTTCAGTGACCCGTCCATTAGGCACAAAGGGACCAGTAAGAGATTGAGGAAGACCACAGTAAGGATTGCGAGATAGAGGAGGATGCATAAGGGGAGGATTGAGGTTGAGAGGCATAGGCTGGTTGACTGGTTGGATCTTTTTAGCAACTGGTTTATACTTAGTGGCAAAAGAGAGAAGTTCTTGTTTCCTCCAAGAGTTGACCAGAGAGACTTGATTACAAAAGCTGAGTCCAAGTTCCAACATCTTCCAAGTCCGATGTTCTGCAATATCCTTGAAGGGTGCCTTTTCCATAAAAGGAGAACCAGGAGATAATACGTTGCTCACATGTGTGGCACAAGGTAGGGTTTCAAAAATGACAGTAGAAGATTGCCCTGGCAGTGCACAATTGGGAGGACTTACTTGTACCCCAAATTGCCTCCACTGAAGCCCATATTCCTTCATACCAAAATCGCCAAAAACGGAATTGCAATTAGGATCTAGTTTAGGCTCATTGCGGAGATTCAAACCGGAACTGAGAGAAGATTGATCAGACTCAAAAGTAGAAGGAAAAGAAGACACAACAGATCCAGAGCGAGAAGGAGATGGAGGAGAAGTATCTTTGGATTTTTCTATTTTGATATGTTTTTGTTTTTTAATATTCTTGAGCTCAGACGAGAATGATGAAAGGAATGAAAAATAAGCCTGAGGGATGGGAGTTGACCCTTGAGTTGCAGTCTGAGGCTGAAAAGAACTACAACCATTGGTAGGATCAACTATTCCCCTAAAAAATGAGAGGAACTAGAGTTATCCTTCTGCTTCCCCTTAAAAGATGATTTGGGAGAATGACCAGGAAAATCTCTTTCCCAACGACCAGAATCCAAAGAGCAAAGAGGAACTTCAATTTTTCTGCCATCAGCATCAGGGAGGAGAATTCTCTCCCCAACTTGATCAGAAAACATCAGGGTTGCACCAAAGTCCATTAAGAAGGGTCGTCCCAAGATCATAGGACTGTCCAAACAAGTGATCCAAAAGTGGCAGGTTCCAACAATATTTCGACCAATTCTGACCGGTAAATCTTCAGCAATACCAACCAGTTCACAAGCTTGATTTCCTATCCCATATACTGCAGAGTTGAAGCTGACCCTAGGACTAAGTTTGAGCTTGCAGGCCATAGCATCCGAGATTAAGTTAAGCTGAGATCCAGAATCCACAAGAGGAGAAACAGTTTTAGCTGAGTCACCAAGATAACAAGGAAGAAAGCCAAGGGGACAGGAATAAAGATTGGATTCTATAGAAGGACTGGTTCCACCAGAGTCCTCCATTAAAGTGCCAGAGGAGACTTTGAGTTCTTCAGGGCCAATTTCCACACTTCAACGAGAGACCCATTTCTTCATTCCTTCAGCAACAGATGGAGAGATTGATAGGAGTTCAGCCACAGATAGATCAGGAATTTTGAGATCAGAAATTTTCTTCAATACTCCCTCCACAGCATTGGGGTGATCCTTGGAGATGCCCCTTTCAAATTGAACTTTGGGCTGGGTGGGGGGAGGAAGTTCAGGTGACGCAGAATCTAAGATAGGATTAGAAGGTTGAGGTGAGGGAGAAAGATCAGGGTGATCTGGGAACCCTTCCATGAGTGGTTCCTTTTCCACCTCCATGTCTTCTACATCAGAGGAAGGAGGCTCAAGTGGTGATCGGCGTTTAACGGGTTTTCGAAGGATTGAAGTTGGCAAGGAAGGAGCCTTATGAGGTTTAGGTTCCTCATGTTGTTTCCTGGCTGGATCAGATTGATAAGTAGTCCCAGCAAGACTAGAGGAAGAAATAGCTGGAGGATACCAAGGTTGGAGGGTACCACAGGATGATTGAAATTCAAAGGAAGCAAGAGATTCTTTCACAGGGGGTGATGGCTGGTAAGAGGCCACCACATGTCGGATAGGACGAGACGAGTCAAAAGGGATTAGGGCACCATTAGGGAGGAAGTAATTGTTTCCCCTCTGCTCTACCAACTTTTCCTTTAAGTCCTTCTGAAGTTCTTGACATCGTCCGGTTCCATGGCCTTCCTTATGACAGTAGTAACAGACCAGAGTTGATTTGGGAACAGAAGAAGGAGCTTTAGGCGTAGATAGCGAGGAAATCTTTTGATCTATTTTGTTCTCAAAGGCCCTAAGTAACTTGGTGATTTCATCTATAGTAGTAGGTTCCCGATTGGAATTAGGATCTGCTTTAGGCCTACGATCTGCCTCCATTTTAATCATAATATTGTTTGACTCTTTAAAAGAAGGAGCATGGACTGGTTCAGTAGTTCTAGGCTTTTCAAAGGTAAGAGCAGTTTTACCTTTCATGACTTTATCCACAGTACTCCTAAGGGTAAGAAAAACAGGGAGTTTGAATCGATTATCCCTGGTGGTAATCATGGATCCAGATTTGACCAGTTCTTCTTTAATCCTTTCCTGCACAGCCGATGAGAAAGATTGGAAGAACTTTGCTCAAATTTCGTCCACTGTGTCAATGTGATCGTTTTGGATAAGATAGTTTTGAATGGGATCCCAAGACTTTCTAAAAATCTGATAGTCAGAGGCTGAAGAAATACCACCATTGGAGATCCACTGAGAAACCAGAGCATCCAAATCCTGCAGAGTAAACCTAGCCACATCTATTTTACCCCAGTATGCCAACATAGCCTCCCTGAGAAGCGTCCAGTTGTGGGATTCAAATCCCTCGAAAGACTCGATTACCTCCATAACTTCATCAGAGGAGATAAAGAACCGCAACTGATAAGCCATATTGAATTCACTAGCTCCATCCACTTCAGCAGCCATTTCGTAGGATTCCAAGAATCGCTCGACATTTGTACCGTTGAAGCCTAAGTTATTGTTCTGGGGTTTGATCTTTACCATCTTAGGTTGAACAGAGGTGGTTGGAGTAGCGGGAGATGCCATATTGAATAACAGAGTTCCTAGGGGATCCAAAGAGCATATTTCCAAAGTGGCTCACAAGTGTGGCAAGAGTAGGGTTTTGCCAAAAACAACAAGTATTTTGCCCAAGCGGTGCACAAATTGGAAGGACTTACTTCTAGACCAGGCTGCCTCCACGGATTGGAAAAAAGAACAAACTGAAAAAGAAAGAGAAATTGGATAGGATTTCGGAGTTGATTCTTCAAGTTGGGACTTTAAATCCCAAGGTTGCTGGTTCAATCCCGGCCCGGGGGACCAAATGTAAGACTCCAAACGGTGCTAAGCCGTGGCAGTTCTGTGGAGGGGAAAGGTGCTGTTTAGGCTGCCCTCCTAGGAGTTACAATAATATTTAAATGTAACCGGAATCAAGGTCCAGAACCTTATGGATGAGAAATCAAACTAAGGGAAGAGGGTAAGAGTTGTCGGTAGCTATGGAAACAACACTATCTGAGGCAAGATGGTGCAGGGAACAACTTGAAAAAATAAGTCAAGGTTTGTTCAGAGTTCAATAGAACAAGGCAGTTGTAAGTAACAACGCCCACAAGCTAATAACTCTGGTCGTCAGCAGCTGATTAGGAAAGATCAACTCAATCCCAACCAACCTCCGGGTTCTCAATGAACCTGCCCAACTCTCCGCAATCAAGCGCTTGAAGGGTACCAGATAACTGTGGGAGGCTGAACAAAACAAAAGCAATTTGTTTGTGAAGCTCTAGAAGCAAATCAATAACGAATTTGAGCAAGAATATCCCAACACTTCTCAAGGGACTCAAGAATAGTGTGGCAAAATTCAACCTTAAAGAAGAAGGGAGGTATAACACTCCAGGTTTTAAGCTTAATAAAACCTCTTCAATCAAACGTGATTGGCTCCAGAAAGACAATCAAGGAGAGATCAAGACCAGTATGGTCGGAAAAAGGGATCAGAGCGGTATAACACACTCAAGAATTCAGGCAGACGGGAATTCTTCTTCAACCAGCAAGGCTATTGGTTGGTGATAAGAATCAAGGTCACAAAGGACTGAGTTTGAGTATGGAGGCTCAAAGGATCAAGGGGCAATCATAGATATACCCGGATAATTTGCTCAGATAAGTGGGGAAGGATGCCCACGGATAAATTGCTTATGATGATGGTCTCATAGAATGATGGGATTCTCTGATGTTCTGATGCTGGGATGCTGGGCCAAAAGGCAGGGGAGAGCCCCTCCTTATATGGGCAGGAGGCCCTGTTAGACTATATACAACGGATTCTACAAATAGAGCGGAAAAGGGAAGGCAACCATGTGGTCGCTCGCGTTGGTCTGTGGATGGGCGCGCGTAACAATACCAGAGTCACCCACCCCTTGTCCGAAGGCGGAAGCGGGTGGGAGAGTCCCAGGAAAGGTGATGGATGAAGTCCATGAGAGCGCGGATGGGCGGATAGGAGATTGGTTTGAGAAAGTTGAGTAAATCCTGACGGCCTTGAGATCCACGACTGATAGATCAAGTGCAATGGGAGGTTTGACGGATCCAAGGATTTGCCAAATGCTTGCGGGTGCGGTCGGGATGGATTCAGTAAATCATGGATGAGCGCGGCACGACGGTAGCAATGAGGAGATTCGGAGGCGCAACGACAAAGATGAAGACACACAACAACAAAGATGAGGACGTGCTATGAAAACGGCGGAGATGACAAGCAACACGGATAAAGGACGCGCAACGCGCGCGGATGAAAGGAGCGCGGCGCGGCGCGCAATGCGGATAATGGAAGCGCAGCGCGCGCGGGTAAATAATGGTTTGGATGAGCCTGAGGATAAGTTGTTCAGCCGGGAGGTACGTTTGCGCAACAGTTTATGGATTGAGGTCTTAAGGCGGCCAGGGTGTCCAGGATGGGGCACCACAACGTTCTTCCAAGGGGGGGATTCCCTATGCAGAAAAGAATCCAGAAAATGTAAAGCAACTCTTGAAACAGAGTGACTTTGAAACTTCTAGAATTTTCTTTATTTCCACAAAACAGGTTGATGGACACTTGGAAAACTTAATTCAATCCCAGATCTCCAACAAATCAACCCAAAAGATTATTCAGAAGTTACATAAAAAGGAAAAAAATTAGGAGTTACCTGATAGATCCAAACCCTGGCCTTCTTCTTTTTCAGAATAGAATAGCAATCCCCAAGGAAGACAAACAGCTGCAACTTGGGATACTTGGAAAACAACACAACTCCCCACTCTCTGGTCACCCTGGAAAAGAAAAGACAATTGATCTAGTCAAAAGAGATTTCCATTGGGAAAACATGACTTCTCTTATCAAAGATTATGTTTCTTCTGGTTACCTTTGCAGCAGAAGAAAACCCAGTTGCCACAAGAAGTTTGGCCTCCTTCAACCCTTACCAATTCCAGATGCTCCCTGGAACTCACTCTCTATGGACTTCATCTCACAACTACCACTATCCAATGGATTTGACTCAATCCTTGTGGTAGTTGATTGTTTTTAAAAAATTTCTATCTTTATTAAAACCAGAACTTATATCTCTTCTTTGGAGTTAGCTAACCTTCTAATCTCTCATTTCTTTACTAAACATGGACTCCCAACTGATATTTTCAGAAACAGAGTATCTTTATTTGTTTCTTCTTTTTAGAAAAATGTGTGTGAAAAATTACAGATAAAACAAAATCTCTCCACAGCTTATCACCCTGAAGCAGAGGGTCAGGTGGAAAGGTTAAATAATATTCTAGAATAATTTCTTAGGATGTATGTCATTTATCACCAAGATTACTGGGATACCTGGATCCCTCCTGCTGAATTTTCCTACAACAACTCCACCCACACTTCTACTAAGCAATGTCCTTTCTTCAAAATTTTTGGAAAACACCCCAACTTTGAAAGCCTACATGTAGTGAACAACCAACCTTCAAGCCACCATATAACTCAGATTCACAAAAATCAGAAAGAACTAGGAGTTGAATTGGAAAATTCACTCAAAACCTATAAGAGATATGCTGACCTTAAAATAAGTGATTTTCCAGACTAATTTTCTGTTGGAAACAAATTTTGGCTTTCTTCTAAAAATATCAAACCTGACTTTCCAAAACATAAGCTCTCAGAGCAATGGTGATGCCCTTTTTTGATTAAAGAACAGATTTGAAAAAACTTGTTTAAGCTTCAACTTCCTCAACAATGGTCCACAATTCAACCTTTGTTCCACTCCTCCTTACTCAAGCCATGTCAAGACAACATACTGTCTTCCAGAAACCAACCACCAACCAAACCAGTCCAAATACACGTTGGAAAGGAATGGGAATTGTCTCAAATACTTGAATCAAAACTTAAGAGGGGGATATTATTTTACTTAGTTAAAAGGAAAGGATTTCAAAACAATGAGGAACACACTAATTGGTAATCACACTCTAATCTTACCAACTGCCCTGCCTTACTCCAGGATTTCCACACACTCTATCCTTTAAAACAAAAAAATCCAAATCCTTAAAAAATTAAACACAAATCTTCTTTCAAAAAAAAATATATTGAATTCATTTTTTCTTCCTTGTATCTTCTCTGATTCAACAAAAAAACATATATAATGATCATATGAAAAAGAAAATATATATATAATAAAATAAGAATAAAAATGAATCTTATAACTCTTCCTTATTTCTTTTAGTTGACTTATTTTTCATATCATCAAACCTCTATTACAATCAAAAAAACTAAAATAAAAAACACATAAAATTGCCTAAATAGTTTCAAAAATAAGCTCTTCTAACTCTTTTATTCTAGAAATCCAAGAATTAAATAGTCTTAATTTCCTAGCTTCATAAGAGTTAGGCCCTCTTACAGTAGTACCCAATTCAAAATTCATACCAGACAAAGCTAGAATTTCTGATAATCTTTTCTTTATCTTTAATCTTCTCTTCTTTCTAGCCCTTATAAAACCAAATTTTTCCATTTTGATTTCAGAACCCCATCCTTTCTTCAATCCTTCCTGAAAATTAGAATTTGAATATTTAGAATTTTTGCTAAAAACCTCAAAAGAATGGTTTACTTGATCTTCATTCATAACTGGATCTTGTCTAATTCTACTCTCCATAACACCACTTTCAATCATCTCTAATAACCTTTCTCCATTTTCCAATTCCTCCAACCATGCTTCTGAAATGTTTCTTCTACCAGATCTACTTCCTTCTTCTACTATCCCAATCCCTTTTTCTTATTTTTTCTGTCTTCAAAAAACTTCATCCTCACCTCCAGATCCTTCATTTTATTTCTGAGATCTTCCAATTCTAAAGAATCATCCAATCTGCCCTCTCTTTGAAAATTATCTCTCTTTGCTCCTTCTCTTTTCCTTTACCCACTTATTTTTCTCTATTATATTTTTCTTTAATTTCTTCAGATTCAATTAATTCCATCAATCAACTTCCTTTGGCCTCTATATTCCCTTTTACACTTTGACAATGGGCTTTAATGCTTAAACCCATAACTTTAATTCTTTGACCAATAGGTTCAATTCTTTGACCCTTGGTGCTTTGATGGACAACTTCCACGCTTTGACCAGGCAGTTCAACGCTTTGAGGTCTTGAGCAAATGCCTCAACAACCTGCTCCAGTGGGTTTTTATCAAATTTTAACAACTTGTGGGGCGGAATGAGTGATTTGAAGACCAGCTTCAACACTTTGACTGTTAGCTTTTACTTGTGTAGAGACTGCAAGGGATAATGGGATTATTTAGAAAATAGCTTGCTGGCAGTCACTAGAAGGGGAATTTATTTTGCTACCACTCTTAAATAGATAGAGTTAAGCTAAGATGGTTTTGAATTGCCTGCCCTTCTGAACTATAATAAGTTTGCACAATTATTTTTTAATTAATGGCTGGTTTTCTTTGAGACTTAAAATAGGTCTCTAATCAGACCTAGATTAATTATTAATGGAGATTTTTTTTTAGGAATTTAAATACTATTCAAAATTGGATTGGATGATTGGAAAGCTTCCACCAATTAATAATCAAGAATTTTTGACTTTTTCTGACTATTTTTCCAAATTCCAATTGAAGGATTTAAGGGTTGACTAAAAGTTGTTTAACCAGTTGAAGGACCCAAAGATGGTTTTTCCCACAGGTATCTGGGCGCAAAAAAGCTTGGTTGTTTGTTCTGTTGTGCTCTTCCTTTTTTATAAATTTACCAATCACAAATCAGGGGTTTTTCTCTTAATAATAGGTGCTGAATAACAGGTCTTTTCTCAATAACCCTTCTTTGAGAACACCTGGGGTTGTTTCAAATGGTTAATGATGATTTTGTGTATGATCCTTTATTTCCTTTTAACTTGATGGTGGTTTACTGAAAAGCTGGTGTTGGTTTAGGCAGATGCCATACTGACATAGGGGCAGCCATATCACAGGGGCAGATGCCATGCATAGACAACTTGGATAGGGCAAAATATCCCCCCTTAAATAGAAAAATATCTTCCTCAGGTAACTCTCAGGGCTCCCCTGAGTGCGGTTCTGATCCTCTCTCTGCACTTTTGAATCACAGGAGGTTAAAGTTACATGATTCAATAATGCTGGTGAGAAAACATGTGAAACAAGCCAAGAGATAGCTGTATTTTTTAGTATAAATTTTGATAGAAAGGATAAAATATGAGGAACAGGCTAAGATTTGTGAGCTATGGAAGCTTCTGGGTGCTTATCTTGTATAAAAAATGATGCAGAAGTTCCCTGAAGCTTGAGTTAATTTTGCTGGTTGGGAAAAGCATGAAACATGCTTGGCAGCTGCAAGCCCTCTTTGGTAACTGAAATTGTATAACTTATATGGTTGAGGGGGTGGAACACTACTTGTTGGGTGTTTCTGAGGAACCTTCTGAGCCCTTATCATTTATAATATTTTTCAGGAACTACCTGCATGCTGTTTCAATGTAATTAGCTGTAGAGATATGAAGTATGCTGTTTTACCACATGCTCCCTTGGGTGACTTGAGGTGTGGCTTGCAGGTGTTGTGTGGTTGATATGGTGGCAAACTGAGTATCAAAGTGCTTCAGGGGAAGTTTCAGAGGCCTTATCTGGTGGTTAAAGTTCCAAAAAGGTTATGCGTACTGAGCTGTTATTGCTGGTTGGTGAGAATTGAGACATAATTGGCTGCATGAGCCCCTACTTTTGTTGGTGCATGTATGAGTGTTGTATGGTTAGATTAATGGAAAACTGAGTATCATAGTGCTTCAGAGGAAGTTTCAGAGGCCTTATCTGGTGGTTAAACTTCCAGAAAGCTCATTTTTACTGAGCTGTTATTGCTGGTTGGTGAGAATTGAGACATACTTGGCTGCATGAGCCCCTACTTTTGTTGGTGCATGTATGAGTGTTGTATGATTGGATTGGTGGCAAACTGATTATCAGAGTGCTTCAGAGGATGTTTCATAGGATTTATCTGGTGTTTAAAGTTCCATAAAGTTTATGTTTACTGAGTTGTTATTGCTGGTTGGTGAGAATTGGGACATACATGGCTACATGATCCCCTACTTCTGTTGGTGTGTATATGTGTGTTGTATGGTTGGAATGGTGGCAAAATGAGTATTAGAGTGCTTTAAAGGAATTTTTAGAGTCCCTGAATTTTAATGAAAGATTCAGGAAGGTATTTTTACTTGTATTCATAGTATTGGTTGTAGTGCAACATTGGTACTGGTATGGTTCAAGTCCTGCAGGTATGTGTATGTTGTTTTTGTTGTGTGGTTCTTTTAAGCATAATATTTTTTCCATTAGATTTTCAATTAATCTTTTATCTATTTCTTCCTGTGACATAATCCATTCTGTTCCATTTTTTTGGTTGTTTGTGACAGGTATTTGGTATAGTTGAAGGGAGTTATTTGGTGATGGATTTGGGATTTGAGGTTGGTTTGAGTTTAGAGCATAGTTTATGGGTGTTATTTTTGAGGTTAAGTTGATAAAAAGATAAAATTTAATAAAAAAAATGAGTCTGATGGCTATATGAGAGGTTTGGTTTACCACACCATCATCTTTGACGGTTTGACAATGTTTGACAGACTCTACAGAGCCAATCACATTTCTATTGCTACTTCTTTTTGCTGGCACTTTGCAGACCTCCTCATCTGAATCTACTAGAGGAGTCCCCCACCTAATAAATTCCTTTCCCCTCTCTTCTTTGCCTAATCTTGATTTACCATCAAGTGCCAATTGGATGGTTTGACGCAAGTTGTCCCATTTGGCCTGCATCAATCAAACTACAAAGCTATTTCAGTAATTAGAAACCCTCAACAAGAAAACCTGGCTGCACATACCTTATGATTCATCTAACCTGGATGAATAAGCCAAAATTATTGCATCATTTTCTGGAGCCTCCTTAACCTCAAAAGGCTGACTCTTCTCTTGGACACACAGGGTTTTCCCCAAGGCTTTCCTGTTCCGCTTGTCCATTTCAAAGTCTCTTCCATATTGAAAACAGTTTCACACTTGGCCAAATTATGCCTGATGCTTGTGGTACAGATCCTCTCCATTTTCTTGCATCTGTCACAGCTAGTGAAATATTGTTGGACTGAATAGTATTTATTAGACTTCTCCATGTTGTAGGTTGGTGTAGATGATCTGTTGAAGGAAGAAAAAGATGGTAATGGGGTGAATGGTGGTGATGGTTGGAGGTAGGGGGAAGGAAATCTCAAGTCAGACATGAATGAAGGAACAAGACTAGATGGCCTCTTCAAGTTCTTCTTTTATGTTCATCAGGAGATGCCCTCCTCTTCACCAGGGGGTACTGTCATACTGACACCTAACTCAGTCTAACCTTGGGTCTAATCTACTTGCCAAGGAGCTTCATTCTCAGGGCTCTGGAGACTTATATCAGTATATCTCCTTCAACTACATATCCTCAGGATCTTCATGTTAAATTTTAGAGAAGGTTCTTGAGATGAAAGGGTCAAGAGACAATGAGGATGACTTTTGTTGCCAAGAGGAGAGCGGATCCAAGGAGTCAGGGGGTGGAGCACTCTGGTTCAATGAAAGGGAAGAATGGATGATGTTCATTCACTTGAGGTTCAGCCGGCTTAGGTAGACTAAGTAAAAAAGAGGCTGACAAGTGGTTGAACAAAGAACTAGAAATGAATAAGAAATATTCAGTACTGGGCCATCAGAGACCACACAAGGTGAGGGACTACAAGACAGGTTGCACTCAAGATTCAGGCAACACTTGCAGTAGGTAAAAATACCAACACACCCCCTTGACTGAAGCTTGAGGGAGTTGAAGACTTGTGGACACATGCACGCCTATTACATCCAACATTACTACTTAGAATGAAGAGATTTTTGAAAGCTGCATTAAAGGCCTATTCCATTAGAAAGGAAGGAAATCTTATTATTTTTGAACTACTATTGAACCTACAATAGAGCATATTACATCCACAAGAAACACAACAATTCCTATTGTAATTTTTGAACCCCGTTTCATACTGAACAACAACTACTTAAAAGATTTTTCTCACAATGGAGCAGTAACAATAGAGGACTATAGTTGGCTAACAGAAAAAACTTGCAACTTGAGGTAGCGCATGACCAACCGACTTTAGATGGTAGCAATCAAACCAAGATTTCAGCATGAGGTAGCAAGGAATTGGGCGCGTTTGAGTAGCAACCTTACTGTTTGAATTAAGGTAGAGACAACCGGGCAACTTTGAAAACGGTGTTTACCAAACAAAAATTAAAAGCAAGGGGTGATTGCACCAGATGGGGGAATTTTGAGGACTGAAGAGAGGCGGAGATGTTTGAGTTGACCAGGAGAGATCAACCAACAGGAGTTGAAAATGTCAATAAACTATGTCAAGCGGAAACAAATTTTGATTGTTGGAGACTTGATGAGGCAAAGATGGGAGCAAGTGGAGGACAGCAAATTCAGAAGGTATAGAAATGAACCTTGTCCTGCTTGTTTGGGTCAGAAGGCAAGATTGATTTGGGGGCTTTCTCAGGTTATTTCACTCAACAGTTCTTGGCAGGGTGACCTGGTTTGTTGCAGTGAGGGCAATTGGTGGATTTTGAATAAAAGACCTGATTGATGTCACCAAGAGTGTTGTCTATGGGGTTGATCTTTGCTTGGGCCTCATCTTTCTCTAATCGCTTCAGGATGGAGTCGATGGACTTGTTTTTGCACTCATTGGATTTCTTCAAGTAGTTGAATTCCAAGGGCAGTTTGGATAAGGTAAGGATGATTGTTAGTTCTTCTTCTAATTTTAACCCCACAATTCTCATCTTTTGAGTAGAGGCTTGGATTTTTGAGACAAAGTCAAAGATGTTATTTTCAAATTTGATCTTGTTAAATTGAGTAAGAGCAAGCGTTTTATTGATGAAGTTGTTGGGCATGTATCAAGACTTGAGTAGATCCCAAAGGGCTATGCCGTTGCGTTTGTTGGAAGAAGGAAAGGAACCAGCACCATATGATAAGTTGTCCTTGTTGAGGTGATCAAGGATAAGGTTGTAAGCTTTTTGATTTAGTTTATCAGATAGTTTAGCATTATTTTTATCTTTTTTATCAGAGGGATGGACTACTTCCTTAAGGATGATCTTGAGAGCGTTGATAGAATCTAATTTCCCTTCCATAGCAATTGACCAGGTGTAGTAGTTGTCAATGGTTAAGAGTAGTTTCTGGTTGACAGTGACAGAGGACATTGAATGGATCAGAGGGGAGTCTTTGGCTTTTAACCGTGTTAAATTTTAGAGCAGGTGCTTGAGATGAAAGGGTCAAGAGACAATGAGGATGACTTGTGTCTCCAAGAGGAGAGCGGATCCAAGGAGTCAGGGGGTGGAGCACTCCAGTTCAATGAAAGGGAAGAATGGGTGATGTTCATTCACTTGAGGTTCAGCTGGCTTAAGTAGACTAAGTACAAAAGAGGCTGACAAGTGGTTGAACAAAGAACTAGAAATGAATAAGAAATATTCAGTACTGGGCCATCAGAGACCGCACAAGGTGAGGGACTACAAGACAGGTTGCACTCAAGATTCAGGCAACACTAGCAGTAGGCAAAAATACCAACACTTCATGCCTTACTTACCTACATATAGTGTAACCTCATACATTATACAAATAGAATCCATAGGCTTGCACATTCTTAATCTCTCAAGTTCTGCATATCCTCTAACTTTATTCACTCTGTCTATCCCATAATTCATTATGGTTTATCCTTTGGGAATCTTTATGTACATCCTCTTTTAGATTGTATTCCATACTCTCTCTACTTAGTACATAGTTTCATGAACTCCATGTACACTTTACATCCTTCAACTTTACATTCCCAACTTAGACAGCCCAGACCTTTAGCTTTGCCCCAATAAAGTTAGTAACCTATCCCAATGTAGTAGCATACCTGATCAGCCCTCTCTGTTACCTTGACTATTCCTTTGTCATTAAATATGTAGTCTGAGGCCCAACCAACTGTACCTCTGGCAAAGTTCCAGCCCTTGTCTATTTAAACTGACCTCCTCTTCCTCATTACTGATTTTTCCTCAAGAAATCAGTTTACTACTTCTTACTAGTAATCTATTGAAGCAAGTTTCATCAGCACATTTTCCAATAAACCTTACTCCGCTCCTGTTAGCCTCCTCCAGTAACCTTTCCCCCAAGCCTACTTTGAGTAGAGTACCCCTTTTGCAAATCCCTGCTTGCACACCAGCAGCCCTTGTGACAAACACACCACAAGCTACATTTTTTGATATCCTTAATTCCTCTGTATATAACAACTATGAGTCATTTTCCAAATGTACATAGAAGAACGGCCTCAGTTTATTTCATAATGGATTCAAATGAATCACACCACTCACATCCTCATGAAATTCTTCACAATTCTCATTATAATCACACAATTCTCATTACAATCACACAATTCTCATTACAATCACACAATTCTCATTACAATCACACAATTCTCATTAACCTCACACAATTGTCATTACCATCACACAATTCTCATTACCATCACACAATTCTCATTACCATCACACAATTCTCATTAGTATCACTTGAGAAATTCAACCACATACAATCATCCTGATCTTAATCATCAACTATTTTTCAACCCTGAATTCACAAATTGGTCAAGGATCTCTCACCACCCAGAACCTATTTTATCACCACCCAGACACTATTCCGTTTCCAAATATGATCACTATAGAAGAAATAATTGTTTGATATAGAATCAGAGGTCCGCAAATTCTCAGTAGTGGACCCATCAACCATCTTTTCAGTTAAATGGAACCTTTTCCATACAATATCCAGATACATTAATCCAGCTTTGTAGATCAAAACCCATGGATAGAATATTTGGATTGACAATTTGAAGAACTTGTTTAAAAGGATTTCAGAAGAGAGGTCTACCTCATGCTCACATCTTGGCATTTATTCCCCATGATGACCAACCAAAGATATCTGAAGAAAGTGACATGATTATTTTTGCAGAGAGACCTGATCATTTCACAGAGCCACATCTTTTTTGAGAATTTCAAAGACTCATGATACCCAGCCCAAGTAGTCCTTTAAACATGGAAGAACCTTGCAGGGATAATGGAAGACAAAATAAAACATACCCCAAATAATTCTATCCTGAAACAATTGAGGTTGAATACCAGTTATCCCATAGCTCTGTAGAAGACACCAGAATGGACCAATCATTTCACTGGGGAGGAATCAAAATAAATTCCACATTGGTAACCCCTGGGTTGTTCCTTAAAAATCCTTGAATTTTGGAAAAGTAACAATGCCCCAAAAATGTTAAGATATGCACAGTTATCTCATATGTTAAATACCTCTCAAAATACCTTAAGAAGTGTCATGATTTGGTTACTGTTGATGTTAATGCCCATTTGGATAAAATAGACTATTTCAAGATTTCAAGTTAGATTCTCTAGAGGTAGTTTGAAGAGGATTTTCATTCAAATTCTCTGCCATTACACCTTCTTTGATAAGGTCTGATACTCATCTTTCTGTCCATCAGCCTTTTTTTTTGCTTTTTGAGCCAGATGAAGCCCTGGATGAAGTTCTTCAAACATCAAACACAAGTAAACAATATTCTTGATCAATTTTTCAAAATAAACGTGATTGAAAGTTTTTCAAGTAAAATGAAACATTCAGGACTTTCAATAATACTTTCCATTCCATCCACTCAGAAAAGAATCCAGGAACTGTCAGATTGGTGATTTAATTGGGAGAATTTATCATATTCATTCTGCAGATTCAGAAATTTGGTTTCCCAAATCTTTGGTGAATCATTTTATTGGTGATACTTCATTTAAAAATCTAAATTGATTCAATGGAATTTTGTATCTGCATCTCAGATATTAAGGTTTTTTCAAATTTTTAGTTAAGTTAAATCATCACTTAGAAACAAATAATACAAGAAGCTGATGAGCATATTCACACTTTTGGAATAGGAAGGTTGCTTGGAATTCTATTGATAGTTTTCCAGTCAGAAAGCCCACTTTTGAATTTTTTTTTTTCCAAGTGTTTGCTTGAGGAAAATCAGAAATTAGAAGCCAAGATCCATATAGCTGATGAGAAGATTCACCCTTTTGAAATAAGAAAGCTATTGTTTGGGATTCTATTGGCACTCTTTCAGCCAGACAACCCACTTTGACAATGGACTCCTTGCTTCAATTTCATAGTGGATGCTTTGAATCATCCTGGGATCACAAAATCAAAGGAGTCCTCAGACTTGAATTATTCACATCAATCAACCCAATCATCATTCAAAAATCATTCAAAAAACATCATTTCAGCCCACTAGATGCCAAGGAACTAGCTCCTTCTAGATACTAGAGGTGATAGAAAATTTAGAGCAGAAATGTCAAAAAATGCCAGAGATATATTTTGGCTAAAAGGGTTAAATTTATTTAGATAGTTATAAAAAAAAACTTCAAAGGAGGGGCCAAGACCTTAATGGGGTTTTTGAGCCCTCCAGAACACAGGTATATGTCTTTTAAGGACAATATAGGTTCAATTGTAGTTCCTGTGGGGTTTACAAGGACTCCTTTCAAGAAGGTTATGTGTAATTTCCTTGGGGTTTGGGTTATGCAGAACCTACCAAAAGAGTATAAGTCAGCAGGATCACTTACTAGGTATAGATCCGGACTTATGCTTGATGGATGGATCAATATGGAGGGATTTAGGGTGCTGGAAGCTGGTTCTGAGGCAGGCTGAATGGTGGGATGTTGATTTTGGCCAAAAAGTAAGGATTCAAGAGTTTTGTCAATAATTTTATCAGAAAGTGATTCAGGATCACACACTTATTTCTTATGAGGGTTTGATAGCTTTAGGACAAAAATATCTGAATCAATAATGACTATATGACTGGATGAATGAATTAGAAATGGCTGGGGGTAGAAGCCTTTATTTATATTGTTTGGGGTGCCCTCATGGTACAGTCTTTTTACCAGCCAAAGGAGGGTGACCCAGGCTAGTTCTGAGGCCAGGGGGCCATAAGTGTGTTTGTGTAGACCTGCTCTGGTCACTACAGAGGTACAGGAAGCCCTATTTTATCATGCTTGGGGCTTGATACACATTCCTGTACCCTTAATGACCTCATTGTATCTACTAAAGAAGTAATATTCAATTAATATTTTTAAATATAAGTCATGGATTCCTGAAGCCAGGGGTTTGAACACATGCCCTGGGGGCCCCATTCTGCAAGACTATTTTGAGTCTGAGGCTCTTTTGTCCATATTGGGTTGTTTTATAACCACTTAATTGGACATTACACTCCTAGTAATGATTAGTTATCTACAGTTTAGTTACCAGGGACACAAGGGGGGTGTTGTATGGGTGTTTGGTACCTTGTGAGCCATCTAGCACACATCTAGGCCTCTGTTCATCCTTAGTAAACACTCTCAGGGTGTTAAAGTGACTAACATGTACCCTTTTGGGTCCAAACCTATCATAAAGTCCCTTTGACAGGGGCCCTGACAACCTTTGATATAGTTTTCAAAAGGTTGCTCGGCCCATTCTTCTGGATTTTTTGTTGGTTTATATGTTTTCATACTATTCCCCCCCCCCCCCCCCCCACACACACACACACATGGTGGTGCTCTTTGGGACCCATGTGGTGTGGAACAGGGCTTTAGGGTGTATGGGTGGTACCCTACAGCCTGTTTCCGTTTTGGAAGAGGGGGGGGCTGTCCAGTGAGCCAGCTGGTGGCCTTGGGCAATGGCCCGGCCAGTTGCTAGGGGCCCATGTTGGGTAGTTTTTCAACTACTTGCAGGCCTGGCAACAGGTAGCAACCAACACGTGCAGTAGTTGCTCAACTACCTGCGGGAGTTGGTAGCAACTGCCTTGGGTGGTAGTTTCTGGCTAGCAACTACTTCAGGCTTGCGCAAGGTAGTTGCTTGACTGCTTGTGGGGCCGGCATGTGCCATAGCTCCTTTGCACAGTTGCAGAAGGTATGTTTCTGCATTCAGGGCTATGGATGAAACCTTTTTTTGTCCATAGCTCCTAAATTTGACATAATTATGGGTTTCTGACCAAATTTTTGGTCAAAACCTCATACCTGTGGATGTGATGTGAGGGTACACAGGTGAACCATGTGTCACGCCTTGCACTTAGGGATTATTGTCTTCATCACTTTGACATATCCTCTCCTCAGTACCATCTACCTCAGTCTATAAGCGTGACACAAATAAAGCACAACATCAATGGTGCAATCCGCTTACTTCCTCTGGCTTGGGTTGACCTTCCAATCTTGGCAACCAACTAAGTATATACTTGCAAACTTTGCAGTTAACTCCATACTGGTTGGCCATCCATTACAAGATCCAATCTCCTTCCCTGGCCCATCAACAGCCTTGGACTTCCATCTCCGGTCACGCACTTTTTGTTAGTTTGCATCTACGTCTAATTAAGCCATCATTACTGTACAGTTTGCAATTGGAATAGTCCCTACCCTGCATACACTATTACTTCTCACATGTATTACCTTCAACGTCATTTGCTCCTGTCTCAATTCATCATACATTTGTACACTCAGATTCTATTGTCTTGCACTTAAGCCATGACCTTGGATATGATTGTACTAATGCTCTATTTCCTATCCTGTTCCTGTCACTCATTTGCCTCACCGCCTTCAACTGTAGTTGGCTCCCCATCAGGTTGTATCTAGTCACTTTGGATTACCTTATAAAGGCTACCCCCTTGCCTGATGATTGTCTCCTCAGTTAGTTAATTTCATACTTTCTTGCATTTTGCTACAACCCAGTTATCACATTGGACTCGGGTTGAGTTTCCCTCCTCGGAACACACTCAATTCCTCTTGCCGTTTGCTGAGTGGCATCACTAAGTTTGCACTTTGCAACTGAGTCTTGCTATTTGCACTTGCCCTTGCACTCAGCATTCCTCCGTGCTCACAATCATCTAAGAATTTCCCTATAGTACGTGGGGTGGTTGTGTGACAGTAAATTAACTAACTCAACTCATCTATTGTAACTTGCCAACCTATAGTAGACTTCTTCTTCTCAATTTCACATACTTGCTCAACCGGGAACGCTTCCCTTGCCCCTTACAATGATGATATCCATTGGGTAGGGAGAACCAGCGCTCCTCGGGCCCAACAACCCTTAGATCCCATTCCTCCTTCTAAATCGCCATCTGTTGAACCCCTTGATGATCCTCAGACCCCTCCACAGGATGTTCCGGCGGACCCTCTTGCGGAATTCGCAGATTCTGATCATTCTTCCAATGAAACCTTGACTTGTGGTAGACCAGGGGTTTGCACTACTGCTCCCAAGCCCAATGCTTCAACCCTGCTTTTGACTTTGATCCAGGCCCTCACTCATGGTGCCCCGCGATCTAGTCCTAGTACTCCTAGCTTTTGCACTCCGGGCATGAAGCAACCTGATCACTTTATGGGAGAACACCCTCATAAGCTTAGATCCTACCTACAGTCCTGTAAAATCATCTTCTCAAACGACTCCAACAATTTCCCTTCCAATAGACATAAAGTTATGTATGCTTTGTCCTTCTTAGGAGGTAGAGCCTCACAGTGGTTCAAACCATACCTCAAACTTTTGTCCAACAACAGTCCCACGTGTATTCTCAACAACCGGGACAGGTTCAAGCAACAACTTTTCACCCTGTTTGGCAAACCCAATGAAGTTCAAAACGCCAAATAAAAACTTAATAGTCTAGTTATGAAGGAAAACAGTAGATTTTCCGTTTATATTTCTCACTTTCAAACCTTGCAGTCTTGCATCCAGTGGAACAAGGCCGCTCTTCTATTCCATTTACAAAAGGGTCTACCAGCACGCTTAATCAAACAGCTTGCAGTTGGGGGGCATAAGACAACCTCACTCCAGCAGCTAATCAATCAAGTGATTGAGCTTGATAATGGCTATCACAACAAGAATTGCTCTTGGCAAAACAACCATGGACCGTCCACCTTGGCTCCGAGGGTGGACGACTCCTCAAAGCAAAAAGCAAGGAACCCAAAACCATCCAAACCAACCCTGACTTTGAACTCCAACTCAAAAGGGAAAACCGTCACCAAAACTCCAAAGTTCTTGGACAAAGAAACCGGGATGCTACGGAACCAGGAACAGCTACAAAGGGAGAATAATGGGCTGTGTATGTATTGTGGAGAAAAACATGATTTCAACAGTTTTGCAAAGCGGTTAGCGCGTGAAGCGGCTAAGCAGTCAAAAAATTAGCTTGTAGTTTTTCTGATACTCGCAAGGAAAACTACACATTATCTAAATCACCGCAATTAAATCTTTGCACTTGCGAGTCACTAGGTGCTCCTAGTTTGAGATTTATCCTATTCCATTCTGACAACACCCCTTATCAAGTTTTACTTGATTCTGGCGCTAATTTTTCCTTCATCAGTGAATCTTTTGCCACTTCCAAAAATCTTAGGCGTTCCGAGATAGATAAATTTCCTATCTATTTAGTAAGTAGTGCGACTGAACCGTCTTATTGGGTCTCCCAAAAGGCAAAATGGACCTTTGCATTCTCCAATTACCCCAGCTTCAAATGGGATTTATTTGTCTTGGCTATACCTGGAATGGATGATACCATTCTAGGCCATGATTTCCTAGTTTACTGGAATCCAGATGTGAATTGGCAAGAAGGAGTAATTAACCTTTGAACCTTGCACCCCCAGAACGCTAATCTTTCCCTCAAACAGGAATTAAACAACCTACCTGACACTGTCATTGAGTTGGATGACACTTTTCCACCAGGAGATTTGCAATATCCTGACCTCCATTCCCAAATTCCCTCTTCAGATTTAGGAGTTATTGCTTACCTATCCAGCTTACCTCTTTCCTGTTTCTTCAAAGAGAAACAGACATCAACCAAACGGTGTATCTTGAGCTCCCTAATCCTCTTGCATCATGCAAGCACCTCAAATACAGTGCTCAAAGATGACAAGATTGAAGATTTAGAAATCATTCAAGAGTCTTTACCTTCAGTTTATCATGACTTCACTGATGTCTTCTCAGCTGCAAGAGCAGATAAACTGCCTCCATCCCGTTCTTACAATCACAAGATCAAACTTACTGGCCCACCTCCAGCACCAGTACCAGTCTACTCTCTCTCAATGCAAGAATCAATTGCACTTCAAGACTAAATTGCGGAAAATGAAGCAAAAGGATTTCTTCAATCAAGCAATTTGAATACTGGTTCACCTGTCCTATTTGTTCCAAAAAAGGACGGTGGACTTTGCCTTTGTGTTGACTACAGAAAACTGAACCAGGTAACCCAGAAGAATGCCTATCCAGTACCGCCTATGTCACATCTCCTCACCCTCTTCCATGAAGCTTCTTATTTCTCAAAGTTAGACCTTCAAGGTTCCTATAACCTAATTTGCATTACAAAAGGCCATGAGTATTTGACCGCAATGAGAACCCGGTTTGGCAGTTATGAGTATACCGTCATGCCTTTTGGCCTCTGTAAGGCTCCTTCCACTTTTCAACATTTTTTCAATGACATTTTCTCTGATCTTGTAGGTAAATACCTCGTGGTATATCTAGATGATATACTAGTCTACTCAAGGAACCTTGAAGATCACATTGCACATGTGCAAGAGGTGCTTCAGCGACTTTGCAAGAATGACCTGTTTTCAAAAGCCTCTAAGTTCAAATTCCATTCCTCTTCCCTTTGGTTTCTAGGTGTCATAGTCTTGCAGCAAGGACTATTGATGGACCCAGCCAAAAGCAAACGCATATTGGACTGGCCCCCACCTTCTTCCATTAAATCCCTTCAAGTTTTCCTTGGTTTCAGTAATTCTTACAGGAGGTTGATTGAGTGTTACGCCAAGAAACCCTTGAATCTTACTAACCTTCTTCAAAAAGACACTCCTTTTGTTTTTACCAAACAGGCTGCTTTGGAGTTCAAAGCTCTGAAGAAAGTGTTCACCACTGCTCCAATACTCGCTCACTTCAATGAGCTAGCTTGCACTATTTTCAAAACAGATGCAGGCAACTATGCAATTGCAGGAGTAATCTTGCAGTTCTCTTCCTCCACTTCTCTCTTTCACCCCGTAGCTTTTGAGTCTTGCAAGTTGCTTGCTGCAGAGCTTAACTATGAGATTCATGACAAGGAACTTCTTGAAATTGTTTATTGCTTAAAGAAATGGTGTTCATACCTTTTGAAACTTAGAGAATCCTTTGAGGTTTTAACTGATCATAATTCTTTAAATTATTTCATGAGCTCAAAAGTCCTCACACATAGACAGGCGCAATGGGCCAAATACCTCTCCAAGTTTGACTTTACAATCACGTACTGCCCTGAGAAACAAGCGGTAGTCCCTGATGCTTTATCATGTTGGGACAACGTTTACCCAGGGGGGGGGGAGCACCTTCACCAAAAACAACCCTGAAAACGTTAGGACACTCTTCTCAACCCAATCTTCCCAACTCAGTTTGATCATTGCTCACTTACAAGATTTGGCTTCCAAACTCCAACAAGCTCAACGCGACAACCCCAAGTGCATCAAACTTTGCAAGTGCAAACTTATTAGATAGTAGTTACAGTATTGATGATAATGACTTCTTAGTCTACAATAATTGTATAGTAGTACCAGATAATTCTTGTATTAAGTTAGATATATTCGAGTCATGGCATGATTCTCTGATTGCTGGTCATCATGGGCAGGATAAAACCTACCAATTGATTGCACAAGACTTCTACTAGCCTGGTATGACCAAAGAAGTAAAAGACTATGTTAGCGCGTGCTATGATTGCAATCGTAACAATTCCTCAAATCACCGGAAGTATGGGCTGCTCCAGCCACTTCCGATTCCGCCTTGTCCTTGGCACTTGCTTTCTATGGATTTCATCTCTCAATTACCTTCTTCTAGTGTATATGATTCTATTCTAGTAATAGTAGACTGCTTCTCAAAGATGGCTTTATTTCTGCGCAGTAATGTGATGGCCTCTTCAGAAGACTTAGCTAACTTGTTCATAGAATATGTATTTTTGAAACATGGTCTCCCTGATAATATAGTTAGTGATTGTGGATCTCTGTTTGTCTTGAGCTTCTGGACCTTGCTATGCCAACATTTGAAGATCACTTGCAATTTATCAATGGCGTACCACCCGGAAATGGACGGGAAAACCAAGCAAGTTAATCAGATTCTCAAACAATATCTTTGAATGTATGTTGCCTATCAACAAGACGACTGGTTGCAATGGCTCCCACTAGCCAAGTTTTCCTACAACAACTCCACTCATTCCTCCATCAAACGGTTGCCCTTTCAAACTCTTTATGGTAGAAACCCAAATTTCTCTTCCCTTCATGTAGCACCTTCTCAACCTGCTACCGATTACCTTGAACAAATTCAATCCCTTCAATCGCAACTTCAAACCAACCTTGAAGAAGCAAACCAGCGCTATAAGGAGCAAGCAGACCAACTTTGCACTACGGCTCCAACCTTTGCAGTAGGAGATCAAGTATGGCTCAATGCTTGCAACATTCTCAGCACTTGCCCAACTCGCAAACTCTCCAAAAGAAAGCTTGGCCCCTTTAAAGTAGAATGATTCATATCCCCTAATGCCTTTAAACTTACCTTACCTGCAAAATGGAAAGGTATCCATCCGGTCTTTCATGTGTCTCTCCTAGAGCCAGCTTGAGTCCTATACCCGGGCAAGACTCATCCCCCTCCCAAACCGGTCACTGCCCTCAATCATCAAGAGTGGGAAGTAAGCCATATTCTGGATTCCAGGTTACGCAAAGGAAAACTTCAATACCTCATCAAATGGTCTGTCTTCCAGTCCAACAAAGATTTCACCTTGTGGGAACCAGTCCATCACCTTTGTAATTCTCCCAATCTGATTTGAGATTTCCATGCGAGCTACCCTTGTAAACCTCAACAATCATAATTCCATCCCATCCAATCCCATTCCATTCCATATTCCATCCCATCCAATCCCATTCCTCCCCACATTCCATCTCATCCAATCCCATTCCATTCCACATCTCCATTCCATCAATCAATCCCTCCATCTCATTGCATTATTCCTTCTTCTCATCCTCCTCTTATTCTTACCAAATAAAATTTCCATTCCTTATACAACAAAAAATAATAATAATTACAAAGTCTCCTTCATTTCTTTCTCTGCATCTTTCCAATTAGCCATCAACTCTGCAACCATGGATGGAAAGGCATCCAGGTCTTCATCATTTATCAATGACAACATTCTTTGAAGAACCAGCACCTCTGTTACAATGTGCCTCTCAAAGATCTCCTCAGACTTTGCAATTCAAGCTTGCTTTGGCCAAGCATTCCATCCACCTTCCTCCAAGATCTCCTTGTATGCTCTCTTCCTTTTGCCTCCCAACAAACCTTCCCCAACATCCCCCGTCAGTTGCCTTGCATCAGTCTTGATTGGCACTTTGACTTGAAACGGGTTTGCTTTGCCTTGGCCCTCCATTCCTTCCATTCCATCCATTCCATCCCTTCCATCTCCTCCATTCCCTTCTCCCATTCCTTCCGTTACAGCCCCCTCTTCTTGTTCTGTTCCCTCTCTTCCTCCACTTCTGTCTCCATCTTCTCCATTTCCCAATTCCCTTTCTGTTTCATTCCTTCCTTCCTCCCTCACTTCCTCGGCTATGACCTCAACCGGTTCCACACCTGGCACTTCATCTTGCACCTTGGTATTCATCTGGACTCCCAGAAATTCAGTTGGCGGTCCCCAATAAGGTGGTGGTGGCAGTGGTGTGTTTGTGGTATACCTCTGGAAATGGGACAACACTAGCAAGACAAGTGAAATTGAGTCACTACCTTTATTATTACTAGTCAGTCCCAATTAGTACTCACCAGGAACTTGAGTACCCAGGAATTCAATCTCTGGCAATGGTGGTATCTTGTAACTAAGCCTTGGTGCGGACCTACAACTCTGCATCTCTCTCAATGACTCCGTGGGAGCATCAACAGACGACTTGCTATTTATGGGAAAGGTACAAGCGACCTTGCAAAGACAACACTGCTCACACTTGCCTCAAAGACCTCTGATGGCAGTACTAGGGATACACCGCTTGTTTTGCCAAATACAGTTTTTGCAATGGTGGGATGATGATGACAACATTTTATCTAACTTATAAGTCTAACGAGTAATGAAGTAAATAATAATAAAGGGTATACAGTATTATCAACGACTTGAAATTGATGGGAAAATTTATCTGAACGCTTGCAGGAGCTTGTGTCTTTATACCCAGGCAACTGTCACACCTTGCACTTAGGGATTATTGTCTTCATCACTTTGACATATCCTCTCCTCAGTACCATCTACCTCAGTCTATAAGCATGACACAAATAAATCACAACATCAATGGTGCAATCCACTTACTTCCTCTGGCTTGGGTTGACCTTCCAATCTTGGCAACCAACTCAGTATATACTTGCAAACTTTGCAGTTAACTCCATACCGGTTGGCCATCCATTACAAGATCCAATCTCCTTCCATGGCCCATCAACAGCCTTGGAATTCCATCTCTGGTCCTAATTTTTTTTTTTTTTTTTTTTTTCAAAGATTTGATCAAAGAGTAGAGCTGATAAGAATAAACAGGAGATTGATTCTTGAAGACTTTTTTTTTTTTAAAAAAAAAAAAAAAAAAAAAAAAAAAAAAAAAATCCATCCTCTTAATAATAGATAGAAGCATATCTTTGAACTCATAGTCAATTCATGAAATTTATCTCAGCCCTCTTAATCATCTATTGATGATCCTGGTGGGTGAGATGATTCACCTATGACTCATAGGGATCCTCTGGATTTGGTTGATCACAGACTATAATTTAAGATCTAACAGATTCTGATCGAACCGATTGAGAGAACTAAAGAGTGTCCTCTTCTTGGTTTTGATTCTTAAGGAAACTTTTGACCATTCCTTCAAAAGGCTACACGTCCTCCTCCTAATCCTTGATGAGAGTTGCGGGGTGGGTGAGGGGGGGGAGGGGGGGGGGTGGAGTTCTGCAGGATGGAGTTCGTTTCCAAGATTTCCCCCCCCCCCCCCCCATCCTCAATCAAAACATCCATGCTCCGTCCGGCTGATCCTGATCATCAAATTTCCATATAATGATCTTGGGGTTAATGGTCTCGACTCTATACGTACAAGGTTCAAATGGAACGATGATTGATGCTTCAACTTGACTTGGTCGTTTGTGAAAATAATAACGGTCATACCTTATAAATATTAATCGAAATTTTCATTAGAAGGTTTACTCAAACCACTATCTCGATACCAGTTACCCTGATAGGTTATGTTTTATTCTAGCTTGCAAGGATACCTAAGCATGAAAGGTAAGATCGAATCGATACTGAATTAACCGTCTGAGAGTGAGGAAGATAATAATATGATCATAACTATTCACTCGAGCCATGGTTCTCTTGAACCTGACACTCAAGATTCATTCATACCCACGAGACTTCCTCGATTCCATATCTCTTCCCAACAATTTTATTCTCCTCTGAACTTGAGAGAATCACACGAGTTCAGAGCATAGATCTTGAATCCTCAAGTTTTTTTCGATCCAGTCGTTCGACTTGGTCGGTGGTTGAAAAATTAACCTTGAATCATTTCATTTAAGACTGATGACCCGGTTTACCATGAGTTCTACTATCCTATCCAGCACTGACAATTTCATCCCAAGATTTCCATGATCATCTATCACTTGTTTCAATCGCTTAGATTTTTCAATCACTTCAACAATCTTTCATGTCATCATCATCATCATCATTATTTTTGAATCTGTTTCCCAAACTTTTCATTCGATTAGAATTATCTAAAAATCATCCCGTTTGTGTATTTGATTGATTATTATTATTATTACTATTGACTTGGATGGTTCGTACGATGAGGTGTTAGATCCTACGCATCGCTGAAAATCACCTACCGAGATTCCCATGATCGATACCTTGGTTTAATCGCTGATCCGTTGAAGTCCTTGGACGATTATTCATGCCATCGTACGTTATTGTTTTAAACAATAATCCATCCTTTACGTTAATTCCTTCTGATTTGGGCACAAGACTAGTGAGGTATAAGTGATCCATCTACCCAGGCCCACCAACGATTCAGTAGTGGACCATCACATCACATGACTCTGCCTTGACTTGCCTTTCTCTGTTCTCAAGTACGTACGTAGCTACATGCCATAATGTTGAACGTGTTGGTCGCTAGAGAGGACCCCTTGAAAAGATAGAAAAGGTACGGGTACCCTGCCCATTTAGATGTGCCCCCCCCCCCCCCAAGACAAGCGCTCAGTTTTGCATGGCTGACCAGATAGACTGCTTATACCATCATAAAAACCATTCGAGGCCCATACGCACTTTTTGTCTCTACCAGATCGAATGGCTGCTTGTATCCAACAGTCTGCTCTTCCTTCAATCGGTTAAACCCATACCGACATTTCGACCTTCGGCTCCCACCTCACTCCCTTTAGGTTTTCTCTTTCCATTATCAACCAATCATATAATCAAGACACGCTCTTGTCTACTTCCACGGTATAGTGAATGGGTGGCCTTACATGGTGAGCAAGTTTATTTCCCCACACTCAAGGTAGTGAGCTCTTCTTCTGATCTGGCTGCGTTTTGGCGTATTCGACATTCTGTTACCACAGCTGTTATTAGATCCAAAATCTTTTGCAGATCCGACCGGTGGGGGAATGGTACGATCAGGTTCCATCACTTTCCTTCCCACCTTTAATGAATCTTGCCCGCCCCTTCAACCAAGATTGCCCTATCTGTCTAGATGAAGGGACGGGGCTGGAGAGGCGTTGTGGAGCAGGCGCTTAGAGGCATAAATTCATTGAAATGAACGAAACAAAGAAGAAAGGCATAAAGGAAGGGGGCATGGAATGATTAACATGATGTGCGTGAGGAGTGAACTGGGACATAGTGAGGTAGGAAATTGGGGAGTTGATCAGCGGGCGCAGAGTGAATAAATAATGCCCAAACGCCGATCGGCCCGCCAAAAAGGAAAACGATCCCCAAGTCAATTACGACGGCGAGAGGGTATTTCCAGATGGGCCGCTTCCTCCCGCAGCAGAACAAGGGGAGAGGACAAGACGGAGGAAGGAAAGAGGGGAATGGGAAAATTAAAATGGTTTTGGAAAACTGTCCGTCAGATGTAGAGAAAGACAGATGATGAGAGGATCGAATTCAACGGGCACGATCGCATGTCAGGTAGATGGTCGTCCACCGACAAACGGGGAGCTGTCCAGTACTTTAACCCAACTGCAACCTAGCTTCAGGGGCGGAATCGGCCACTGATTAAACGAAGAGAGAAAGTGTAACCCCGAGTCCGAAGAAGGCAACTTGGGCGAGCTCGCCGCAGCGAGTCCATACGGGCCCGTTCGAGCCAGAGTTCTGCGAAGCACTATTTCTGGTGGAGTTGGAGTTCGAGAGTGTGGTTGATTGAGAGGAGCTGGTCGAGTTGTTGCGATTCGTGGCGGTAGTGGTCTTGTTGAAGGTAGCGTGTCCGTTCCTATTACGAGTGAGAGAAAGAGAGAGAAGAGTAACTCAGTGCGCAAGGCTCCTAATTGTCTCGCGGGAAGTCGCGAAGAGAGATGAATACGAAGAGAAAAACTTACTCAACGATGAAAAAGCTGGCGGCCACCAGATCGCCCAATCCGGTACTCGACACGTAGCTGTTGACGTACCAGTGAGAGGGGGCAGTATTGGCTGCAGAGAGGTTGGAAGGAGCGTGGAAGCTGGAGGGTTGAGCAAACAACAACCAGGCGTATCGATGAGGCCCGGTGTTAAGGAGTGGTCCAGGACCTGCGTAAGCCGTGACGACGGTACCGGATCCAGCGTTCAGCGCCATGGCGCCATCGTTCCCGGCGTCTCCGAACGTCGCCCCGTTTTGTAAGAAGTGACGATAGTTACCACTATCGTTGATGTCAAGACCAGACGAAGGAGGTGATGGTCGTCAGTTGTGACATCCCAAGCATCCAGGTTGGGAGAGTAAGAAAGTAAAGAGATGGAAAACTAACTCCTTATCAGGGTTTCCCAGGGCGTTAGCATCGGCTAGCATCAGAGTAAAAGCATTGGGAGCTTTGAAGTTGTTGGCGTCGCTTGGGATGATGGTAATGGTAGGTTGAGTGGAAACGGCTAGAGGGGGAGAGTTTGAAAGAAGGAGAGGGGTAGGGTCAGATATTAAAAAGTTCAGACGGATCAGAAGATCCAAACGGAGTCACCGGGATCAGAGGATCCACAGTGGGTCCAAATCGTGTTCTCGAAGGCTGGCTTACCAGAGGCCGAATAGTTTTTGGCGGGGGCGATCACCCCACTCGGGTAGGCCACGTTTAGGATGGCTTGGGCCTAACGGGAGGAGTTCGAGAGCGTAAGTCGAATTAGGGGGGTAAATCGAGCCCGATCGATCAAGACCAACTCAGAGGGAGGGAGGGAGAGCATACCTTGAGAGGGATTCCGAATCCATCAGGATACGAAGCAGAGAGAGACTGGAGCAGAGGGAAGGGAAGGGAAGGGATGAGGATGAATGAAGTGGAAGTAGGACTTTGGAGAAGAGTGATGATGACTAAACCAGGCTGTCGAATTCTGAGTTCACGCTCGATAGTTGGTCTGAGGTGGCTTGACCCAGGACGATCTGGGATGATTGTAAGAATAGGCTCAAGAATCCGATCGAGCGTCGGGAGGAGATTCGTTGGAATGATGAGGGTTGGATGATGGAGATCATGATTTGGACGAACGACTGAGCTCAATTCAAGCCAGTCGACGCTCGAGGTGATTGGTTATAATACTTGGGTTGGTTGAGATGGCTAGTGAGGAGGATATATGTGGACTGAATGGGAGGGAATTGGTAATCCAATCGAATCGATCTCAATATTGATTTATTGATTGATTGATTGATTGATTGATTTATTTATTTAGGTACTGGATGGGTAAATCTCAATCGATCAATACTGGATCGAATCGATTGGCGATTGATGAGATCGAAGGAGTCAGAAGCGATGAGAAGTAAGTAATATATCAAATTTGAATTCGATGTCAAGATGTATGAAACGAGAGCAACTAGAATCCACCCCACGACCACCAATCCGATCTGACAGGATGCGGTGGACAGTGACAGGGTTGTAAGGATCGGATCAGGAAGCAAACAAGGCAGGATATCCGCGAAGGATGGGTATCATCAGGCTTCGAGTCTAGCTCATGGGTAGTTAGTCGATTCAAGAAGGGTGACGAGAATGATGGCTAGGTTGGGTTGGATGCAGATGGATTTCTGGACAGGTGGTTCAATGGGGTGGGTAGATGGGTGGGAAGCAGTGCCTGAGGAGTTAGATGGATGGGCTTGACGCGTCAGACTTCCAAGCAGGCGAGGGGAGGGTGATTAGGGACCACAAGCTTGCAGTTTAAATGCTCATGAGATGCTCAGCAGGGGTCATGATCAGTCTATCTCATGAATGAGCAGCGATGGGAAGGAGTGAGCCGTCTCACTCAAATCGATCCGATCCATCCACTTCATCCGGGGTCAGTCAGTCAGTCGGTCATACCACCAGAGAGAGAGAGAGAGGGTCCGAGTGTCTTCTCATGAGACTAGGTCACTCATCAACTTCTTCCCGCCATCACCCACTCATCTCGATCATCATACATTCCAATCGACCCACCAATCTCTCCTCTAGTGGTCCACTCACTCCGCCAGTCTCGCTGCACGACCCCTGACCAGGAGATCTGACGCTCTCCAAGTTCATCTCCTCCGTCTCTCGTCATCACCAGAAAAAAACCTAGCTTGATGGTAAGCCACAGGGGCGATGGGGACCCGGGACGAGACCTGAATCATCACTTCCTTCTCATTCATTCCATCTACAACCGCACTCCCCCCCCCCCCCCCCCCTTGAAAAAAAAAAAAAATTGGAAACATTTCCATTTCAGAATCGATCCGCCTTCCACTTGGGATTTAAGAGTCATCAATCCAGACCTGAATCTTCTTCTTCGGTCAGGTCAGAGTATGTGAACACTTAAATAAATAATATGTCAATCTCGTCGTTGGATATCGATAAATATACTCCGTGTAAATAAATAAGTATTGACATCCATGACTCCATTCATCCGTATGTACCGTATCGTCATAACTATCGACATCCTCCATCCTGCTTGACTCAACTTTTCGAGCAGGCTACTCCCAGGCACCTAGCCTGCCACCCTTTCCCATCTTCATGTATCAGTTCAGCCTCGGGGGGAATGCTCCATAAATCAGGCCGAGGCCGAGGTCGCGGGCGTGTGAGCTAGACGGAGCTCGGGGTCGATCGTTGCTACCCGGCCACGACGGGGGGATCGATCGACAAAACCAACCGGCCGATGGGGCCCAGAGCAAGCTCGAGCGATCAAACCTGGCTTGGCATCTGTCGCAGTGGGATGTGTGCGTGACGAGCGTGCGTTTCTTTTCTTTTTTCTCAGGGCCGGAGCATGGACGGACGCTCGGATGCCTAAGCTCGCCCGGATCATCTTTCCTCCCCCACTCACTGCCAGCCAGCTTGAGGACTGTTTCGACTTCTTGGATCGTTCCATCCATCGTCTACTTTTCTTTAAACGAAGATAGAGTGCTGTCAAGTTCACATCCCGCGCTATAATACTAAGAATACAGCTAAGCTATCTACTTTTTTTTTTTTTTAGGAATTACAGTGGTTTAAACTATAGTAAGCCTAATCTTGTTGAACTAAACGGTGGAAGCAAAAGATATAAATTGGAATTCCATATCAAAATCTTGCAATAGAAATTGACTTGAACTGGTGTCTTTCAAGATAGTCGGTTTCATAAGAACGGTAGATTGGAAACCTGAAATCTGCCACTTTATGCATCACCGTCCACTAACATCCAAGACATCCACACCTCCACACATCATCAACCATACACATCCCTCCCCAAGCTCCTTCACCCATCAAAACTCAATATCATCACTTGACTCGACCCTACCCTACACTTACCATCCCACATCCACTCTCAGCATGTTCAAAATATGAGGCCTCAGGATAGCTAGTTCAAAATTCATTCAAGCTCACCAAACCTCTGATACTCTTTAACTCTGCTTTTCAATATGGTTGGTTAAGCTTAAAGAGTGTATCAGAAAATCAAGCCTTAGTCTCAAGAATACACACTCTTCACAGTCAGAAGTAGTATGAAAGACAATCCACCACCACCTCCTCCCTAACTCAAGTTTCCAGCAACTCCCTTGATACATGTCCTTGTAATCTCATTCATGAAACATTGGGAGATGATTTAAAATCCATCTAATCTTTTAGATTAATGAATCTTTGAATCCTCAGCATGATTTAGCTATCAAACTTTCAGTTGATCTTTGTTGATTGGGATCCATCCCATAGTAATGGCCCAGCTCTTCATTTGGTCAGAAAATATTCTCTCGATTTGATATGAAACTGTCAACTCTAAAACCCCAATGGGTTATCACTTCTATCCTAGGATTGTGTTCCTCATCAATCTTCTGACCAAAAAAAAAAAAGGAAAAAGAAAAAGAAAAAGAAAAAGAAAAAGAAAAAGAAAAAGAAAAAAGGGGGGGAAGGGTGGAAGGAGATAGTGAAGTTAATGGAGACTGAATGATTTCAAGTTTGTACTGAACTTTTTTATAGAACTACCACGAGCTTGAGTCAAAAAACTAAGCTTGATGATCACCACTATTTCCATTAGAAAAAAAAAATTGAATCGATCCATTTGTTGAAAAACCATTCTGAACAAGATCACTCTGACAAACTATGTTATCTTGCTCACTGGGAGATACTCAGATATCATTCAACCTGTTGGTGATAATAACACCAAGGAGTTTGTTTCACTCCATGTGTTGGGATTTGAACTCAAAGGTTATTGTTGACCATCATCTTTAACATATACCCTCTGCTTGGTATAGACCACCTCAGTCTGATAGAATGTCACAAAGGCATCTTAACCATTCAAATCCAGTCCACTTACCACTCCTAAGAGTTTATAAACCTGAGTGACCTTCTACCTCTGACAACTCAGTCATCACTTACCATCACACTTTTGATTTGAAAAGAACCTCTATGACTAGTTCAAATTCAATCTGAAATTTGGATTGAAACTCTCTTTTCAAGTTAGCAATCAAATTTTTTTGACAAACCTAGTTACCAATCCAATCCATTTCTGATCAGCCTCAAACAATCATTCAACACCTTGTCTATTTACCAACTCACTCATGAATCTCCAACCTCACCAATCCTTCCTATTCACAGGACACAGTTTGTGTTTACCATCTAACTACATTTTTTTCTTACTCTTTCTTCTGTTTGCATTTCATCCTCTCTTCATTATATCCCTTCACTTGCATATTATCATCACTTGATCACCTCTTCTACCTAGATGACATCATTTCATAAATTCTTGCATTTCCTTACATCCATTTCAGCCTTGCTACTATCAGCCAGAGAGGAAATATATTGGACTGTATCTAGTCATCCTCATCACCATGTGGATTACCTTAAAAGGCAAAGAGCTTGACCTATAGATTATTTACTCAGTCAGCCAATCTCATATTCTCATGAGACCATTTCTTTGAAGCAAGTCCTGCCTCAGTTTTCCTCTTTGAAACATCCTCTCACACCTTTCACCTGAATTTAAAATTTGACTCTGAAATTTGAAGGATAGCCTTACTAACTTTGAGGTTTCTTTTAGTATTGGTCATTCCCATTGGTGCCATCTCTACCTAATCCTTTCCCCCGTTCAGTACATGGGGTGGGTGGGTGACACCATGCTGGCCTTCCAGCTTCCTGTCATGATTCATATTTCTTCCTTCAGAAAAATTTGAAATTGATGGATAAAATCAAAACCAAAATTTGATCAAGATCAGTACCAACTGGACAGCTGAGCTTACCCCAGCCCCAAGCATAGATTGGTTCCTGAATACCAAAACATTTATTCCAATGATCCAGTTAAAACACAAATTTTGAAATATCATCCAAATCAAATGAAATCTTTTGATTATAAATGATATATAAGTTCTGAAAGGAAGATGATTCATCTCAAGAGAAATGAAAGATGAGCTCTAAGATTTGAAAGATTCAAAGATACTCATCAATTGAAATCATCTATTCTGTTAGTCTTCATAATCTATTGGTCAACATCAAATATGAATTGGTTGAGTGCTCAGAAGATCATTTTCCTGATCCTCCTCAAGCAATCACATCCAAATTTGCTTGTTCATCTTTTGAAATTTGATAGTGCACTCTAAACATGAATTGTGGAAGTTTATTTTTGAACTTGGTTAACAATCCATTCATTCCTAAATGTGCTTATTTTCTATTGATACACACATATATATATATATATATATTTGAATTTTTTTGTTTTAATCTTATGTTCATTCCCTCAAGTAAACTACCAACTTATTCTTTTTTTTTGGGGGGGGAATTCATTTTTTTTTTTTTAGTCAACTTCCACCTTCTCACCATCAGCTCCAGATCACCAGTCAAACGTCCTCAGCAAGCCCAAACCTAAACATCAACCACCTACTGAATTAGCCCTGCAACCACCTACAACTCTGCCTTAGATAACTTATCAACTCCATCACCTTCCAGCTCAACCCCATGGCAAAACTCCCACTGACTCCATCCCAACCTTCAAGTCCCCTTGTTGGAATTCTGGCAACTAGTGACTTCTTCTTCTTCATCCTTTTGATAAAAACAACCAAACTCCTTATTTATTTTATTAATCTGTCATAATCCCAATCTTGTAAAAGTAGTTGTGCTATGGCCTTACTCCTCTTACAGCTCTAATCAGTGGTTGTATTATACATGATTAATTTCAAGAATAGTCTTAACTTTGTAAGGAAGAATGCCAATTTGAGTAGTCTGATTATCCTTCTATGATCAAATCTTGTAGCCATGAGCCCTGATCACTGTTCATCTATAGGTCTTATTGTCTCTAATAACCTCCCTCTTTACTTAGTTATTCTACTCTTTGATGATTGATTATTGTGTCAGATCAGCTTGAATTAATTCCTCAGCTTTCTGTGATATCCTCTTGTCTTTTGTCCAATAAAGTGTCACGGATAATGTGGTTTCTCTATGACCATGTTCTCATTCATTATTTATTACTCATTTTATTTTATTCAATCACATTTTCACCCTTCTGGTTTGAGACTTGTATTTACTATTTAAATCCCATCTCACTCACCAGAAATGGACTATCAGTTCTTGCTCACTTCAAACCTGAGTGTCCCCACATCTGAAACTCCTGATCCGCTTCTCTTAGCATCATAAGAATAAAAATATCTTTCTCTTCTTCTATCTTGGCCTTTGACCCCCCCCTTTTTTTTTTAATTTCAACACCCCTCTTTAATTTTTTCACAGACTCAGGTTCTACTAATGACCATAATAATCTCCTTTTTCCATCAGTTTGAAGGTCCCCCAGACCTATTCCCTATTCCAATTTGGTAATTCCTTCACTCCCATTGATCCATTCCACCCTTCATCCTCACCCCAACCTCAATTTCTAGTGGATTACTAACCTTTGCTTGTGTGACAAAGAACACAAAAAATTTCAAATCAAGACCAATCATGAACCAAGTTACACACTCTCATCCACCCAGTTACCCAATCCTCATCCTCTGATCATCCATACAAGCCCTTCATCCCCATCCTCATTTTCCTCTTCATTTAATTAGATCTGGAATCTGTTTTCTCCACAAATCCCCCTCTGAATATCCAACTCTTCAAGTCATGACACTATGTACTAAAGTGGAAGATAGTATAATATGTACCATTTAAGAATGTGCATAATTATTTAAAAGAGTATAAACCAATACTTGAATATGTGATAGACAGATTAGTTAATGCTTAGAGGGTTTGCAAGCCTGGGAGATTCATAAGAAAACAAAAGACAGGTGTATGTGCCCCCCAAATTCAGGGAGGAAACCATTTTTCCCAATGCAAGCATGCAGTCTTCCCAGTGTAAAAAGTTTTAGTTTTTAAAGAGCAGCATCCTTGATGTTGGTAATAAGCCAAAACTTTCAAAAATAAAAACAAAAACTTTCAAAAATCAAGACAAATGCAATGAAATCAAAGCTGGGCCAAAAAATAGGCCACCTCTTTTCTTGATAAAGAGTAGATTGAAAATCCTGAGATAGATACTGAGTAGGTAATGATGAATCTCTCTGGGGTATAGGTATTCCTTTTGAGGTGAAGGGATAATTGGCAAGTGGAAGTTTACCCAGTGTTGAAAAGGAGCTCATCTCCTGATGATCATAAACAGAGAGTGAGAATAATCATCTAGTACCTTCATCCTCACCAATGTCTGAACCAAGATTTACTTCACCACATCCTGCAACATGACCTCTATCATCATCCTTACCATCCTTTTCCTACTTCAAAAGATAACTATCTCATGGAAAAGACTGATCACTCCTAAACTTTACAGAAACATTAATCAAATCCTAAAAGTTTTAGGAAGGAAGGAAGTATACTACCATCATCAATCCTAACTTCCTCAAATCATGAAGTTGCTTTCCAGTTGGGAATGATTTGATGATCTTTCCAGTTGGGAATGATTTGATGATCTTTCCAGTTGGGAAAGATTTGATGATCTTTCCAGTTGGGAAAGATTTTATGATCTTTCCAAAGAGTAGAGAAAGGAAATGGGGTCACACCTATGGGTAAAGGAGACTAGCCAACAATTATTTATAAAAGATGTGCAGAAAAGGATTCTATGAAAATATCAATGTCTTCTAGGTTTGATGAAGAGGATCTTTAGTGCTCAAGAATTATTTCTTTGGCTCATTTTTGATTATATTTTGTTGGAAAAATTGATGAAAGATTGCTTGAAGAAATTCAGCTTGAATATGAAGGAGTTATGCCAGAGGTTTAATTTTGGCACTGGATGGGAATTTGAATTTAATTAAAAAGGATAATTCAGTTTTTGGGGATTTGATTAAGTTTGGGACTTTGATTAAGGGCTCAGAGGTGTGTGAAGGAGGTGTGGGGGATGAAAAAGTGACATAAAAGAGGCCCAAAGGGGGTTTCAAAGAATCAAATCTCTCAAAGCTAGCTATAAACCCATCAAAGGTGTTCAAGAAGTTTATCAAAGCATCAAAAAAATCTTTCCAAAGTTTCAAATAAGGGTTTTGAAGAATCAAAGATCATTAAAGAATTAAATCAATTCATCAAAGTTTTTGTGATTCAAAGTAATTAGGGATTGAGGTGTTGAATTTGGGAATTGAATTAGATGAAGAAAAAGATACAACAGGCAGATTAGAGATTGATTTGTGAACCTTTGAATGTGGGATATTTTATGGAAGAGCCTCATACAAAAAGTTTTTTTAAAGATATCAAACAAAAAAAAGCTAAAGATATGGTGATTTTATCAAGTGAAGGGGAAACAGGATAAATTGATTGCTTGGAATTGCAGATCATGAAGTAAAAAAAAATGAATGATTTGAGACCTGGAAGAAAATGATTGAAGAGAAGATCAGTGGGAAGTTGAGGATAGAAGATAGGGTTTGAGAAGAATTAGTTTCAAAAATAAGTAAAAGTATTGAAGAAGCTTGGTTGAAGAAAATGGAAGAAATTGATTGGAAAATGATGGAAAGGAGGAAGAAGAAGGAAGGGAGTAACATAATGTATAAATTTGAAGAAAAATATGAAGAATACAATTTCAAATTTTTTGAGAAAAAGTTTAAAGAGTTTGAATTAATTGATCTGGATGGAGTGTCTGATGAGCTTGGTGTTTTGGTTTGAGGTATTAAATCTTATGAATCAAGGAAAATCAATACATTTGTAAATTATTGTATTTCTAAGATAAACAATTTCAGATGATTGAATTTTTTGAAGATCTTTGAATGATGTTTATGTATCATATACATACATACATACATACATATTTATATATGTGTGTAAAAAATTCATTATATAAGTTCAGAAATCTCAAGTGAGTAGAGTTTGAGGAAATTAATTTGAGAGAACATTTGAGTTTGTGTAGATAAAGGTAATGGGAATCTTGTCATGAGCTAAAGCAGTTGGTGAGGTTGGATTGAGATTCCCAAGAGTTTTCTTGTTCAAATTTCTTTTTTGAAAGCCGTTCCATTTCAAAATTTAGATTAATCTTAATCATACAAGTTTTGAGTCTAGGATCTGAGATCCTCAATTTTCCTCTTCACCATCTACTCCAACTGGTTCTGTTGCTGTTTTCTTTCTGTATGATGAAGGGTTTTCCTTGTAGGCTTCAAGTAGAGAATCATTGAAAACTGGTTCAATAGAGGACCTGTGTTCAGAAATCTGTAACTTGGAAGAACTCTTTCCAATCAGTTCAATAATCAAAGAATTCCAAAAAAAAAAATAATCATAATCCTCAGAGAGCTTTTTTCTTCTGGAAAGCTAAAGAAGTGAAAGATATTGGGTGGAAGATAACTTAAGGGAGGAGGTGGAGATTTTTTTTTTGTTTCATACCTTGACTTAGTTTTGCTTCTAAACTGTGTGTATTTTTGGTACCATGTATTGATTTTCCAATAGAAATTTCAAGATTTTTTTTTTTAAAAAAAAAAAATTGATTCCCAAATCAAATTCTGAATCAGAAAAAAATATTAGGAGATATTTGGCTAACTTGCTTGAGTTTTGAAGTAGCTTTCTGGAGGACAGTTTGGACATACATGCAGAGAGTGATGGGTAAGGTGATATGATGTGGGATGATGAGTGGAGGTTTCAGGTGATTGATGGTATTGGGTTTTTGGTGTATGAAGCTTGAGAGATCTTATATTGGGTTTGATGTGTGAAGCTTGGGAAGGGATGTGTGAAGGTGTGGATGGGTTTTTTGCATTTTGATGGATGGTGATGCATAAATATTGGCAGGTTTGAAGTTTGAAGTACACCTTTATATGAAACCCAGCATTTTGAAATACAGCAGTTTGGGGGTAATTCTAATCTGAAAACCTACCATTTTCAATGACAGGCTTTCAATGGTTGGTTTGTTTGCAGAATTGGTGGGTTTCTAGAATCATGCCATTTTGAAATACATTGGTCAAGGGGGGGGGCATGTGGATTTCAGACACCTGCCATTGGGTAAGTTTGGTCAAAAAATAATAGGTTAAGTTTCTAATGGAATATGCTCTAACTCTGATATGCTCCAAGTGGATGGTGAATATTTTGAAAAGTGCGATTTTTGGAGTACATTGGTTAGTGTTTCAGGAAGAAACCCATGATTGTCCAATGGTGAGTTTGGATACACCACCATGATTAGTGTTTGGGTCATCTTGAATTTTAGTTTAATCAAACCATTATGAGTTGATATATTCTAGTTAATCCTTTGAATTCTTCTAATCTAGTCTTACTTAGTTTGACTTTGTGAAATGAATTGATTGCAGTTCTTTCTTTCTTTCTTTCTTTCTTTCTTTCTTTCTTTCTTTCTTTCTTTCTTTCTTTCTTTCTTTCTTTTCTTTCTTTCTTTCTTGGAGATCGAGTCCGGATCTCCCGATCGAGACCGGTTGAATGAGTTTGGGTTGTGCAGGTGTTTTCCCCGGGAGTCGTGGGTCAGTTTCGGGTGGTCGGTCCTTCCCACTTCCTGAAGCCTTAAAACACTGGACAGTGGACAGTGAGACTGAGACTGAGACTGAGAGACTGACCAACTCAAGTAGCAAAGTCCATCATCATCATCATCATCATCATCATCATCCATCAAACCCACTCACTCGAATCTCCAGAGAATCAGGCTCAATCGAATAAGAGCGGGTATGGTCATCCCATGATATCCCCCATCGAACCTCATCTGGGTTAACTGCTACCTCGTAAGTATGTGTGCATCTCTAATCATCATTTGGCTGGGTGTGGATCTGACCGAGCCATCTGATTCAATATATGTACCAACAGCCATTAGCACCATCGAGGGCATCTCTTACCCACAGCTTGGATGTGTTGAGAACAAGAGATCTCGAGTCGAGTTTGATCGCCGAACGAATTCAATTCAAGATATTAATTATTCATCGATTCACCAGCAGCGGAATCGATCGACTGGACTCCTTGAGGTCCCCCTATCCATTCTCCATCCAACGTAAATCCCCAAGCCCATCCATCGGCCACGTCGATCGATCGACCAGTATCTGGAAATCATGCGAGCTCCTTCGACTCCCCCTCAACAGGCTCGTCTCCCGATCATCGATCCAACCCCAGCCATCGACCTCGACTCGGGTGTTTGCCACCATTCGACCCTTCAAACTTTACCCATCAATAACTTCCCATCGTGTTTGGAATGGTCTAACGATGGCCAAGCGTTCGTGGTCACTAGGGCAAACATCTACATCCTGGTAAGCAAAGCCATCGTGATCCGATCAGCCTATCAATCCTAAGCTCAAGCTTGCCCCTCACCACTCGTTCTGAGCTTTGGACTGATCCAAAAATCTCGATCATGATGCCCTCTCCATCTACTCTTGAATCGTGATCGATCGGATGGTGTGCTTTCGTTCATCATCTCAAACCGGCTTAACACTAGGCACCCACTCTTGGGTACTCGATCCCATCCGAAGATAAGTTCACTCACGATTGGCCCGATCAGTCATCCTCCCTCAAACCTCCTCAAGAGACCCAATCATCAACACCTGGATGGACTCCATCAGGATCTCAAGATAAGCCCGAGGCCGTCTCCTCTCCTGATCCCTCGGGTCGTCATCATACCCAACTACCATTCTCCATGACAATCATCGAGATCGACAAGCAACTCGGCGTCAATTGGTCAGCTCACTCTAATGGTAACTCGAAATTCGTTCGATCCCACTAGCGCTTTTTTCCTAACAAGAAACAACAACAAAAAAATCGACCGCTCGTTCACTTCAAACCTCATTCTCGACCTCTTACATTTCGATCTAGACTTATCCATCATTACACCGCCCAACGATGATCGATTTTGGCGCTCGGCCTGTTGGTCTCCCAGTGGATTGTCAAGTTTGGGATCGTGAGCTTTGAAAATGATTCTTACCTTTTTTTCCTCAAATAAAAAAAGCACCGAAATTACTTCTTCCACCATCCCCCAAACCGACGGTTTCTGATATGCTTCCGGCTGGGCAATGCTTTCTCTCTCTTACTTTGATTTCTCATCAGCTGCCTGATTTGCGGCTTGTCAACGACGTGTGATGTGTTTGTATTCACACCGATTCGAAATTTTCAAACTGGTTTATGGGAAATGGTGAGTTCGTTTGTCTCGCCTTGACTCGATATTTTGTCGTTGCAAAAAATTCATATTATCATCAGTGCCAACCAATAAATAAATAAATAATAATAATCAATCATCAGCAACTAAACTTAACCCAAGCAATCACTCCATCTCCCTCGCCTCTCTCCCTCCAACAAATTACAACATACGTTTCCTGTTTGAAATGAACTTGTCAATCCGAAACATTTCTACAACTTGGCGCGATGTACGCCAAAATGTTTGCAAACCTGAAGATATCGCCAATAAACCTATCTGAAGAACTCTTGAGGTTTGTCTTTCAATCATATTCATCCATCATTGGTGCAACGGAACCGTTGGATGTAACCCCAGAAACCCGGTGGGATGAATCTCAAGAAGCTGGCGATAAGCGAAGACGATTCACAGCTGGTGTCCTACGGACGCAAGCCACTTGTTGAGTATAGCGTTCATCTTACTCGTCTTTTACAAGCTGTCCTCCCAAACGATTAAGTTTACGCAATATCCCCTTCACTAAACGTTTCTTTCAAATATTTTTTGAACAAAAGGTCTGGCGTGGTCACCCGCATATCTTCATCCGACCGACCAAACGCTTGACTCGGTTCCCGATCTATATGATGTCGATTTCTCCTTACTAGCGGTTGGTCATCGAAGGGGAGATTTATCTTTTTGGAGGTTCGGTCCAAGCCTTCTCATGCGCCAACTTTATTCATTGATCGAGTCCCAATCGAAGGGTTAACCAACACAACCTGCACTTTTATCTCAATCGGTCCCCTCTGTTCTAGGCGCACTCCGGCCGGGGCTATGGAATTCGTGTCCTTCGATCCAATATGTCCAAGTGGCCTGACCATAAACCTCTTATCATGGTCTGATTGGACCCTGAATCCTCATCATGAAGCTGCCAGTAAATACTCTTGCTAATGACTTTTTGGACTCATTTCATCTTTATTTCTGACCCAATCTCTGATCGAAAATTAGGTCATCGGCCGATTGAAGAATATCAACTTTCAGCGTATCTAGCTGTAGCGAATTCTAAAGGGGTTGTTTATGTCTTGAAGGTCACCCAACCTTTTAGGAGATCTGGTGCAAGAGACGCACCTGCCCATCAAATCCAGATCGGGACTCAGGGGATCTATCAGGATGCCCTCAACCAATCAACCATTACATGTTTCAAATGGATTTCATCTTCTGGAGATACTGTACGCTCACACTGGAAAAAACAAGATGGATCTCGTCTTTTCTTCTGATACTGAATCCCATGAACACCCACCTCCGGATGTTCCGACCCTTGATCTCACGCTAGCCGCCAAGATTAATTCTCAGCAGATTGGGGGAGATAGCCTTGTTTGCAGTACCTTCGCCACGCGTTGCTGCTGAGGGAAGCTTAAAACCTCATGGTCCAGAGCCGTGCGGCGTTACTCAAGTCGTGCAGCTGCCTGCCCTACATGCGCTTGATGATCGATTATGTTGGCCAGACTGTCACAGTTGGGCACCCTGTTCAGGTAATCGATTGCACCACTAAACTCGTCCTCGCCACCAGAATGTGAAACCAAGGGCCGGAAAGATTTTTGAGTTATTCTAACATGACTATCTGTTCGCGGATAAGGTATTAGTGTTGTCCCCACGGGTTCCGCAGACCGTCACCAGATCTTGATCACTCTTTCGAACGGATTGATATTTATCTTGCAAGAATCATGGGTGAATGACATACCATCATCAACCTCGGAAAATCCGCCGCTTAAGCTTGATGCACAGCACTCGCTACAGCTGACCCTCGACTATCGAGCTAAATTCCGATCGATCGGGTTAGGATCGCTAAATTCGAATTCGAAGCCGAATTCTAGTACTAGTGGCATGCATCCCATCACCAAGCAAAATGTTATGAAGACTTTCGGCTCCAGTGTTCTGAGTACTTTTCATCACATTGCACCTAACGGAGTCCAAATGTTGAAAGTTCAACCTGAAGTTTCTGAATCGAGTGGATTTGGATGTCTAATGAGTTGGTTATACGAGTGCGTTTCGAATCTGCAGTGTTTAGCTGCGGTGCGGTTCAGTCAAAAACTGAAAACAATTGATCACTTCATGTCTTCGTCCACTCCGCTTGACCAAATCCTCGTTTTCTTTTCTTTTCTTTTCTTTTTCTTAAAGGGTCGATGCCCCTAACAAATTTCGATACAAGCCGGAGAATTATCAACTTTTGAAATTTTGCTTGGCTGAATTTAATCCATTTGGTGTCACCGTACCACCTCCTCCGACTGAACCTAGACGAAAGCATCTGCTGAAGCTACTCGACAATCTGATCAAAATCTTACCCGCTTTGTTTGAGAGACCAACCCCGTGTTTGTTCAAATCAGTTTCATAAGTGAATCCGATAAGACTTGAATCGTCTAACGGAAAAGCCCTATTGTGACCGTTATATGGATGCAGGTGTTCACGTATCACCGACTTTGAAACTTCTCAATGCGTACTATATACTGGATCGGATCTTTTCAGATCCCGAGCTTCGTACTTCTAGCGATTGTAATCAGGACGAAATTGGACTTGACGAGTGTTTAGACTTATTGAATGCGAGAGCTCTCGAATTGTTCCACTTGATTCAAGGTGCAATGGTCGCGCACCCGGTCATTGATCGGCTACCCGCCTCTCCTTATCGTCGCCACGAGCTGGGCCGATTTGATGGAATAGATCGATCCAATGTACGGAGCATTTGCGATCTCAAAAGCTCTCTGATCAAAGAGTTGTTTTACGATGCATGTCTGGATCAACTCAGATTGAAGGCAAACTTGGGTAACTTTCTATTGGTAGATGACTTTCTTTTGCCCTACCCTTTCATTTGCATTTTCATGTTGATCATCGAGCCTCGACGCTTCGTATATGCCCAAATGATGACGTTCATAGAGTCGAATCGATCAAGGCTGTTTCACTAGTTTAAAAACTCAACTGGTTGACATTCAAGTCGGCACTCTAAGATCGATCCATGCTCGCCTTTTAAAAACTATCTTTCGATTTCTTGATCGATTCCGTTCGAGACTTTCAAGTGAGTGACCAGATCAATCATGACCCCTTCATGCTCTTCTATTTTAACTTCAAGCATACCCAATTAGGAAACTCATTTCCAGGAAATAATTCATTTATGCATTTTGGTTTGCGAGATGGCAGGTTATGAGACGAGTATGCTCAAAAGGTATCAGTTTGCTAGCCACGTCATCGACAGATTTCCAGAACCCACCCTCGAACAACTTCTCGAACCTGGTCGAATCGATCATAAGTTATTAGACCAGGATCGGTTACTTACGGTGCTCGAAAGATCCGATGAGGCCGAGGATTCTTCCCCGCTTGGGCTCGGAATCGATCCTCCTATTGAATCGTGTCCTGCTTGTCTTGGGCCCATTAGTTTTGAAAGTCTTCGATTTGCCATTTGCCAATTAGGACATGTGTGGGGTGTGTATATTTTCTCGATTGCCGATCTACAACAAATCATGAGAGAGAGAGGGGGACGGTCAAGCCGCAAGTGGGGATCATGATGGGATTGGTGGTACTGACGCGCCTATCACATTGTTCGCATCATCATATTACCAACAAGATCGATGTTCCGTCACCTTTCAAATCTTATCGACGACGAAGTTGAGAGTCTGTACTGGATGCAGTAGGAAATCGATGAGGCTGCTCGTCGGCAAGCCGAACGATCCTCTTTACGAACCCCAAACCTGTCCTAACACCACCGTCACGATCCACGCTACAGAGGCCGACACCGATCCTCCTTCAACCCAGTTCCACGAACCGGGCAACGGAATAGGAGAGCTGGACGGACATCCTGAAGGTACTCGGAAGAGTGCGAATGATCTAGAAAGTCCGGCTCTGTCTTTTGCGTTTCTTAGAATCTTACTAGAGTGTTCTTGTGTCTGTTTGCATTGTGGTGGTCGATGGAAAGTTTCATGCTAAAAAAAAGCCCATCCTAAACCGACCAAACCTACCTCCCCCCTCCTTTCCCGTCATGCTTGTTGTTCCTTGCCTTTCGACCAAGAATCTTCCTCCCCCCCTGCACCACTTCTGCCGTCATCTTCTTCAGCTCGCCGATTCGATTGGGCCGCCATATCATCCTGGCAATACGTCAAAAGAAAGTGGCAGCTTGTCGAGCGGCACACCAGCCTCAAAAGTACATGCCCTCGGCCAGGATCGAACTGGCGATCTCCGGATGAATCTAAGAAAGATCACACACTTGGTATGAGACCGGCGCTCTAACCAGCTGAGCCACGAAGGCGGATGATCAACGACACCGTACCCGGGATTCGATCGGGCGCACACACACACACACATACACACACAAGTCACAAGAAATAGATGATCTTGATAATAGCAGTTTGATTGCAAAATTTGGGTAAGCAGGGGAAGTTTCACCCAACAAAGCCATAATACTTGGAGTATGCACACCAGGGGATGATGGCAACAATTTTCTTCAAGGGATCTTGGGGGAACTAGAGGGAATTCTTGGGGGTATTATCCTCAGGTGTTTGGAAGGTTGCCACTGGGGCTCAATCAGTCTCTATAGAAAGAGGGGAACTTTGGAGTGCGCACTTTCAAAGAAGCAGTTGGGATGAGCAGAGTTTTGAAAAGCTTGGAGTGTGTGATGATTTATCTCTGAGGAACAACAGGTGAGAAGCAAGAAGATTGGGCTCTTAAGTAGTCAGACAATGGGAGGATTGAACAAAACAAGCCACTTATAAGAGTAAGTATTGAAGAAATTCACATGCGGGTGGGAATAGTCACCAGATGCATACCAAAGAAATGTAGGAGCTAAAGTTGATTCAACAAAGTTGTTACATGGTACAAGTACAAAAGGCAGTGGCTAGATTGTACATGGTTGAAAAAAAAAATATGCCTGAGGGAATAGTATACTAACTAGTGCAATATACCAAATGGGTAAACTAGCTTATGTTTAAAGAAGCTGGAAGATCTGCAAGAGAGTAGTCTGGAGTGGAGTATTAATGTACTGGAGGTACCATGGTAGACAAGTGAAGAAAATTGCATCAAATATTACTGAGGGAAGAACACAGAGAGTTGGCATGGACAGAGGAAGTTGAAAGGTAGATGTTGGAACATAGGTGGAGTGATGATGATTCCTTTGAAGGAGATCAAAGAGATTCCAAGAGACTTTGCAGATGAAAATCATGAATTAGGGTGTTAGAGTGTGTTTGGATGAACAGAGGGTGATTGTTTGTCTTCATGAGGGAGGTAGCTGGATGGCTAGGTGTGAGGGAGCCATGGATGGGATTCAAGTTTAGAGGGAGGATGAGGATGCTTTGTGAGAGAGAGGGTTTGAAGAAGGTATAGAAGATTTTGAAACAGGGATGATCAAGTCATACTTTTGGATCAGTTGGATACTGACATTCAAACCTAGAGAGAAACTAGATCTGAGAAATCAAGAAGTGAACCCCCCCCCAAAAAAAAAACAAAAAAAAAAACACTTTCTTGGGTGAAATCATCAGGTTTTGAATCTCTGTCATTCATCAATCTAAACAATTCAATCTATGGGTTTTTTTTTTCTCTTGAGTACATCATTTGATCATCATTGACTCATATATTTATTTATTTAATTTTTGGAAGTTTGGGAGATTGGAAGGTTGGTGTCAGGCACCTGGATTCCAAGATCCCTTCTAGCTATCAGAGAGGTGTTGAAATTGTGAAAAGGAAGATGTGTCTGGTGGGAGTCAAACCCACAACTTCAGATAGACTGAGACACATACTAGAGTGCTGCCTTTACCAAATAGGCTACAGATGCTTGAGGCTGACAGGGTTGTTGGGTATTAATGCTCTAGGTTCAACTGCACAGCCTCCGTACTGTGGTGATACACCATTTTAGCAGGTTTAAACCCAACAAGGGGTTATAGAGTTATAGAATAAATGTATTGTTCAAAATTTTTAACAATGATCCTTATAAATATGGATATTGTCAACTTCCAAGGTGTTGGTTTTTTTACCATTAATTAATAAATCAATAATTAATAAAGTAATAAATAAATAAAGAGAGGGGCAAAATTAGAACTGGGAGTATTTAAAAAATCTTCTTCAGGCAATTAGCTTTTGAACCAGTAAACCTGGTCTATTTAGAAACTTCAATAAAGGAATCATTATCCAAAGATAAACATAGAAATTTGTGGTGGTGAGGCTGAGCCTTGTAGCATTTATGACCAAGCAGAAAGGAAATAAATAACCGGTCAATTTTTAATTGCCTAGGTACCTGCAATAACTTACACAAGTTTGTCTTGAGTCTTTTAAAGGTGTTTTAAGACTTAAAATGACCCAAATTGGTTCATCTATGGTTTTTCAAGGGCAAAAATTATCAGAATAAAGCCAGAACTCACTTCATTATATGCTCAAAATTAATTGATGACTTGATGGAACAGTTTCTGGATGTATTTGTAACTTTTTCTAGGTTCCAAGAATTCTCAAAATTAGCCTTTATTTATACATTTTGGATCCCAGTCTGTCCTTCTCAGGGCTATAGGTGCCAAAGGGGAAAGGTGATGAGGCTAGAAGTGCAACAAGTGGTAGAAAAGCATGTTATTTAGTTTCTATAGCATGGGTAGGTGCTGAATTGGTTTGAAATTGGAGTTACTTCCAATATTAATATTTTGTTTCTGTTGGAAAAACCTTCCAATAGTTCACTTGATCCACTTTAAGTCCCAGATTTCAAGGGAAATTAAAAATTAAAAGTGGAAATCCAGATTCAGGAAGATTCTACAAACAACTTTTTTTCCTTCAGTCCCCATGTGTTTCAATTTGATTGGTTTTTTAGGCATTTCAAAGTTTTATTTATGTTTCAAATAATTCTCTACCCATGGATACATTAATCACATATGTGATATCTCTCTGTTTTAGGATATAAATGAAGTAAAACAGCAGGTGCTTTTTTTAATTTGAAAGCAGCTGTTGTGCAAGTTTTTTTTTTAGTCCTGAAGCTTTGGGCATGCCACCTGCCAAGGACTGTGCACCTACTTGGCAGCCTTTAAACATGTTGGTCAATACTTAATGTGATTATTTTGGTGTTGAAACCAGCAGTGCATGGTTATGCATCTGCTGCAGCTGTGTGCAGGAAATTTGAAAAAAAAAAACTTTTTGTGCTGCAAAACTCCCAAAACATACATCATTTGTGAATTCTGAATGGATTATAGACATGAAAAGTTCAAGTAAAAACACAAACAATATCTGAACTTGGACAAAAGGTGCAAAGGTGAGGCTGTGACTTTTGGCCCATTCTGAATAGGTCAAATAAAGTTATTACAGAGCTAGATTTCAAGGGTAGGGTTGTTGAGCAAACCTACCTAAAATTGCGTGGGTAATCCAAAAATTTAATCATATTTTGTATTTTCCCACTAATTAGTATTTATTATTACAGTTATTATTATTATTATTATTATTATTATTATTATTATTATTATTATTATTATTATTATTATTATTATTATTATTATTATTATTATTATTATTATTATTATTATTATTATTATTATTATTATTATTATTATTATTATTATTATTATTATTATTATTATTATTATTATTATTATTATTATTATTATTATTATTATTATTATTATTATTATTATTATTATTATTATTATTATTATTATTATTATTATTATTATTATTATTATTATTATTATTATTATTATTATTATTATTATTATTATTATTATTATTATTATTATTATTATTATTATTATTATTATTATTATTATTATTATTATTATTATTATTATTATTATTATTATTATTATTATTATTATTATTATTATTATTATTATTATTATTATTATTATTATTATTATTATTATTATTATTATTATTATTATTATTATTATTATTATTATTATTATTATTATTATTATTATTATTATTATTATTATTATTATTATTATTATTATTATTATTATTATTCAAAGATAATGATTTTGGATCAAAGGTCAAGAGGATCTTTAGATTCATTTTTCATGAAACTTGATTTTTTAATAAAGGTTCAATGAGATTTGATTAAATAACCTGATATTGATTTCCAAATTTCAATCAAGATCAATTTTTCAAGATTTTTCTTTTTTTTTTGATCAATTTCTGTAGATTTCTCTTCCAATTGAGGGTAGGAAATCCAATTTTAAATTCAGTCTTGGTGAATAAATATGGGTTTAAAAAATTTATTCAAAATAAAATCTCTCTTGATAAAACTCATAGGTTTGATGCTACCATATCCATAAAGAAATCTTGGATGCAGTGATCTTAAGCTTGCAGGTGACTATCATGCTTTAACCACTCTTTGAAACCATAAATTTGAGAAAGGAAAGTTGGTTTTTTTCAAAAATTCTTTCAATATTTAAGGTAAATCATTTTTTTTGAAAGGAATGAATGCAGATTGAAAGTTTTTTGAGGTGAATGTTGAATCAACATATAAATTTTTTGTTGAATGATTTCTTAGAACAAGAGAAAATCATTGAATTAATCAGGAAATTAAACTGAACTCTCTTGAGAGATTTTAGAAAATTAACTCTCATCAATACATTATAATCACCAAATATCAAAGAATACTTGAATAACTCTTTATATCAATTAGAATCAGTTTTTTCTTCTTCTTTGAATCAATCTAATTCCATGATTCAATTAATTTCATGATAAATGATTGATGTAATTATCTTTCTCACACCCCTAAATATCAAAATCAAGTGTTTTTGATTTTGCTGCAATGTAAATTGTGCATTCTAAAACCATTGAACTCACACTGTGTTTTCAATTTTTAATTTTTCTTAATTGAGACATCAGTTGTGTAAATTGCATTTTAAGGGCCTCATAAAATATTATTTAGGAGTTTTGTGATGGTTCATATCCCTTTAAAAATCATTCAAAAATTAAAAGAAAAGAAAAAAAGTGGGGGTTTTCTGCATTTTTGACCCTTCACTATGATTTTTTTTTCTTAAATATTTCCATATTTTTCCTCCTGAAATTATTTTAAAAGTATAATAGTGCATATTTCCCCCAAACTTGGGGGGATGCCTTTTTACCTGTGCATAAAATTGAGTGAAGTAGATGCACAGCCTAAATCTGGGTTGCAGCTAAGATATCAGAGAAAAATTCTGGCCACTGAATGGTTTTTTGATTGAGTTGGGGTGACTCACTGGCCCCACCCCTTGAATACTTAATAGGGCGTATCAAAGTTAACAAAACCCACCATTTTTTAATGGCAGGTTTCAAACCAAGCCTGCCATTTCAAACCTGCCATTAAAAATAAAAAAAAACCCACTTATTTCACATCAGAAGTGTCAAAGTTAACATGAAATAAGTGGGGTTTTTCAAATAAAGTATTTAAAGGCTTCCGCCACCTGTCCACGTCATCCACCCCTGGATTCACACCTCCTTCTGCCTCCAACCTCATTGTAAATTTTTTTACCTCCAGCCTCATTGTAAAAAGATTCACCACTCTCATCACTTTATCACTCTCATCACTTTATCACTCTCATAATCACTCTCATCAATTTATCACCCTCATCACTTTATCACTCACCAATTTATCAATATCATTGCTTCATTGCTCTCATTGCTTCATTTCTCTCATTGCTTCATTGCTCTCATTGCTTCATTGCTCTCATTGCTTCATTGCTCTCATTGCTCTCATTGCTTCATTTCTCTCATTGCTTCATTGCTCTCATTGCTTCATTGCTCTCATTGCTTCATTGCTCTAATTGCTCTCATTGCTTCATTTCTCTCATTGCTTCATTTCTCTCATTGCTTCATTTCTCTCATTGCTTCATTGCTCACATTGCTTCATTGCTCTCATTGCTTTATTGCTCTCATCACTCTACCTCCAACCTCATACAAAGAATCCAATCATTGTTTTATTGCTCTTGTCACTTTATTGCTCTCATCACTTCATATCTTTCATCACTTTATCTTGCTTTTCACTTTATCCCTCTCATCAACTTATCTCCCTTACTCTTTCCAAATGGCCCCTCATCAAACCTCCCCCTGCAAGTCCACACAAAAGTCCAACACACCAAAGCAAACATTGCCAAGGAACTCCACAACAAACAATCCTCCCCCATCAGCTTCCAAGGGCTCAAACAATCCTCCCCCATCAGCTTCCAAGGGCTCAAACAATCCTCCCCCATCAGCTTCCAAGGGCTCAAGTCAGCTCAAGAGAGCTGATCACATCATCCTGGTCAAATGGCTCAAAATTCCCTTAAACTATGATGCCTGCTTTGGATCCAACAATGAAACACGTGTTGGCCAACCTCCATCCTCTAAGGTCAATGGTTATCTCCTCATGGCCAATGAACTCAAGAGCAAAAGAAAATGTAGGCTGGATCTGTCATCAAAACAGACAAGGGAGCAATTCAAGAATTATCAAGCCAAGTACAAAAGGGCCCACTCCATGTCAATCTCCACCGGCTTTGGTTTCACCAAATCTGACAAAGCCAAGAGAATCAACTCTGTGGTTGATAAGTTGGACTCCATTTGTCCTTTTTATATTCAAATGGATTAAATTTTTGGAAAGAAGGCCAACATCACCCCTTTAGCTGCTTTTGATGCCCAACAATCCAATTCAGTCCACACTGAGGACTTGACTGAGGATGCTCAGCCTAGCAATGGTGATACTGAAGAAACCTTTTCCTTGGAGTGGCCCCCATCTGATGCCAAGGAGGATATTCAATTGCAATCATCTCCAATAACATATACTTCCGCATTGATCAATGTTTCAAACCATACCTTGGACCCCTCCCCTCCTTCTTTGGATTGCTCTCTTCCTGGGTTAGCAGATCTCATCAACCTTGCTGATGCCGAACAAGATACTTCTCAGTCTCCATTACCCTCAACATTGGTTCAAGTAAGGAACCAAGCTCTTTTCTTTTCTGTCTTGTTAATCCTGACTGATTTAGATTGTAAAAAAACAGGCTCATCCATTCCAGAATGGCAAAAACCTCAAGCCAATGGGGCCTCCCACATTGCCTTCAAACACTAGTGACAACGTTCAGACTCAAACCTCCTCTGCCAAGGGTAAGAAAAAGGCCTCCAATTCCATCAATATCAACTCCAAAAGTCATCAAAAGAGGAGAAACACTTCCGGTTTTCCGGCTTTGAAGAAATCATGGAGAAGCAAGATTTATGTAAGTCCATTGGTCAACCTTGCTTTCAAAATCATTCTCATTGCTTTTCCCCTGCAAAAATCAATCAAATCACAAATTGAATCCAAAAAACTTAACTTTGAAAAGCAAAAGTGGGATCATCAACTGGCCATGGATGTTCAAAAGCAGAAAGCCAAGAGTTTGTCTCATCAACAAAAATGGGATGCTGAGTGGAAGTTGAAACAGGCTGAGCTAGATTTTCAAAAAGAGGAAAAGGAGAAGGATTGAAAGCAAGCACAACTAGAAAAGGAGAGGGAACAACTTTTAAGCAAAAAAAAGGATAAGGTATCAGTAGCCTTGGCTTGCATTGGTATCAGTAGAACAGTAGATGAGATACAGCAGATAACTCAAATGCTGGGCTTGTAAATATATTTGCATGGGTGAAAGAAAAAAAATTTTTTTGATTACAACATTTGAGAGTATTCTTAACCCCACCAACATACAAATCTATTTTGTTTTTATTTATAAATTTTTTTCTAGAGTAAATTTGGCCATTATTTAAGTCCCTAAAAGTGTTCCTAGTTGTTTTATTAATTTGAAGTGACATGGCCATTCTGGTATGGGTTGCTGTGTCCACAGCAGGAAAGGTACAGTGCTTGTACTTATTAGCTGCCCAAACCATTTTGACTATACCTTTTTTCTTGAAATCAATTCCAAAGCCAAGGTCAGGAAAAACAAATTGGTCATCCAATACTTGATATTTGTCCGTATTTTCAACAAGTTGTCCATTTGATTTATTGGTTGGAATCACAAGTAAAAAGGATTAGCCAAAGATGTTGCTTTTGTTAATATGAGGAGAGTTGTAAAAAGAATTTGAGGTGAAAGTGATGTGTGGGGAGCAATCAAAAGGTGTAGGCTTGGAACCAAATTCCAACAAAGAGAAAGAGGGGATGTTGTTGTCCTTCATGGCATCACGGTTTGCTTCAAAGGAAAGTTTGGCCAAATTGCAAAACATTTGTCCTAGAATTTGGGATACTTTGTTGGCCTTAAGGTTGAGGAAAGCATACTCTTGAGGAGAAGATCTAATGGATGATTTCTTCACATAAACTCCAAATAACTTTGAAGGGTGCATCAATTTTTGCAATCCAACTGACCACATTTTTCCACCCCAAGATCTTGAAGGACCAACCCGGTTGACAGATTTTTTTTACTGGTGAAGGAAAGTTGTCACAAAGTTGATGTCCTTCTTGTCTTTGTCAGAAAGTTTCTCCAATGGGTCAAATTTAATTATTGCAACCAGGGCTTGATGATCAGATTGATTGCAAACTAATACTTTTCCACGGTGGAAGAAATGGAACGGTTTGATTTTTTATTTTGCTTGTCCAAACTCTTCCTGGGTTGGTTTTTGACTATTCTTTCTCTTTTTGGCAACAATTGAAGGGTAAAAATCCAAAGGACGCCGTAGTTTCCAACCAGGGCAGACCCCACCACCTTTTTGTTACTACCTTCCTCAGAAAACTCCAAAGATAATTTGTAATCTCTCATTTGATTCCTCTTTTGGCAAGCAGCCCTACTCTTCCCACCTCTCTGTATGTTTTTCAAGCCATTTCCTTCCATCTTGTTCCCTCACAATCCTATACTTTGATTGGGGTGGGGAACAAGAATAGATTCAAATGTTTGTGTAACATTTTGAGGGGGTGGGAGAAGAATAGGGTGTTCCCCAAAAGCGGTCAAATTTTTTCCAAAAAAAAAACAATGTCAGTCAAATAGACATTGTTGGTGAAACATGATTGAATTAAAAAAAAGGAAAAAAAACTGGACTTGAACCCAGGGACACTGGAAGCTGAATCCCCCCCAAAAAATTGGCATGAGTGACCCATGCAACACCCCAACAAGAAAAGTTATCAAAATTTTTTTTTTTTTAAAAAAAAATAACTTCCATGGCAAAGAACACCTGAATTAATCAAAAAAGACCCTGTTGGATTTGGGTGAGGTCCAGAGACACCTAACAAGAAAAAAAAATCAGGGAGGTCAGAAACAAAGAAAACTCCAAAAAACAGTGGAGGAGACATTAGCAATCAATTGCTTGATTGATTGCGAAACGTTTGCTTGATTGATTGCAAAACTTTTGCTTGATTGATTGCAAAACGTTTGCTTGATTGATTGCAAAAGAATCAAACAATCAATTGCAATTTGATCAAGCAATTGAAAGCAAATCAATTGCTTGATCAATTGCAAATAAATCAAGCAATCAAAAGTGAATCAATCGCTTGATCAATTGCAAATTGATCAAGCAATCAATTTGGTTTTGATCATTCAATCAAAACCAAATCAATTGATCAGTTTTTGATTGGTCAATAGAATCCTAATTGATTAATTGATTGATCAGGATTTGATTGGTGGATTGAATCCTAATTGATTGGTGGGGGTTGGTTGAGCAAGGCAGGAGGAGGAGGAGGAAAGGGGGAGAAAGAGAAGGCAGGGGCTTACCAGATGAGGAGTGGGATGCAAGAGAAGACCTGGGAGGATTTCAAAGGAGAGGTAAGAAATAGTGAGTGGAAAGAAAGAGGGAAGGGGACTCACTGATTCTGTTGGATGGTGGATGTTTTGGGGAGCTTGGTGAGGTTGATGAGGGTGGTGAGGTTGGTTAGGTTGCTGAGGTGAAGAAGGTGGTTTGATGATGAGGAGGAAGGAAGGTGACCAGTGTGTGAGTGGGGTGAGGTGGAAGTGTTGGAGCGGTGAGGTCAAGGGGAGAGGTGGATGGGTTGGAAAGTGGTGGGGTATGAGGCGGAGATATTTTTTTATTTTGTCTAAGTCCACTGAGAGAAAAAAAACCCCCAACTCAGCCTGGAAACTTGGGTGAACAACCAAAAAAAAAATTACTATGAAGTGATTTTTCACCTATTTAAAAATCAAACATTACTCATCAAAGCAAGCAAAGGTGAGAGGAAGAATCTGCTCTCTCATAGAAGAAGATGAGGGACAAGATGAGACAGGGATGACTTGAGGTGGGTCAGGAATATCATCTTCAAATATTTTGTTCCATTCATCTTTGATGTCCGCCAAAAGATTGTGAAGGATTAAACAAGTGATAACCCAGTTGATGAGGAACTTCAGGTCTTTGGGGTTTTGAAGCTGGTTTTGCATTTCCATTAAGCTGGCCCATCTTACTTTCAGGACTCCTATGGCATGCTCAATCCTAAACCATGATTGGGTAAGATGATATTTGAAATTGGTTTTTCCTTGATTTTTAGATGAAACACTCCGGTATGCTGGAACCACATATTTCCCACTAGCATAAGATGAATTGGCCAGAAGGTATTGATCATGGTCAAAGTAGTTCTCTGGTTTTTGGGCAATCCACATCCAATTGAACACATATGAATCATGAAAAGAACCTGGAAGGCCAGAATGGAGGGATATGAACTTCTTGTTGTTATCACAAACAAGTTTAAGGGCCACGGAGTATCTAAAAAAAATATGTAACATATTTGGTCAGTGGTGTGATCAAAGTTGTTATCAAAGTCATTGGAAAAGAAATGAATCAATTGCATTTTTTTGCAATCAAAATAGTGGTTGCCATCTAGCTTGGGTTTTTGACTCAAGGGGATGGTGGTTCCATTAAAAAACCCAATGCAACCAGGAAAGCCTTCAGTCTCCATTAATTGAGATATCTCCTTGCGTTATTATTTGGTTGGCCAAGAAAGGACTGAGCTACAGAAAGATAGGATAGCAATCATGACTCTTTTGGTGTATAAGTCAATGCTTCCATAACTGACTGAGAATAGATTTTCCAATCAATGGATTGCTGCTCCATTTCCATTTGATCCCAATCTAAAAAAAGCAACAGTGAGTTGGATGGCTGGATTGCGTTGAGGATTCCAAGAATTGTTCTGGAAGATGTGGTGGTCTTCAATCATCTCCAAAAGTTTCATGAATGAAAGCAATATAGTTTGGAATAGTTGCTGGAAGCTTAAGTTGGGGATGAGATGAAGCTTTTGACTTTCATACATGGGTTGTGGAGGGTGTGTATTATTGGAACCATGTATTGCTTTTCCAACAGAGAATTCAAAGCCAACCAAGTTGATTCCAAATTGGAGTCTGAATCAGAGTCTGAATGGCAGTCAAATACTAACAAAATTTCAGTCAGCTTTTTTGCATTTTCAACTTGCTGGGGCAAGTTTGATTGGACATGTTGAGAAATATTGTGATGTGATGTGGGGTGATGAGATGATGGGATTTGTGTGAAGATGGATGTCAGCTTGCTACTATGTACAGAGCAACCTGTCATAGCAACACAAAAACTATAAAACTAAGAATATCTAAATTAACAAAAGAAGTAGTGAGAAATCCATGAATATTATTACAGAAAAGGATTCCTCACCCAAAATTAGGTAGGGTCACTCACTGACCCCACCCTTGAAATCCAAGTCCTTATATTTTTAAAATAATTAAAAAGAAAAGTAATAAAAATTACGACACCAGTATGGCACCTTTTTGCCATTCTAACATTTCACACATGTTGTCACATATAGGGTTTACACCTAAAATTCACTCAGAATTGAGGTGTTGTGTATATTTTAGGAGTTACACGCGGAAATGTGTTATGTCACAATTCCCGTGTGCAGCCCCGCATCATTACATATTCCTACTTACTTGTAGTAGCAGATTCCCGCGTACTAGAGACCCGCGCGCAGCTAATTCTGCCACGCACCCAGCGGATCCTACCCCGCTCGCATCTGGACTGACTGATCCCTGCGCCTGGATACATTGTGACTAATCTGACAAACAGGTACTGCTCAGAAAAGCTAAAACTTAGTTAGAGTTGCCTAGTATATGTAACAAGTTGAAATATTCATTAGTAATAGTCTAAAAAGATCAAAACTTAAATAAAATTAATAAAAATTAAGTTTAGAACATTTTTTAATAATAAATCAAAGATCAAGGATTACCATGTAAATCACTGACTCTGATCTTTGAAGACCACAAAACACTACAAGGAGTGTTCATAAAAATTATTAAGAATTATCTATGTGATCAGCAGATGATGGAAAATGAGTAAACATCCACATCTGCCCGCTTTAAAGCAATACCAATAGTACAAATGAAGGATGAGTACAGAATGATCAAATTTAAGCCGTAACAGATAAACAGATCCTGTGGCTAAAATAGTACAGAAATCCAGCAGATCTAAGGACAGCTGATTGAAAGCACCAAGTGGACGTGCCAATCTTGCCCTGAATGGCTTTCCAGCCTCAGCCCATGAGCAGAACCCTCTTTATGTGCCCTGAGAAGCCCAAAATCACCCCAAAAAGGTATTTATACAGACCTCTTTGGATCCATTATTCCATAATCAGTTTACCAGGAATTATTATTATCAATCAGACACCATGTCATTGTTAGTCAAGTGCTTATGAAGAATCTAAGAAAGTGATTTATGACTTAGTCTGTAGTATTATTATTTATTCTTGTTAACCAATCAACCCCTGAAGTTTAGTCAAGCAATCCACCCCATCTGCTCTGAAACCCTTCCTATTATTGAAGGATTTTCGTGGTAAAGTGCTCTGAGTGAGTGTTTCCCTTCCTGTCTTGGCCATTGTGCTGCTATGCCCAGCCATTAGTGGAATAAGACCTTTATAAGGCACCCATCTTCATTCCAAGGTTCTTAAACTGCCTAAGGAGGCCCCTTGAAGAGAGGTTGCTTGTCTGCAAAGATCCCCAGTAGTATAATACTGTGGACCCTCTTTTATATACATATTGAAAAACTTTTATTACCAAACCAATTAAACCTTGCAACTGATCTTATTATATTATTTATTTGAGCCTCTAAGCGTTTATTTTTGGAATAATCATTATTAATATTATTCCAGTATTTTTATCACTCTCTGTGGCTAAATGACTGCAAGGTTCCTGGTATCAGAGAGATGAAAACTGGGGGTCTGGCCAGGAAATATCCTTAAATAATTAATTTTTAATTATTTATTCCTTGGACCAGTCTATTTATGTTTTAAAAATAAGTTAAAATACTTATAACATTTATTTTTAATCATTTGTTTCTCTAGTGGATATTAAGACCAACAGAGAATTGATCAATTATTCTTTGAACCTTCTTAAAAAGAAAAAGAAGAAAAACTCTGTAACTTTGTCCCTGTTATTATAAATCCTGAGCAACAACAGGAGAAATTGCTTTATTATAAACAGCAAGTTATAAAAGACAAGGAACTTGAACTTGAAAGAACTATCAATTTTAATTCTTTATTAAGGCAACACAAGGAGAGGAAAATTTATCAAAGGAAGCTTTATATTTATAAACTAAATAATCCTGAAGATTAAGAAAAATCCAAAATTGATAAAAGTGATTGTTTTTCTATAAATATCATCTTAAAACGTAAAAATACAAAAAAATATTGAAACTTTTATTTTTTGTTTTTATCCATCTCAGTGGATTTTGTTTTTGGTGATCTCATTGACCAGGACCTCCTAGAGGACGTTCCAGACAGTGTACCCTTGGACTTACCCTTGGATTTATCCCAGGATCTGATTGGAACTCACTCAGACCCCGTTGGAATACCCCCCAAAGATATTTGTGATCCCAAACAAGTGTTGGTACCATTGAATTTAACTTTAAGTAAGTTAAAATATATATAAAAAAATTATTAAAAATATAAATACACAAAAAATATTCTTTTTTTATATTTTTAAGTCTTTTTTCAAAAGTTTTGACAAAAGACTTACTCATTTTTTTTGGTGCTATGTACCAAAACAGGCGCAACACCCGTGCAACAGGTAGAGCCCATTGTATGGATCTCTGCCTGGAGGAACCTGTACGCGCAAGGACTCCAGTTGCGAGAGCAATGAGGAGGCTCAAACCCGTGACCATAGCCTCATGCAGGACAACAACAGCAACAACCGCGGCCGCCAACTCAACCAAAAGACCATTGGAGAACCACCCATTGCCCAACAAGTTATCCCAGGAGGATACCAGTCCTCCTATGCCACCCCAGCTGGACTCAACCAAGGAGGAAAGAGTCAAAGTATTAGTGAAAGGACACGTGAGCTATTGGGGAGAATTCAAATTGGCTCAGACCCAGGAGGATCAGCCAGGTATGAGAAAAGCTATTTCTCTGGCAAAGAAATCCCAGATTTCTCTGCAAAAGTTGATCCCAAAGAAAGAGGTAGAAGGCTATGTGCAGAACTGGAATCCTTGGGATCAGTTAGCTTCCTTAAAGGGAAAGGACCCATAAAAGAAGAGGTCCTCAGCCCATCAGAAGTTAAGGAACCCAAAGGATTGGGAAAGCATAATATCCCTAGCCCAGAAGTGGACAAAGGTGTACCACAATTAGATGTAGAAGCTCTTAATAGGTTTTCTTTAAATGTGTCTCACAATTTTACTATTATTAGCCAATGCTTTGAAAAATTTTATCAACCATTGGACAAATTAAGTCTGAGTATTTTCAGAGTGATTGATACCCAGTCTCAGACTATGAGAATTGATGAGTTAGAAATAAAAAAAATCAAGGATAGTATGAAATCTAGTCAGTTGAACCTGATGAAAAATATTGATGATAACCAATCAATTCTTCAGGAAGATCTTCTTGAAACCATGAACCAGCTTAAGGAAGAAGTTAAGAAAACTAGTCCTACTCCTTCAGCTCATCTGATTAACAAAATTGATTTACTAAACAACAAACTTGATTTGGAGTTAGGTATGATTAAGAATGATCTCAGAGATCTTAAATTCAATTCTACTAACTCCCAAGTTATTGACTTGGAAGAAACTAGACCTGCTAGGTTTACCAGTACTCCTAGGGTTCCTGACAGAACTAGGACAACTAGGGATGAATCTTTTAGGCCCAGTCCTACTCCTGAAATAGAACAGGCTTTGAAGTTACTTCCTACCATTACTGAATGGCCTAAATTCTTCAGAGAAGGAGAATACAACAATGTCAGTTTCATTAAATTTATTGATTATAACCTTGCTTCTTATGAACTCCCTGATGCAATAGCTGTTGTAAGATTGCCCAGACTATTTGAAGGAGTAGCTATTGATTGGTTTATCAATAAAAGAGAAGAAGTTGGATCTTTATCCTGGAGTTCTTGGAAGGAATTGATCAAAGTACAATTTGGTACTAGGATTTGGAAAAGAAAGATGATGAAAACTTTTGAAACCTCCCAGTTTGATCCATCCAAGGACAAACCTCATAAGTGGTGCTTAGACCAGAAAAAGAGGCTAGACTGTTTTTACCCGCATGCTGATAAAGAAGAAGTCAATCAAAGACTTCTCAACTTATGTCCCAGACAAATAAACCACAGTGTAAGTTGAAGGATGCCTATGGATTCTGATATTTCTACCTTGATAGGTGTGTTGGAAGAGACTATTGACATGAATGGTCTTGATAAGAAAGTCAACAGACTCCCCAGGGAACAAAATACTAGGAACAGGGAAGAGTATACTACCAAAACTAAGGAATCCCCTGCCACTAATCCAACTACCTTGGAAGTCAAGAAGACTCCAGAGTCAAAGGAAAAAGTATTTTGGAACTATAACCAAGCAGGAAATGTAAGACCTGACTGTCTTCTACCTAGGAAAAGGATTAATCCTATTGAAGGAGAAGAGTATGATAATCCTGACCCTCACCTTGATGATACTGATGGATAAATTTCTGAGTGTGATTTAATGATCACTAACCCCATCAATGTTATTGAAGGAAGTATTGAGTCTTCCCTGGACATAAATTCTGTTAATGAGGATTCTAACTTACCTCAAAAATGGAATCCCACCATGAATATTCACCACATCTATGAGGCTAAGCCCTTGAATCTAAAACCTTCTGCCGGTAAAAGTTACAGTTCAGGAAAAACATGAAATGCTACTGGTTTAATACAAGGTTCCCCTAATAAGTTACTTCTAGACAGTGGAGCCCTTTGCTCTTGTGTTGGTTCAACTTATTTTGAGAAACAAGACCCAAACTGGAAACTGAACTTACTACCAGTACCTCAGGCTGAATTCAGAAGTTGTAATTCTTCTCTCAATGATGTTGGAGTATGGTCTTCTGATATCATACTCCCTCACTCTAAAGGATCACTCAATCTGAACATTGAATTTGTAGTGCTCCAAAACGGAGTATGTGATTACTTTATCCTTGGAAATGATTCTCTCTGCTTATATGGTATAGATGTATTCCAAAGCAAGGGTAGATACTTCAAAATAGGTGGAGACTGGAACAAGAAGTTCCAAATATGCCATGTCAATGCTCAAACTTCTGATTCAACTTATGAAAAACACTTAGAAATTTTCAATCAGGAATAATTCTCTCAAGCAGCTTTGAATTCCCTGCTCAATGAAGAACAAATACGGGAAATCCTACAAGTATGCTTTGAAAATCAGAATGCTTTCTGTACCAAGGATCACCCCATTGGGTAACATAAAAGGACATGCTATGATCCCAACTCTGACCATGAAGCCTCCTTCCCCACCTAACCTCAGGAGACCTGCTTACCCTTCTAGTCAAAAATCTAGAGCTGCTCTGGAAACTCATATTCAAGAGTTGCTTGACTTACAAGTCTTAAGAAAAGTAGGACACAATGAACAAGTGGATATCACTACCCCAGTAATTATAGCTTGGAATAATGATAAGTCAAGGATTGTGGGAGATTTTAGAATTCTGAACAACTACATGCAAGCTGATTATTATTGAATTCCAAGGATTGACCATGCTTTGCATAACCTGTCAAAAGCTAAGTACATCACTACCATGGACATGCTGAAAGGTTTTCACCAAATACCTATCAGCCCTGATAGCCGGAAATTCATGAGAATTATGTGTCATTTGGGAATTTATGAGTATCTTAGGATGCCTTTTGGTATATAAATGCTCCTTCTCCTTTTCAAAGGATGATGGACACAGTTCTAGGATTATTCATCAGACAAGGATTGATGATGGTATACATTGATGATGTTATCATTTACTCTGATCATTGGGATACTCACATGGAGAAATTAAGGCTAGTCCTCAAAACCATCTCTGCCGTGGGATTAAAAGTATCAATGAAAAAGTGCAACTTTGGCTACGGAGAACTCAAGGCCTTAGGACACATTATCTCTGGAGTAACCTTAGCTGCTGACCAAAACAAAATAGCAGCAGTAATGAATAGGGCAATGCCTCAGAATAAAACTGAACTCCTATCTTTTATTAGCTTCTGCAGCTACTATAGGAAGTACTTACCAAAGTTTTCTCTTCTAACCAAGTGTCTGTATGAGATCTGCAACAACACCACCATTTTTGAAATGACTCATGACAGATTCAAGAACTATGAGGAACTCAAGATGGCCATGACTTCAGCTCCAGTACTGATTCAGACAGACTATTCTAAATCCTTCAAGCTCTTTATAAATGCTAGTATGGATGGGCTAGGAGCTGAATTACACCAGGAAGTCATAGAAGATGACAAAACAGTGGAAAAACCTATACTCTTCATAGCCAGACAAGTTAAGGATACTGAGAAAAGGTATGGTTCAAGCCAAATGGAAATGCCTTGCTTTAGTATGGGCTCTGGAAAAACTTCATTACCACTTGGAAGGCACCAAGTTCACAGTGATTACTGACTGCAATGCCGTCAGGACTTTGATGAACATGAAAACCCCTAGTAGGCACATGTTGAGATGGCAGATATCCATACAACAGTACAAAGGTCAGATGACCATAGTTCACCAACCTGGTGCTAACCACCAAAATGCTGATAGTCTGAGCAGGAATGCTTTACCCAATGACCCAAGTAAACCTGCTTATGATCCAGAGGATAATGATTTCTTCCCTATACTTAAAATTAACTTGTTGAACATGGGAATCCACATTTTTGAATTGAATGAATCCTTGTTCAACTCAGTCAAAGAATCTTACAATTCTGGTATGAAAACTCTGATTACCATTATGGAAAGTACTTCTCCACCATCTGAATTGATCAATAGCCTACCTGAACCTCTCTTGAAACCATACAAAGCCGGAAGGATCACCATATGGGATGGTCTAGTATACTATAGGCATCAACATTAAAGTGTTATAGTCTTAACTAAGGATGACCATATCAAACATGTCCTGGCTGAATGCCATGATAACTGTTCATCTGGTCATTTATCTGCTGATAGAACCTTAGATAAAGTTAAAAAAACTGCGCGGTGGACCAATTGGAGAGACTCCACTATCCAGTATGTTGCTAGTTGTGAAACCTGTCAGAAGTCCAACAGGACCACTGGGAAAAGGTTTGGTTTACTGCAAAGGATTGCTGAACCCAAGAAAAGATGGGAGATCATCAACATGGACTTTGTAACTGGACTACCACCAGGAGGATCCTATTCCTAAAACTCAGTCCTAGTCATTGTAGATAGGTTCTCCAAGAAAGCAAAGTTTCTACCTAATCACAAGGAAGACACTGCTATGGAAGTTGCCCTATTATTTTGGAACAGACTCATTGCTGATGTTGCAGTTCCCAAAATTATTATCAGTGACAGAGATCCTAAATTCACCTCTGAATTCTGGAGAAATCTTCATGATATGCTGGGAACCACCTTAGCTTTCTCTACAGCTTATCAACCTCAGACAGATGGCTTAGCTGAAAGAACAATTCAGACCCTGGAAGACATGCTAAACACACTGTTAAGTGTGTCCAGGGTGCTGTGGAGTATAACCAAAAAAGGTGGGATAAAACCCATAAGGAGCCTGATTTCAAGATTGGTGATCAAGTCTTAATCTCTACCACCAACTTCACCAACTTAGCTGGAAATAGAAATCTTAGACCAGCTTTTGTTGGACCTTTCACCATTAATAAACTTCATGGAAAGAATGCTGTGGAAGTAGTCCTTAGTAATGAGCTTTCTAGAAAACACCCAGTCTTCCCAGTAAGTCTCATCAAACACTACCACCCAAGCAATGGAGAATATACTCCTTCATCTGAAATACCTGTTGCAGAAGAACCTGAAAAAGACAGAGGAAAAATTCGCAAGATCCTTAAAGATAAAAAAGAAAGGATCAATGGAAAAGATGTCAGACTCTACCTAGTTAGATACAAAGGAGAATAATCTGATAAGGATGAATGGTTACCTGAACACAATATTCCTGATGGACCCATACACCTAACAAACTAAAGAGCCAGCAGAAGGCATTGACCAATTTTTTTTTTTTCAGATATAGACATATCTTGGAGTGAGGGAATGTCAGGTTGGTACTATGTACAGAGCAACCTGTCATAGCAACACAAAAGCTATAAAAATAAGAATATCTAAATTAACAAAAGAAGGAGTGAGAAATCCATAAATATTATTGAAGAAATGGTTCCTCACCCAAAATTAGGTAGGGTCACTCACTGACCCCACCCTTGAAATCCAAGTCCTTACATTTTTAAAATAATTAAAAAGAAAAGTACTAAAAATTAAGACACCAGTATGGCACCTTTTGGCCATTCTAACATTTCACACGTGTTTTCACGTATAGGTTTTACACCTAAAATTCACTCAGAATTGAGGTGTTGTGTATATTTTAGGAGTTACACACGGAAATGTGTTATGTCACAATTCCCACGCGCAGCCCCGCATCATTACAAATCCCTACGTAGTTGTAGTAGCAGATTCCCACGTACTAGAGACCCGCGCGTAGCTAATTCTGCCAAGCATGCAGCGGATCCCACCCCACGACCATCTGTACTGACTGATCCCCGCGTCTGGATCTGTCATGACTAATCTGACAACCAGGTACCGCTCAGAAGAGCTAAAACCTAGTTAGAGTTGCCTAGCATATGTAACAAGTTGACATATGCATTATTAATAGTCTAAAAAGATCAAAACTTAAATAAAATTAATAAAAATTAAGTTTAGAACATTTTTTAATAATAAATCAAAGATCAAGGATTACCACTTAAATCACTGACTCTGATCTTTGAAGACCACAAAACACTACAAGGAGTGTTCATAAAAATTATTAAAAATTATCTACGTGATCAACAGATCATGGAAAATCAATAAACATCCACATGTTCCCGCTTCAAAGCAATACAAATAGTAAAAATGAAGGATGAGTACAGAATGATCAAATTTACACTGTAACAGATTAACAGATCCTGTGGCTAAAATAGTATAGAAATCCAGCAGATCTAAGGACAGCTGATTAAAACCATCAAGTGGACGTGCCAATCTTGCCCTGACTGGCTTTCCAGACTTAGCCCACAAGCAGAACCCTCTCTATGTGCCCTGAGAAGCCCAAAATCACCCCAAAAAGGTATTTATACAGACCTCTTTGGATCCATTATTCCATAATCAGTTTACCAGGAATTATTATTATCAATCAGACACCGTGTCATTGTTAGTCAAGTGCTTATGAAGAATCTAAGCAAGTGATTTATGACTTAGTCTGTAGTATTATTATTTATTCTTATTAACCAATCAACCCCTGAAGTTTAGTCAAGCAATCCACCCCATCTGCTCTGAAACCCTTCCTATTATTGCAGGATTTTCGTGGTAAAGTGCTCTGAGTGAGTGTTTCCCTTCCTGTCTTGACCATTGTGCTGCTATGCCCAGCCATTAGTGGAATAAGACCTTTCTAAGGCACCCATCTTCATTCCAAGGTTCTTAAACTGCCTAAGGAGGTCCCTTGAAGAGAGGTTGCTTGTCTGCAAAGATCCCCAGTAGTATAATACTGTGGCCCCTCTTTTATATACATATTGAAAACCTTTTATTACCAAACCAATTAAACCTTGCAACTGCTCTTATTATATTATTTATTTGAGCCTCTAAGCGTTTATTTTTGGAATAATAATAATTATTATTATTCAAGTATTTTTATCACTCTCTGTAGCTAAAGGACTGCAAGGTTCCTGGTATCAGAGAGCTGACAATGGAGATGTGAAAATCAATAGAGATGTGAAGCAATGGAGATGAGATGTGTGTGATGCAATGGAGATCCAACTGGTATGGATTTGCTGATTTCAATGGGTGTTTTAGATGTGATGGATGGTGGATGGATGATGATGCATAAATGACAGGTTTAATGGCGGGTTTGATGTTTGAAATCCTCCATTTTCATGAAATCCCCCATTTCAAAATACACCAGTTAGGGGGTATGTGTATTTCAGAAACCTGCCATTAAAAATGGCGGGTTTGGTCAAAAAAAATGGCGGGTTTCTAATGGCGGGTTTTCTAACTTTGATACTCCCTAATATTATTAGACTTCCCTGGTGTGCAAAATATTTGAGTAAAAATTTCCAAATCATTGATTTAATTATAAACCATGCATATTTTTTAAGTCATGAATGAATCCAGAAATTTATTTTGGTGCATAGTTTAGGATTTATCATCAAATTTATCTGTTGTTGAAATTACTGCATGCAGATACATGATTAAGGAAGAACTGGCCACAGTAGACTCAGATCCCACAGGAAGTGTGAGAATCTGGATCATATCCTTTACATAAATCCTTTCAGCTCTCTGATACCATGAACCTTGCAGTCCTTTAGCTACAGAGAGTGATAAAGTATTGGAATAATAATATTCCCAAAATATACACTCAAAAAGATCCAATAATAAATATTTTTAAGAGCTAGTGCAAGGTTTAAATGAATTGGTAAAAGGGTTTTAAATGTTTTATAAAAGAGGGGCCACAGTATTCCACTACCGGGGATTTTGACAGACAAGCAACCTCTCTTCAAGGGGCCACCTTGGGCAGTATAAAACCTTGGAATAATGGTGGGTGCCTTTCAAGGACTTATCCAGCTATTATGGCCAGGAAAACAGCACTCAGGCAAAGGAAGAAAGGAAATAAATCACATTGAAGTAATAATTCACAGAAATCCTGCAAAGATTCAGATAAAGGGCTTCAAAGCAGAGGTGGGGTTGATTGCTTGACTAACATTCACTGGATCAATGATGGTGTTAGAAATAATTTTAATATATATCAGAATGGGCCATAAATCACTTTATTGTCTCATATGAGCACTTGATCACAGATGGAAAGATTTCTGGACAATAATTCATGAATTTATAGGTAACTGGGGAACAATAAGCCAAAAGAAGGTCTGTATAAATACCTTTTTTTGGTGGAAAAGAGCCTCCTCAGAGCACGTAGAGAGGGTAAGGCTCATGGGCTAAGGCTAGAAAGCCATTCAGGGAAAGATTTGCACATCCTCAAGGTTCTGTCAACCAGTTGACCTCAGATCTTCTGGTTTTCTGCATGTTTTAAGCTGCAGGATCTGTTAATGTGTAAATTTTTTATTTTGATCATTCTGTACTTACCCTTAATAGTGAGTACCAGAGTTAAGCAAACCCGCCATTTTTTAATGGCGGGTTTCAAAAAAAATCCGCCATTAAAAATAAAAAAAAACCACTTATTTCACATGAGATGTGTCAGAGTTACCTGGAAATAAGTGGGTTTTTTCAAGTAAAGTATATAAAGTCTTCCACTACCTGTCCACTTCAAACACCCCTGATTTTCCACCTCAGACCTCGGAAAAATTCTACCTCCAACCTCATCAGAACAAAATTTAATTCATTGCTCTTTATCTCTTCATCACTATCCTTTCCTCATCACTTCATCACTCTCATCAATTTATTGCTTTGATCACATCCAGCTAAATTTCATTCACTTTATTGATTTCATCACATCCAGCTAAAGCTAACTCTCATTGAATCACCATCCTCATCAATCCCTCATCCTCATCACTCTATTGCTTTCATCACATCCTAACTCTCATTGCTTTATACCTCTTTTCACTTCATCACTCTCATCTCTTGCTATCATCTTTGCTTCATCACTCTCATAATGTCCCCTCAGCAATCCCCTCCGCAAGTCCACTAAACAATGCAATGGACCAAAGAGAACATCCCCCAGGAACTCAAAATCCAACAATCCTCTCCCATCAGCTTCAAAAGGCTCAACTCATCTCAAGAGAGCTGATCACACCATCCTGGTAAAATGGCTCAAAATTCCATCAAACTATGATGCTTGCTTTGGATCCAACAATGACATTGGCCAACCTCCATCCTCTAAGGTCAATGGTTATCTCCTGATGGTCAATGAACTCAAGAATAAAAAAAATGTAGGCTGGAACTGTCATCCAAAAAGATGAGGGAGCAATTCAAGAATTATCAAGCCAAGTACAAAAAAGCACACTCCATGTCAATCTCCACTGGCTTTGGTATCACCAACTCTGACAAAGCCAAGGGAATCAACTTGGTGGTTCATAAGTTGGACTCCATTTGTCCTTTTTATATTCAAATGGATGAAATATTTGGAAAGAAGGCCAACATCACCCATCTAGGTGCTATTGATGCCCAGCAATCTGATTTGGTTGATTCCAAGGACTTGGCTGGGGATGCTCAGCCTAGTAATGAGGACCTTGATGAAACCTTTGCCTTTGAGTGGACTCCATCCAATGCAAATGAGTATATTCAAACACAATCCCCTCCAATCACTTGTACTTTTTCATTGATTGATGAGTCAAACCCAACCTTGGACCCCTCACTTACTTCTTTTGATTGCTCTCATACTGGAATGGAAGAACTGGAGAACTTGGCCAATGAGGAGGATGTCCTTCCTGTATCACCATTGCCATCAAAATCTGCTCAAGTAAGGAACCAAGTTCTTTTGTCTTCTTTCTGGTTAAGCCTGACTGATTTAGATTTGAAAGAAACAGGCGCATCCATTCCCTTAATGGCAAAAAACTCAAGCCAATGGGGCCTCCCACATCCCCTTAAAATGAGAGCAATGATGTTCCCACACAAACCTCCTCTGCAAAGGTAAAGCAAAAGGCCTCCAATTCCATCAACATCAACCCAAATAGCATTCAAAAGAGGAGAAACACTTCAAATTTTTTGGGATTTGAGGAGATCATGGAGAAGCAAGATTCAAGTGAGCTCATTGGATTCTCCTTGCTTTCAAAATCAAGCTCATTCCTATTTTCCTCTGAAAAACAGTGAAATGGCAAATTTAACCTGAAAAATTCAGTTTGAAAAGGAGAAGTGGGATTGTCAACTGGCTATTGATTTTCAAAAGCAGAAAGACAAGAGTTTGGCTCATCAACAAAAATGGGATGCCAAGTGGAATTTGAAACAGGCTGAGCTAGAATTTCAAAAAGAGGAAAAGGAGAAGGATTGACAGCAGGCAAAACTGGAAATGGAGAGGGAACAAATGGCAACAGAAAAAAAATATAAGTGGTCAATGGCTGCAGCATACATTGGTAGCAGTAGAACAGTAGATGAATTAAAGCAGATTACTCAAATTCTGGGCTTGTAATTATATTTGCTTTGATCAAAAACTTAAAAAGGAAAAACAATCATTTTTGATTACAACAATGATTAAGACTATTTTTAACACCACCCCTAAAAAAATTATTTTTTCTTTTTATTTATATTTTTTTCCTGGAGTATATTTTACCACTCCCCAAGTCCCTGCAAGTGTTTCAAGTTGTTTTGTTTATTTGCATTGAAATTGCCATTTTTGTATGAGTGGCAGTCTCCACAGCAGGAAAATTAAATTGCTTGTACTTATTGGCTGCCCAAACCATTTTCACTATACCTTTTTGCTTGAAATCAATTCCAAAGCCAAGGTCAGGAAAAACAAATTGGCCATCTGATAATTCATATTCATTGGTAGTTTTAATAAGTCATCTCTGAGTATTCCTTTGCAGTTCCAACCAAGAAATCAAATGGATGTCAACTTTGTCAATGTGAGGTTATTTCTAAAAAGGGTTGGATGTGAAAGTGACATGCAGAGAGCAGTCAAAGGGAGTAGGCCAAGAACCAAATTTGAGTGATGAGAAGGAGGGGATGCGGTTGTCCTTCATTATTTCACTTTTTGATTCAAAGGAAAGTCTGGCCAAATTGCAAAACATTTTTCTTAAAATTTGAGAGACTTCATCTGCCTTAAGATTGAGAAAAGCATACTCTTGAGGGGAAGATTGAATAGATGATTACTTCACATAGCGTCCAAGTAACTCAAAGGGGTCCATCAATTTTTTTCATCCAATTGCCCAAATTTTTCCACCCCAAGATCTTGAGGGACCAACAGTTTTGACAAATTGTTTTGAATGGTGAAGGAAAGTTGTCACAAAGTTGATGTCCTTCTTGTCTTGGTCAGAAAGTTTCTCCAATAGGACAAATTCAATTATTGCAACAAGGCCATTGTGATCAGATTTATTGAGAAAAATTACTTTTCCATTGCTGAAGAAATGGAATTTCTTGATTGTCTGCTTGGCATGTTTGAACTCAGTGGGTGAGGGTTTTTGTTAGTGATTTTTATTTTTGTCAGTGATGGCAGGATACAGATACAAAGGTTGTAGTTTCCATCCTGACCATACAACCTTTTCATGGATGCCCCCCTCTTCAAGTTCCAAAGAGATGTCTGATGCCCTCATTTGATCCCTTGTTTGCTTCAAAGCCCTCTGCTTGCCACCTCTCTTTATGTTTTTCACCTCATCTCCTTCCATCTTTTTCCCTCCCAGGAAAATTCTCCGCTTGGGGTGAGGATCAAGAAGGGATTCAATTTGGATTATGAAATTGTGAGTGCTGTGGGAGAAGGGATGGCATTGAAGGAAAAGGGGTCAAAGAAGGGTTACAAAAAAAAAAAGAAAAAAAAAAAAACATGTCAGTCACGTGATCACCAAAAAAAAAAACCAAAAAAATAATAAAAATGAAAAATTACTGGGCGTGGGAATGAGATAACTAAGCCAGGCTTATTACCAAAAAAAAAGTTAATGTCATCACCAAAAAAAAAAAAAAAAAAAATTACCAGGGTGCAAGCCAATTGATCAAGGCTTTGGGGCGGGCCTTGGGTTGGGCGGCAGATGAGAGGAAGGCATGGGGCAGGGCCAGCAAGCCTAGGGAGGTGAGGGGGGGCAAGGGGGGGCCAGCAAGGAGAAGTGAGGGGGGGCAAGAGGGGGCCGCCAAGCCAAAGGGGGGGCAAGGGCTTGCCAGAAAGCCAAGGGCCAAGCAAGGGAGGGAAATGGCGGGAAGCCAAAGAGGAGCAAGGGGGGGGCGGCAAGCCAAGGGCCAAGCAAGGGAGGGTGAGGGCGGGCCGGCAAGGAGGAGGAGGAGAAAGGAGCAAGGGGGGGGGGGAGGGCAGGCAAGATAGAAGGGAGACAGAGAAAGGGGGGAGAGGGGGGGATGTTGGTGAGTGAGTGGGAGGGAGTGAGAGGGGGTGAGAGGGAGGGAAAAACAGAATGAGGAGGAGGGAGGGGGGAGCTTACCTGGGGCATCAACCAAGGGGGTGGGGGGGCCTGAAGGGGGATGGAGGTGGATGAATCAAAGGATGAGCATTAAATGATGGGGAGGATGAGGAGGAGGATGAGGGGGAGGGGGGAAGCTTACCAGGGGTTCCAACCAAAGGAGGAGGGGAGGTGGGGGGTGAGGTGGAGGTGGTTGGTGAGGAGGAGGAAGGAGTGGACCACCTGGTGGTTTGATGGGGTGAAGTGGGTGGTTTGACAAGTGGTTTGGTGGGGTGAGGTGGGGGGTTTGGAGATTTTGAGTCTGTTTTGCCTAAGTCCACCCCACCAAATGATAAAAAAAACCCCCCAACTCAGCCTAGGAATCTTGGGTGAACAACCAAAACCAAAAAAATTTGGTGAAGGGATTTTTTACCTAATTCAAAATCAAACATTAATCATCAAAGTGAGCAAGGTTTAGAGGAAGAATCCATTCTCTCATAGAAGAAGATGAGGGACAAGATGAGACAGTGATGACTTGAGGTGGAGCAGGAATATCCTCTTCAAATATTTTTTCACATTCATCTTTGATGTCAGCCAAAAGATTGTGAAGGATTACACAAGTGATAATCCAGTTAATGAGGAACTTCATTTTATTGGGGTTTTGAAGCTGGTTTTGCATTTCCCTTAAGCTGGCCCATCTTCCTTTCAGGAATCCTATGGCATTCTCAATCCAAACTTGTGATTGGGCAAGATGATAGTTGAAATTGGTTTTTCCTTGATTGTTGGACAAAAAATTCCGGTATGCTGGAACCACATATTTCTCACTAGCATAAGCTGAATTGGCCAGAAGGTATTGATCTTGGTCAAAGTAGTTATCTGGTTGTTGGGAAATCTGCATCTGATTGAAAAAATATGAATCATGACAAGAACCTGGAAGGCTGGCATGGAGGGATATGAACTTCTTGTTGTTATCACAAACAAGTTGTAGTGCCACAGAGTATCTATACAAACCAATGAAACAAATTTGGTCAGTTTATTATCAAAGGCTTTGGAAAGGAAATGAGTCAATTGCCTTTCTTTCCAATAAAAATAGTGGTTGCCATCTAGCCTGGGTTTTTGACTCAAGGGGATGGTGGTTCCATCAACAAACCAAATGCAACCAGGAAAGCCTTCAGTCTCCATTACTTGAGATATCCCCTTGCATTCTTCTTTGGTTTGCCAAGAAAGGACTGAGCCCTGAAAAGATAGGATAGTAATCATGATTATTTTGGTGTATGAGTCAATTGTTCCATAACCAACTGAGAATAGATTTTCTTATTGATGAATTTCCGCTCCATTTCCATTTGATCCCAATCTACAAAGAGCAACAGCCAGTTGGATAGCTGGATTGCATTGAGGATTCCGAGAATTTTTCTGGAAGATGTGGTGGTCTCCAATCATCTCCAAAATTTTCATGAATGAAGGTAATAGAGTTTAGAACAGTTGCTGGAAGCTTAGGTTGGGGAGGAGATGAAGCTTTTGCCTTTCATAAATAGGGTTGTGGAGAGTTTGTCTTCTTGCAACCATGTATTGATTTTGTAATAGAACATTCAAAGCCAACCAAGTTGATTCCAAATTGGAGTCTGAATAGGAGTCTGAATTGGAGTCTGAATAGAAGTCAAATACTAACAAAAGTTCATTCAGCTTTTTTGCATTTTCAACTTGCTTCTGGGAATTTTGATGGGACATGTTGAGAAAGATGCTAATTTAATGTGGGTTGATGAGATGATGATGGGATTTGTGTGAAAATGGAGATGTGAAGCAACAGCAATGTGAAGCAATGGAGATGAGATGTGTGTGATGTGATGGAGATGGGATTGGTATGGATTTGCTGACATGGATGGGTGTTTTGGATGTGATGGATGGTGGATGGATGATCATGCATAAATGGTGGTTTTAATGGCCGGTTTGATTTTTGAAATACGCCATTTTCATGAAACCCGCCATCTTGAAATACACCAGTCAGGGGGTATTTGTATTTCATAAACCCTCCATTAACAATGGCGGGTTTGGTAAAAAAAAATGGCGGGTTTCTAATGGGGGGTTTGCTAACTCTGATACCCCCTAATTTATACCATTAATATTGAGCTAAAGTGATTGAAAGTGGATTTTTATTAATTTTCCATCATCCTATGAGCATGTTGATGATTTTTAATACTTTTTATGACCAATTCTTGATATGTTTTGTGATCTTTAAAGATATCAGTCTTTGTCTTAATATTTCCCAATATTAGTTTCTTAATTAAAAATACTTTTAAGTTTATTACATAATAATTTTATTGGATATTTAATGTTCTTAGAATATTCACTATGCATATTTCATGTCATTAAATATGCATGATAGACCTTTCTAGGTTGTTGTTATTAGTGGGGGTACCAAAGGTCCTTTTGGTGTTGACAGATCTTGATTCATGGATCAGTCACTACACCTGCGCGCAGGGTGGGATCTGCTACGTGCAGAAATTCTGCATGCATGAGTCTCTCATCTGATACGTACTGGGCAAAGCAGACGCATGGGGATGCGTGTAGGGATGTGTGGCTGTGCGCAGGAATTGTGTAAAAACACATTTCTGTGTGTAACTATTAAAATATACACAACACCTCAATTTGAACTGAATTTTAGTTGTAAAACCTGTATGTGAAAATGTGTGTGAAATATCAAATTGGCCAAAGAAGTGCCATAGTGGTGTAATGAAGTTTTAGTTACTTTTTTTTAATTATTTAAAAGATGAAGGAGTGAGATTTCAAGGGTGGGGTCATTGAGTAACCCTGCCTAATTTTGGGTAGGAAATCCATTTCTGAAATAATATTCATGGATTTCCTACTCAATTTTGTTTATTAATCTATTTTGTTATTTTATTTGTTTCTTTATACTTTGACAGGTTTCTCTGTGTTAAGTAGCAAGCTGACAACTCCCCATGGGATACAGGCAGTTAGACCACCTCTTAAATTATGTGAAATGGGTATAAGGGCGCGTACCCATAAAATCCATTGATATCAGTAATTTTCCAATCTAATCCTTTGCTCCACATTAGATAAAAAAAATTCTGTTTTCCTCTGAGAAGGCTTTACCTTAATAGAAAACCAATTTTTTTTCCAATTAATTTTTTTTGAGTGGATCCTAACCCTTTTGGATTAATTTAGAGGTTGAAGCCAGAGGAGTTCAAGTTGACTGCTTCATATTATTTGAGGATTTTTTTCTTTTTAATTCCTTTTATATTCAATTATTTGAAAGGAATTATTTTTTTGATATTCATTACTAAGCTCAATATTTTTTTAATTAAACCTTTGAGGGTTTTACCCCACAATCTACGGTTTATTTTTCAAGCAATCTGGAAATTCTTTGCAAAAGTTGAAGCTAACTTCTAAATCATTCAATTTTCTACAAGATTGAAATGATTGAAAATGATGAACATAAATTCAACAGTGTAAAAATTCTTCAGGATCATTTTGTTCAGTTTTTATCTTTACTTTCAGAAAATTTTCATATTTACAAAAAATTGTAAACATCTGTCTGTTAAATTTGTTTTATCTGATTTGAAAAGAGAGGAAATTATCAAATTTGAGAAATTCAGGATAAATTTTGAACAGATGCAAATAAATTCCTGAGAGGAAAAAAGATGCATAAATAAGATTTTTTCAATAACTGAATAAATTTGTTATTCATTTGAGAGGATGATTTTGCAATTTTGTAATTGAAGGAATAATTTATAAGAATTTAACCTAGAAAAAAACCTTATTGTTCCACCCCTTTTTTTATGAAGGTCAAAAAAACATTCAATTAATTTGTTTCAGCCTCCTGGATACCAAGACCCTTTCTATCCTTTAGCTACCAGAGGTGACAGAATAAATAATAAATATATTATTCAATAAATGCAGCAAAAATCCGTAAAATGTTTCAATAAACTTTATTGCAAGGTTAATTGGTTTGGATACAGGTTATTGTTATAAATCAATATGGATAAATTGATTATTAAATATTTTTATAGAGGGGCCAAAATTATATTGGGGATCTTTAGCACCTCTCTTCAGGGAATTCAGTATGAAAACACGTAGGCCTGGTTACTTTGGAACCTTTAGTTTAAAGGATATTTTGCCCAAAGATAATATGTATAGAAAATACATGGTGGAGTGGCAGGGCTTTGTAACCAAGCTTCCACGACAGAGAAAGGATAATAAGACTCACAGGTATATTATTAAATCCTTTGGGTACCTGTTTGGGACGTTCACTGATGGGTTAAACCTGTATACTGGGGTTATAAGGTTGTTCAACAGTTTAAATTGATAAAAGATGATTGAGGACGGATTTTATTAATCAGACTAAGGCATAAATCACTTAATTATCTCTTATAAGTATTTGATTACCTTGGCACGGTGTCTGGATGTTAATATAACTTGGTCTCTGGGTATCAATATCCTCAAAAGAGCTCTTTATTTATAGCTTTTGGAGTCCCAATATTGTCCTTCTGAGGGGTACAGGGGCTCAAAGGGACGGACACTGAGGCTAGCAGGGTAACCAGTGGTAGTCTGTCACGTGTTCTTGGTGCTGTCTCACGGGTAGCATCTAATTCCACAGGGTATGGGAATTATTCTACTTTATAATTGATGTTTGGATGTGTGAATAACACTAATCTGTCCTTTTTATTTATTATTTAATTAATTATCCTTAGTAAATGTTCCCAGTAAGTTAATAATTATTTTAATAGAAATTCCTACGGATATTTTGATGTCAGGTGAGTTCTCATTATTTATTAAATAATTGGAGTAAATTCATGATATTGATTTTACTCCTTATTTTTGAAATTCAGTTGATTTACTAAATTAATTACTTAAAAATGTAAGTCATGGGTATTCATGTAATATTTTTAAATCATAGATTTTCTTAGTATGTCACAAAAATATTGATGTCTAGAAATTCTCATAATATTATACTAAATTATTTTAATATATCTTTAGAAGTATTCATTATCTTATTTTTGACATTTTTGGTAATTTGGATTTTATTTAATAAAAAATACATACAAAGGTTATTTAAGTATTTTTAAATAATTATATGTATTTTTAGACTATCTACTATCCACAGGAACATTTATTACATATGTAGAATGTTACCATGTAGGTTGTAGCATGTTTACGCGGTACCTGGTTTTTTCAGGCCACCTGTCACTTTGTAAACCCATAGTCCCGCAGCTGCATACTTGTCAGAGGCCCGGGGCTGCGTACACGGCTTTGAAAGAGTGAAAGAGCTGTAGGTCAGCTGCGGGCGGGTGTATTGGCTGCCGTGGCTGCTTGCGGGAATTGTGACAGAACACATTTCCGTCAGTAACTCCTAAAATATACACAACACCTCAATTCTGACTGAATTTTAGGTTTGAAACCTATATGTGACAATAAATGTGAAATATTTAATTGGCCAAAAAGTTCAATAGTGGTGCTGTGGTATTGCGGTCTTTCTTTCTTTAATTATTTAAGAATTTAAGGAGTTGGATTTCAAGGGTGGGGTCAGTGAGTGACCCTACCTAATGTTGGGTGGAAAATCCATTTTTGCAATATTATTTAAGGTTTTCCTACTACTTCTTAGGTTAATTTTATTAATATTGTATTTATTTTATTTCTGTTACTTTTTCAGCTTGCTCTGCAATAGTAGCAAGCTGACAAAACCATTCTGGTTAAGATCTTCCATTTATTCATTAAGAATCAGGTTGTCTGCCATTGGTTTTGTAGGGTTATTTTGAAATTCCTGTTGTTGAAACCTCCTGGAAGATCTGGATTCCACATATTTTTGAATCTTCTCCATCTGATCCAAAAAAGAGTCTATTAATTGAGAAATATGCAATAGGTTTTCATCTTGTTGTTCTCCTTGTTTTTAAAGAGAAAAAAGGATGTTTTCCAAGTTATTTTGAGCTTTCAAAAGAAAAATAAAACCAATATTATTAAATATATTGTTTTGAGAAATTTAACAAGCATTACTAGTTGGGGAATTATCTGAAATTTTAAATAAAAGAAATTGAAATATAATATAGTGATCTAAGTTTTGTTAATATATTGATTTAATTTACTTTCACACATTGAAAAAACATAGGTTAGGGGGATGGATTTTTAGATTATAATACGGCGTATCAGAGTTAAGCAAACCCGCCATGAAAAATCAAAAAAACCCACTTATTTCACATAAAATGTGTCAGAGTTACCTGGAAATAAGTGGGTTTTTTAAAATGAATTATTTAAAGGCTTCCACCACCTATCCACATCATCCACCCCTGGCTTCCCACCTTGTTCTACCTCTGACCTCATTTCAAATTTTTTTACCTCCAGCCTCATCATAAAAAGATTCACCACTCTCATCATCACTCTCGTCAATTTATCACCCTCATCACTTGATCACTCACCACTTTATCACTCTCATTGCTTCATTGCTCTCATTGCTTCATTGCTCTCATTGATTAATTGCTCTCATTGCTTCATTGCTCTCATCACTTCATTGGTCTCATCACTTCATCACTCTCATAACTCTACCTCCAACAAGAACTTGTACCTCCAACCTCATCCAAAGAATCCAATCATTGTTTTATTGCTCTTGTCACTTTATTGCTCTCATCACTTCATATCTTTCATCACTTTATCTTGCTTTTCACTTTATCCCTCTCATCACCTTATCTCCCTTACTCTTTCCAAATGGCCCTTCATCAAACCTCCTCCTGTAAGTCCACACAAAAGTCCAACACACCAAAGCAAACATTGCCAAGGAACTCCACAACAAACAATCCTCCCCCATCAGCTTCCAAGGGCTCAAACAATCCTCCCCCATCAGCTTCCAAGAACTCAAAAAATCCTCTGCCATCAGCTTTAAAGGGCTCAAGTCAGCTCAAGAGATCTGATCACATCATCCTGGTCAACTAGCTTGGAATTCCCTCCAACTATGATGCCTGCTTTGGATCAGAAAATTAATCATGCGTTGGCCAACCTCCATCTTCTAAGGTCAATGGTTATCTCCTGATGGCCAATTAACTCAAGAACAAAACAAAAGGTAGGCTGGATCTGTCATCCAAACAGATGAGGGAGCAATCCAAGAATTATCAAGCCAAGTAAAAAAAGGCCCACTCCATGTCAATCTCCACTGGCTTTGGTATCACCAACTCTGACAAAGCCAAGGGAATCAACTTGGTGGTTGATAAGTTGGACTCCATTTGTCCTTTTTATATTCAAATGGATGAAATCTTTGGAAAGAAGGCCAAAATCACCCCCTAGCTGCTTTTGATGCCCAAAAATCCAATTCAGTTGACGCTGAGGACTTGGCTGGGGATGCTCAGCCTAGCAATGGTGATCCAAAGAAACCTATAAGTGGCCCCCATCGAATGCTGAGGAGGATATTCAAACGCAATCAGCTCCAATCATGTCTACTTCTGCCTTGATTGAGGAGTCAAACCATACCTTGGACCCCTCCCCTCCTTCTTTGAATTGCTCTCTTCCTCTGTTAGCAGATCTCATCAACCTTGCTGATGCAGACCAAGATACTCTTCAGTCTCCATTACCCTCAACATTGGTTCAAGTAAGGAACCAAGCTCTTTTATCTTCCGTCTGGTTAATCCTGAATAATTTATATAGTAAAAAAACAGGCTCATCCATTCCAGAATGGCCAAAAAATCAAACCAATGGGGCCTCCCACATTGCCTTCAAACACTAGTGAAAACGTTTAGACTCAAACCTCCTCTGCCAAGGGTAAGCAAAAGGCCTCCAATTCCATCAATATCAACCCCAAAAGTCATCAAAAGAGTAGAAACACTTCCGGTTTTTCAGGCCTTCAAGAAATCATGGAGAATCAAGATTTATGCAAGTCCATTGGTTGACCTTGCTTTCAAAATCATTCTAATTGCTTTTCCCCTGCAAAAAACAGTCAAATCACAAATTGAATCCAAAAAACTTGAGTTTGAAAAGCAAAAGTGGGATCATCAACTGGCCATGGATGTTCAAAAGCAGAAAGCCAAGAGTTTGGCTCATCAACAAAAATGGGATGCTGAGTGGAAGTTGAAACAGGCTGAGCTAGAATTTCAAAAAGAGGAAAAGGAGAAGGATTGACAGCAAGCACAACTGAAAAAGGAGAGGGAACAACTTGAAACCAAAAAAAAGGATAAGGTATCAGTAGCCTTGGCTTGCATTGGTAGCGTTAGAACAGTAGATGAAATCCAGCAGATAATTCAAATGCTTGGCTTGTAAATATATTTGCATGGGTGAAAGAAAAACAAAAAAAATATTTTTGATTACAACGTTTGAGAGTATTCTTAACCCCACCAACATACAAATCTTTTTTGTTTTATTTATTTTTTTTTTCTAGAGTAAATATGGCCATTATTCAAGTCCCTACAAATGTTTCTAGTTGTTTTATTAATTTTAAGTGACATGGCCATTCTGGTGTGGGTTTCTGTGTCAACAGCAGGAAAGTTACAGTGCTTGTACTTATTAGCTGCCCAAACCATTTTGACTATACCTATTTTCTTGAAATCAATCCCAAAGCCAAGGTTAGGAAAAACAAATTGGCCAAAAATACTTGATATTTGTCTGTATTTTCAATAAGTCAACCATTTGATTTCTTGGTTGGAACAATGAGTAAAAAATAGTAGCCAGAGATGTTGCCTTTGTGAATATGAGGAGAGTTGTAAAAATAATTTTAGGTGAAAGCAATTTTTGGGGAGAAATCAAAAGGTGCAGGCTTGGAACCAAATTCCAACAAAGAGAAAGAGGGGATGTTTTTGTCCTTCATGGTATCACAGTTTGATTCAAAGGAAAGTTTGGCCAAATTACAAAACATTTGTCCAAGAATTTGGGATACTTTGTCCGCCTTAAGGTTGAGGAAAGCATACTCTTGAGGAGAAGATCTAATGGATAATTTCTTCACATAAAGTCCAAATCACTCTGAAGGGTGCATTGATTTTTGCCATCCAACTGCCCACATTTTTCCACCCCAAGATCTTGAAGGACCAACTGGGTTCACAAATTTTTTTGAACAATGAAGGAAAGTGGTGAAAAAGTTGATTTCCTTCTTATCTTGTTCTGAGAGTTTATCCAAGGGCACAAATTCAATCATTGCAACCAGGGCTTGGTGATCAGATTCATTGAGGACAATTACTTTTCCACAGTGGAAGAAATGGAACGGTTTGATTGTTTCTTTTGCTTGCTCAAACTCTTCCTGGATAGGTTTTCAACTATTCTTTTTCCTTTTGGCATCAATTGAAGGGTAAAGATGCAAAGGACGCAGTTTCTGACCAGAAAAGACCACCTGTTCATTAATGCCTTCCTCAGAAACTTCCAAAGATATTTTGGAATATCTCATTTGAACCCTCTTTTGGTGACGGGCCCTATTCTTCCCACCTTTTATTATGTTGGTCAATCCATCTCCTTCCATCTTGATCCCTCCCATACATATACTTTTATTGGGGTGAGGAACAAGATGGTATTTGATTGTTTTTCCAACATTTTGAGGCAGGTGGGAGAAGAATCAGACATTCACCAATAGCAGTTGAGGATTGAAGAAAAAAACAAAAAAAAACATTCAGTCAAATGGACATCATCATTGAAACAAGATTGGATCAAAGAAAATGAAACCAAACCTGGAATTGATTCCAAGTTCACCAGAAACAGGATCACCAAAAAAAAAAAAAAACTGTACCAAAAAAAAAAAATGATATCAGTGCCCATCCCCCCCCCCAAAAAAAAAAAAAAATTAAGGGGTGTGAGGGAATTGGGTTAGCCCTTTGGGTTGGGCCAAGCGACAGAAGGAGCGGGGGCTGGCCATTTGTGGTTGAGGGGGGGGGGTGGGCCGGCTGAGGGTGGTGGGGGGGTGGGCCGCCAAGCAAGCAAGGGTGGTGGGGGGGGGCCGGGCCAGTGTGGTAGTCCAAAACTGTCCTATAGCCATCAAACTCACTTTTCTAGTGTAACAAAAGCTCAATACCTCAAATTAACCTCAGAATTGGATTCTACATCACAAATAACACATAGTCACTCAGCCAAAGTACCCCACTATCTCTCATGGATTAGAAGATACAGTCCAATAAACCTCCAACTGTGGCAAACTCATACCCAACCAGGTGTCATATCTCTGCAGAAGACACAAGAAATAACTTGTAAAATCTAAAATACATGCCAGTAACAGCTTACCCTTGATACCAGGACCATACACCAACCCGGTCACCCCAACCCAAATACAGCAATACAGATACAGGAGGCAGTACAGCTAGTTCAGCTCCTATCACCTCACCCAGAAAGCAAGCAAATATACATACAGGAGGCTGTGAAGAAGTGTACAGGAACAGTGAAGGAAGGAGGAAGTGGAACCAGTCTCAACCAGGACCAAAAAAAATAAGCAAACATACATACAGAAGGCTGTGCAGAAGTATACAGGAGCAATATATGCAGGAGGAAGTGGAACCAGGCTCAACCAGAACCATCCAGTACCAAAAAACCTCAGCACCACACAGCAATTTATGCAGCCAGTAGCATGTGATGCCAAACAGACTACCAGTACAAGTACCACAGGCCTACCCAGCAATATATGCAGGCAGTCAGAACCATGCAGTATCAACCCACCACAGCACCAAACAAATCACCAGTGAATGAAAAGCAGCACATTTAGGGAGAATCAAGTAGCACCAGACCAGCCATCAGTACTGCACAGGAATAAATTGTATCTGCAATTCACAGCAGTTTATGCAGGGCTGTGCATGCATGAAACCCCTTTACCAGCTTTTCCCAACCAGCAGAAATTCCTCATGTAACTGTACAAGCCTTTTTCAACCAGCTAAGTTGTCTCATGTAATTGTAGCTCACTGCTCCTCACCAGAACAGGGAGAACCCTCAGGGGCAGCCTTGAGCACCCCCGGGGGCAGGATTTTCTATTTAAGGAGGGCCTCTCTGCCCTATCAAAGTTGTATCATCACCCATCTCAGTATGCCATCTGGCCATTAGCTATCCCCATCCACCCTATCAGTCCTTCTTGGCCCATCCATCTGTGGTACCTACCCAGATAAATATTAGTAGTGAAGCAGTTATAAAGGAAAACAAGAAATCAGAAACCAAGTTATTACCCATCTTTAACCAATTAAACCACCCATCAGGTGCTTGAATAAGGTTTCTTCTGTGACCTAAATATTCAGCACCATATTAAAGAAACCCCACCCATTAGTTAGTAAATAACCCTTACAAAGAAAGAGAGAACAACAAAAAGAAACTACCAACCCTTCCTCTACCCATCCCCCTGTGGGTAAACCCATCCTTGGGTCCTCTCCTGAACCAGCCCTTTGATAAACCCTTGAACCCTTTAATATTGGGGTATTGGTTAAGATCAAACATATCTGATCAATAAATTAACCAATAGTCCAATACATCTGGTCTATTCTTCAACAAATCCTACCAATATCACAGTTAATAATTAATCTAGGTCTGATCTGAGACCTATATTAAGTCTCAAAGAAACCAGCCATTAATTTAAATAAATTATTGTGCAGACTTACTATAGTACTAGAAGGGCAGGCAATTCAAAACCACTCTTAGTATATACTAATACTCCAAAGGAGTAGAAGTAATACTAAATTCCCCTTCAAGGACTGCCAGAAAGCTATTTGCTAATTTTTATATAATCCCACAGGAGTCTCTACACCTGCGGAGGGAGGTAGGGGGGTGGGCTTCCAAGCAAGTGTGGTGGGGCCGGCGGAGGGAGGTGGGGGGGTGGGCTGCCAAGCAAGGGTGGTGGGGGGGCTGGGCCGGCGGAGGGAGGTAGGGAAGTGGGCTGCCAAGCAAGGATGGTGGGGCCGGTGGAGGGAGGTGGGGGGTGGGCTTCCAAGCAAGGGTGGTGGGGCCGGCGGAGGGAGGTGGGGGGGTGGGCTGCCAAGCGAGGGAGGTGGGGGGGGTGGGCTGCCAAGCGAGGGAGGTGGGGGGGTGGGCTGCCCAGCAAGGGAGGTGGGGGGGGTGGGCTGCCCAGCAAGGGTGGTGGGGCTGACCAAAGCAAGGGTGGTGTGGGGGAGAGAGGGGGGGGGCATTAGTGGGGAGTAAGGGAGAGGGGGTGAGGGGGGTGGGGAAAGGGTGATGAGCAGGAGGGCGGGGGGGGCTTAACTGAGGAAAGATTCAAGGAGGTGGGTGGAGAGTTGTATCAGCACCCAATGATGGGGATTATGAGGAGGAGGATGAGGAGGAGGGGCGGGAGCTTAACAGGGGGGGGAGTGGTGGGTGAGGTGGAGGTGGAGGGTGAGGTGGAGAGTGGAATGGTGGTGGGTGGGTGAGGAGGAGAGTGGACCGGTGGTTTGGTGGGGTGAGGTGGGTGGTTTGGAAGTTTTGGTTCTGTTTTTTTCTAAGTCCACCAAAAAAAAAAAAAAAAAAATCCAAGTCAGCCTTGGATGCTTGTTTGAACAACTAAAACCAAAAAAAATATTCCAACAATTTAAAAACCAAATGCTAAACATCAAAGTGAGCAAGTGTGAGGGGTAGAATCTGCTCTCTCATGGCCAAAGATGAGGTAGAAGATGAGATGGGGATGACTTGAGGAGGATCAGGAATATCATCTTCAAATATTTTGTCCCATTCATCTTTGATGTCAGCTAAAAGATTGTGAAGGATTACACAAGTGATAATCCAGTTTATGAGAAACTTCATGTCTTTGTGGTTTTGAAGCTGGTTTTGCATTTACCTTAAGCTGGCCCATCTTCCTTTCAGGACTCCTATGGCATACTCAATCCAAACTCATGATTGGGCAAGATGATAGTTCAAATTCGTTTTTCCTTAATCATTTGACAAAACATTCTGGTATTCTGGAACCACATATTTCCCACTAGCATAAGCTGAATTGTCCAGAAGGTATCGATTTTAGTCAAAGTAGTTCTCTGGTTGTTGGGCAATCCGCATCTGATTGAACACATATGAATCATGAAAAGAACCTGGAAGGCCAGCATGGAGGGATATGAACTTCTTTTTGTCATCACAAACAAGTTGTAGTGCCACAGATTATCTAAACAAACAGACAAAACATATTTGGTCAGTGTGTGATCAATGGTGTTATCAAAGCAATTGGAAAAGATATGATTCAATTGCCTTTTTTTACAATAAAGATAGTGGTTGGAATCTAGCTTGGGTTTTTGACTCAAGGGGATGGTGGTTTCATCAACAAAACCAATGCAACCAGTAAATCCTTTGGTTTCCATTACTTGAGATATCTCCTTGCCTTCTTCTTTTTTTGGCAAAGAAAGGACTGAGCAACAGAAAGATAGGATAGCAACCATGACTCTTTTGGTGTATGAGTCAATGGTTGCATATCCAAATGAGAATAGATTTTCTAATTGATGAATTGCTGCTCCATTTCCATTTGATCCCAATCTACAAAGTGCAACAGCCAGTTGGATAGCTGGATTTAATTGAGGATTCCAAGAATTTTTCTGGAAGATGTGGTGGTCTTCAATCATCTCCAAAAGTTTTATGAATGAAGGCAATAGAGTTTGGAACAGTTTCTGGAAGCTTAGGTTTGGGAGGAGATGAAGCTTTTGCCTTTCATACATAGGTTTGTGGAGAGTTTGTCTTCTTGGAACCATGTATTGCTTTTGAAATAGAGCATTCAAAGCCAACCAAGTTGATTCCAAATTTGAGTCTGAATCAGAGTCTGAATGGAAGTCAAATACTAACAAAAGTTCAGTCAGCTTTATTTCATTTTCAACTTGCTGCCAAGAAGTTTCATGGGACATGTTGAGAAAGATGTTGATTTGATGTGGGGTGATGAGATGATGATGGGGATTTGTGTGAAGATGGAGATTTCAATCAATAGAGATGTGAAGAAATAGAGATGTGAAGCAATAGAGATGTGAAGTGATGGAGATGTGAAGCGATGGAGATGAGATGTGTGTGATGTGATGGAGATGGGACCAGTATGGATTTGCTGATGTGGATGGGTGTTTAAGATATGATGGATGGTGGATGGATGATGATGCATAAATGGCAGGTTTTATGGCGGGTTTGATGTTTGAAATCCACCATTTTCATGAAACCCGCCATTTTGAAATACACCAGTTAGGGGGTATGTGTATTTCAGAAACCTGCCATTAAAAATGGCAGGTTTGGTAAAAAAAAATGGCAGTTTTCTAATGGCGGGTTTTCTAACTCTAATACGCCCAAATGATGGGGAATGATATTAAACTCACAAGGAATCACCCAAAAACTAGTTTCAAATTTCAAGCTAAATTTTTTTCAAAGGTTAAGTTTCAGCATATATCTTGAGGAGAAAAGTTTGAGGAAATATTTTTGATTTAAACCCAAGCTGGTATAAGCAGAATGTGATAATTTCAGAGTAGTAAAATGAAAGTATTTCTTAGATTAACTGACTGATGGAAAACACAGGCAAATTTGTTTAATTTTCAAGATTGAGAGAAATCTTATGTTTTCAACAGTTATTAAATGATTTCACATGAAAATTGATGTAGGTATTGGGGAAAAATAGTAAGAAATGATGTTGAATTAATGCATGGATTTATTTATTCTAGGAACTAAGAACTGTTGAAAACATAAACTAATCTCAATTAGAAATTATTTAAATTAATTTGGAAGTTTGATGGGTGAATGAATGGAGTAAGTTAATGGTATTAGTGGTAAATTTCAGGGTAATGAATTTCATTTAATCTAATAATTCAAGTCTGGAAAGAAGTAGAGCAATTGGTGGTTATGAAGAAAAAAAATTGAATTATGAATCAATTTTCAATTAACAGAATTAGAATTTGACTAGGAATGGAACACAATTACTAAATTCTTTCCAGTAAAATAGGAGCTGAGTTTGAAATTTAATGATTCAACTTCATGTCAGAGGTGAAAGGAACAATCAAAGATATTGAATCAGATAGTTAAAACAAATTTTTCATTTTTTTCAGCTTGATACTATTGCAGAGCAAGCTGCAAAAGTAACAGAAATAAAATAAAAACAATAATAATAAAATTAACCTAAGAATTAGCAGGAAAACCATAAATGTTATTGCAAAAATAGATTTTCCACCCCAAATTAGGTAGGGTCACTCACTGACCCCACCCTTGAAATCCAACTCCTTATATTTTTAAATAATTAAAGAAAGAAAGACCAAAATACCAGGGCACCACTATTGAACTTTTTTGCCAATTAAATATTTCACATGTATTGTCACGTATAGGTTTCACACCTAACATTCAGTCAGAATTGAGGTGCTGTGTATATTTCAGGAGTTACAGACAGAAATGTGTTCTTTCACAATTCCCGCACGCAGCCGCGGAAGCCAATACACCCGCGCGCAGCTGAGCTACAGCTCTTTCACTCTGTCAAAGCTGTGTACGCAGCCCTGGGCCTCTGACAAGTACGCAGCCATGGGACTATGGGTTGACAAGGTGACAGGCGGCCTGAGAAACCTAGGTACCGCGTAAACATGCTACAACCTACATGTGAACATTCTACATATGTAATAAATGTTCCTGTGGATAGTAGATAGTCTCAAAATATATAAAATTAAATAAAAATACTTAAATAACTTTATACGTATTTTTTATTAAATATAATTCAAAGTGCCAAAAACATCAAAAATAAGATAATGACTACTTCTAAAAATATATTAAAATACTTTAATATACTATTATGAGAATTTTTAGACATAAACATTTTTGTGACATACTACGAAAACGTATGATGTAAAAATATTACATGAATACTCATGACTTACAATTTTTAAGTAATTATTTATTATTTTTAGTAAATCAACTGAATTTCGAAAGTAAGGAGTAAAATCAATATCATGACTTTACTCCAATTATTTAACACATAATGAGAAATTATCTGACATCAGAATATCCGTAGGAATGTCTATTAAAATAATTATTAACCTACTGCAAACATTTACTAAGGATAATTCATTAAATAATAAATAAAAAGGACAGATTAGTGTTATTCACACGTCCAAACATCAATTATAAAGTAGAATAATTCCCATACCCTGGGGAATTTGATGCTACCCATGTTACAGCACCAAGAACATGTGACAGGCTACCACTGGTACCCTGCTTGCCTCAGTGTCTGTCCCTTTGAGCCCCTGTACCCCTCAGAAGGAAAATATTGGGACTCCAAAACCTATAAATAAAGAGCTCTTTTAAGGATATTGATACCCAGAGACCCAGTTATATTTACATCCATACAACGTGCCAAGGTAATCAAATACTTATATGAGATAAGTAAGTGATTTATGCCTTAGTCTGATTGATAATATCCGTCCTCAACCCTCTTTTATCAATTTAAACTGCTGAACAACCTTATAACCCCAGTATACAGGTTTGACCCATCAGTGCATGTCCCAAACAGGTACCAAAAGCATTTAATAATATACAAGTGAGTCTTATTATCCTTTCTCTGTTGTGGCAGCTTTTTTACAAAGCCCTGCCACTCCACCATGTATTTTTAATACATATTATCTTTGGGAAAAATATCCTTTAAACTAAAGTTTCCAAAGTAACCAGGCCTACGTGTTTTCATACTGAATTCCCTGAAGAGAGGTGTTAAAGATCCCAATATAATTTTGGCCCCTCTATAAAAATATTTAATAATCAATTTATCTGTATTGATTCATAACAATAAACCATGTCCAAACCAATTAACCTTTCAATAAGCTTTATCCAAATATTTTTACGGATTTTTGCTGCATTTATTGAATAATATATTTATTATTCATTCTATCACCTCTGGTAGTCAAAGGATAGCAAGGGTCTTGGAATCCAGGAGGCTGAATTTTTTTTTTTCATGCATATAATTTTGGTTCTAGAAAGCACTGATCCAACAGTGTTTTTTTTCCTGGTTTATTTCAAGTTTTCAAATTTGAAATTTGATCCAGAGAATATGAAGGGGATTTTTTAAATCAATCCTATAAATATATAGATTGGTTTTGAAGCCTGACAGTATTGGTTTGATGTTTTTTTTCAAAATTTCAACAAATCAACCTTGAGAACTGGAGGGTTATCCATGCCATTTTGTGAGCCCAATAGGCTCAAAGTTCCTGAATAGATCTAGGAAATATGGATGATGGAAGTGAGTAGCAAGTAGATAGTGGTAAAACTAGGCCCAGTTTTCAACCAAGTAATAAAGTTTCCAAGTAAAACCTACATATGGTAATATGTGATAAATTTTTGAACAAATTTTTCAATGCCTGATGTGGGTTTCCATCCCTGTATGATGCACAATGATTTTACTTGAGACCGCGTTTTCAAATGTGTTGTACCTGATTCTTGAAAAGGGTACTTGAATGAGGATTATTCTAGTAACCTTGTGATGGGTAATGATAACTGAGAGTAATTATTGAAGTATTTCTTGAGTTTTTCAAGCTTCCAGGATCTCAGGATAGAGGTGGTAAAAGGATGAATCTCTGATTTTAATAAGGATAGAATGTGCTAGTTGGTTTCTGATTGATTTAAATTTAATAATTTTGAGTTCTGATCACAAAAACCCTTCTAAGGATTTTAAGGTCCTCCAAAAAATCACCCTCATATCATACCACAAACCCATAACATCATCAAAATTCATTTTTCCCACTCAAGGAAACCCTTAAATCCTTAAACATTCCAAATATTAAATCTTTGTATTCACAGTTTTTTTTTCTGATTGGGCATAACCTCTCAAGGTTGACATCCCTTTATGGAGTGGAAAAACATATCAAAAGTTGTGAATTTAGTAAACAAATTGCTATATTCATGTTTTTTTTTTTTCTAAAAAACAAAGGCATGGATTTTTTCAAAAAATGAAAGTGCCATATTCAAGGCTTTCTCCCCATTTTTTTCTTTTTTTTTTTTTTCTTTACAAATAGGTGTGAATTTAGCAATTCAGATGGCATGAATCGATTAGCCTGTCATTTTTTTTTGGCTCATCAGGACCTTTTGAGATTTCCAAGAATTCCTTCTTATATTTCATATTAAAGTTCTTCCTGCTTCTGGCCTTCTTCTTCTTCTTCTTCTTTTTTTTTTTTTCTTTTTACCTCCAAAAAATCATCAGATGAGTTGAGGTTTTCAAGGCTTGACTGAGTTCCAGCCTCCTACTTTTGGATTTTCACTCACTTTCAGACCCAAATTTGCAGGCCTGTTCTTCCCCAGGAGTCAGCTTTTGAGCCTGTTTTAAACTCCCTTGAAGGTTGGTTTGGAACCCCTTCTGAAGAATATTCAGGGGGGATTTTTTCTCTCTTGTGGGGCTTACTGTGCCACCCCTCCACAAGAACCGGGAGATTTGATAAATAACTTTGATCACAGGAATCTCTGTAACCACACCATTCTCAAACCTGTTGTTTTGATCAAATTACTTGTTGGTTTTACTGCACTTTTAGCTCCCAAAAACAAACCTTTGGGATGGCTGTGATTTCCACACCATGGGGTCAAACCCACTCAGGAGTTTTTTTTTGAAGAGAAAAAACTACCAGGAGGTGTTGGAAGTGGGTGGTTGTGCCATTGGGTGACTAAACCTAATTTTTGACCACCGGCTTAATTATCAAATAATATCTATCCAATTTCACCAACCTCACTCCTCATATCAGCCTCTCATATTGTTTTATATCTTCAATTCTAACATTTTTTTCTTTTATTTTTTGAACCACTGATATTTTTCTTTTTATGTCTAATGGAGATGTTCCTTGTAAGCTGGTCCTCCACTCTGTCAGCTGGTTCCTGAATAGTTAGCAAGGCTGAAAAAGCTGGCTTGGGTTCCCCTCAAAGACCCCAATAATCTTGAGAGGAGATCTGAAAACCTTTGAAAAAACTTCAAGGATCAAGATGTTTTGACAGCTTTGAGTCCATCAGACCAGTGAGCCTCCAATCAATTCAAAAAGGCCTCAAATAATTCAAGGGATTGTGATACCAGGGGTCCTGGTAGCTCTTGTCCCCCCCAACCTAGATTTTTTTTTTTTACCAGTTGGATTACATATTTTTCTGTAGAAGTTAAAGTTGGATGCTCTGGTTGAGACTAAAGGAAAGCATGAGAGGAGGCCTTATGATGCTAAGAGGAGTGGATCTAAGGAGTCAAAAATGGGGAACTCTGGTTCAAATTAAGGAAGAACAGCTGGTTTTTCATTCACTGGGAAACCAGCAGCTCAAATAGAATAAGTACAATGAGGCTGACATGTGGTTGACAAGATGAATGAATAGATAGAATGAAATTGAACGAAGTAAGTTTGATAAGTATAAGTGTTAAACACAAGAAACAACAAGATAAAGGGCTACAGTGGATGAGGATAAAGGAGGCACTAGAGTTGATACTTCCAGAACAGAATGAATGGGTCACTAGACTTAGCATACTTTGGGTGATTGCTACTGTAGGTTATGATAAAGATGATACTGGAAATAAGACTGACAAGCTAATTATAGAGATCATACTGGACATAAAAAATTAGAGCATAAAAAAAGAATACAAAGCTTGATAAGTAGTTGCACTCAAGTATTAGGCAACACACAATACAAGACTAGAATTCTAACATCTTCTAACTTGCCCCCTGGATGGGAAAATATGCCAATGGTGTCCCCCAATCTTCATGTCAAGAAAAAAAAAATAGAGTTGTGAGTTTTGGGGACCTTTTTTTTGTCTTTCTGAATTCATGCCTGCTGTTCCAAATTTTGTTTGTTTGGTTTTTTTTTTTGAACTGAGAATGGTTTGGAGGTAGGTCAGGGATTTTTTTTAAAGGCATGAATGAAGATAGCCTGTGGCAAGCCAAACCCCCACCCATAAGCTGGATGTTTGCTACGAGGGATTCTGGTTAATTGTGTGTGTGTGTGTGTGTGTGTGTGTGTGTGTGTGTGTGTGTGTGTGGAGAGAGGATCATGTGACAGGTCGAGTGACAGGTATGGTGATGGGTTGAGTTTGGTTGTGGGTGGAAGGTCGATTGAGAGGAGAGAAGCGGAGAGAGAGAGAGAGAGAAAACCAGAAGAGGAAGAAGAAGAAGAAGAAGAAGAAGAAGAAGAAGAAGAAGAAGAAGACGGAGGATAGGACAGAGAGAAAGTAAACATTTAAATAATCAGGGGAAGCTCGACTACTCGGATGGTAGAGAAAGGGGGCAAGTTAACAGCTGGAATCGAAGAATCGAAACTGAAGATTGAAGGGCTAGCAGGACTTGAGGATAGTAGAAGAGATCCAAAGAGACTTAGGAGGGAAGGATGAAGAAGTACTACTACGATCTCAGTCGATTGATATCATCATCGACCAGGAGCATAACACCTTCAACAACTCGATCGAAAAACATCATCAACTTCAACGAACATCCTCATCCCATCAGAACATCATCGACCAGGACGAGGACTCAAGAAGTGAATCTAGACCACAAACTGCGAACGATCATCAGATCCATCCCAAGATCAACATCATCATCATCATCCTATCATCATCATCATCATCATCATCATCATCATCACCATCACCATCTTCGGTCCATCTTCACTTCTACCTCTAACTATCCTTCTCCCCTCAAACTCAAGCTCATCAATCTCACCAGGCTCATCCTACTCTTAGCCACCCTCATAGGATCTTACGGTTACCTTAGTGATACCAGAGCTAGCATACACTCCTGTCTAGGCGTCCCGATCATCAGGCTCTTATCTAAGGATGACGACCCCGAAGAAGCTCATCGATTGGCTATCAAGTTCTTACGATTCTTAGCTCGCTTTCATCTCATCCTCGATCGACCTCAACCCAAGGATGACATCCTATCCTTCCAGGTTCGTCACAACTTTCACTCCATTCTCAGAATCTCGATCACTCTAACTAACCTCACCAATCTTGCTTATCTTTCACCCCCTAGTTATGGGGAAAGAAGTTCGATAATCCAATCGGATTGGCTGCTGGCTTCGATAAACATGCCGACGCTATCGATGGACTCTTCGATATCGGATTTGGATACGTCGAGATAGGATCCGTCACCCCGGAACCTCAAGTTAAGTCTAAGACTAGTGTTGCTCCACCCAAGGAGAGAGAAAAATCATTCATGCACACCTACAATATCGTGCCTGGACAAAAGATAGATAAATAGGCCAATTCAATCCTCAGATCAACCAGTCATCCTGACTTGATTCTTCCGTTCCTTCCCTTGATCCTGGTAGCCTGGAAATCCAAAACCAAGGATGTTCCGGATCCCATCTACTCAGTCGATCGTCAATCGATACGGGTTTAATTCCGAAGGTCATCTAATCGTCCTCTCCAAATTGAGAACCCGATTATTAAACTACCTCGACCGTCATCGACATCTAGGCTACTCCACGATCCTATCCAAGTTTGATAACCTGAATCCAGTGCAAACAGCTTATGCCGATAGTGGCTTCACCCATCTTCAACTTCCCACCACCTCCTCTTCGAGCTCCCTACTCGGACTCCCATCGGGCTCGGCATCGGATTCAGATTCGGAGTCTCGATCGAGTTCGATCGATCAAGTGTTGGGTGAACTATCCGACCACCTCCAACTACCTCGTAGTCTCCGAGAAGGTCGAATCTTCGCCGTCAACCTCGGTAAGAATAAGACTTCCGAACCGGACTCGATCGAAGATTTCAAGCTGGGGATCCAAAGATTCGGACATCTTGCCGACGTCCTCGTCATCAATATCTCCTCTCCCAACACTCCCGGTTTGAGGAGCTTACAATCCAAGGAATCCTTAGATCGACTCTTGAACCAAGTCGTCGATTGTCGTAATCAATTGAACCATCTCAAATCCGCTCATCCTTCTCAATCATCTCCCCCTATCTTGGTCAAGATCGCACCGGATCTGACCGTTCAAGAACTCGTCGATATCGGTACGGTTGCCAAGAATGCCAAGATTGACGGGATCATCATCAGTAATACGACTACTAGCCGGCCTCCTGGATCGGGTTCAGGTAACCTACGCCCATTACACTCCGTGTGGAGCGTTGATCGGAATCGCTGCTGACGAGATGCATGCTCGTGTCTGGGCTTTTTTTTTTGTCTCCTGTAGAGCCCGCCATCCATGAAACTGGAGGGTTGTCGGGACCGCCTCTCAAGCCGTTATCATTGAGAGCGCTCTCGGTCGTTCATTCTGCCACATCAGGCACGGTGCCCTTGGTAGGCTGTGGAGGGATCTCGAGTGCCGAGGACGTACTAGAGTATGGCAAGGCGGGAGCGAGTTTTGTCGAACTCTACAGTGCACTAACTTACAAAGGCGTCGGATTGGTTCGAGAGTTAAAGGATGGATTGGTGGATCTCTTAGAGCATCGAGAGGGGGGTAAGAGGTGGGAAGAGATTGTGGGGAGCTCAGTACAAGGGATCGATATCGATCGATTGATTCAACAGGAAGAGGTAGAACGAAAACGAGAGTCGAAGCGAGACTACGACCAGCAAGTCCGATCGATCCGAGGTACGATCGAGGAGATCGAACGACGGATCGAGCGGATCGGGCGTCACCATTCTGAGACTGATGATCGTCGTGCTGTCGTGGTGGGAAGTAGCCCTAGTAGGAGCACCATCGATCCTGATCATCATCGTTCATCGCCGGTCACCGCCCAACCACTCGACCGCAAGGATCATCCTCAGCCTCATCCCGTTCAATCCGAGCGAGGGATCTTGGCGAGTTGGAGACAACTCCGTCGAGACGAAATCGATCGGAATGATCTCAAGAGAGTCGTCTGAGACGCTCCTCCCCTCTCCTACAAAAAGCCAGAGAGAGAGAGAGAAAGAGAAAGAAAAATAGATAGAAGATCGGTCGACCGGTCGACTTGGGATTCTTGCTTGTGATCGATCCCCCCACTCCATTAGACAGAAAAAAAAAACCCTCACGTCATCCGTCTAGCGTCTTCATCTTCATCATCTCTCTAGCGTCTGCATCGTTGTTATCTAGAGTGTGTCGATCGATCGGTCGAGTGTGTGTTAATGTTAATTCTTATCTTTTATTTATTTTTTGGTGACCAAGGAATCGTAGACCTGTCGTCCTGATCACTCGATCCGCTCGGCTGTCTGCCCTCCCGCCCCACCTTCTTCTTCCCAACGTCTCGACGATCGTCTCCCCACACCTCCCGCTCCGACGTGCCTCGATCCGACCCGTCCGTTCGTTCGTCAGCTTCTGTTCTCCGAGCCAGCCTGCCGACGACTCCAAGGAGGAGGCTCTTTTTTTTTCTTTCTCTCATGATCGGGTGGGACCTTCGCAGCCGTCCTGTTGCCGTCAAGCGAGCGCTCGGCTGGACGGCTACCGACGGGTCCGTCGATCCCGTGGCTGAGAGGTGCTCGATTGGTGTGCTGGTGCTGGTGCTGGATCTTCGCCTCCACCTAACCCTACCGCAGTCCTCTCTCTCAGCTCGAGAACCGAAGGGAGAGAGAGAGAGAGAGAGCGTGTGTGTGGAGAGAGGGAGAGGGAGCGCTGCTTGTCGACGATCGAGTCATCGACGATCGTCATCGTCCATGACCTACGTCCTAGTCGTCTGCCCCCCCAAATCTGGGCCAGTGGATTACATCGAAACGAACGTCAATCGAAACGAACGTTCGGAGACGTGAGATCTGTGAGAGAATACTTGGTTTCGATCGAGTGGGAACGTCTGGGGGATTGGATTGAGGAAAAAACATGATGAAGGATCTCGGTGGAGTGGTTCGACAGATAAGTCAGGAGAACCGAGTGGACACGTATACCATCGAAAGCTTGGGACGTATTAAGTATGTGATCTCAGTGATCGATAGAGGTCTCAGCGGCTCATCGTCAACGGATTCGATAGATTCGAATTTACATCAACGAGTCGGATGTTCTTTTAAAAAATGATTCTAAATCGAGTGAGCAACTTGGGCAATAGATTAAAGATGTGATACCATTGTTCCCAGTAAACAAGTCCAGTGGACCCCAGCAGACCCTGTCCAGTTTTCAAGTGAGGAAGGACACATAACAATCAATCAAGACCCCCTTTTCAAATAAATCAAGGCCAGTCATCAGTAGAATAAGGCCTCTCAACAAGGGATCGAAGGCCCCTTGACAATTGCTCAGGTCCACTCAACAAGGGTAGGAAGTCCCCAGGACAAGTTAACCGGCCACTGTGGTTTTGGACCCACAAAAAAAACATAATTAAATAAATAAATAATTAAATAAATAAATAAAAACCCATGATGGGTGTAGCTGTTTGTATTAAGGTAAATAAACTGTGATTGATGACCATGACGACAAAAAAAAAAAAAGAAAAAAGAAAAAAGAAATAACATAAATTTATTGGGAAGATATTGTGTGGTAGATGAAAGATTGGTGGTGGCAGACCTTGTGGCCAATCCTGTTGACCACGGGCCTTCCCACCCTGGTCAACAGGCATGATTTGCTTGAAATCATCATATCATTTTCAACCCAAACAAGGCCTGTTGTCAAGCAAACAAGGCCGCAAGACCCGGTAAACAAGTCCATCGGACTTGATCCACTTGTTTTGTGGAGTTGTTTACCAGGAGCAGTTGTATCTGTCAAAGAATAAACAATTTGAGGCCATCAAGTGGGCATGTTTGGGGAATGGATTGAAAAAAAAAAAGATGAACGATTCTTGAAGTGTTTCAACAGATAAGCCAGGAGAACAGAGGATACCTATGTCATCAAAAGCTTGGTACATGTTACACATGTGATTTCAGTGATCGATAGAATTCTCAACAGCTCATCGTAAACCAATTAAACAAACTAAAATCGACACAAACGAATGGGATGTTTTTTTTTTTTAATTCAAATGATTTTAAAAACGAGTGATAAAATTTGGGCAATAGATTCAAGATGTGATATCTATTAAAGAATAAATGGGCAGTGTTAAATTTGCGGCCCAGCACAACCCGTTCACAACCCAAAATAGGTCGTGGGGCACGGTTCACGGCCGATCTGAGCTGTTAACATACGTTTGGAACCTGCAGAGTCGTGAATGGCCGTTCAGGACTTGACATAGGTTGTGAGCGGCCGTTTGCAACCCATCTGAGTTGTGAACGGCCGTTGACAACCCATTCATGACTCCAGGGTTGTAAGCGTTGTGAGCAAAAATAAAAAATAAATCAATAATAAAATTAAAACAAATAGAGTGAATAAAAATAAATGAAAGATTGAACAAAACAAAAAGAAAACAAGGTGGACTTGATACAAGTCCACCTCAATGGACTAGCCCTCAAGTCAAAATGCCAAAAAAAAAAAAAAGTTCAACTTGTGTTAAGCTGATCCCATCATAAGAAGTAAAAATACTCCTTATGATGGGATCAGCCCAACACAAGTTGAACTGACTTACCGATAAAATCTCATTCAAAACACTAAACGTAATGATTTTAAATCAAAACACTCAACATAACAATGTTTAAAATGTGATAACCAATTATATTAATAGAATTATGAGATCAGCATCAGAAGTACATGATAGACCAAACCCAAATGATGAACTGATATGATGTTTAAAAATTAGAATACCAATCCAGTTGATCTTTGAGATGATCAAGCCAAGCAGATGAGTTCTTTGAAGTCAAAGAGGAAGGTTTTGATACAATGGGCAGGATTGGAATCATATCTTGTCCAAGTATCAAATGAACCCAGTGGTTATTGTTAACAGAGCAAATGAAGATGGCATCTGATGCTTCCATTACACTCATTTTCATAGGAGTATAAGTACAAAATCAAGCCAAGAAAATGAAACATATTGGTCTTCCATAAGGATCAGCTATTATTTGGACCATGTCAAGCTTTGCAAGCCATTTTGAAGAGGGAATCTTTTGATTGATGTCATTAACATCAAGTATTTTGTCAATCCTCTCAACCTCATCAATACCCACAAGTATCTTAGCATAGCATGCCTTATATTTCCTCAATCTTTCTATCATTTCCCTTTGCACTTTAAACCATCCATCATCATCTCACCCAAGTGATTTAGCAATGACTCTAAGGCTCTGTTTGGAAACCAGGGTGTAACTTGGGCCCCTGAAACCAAAAAAATATACACCCTATATGTACCAGATGTGACATACAGGGTGTTTTGACAGCCTGTATGGGTGTATGTGCATTGCCATGCACACTGTATGTTGCCGCCCACATTTCTGGTGGGGCCAGTGTGGTAAACCAAACCTGTCCTATAGCCATCAGACTCATTTTCTCATCAATTATTATTATTTTTTTTATCAAATTAACCTCACAAATGAATTCCAAACCACTCATAAACTATACTCTGAACTCAAACCAACCTCAAAGCCCAAATCCATCACCAGATAACCCCCTTCAACCACACCAAACACCTCTAAAAAACAAGCCAACACCTGGGAAAGACTGAATTATGTCACAGGGAGTAATAAATAAAAGCTAAATTGAAAATCTAATGGCAAAATGTTATGCTTAAAATAACCCCACACAAAAAAAACAACATACCCATACTAGCAGGACTTAAACCATACCAGTACCAATGTTGCACTGCAACCAGTACTATAAAAACAAATCACACTTCCTTGCTGGATCATTCAGTACAATCCAGGGACTCTGAACCGTCCTCTGAAGCACTCTGATACTTGGTTTGCCACCATTCCAACCATACAACACACATATACACACCAACAGAAGTAGAGGCTCATGCAGCCAATTATGTCTTGATTCTGACCCACCAGCAAAAACAACTCATTACACATGAATTTTCTGGAACTTTCACAACCAGATAAGACCTCTGAACCGTCCTCTGAAGCACTATGATACTCAGTTTGCCACCAATCCAACCACACAACACTCATATATGCACCAATAAAAGTAGGGGCTTGTGCAGCCAAGTATGTCTCAATTCTCACCAACCAGAAATAAAAATTCAGTACACATGACCTTTCTGGAAATTTCACCACCACAAAAGGCCTCTGAACTGTCCTCTGAAGCACTCTGATACTTATTTTTCCCAACCACACAACACCTGCAAGCCACAATCTCAAGTCACTCAAGGGAGCATCTTGTAACACAGCTCACCTCATATCTCTGCAGCTAATTTTATTAAAACAGCATGCAGGTAGCCCCTGCAGCCTCCTATGCAATAATAGTACTCAGAAGCTTCCTCAGAAACACCCAAAAAATGAGTTTTCCACCACTTAAACTATAAAAATTATACAATGTCAGTTACCAAAGAGGGCTTGCAGCCGCCAAGCATTTTTCATGCTTTTCCCAACCAGAAAACTTAACTCAAGCTGCAGGGAATTTCTGCATCATTTTTATACAAGATTGGCAACCAGAAGCGTCCATAACTCACTAATCTTGGCCTGTTAATCATATTTTTTGCCTGTCTATCAAAATCTATACTGAAAAATACAGCCATCTCTTGGCTTGTTTCACATGTTCTCTCAACAGCATTATTGAATCATGTAATTGTACCCTCCTGTGCTTTAAAAGTCCAGAGAGAGGATCAGAAAAGTACTCAGGGGAGCCCTGAGCGTCCCCTGAGGAAGTATTTTTATATTTAAGGGGGCTCTTTTTCCTTATCCAAGTTTTCTAGCATGGGAATCAGCCCCTATGATTTGTGATAACATGGAATATGCCTAACCAATAACAGATTTTCAGTGACCCTGAATCAAGTTAAAAGGAAATAAAGGATCATACAAAAAATTTTCATTGGTCATTTGAACCAACCTCAAGTGTTCTTGAAGAAGGGTTCTTGAGAAAAGACCTTTTATTCAGCACCTATTATTAATAGGAAAAACCCTTATTTTCAATGAGAAAGTTTATAAAAATGAAGAGCACAACAGAAAGACCAACAGAATTTTTTTCCCGCCCATATCCCTGTGGGCAAACCCATCTTTGAGTACTCCCACTGGTTAAACACCTTATAGTCAAACCTTAAACACTTGAATTGAAATTTGGAAAAATAGTCAGAAAAAGTCAAAAAATCTTGATTATTAAATTGGTGAAAGCTTGCAAATAATCCAATCCCACTTTGAATAATCTTAAAATTCCTGAAAATCTATATTGATAATTAATCTAGGTCTGATTGAAGGCCTATTTTAAGTCTCAAAGAAACCCGCAACTAATTAAAAAAAATTATTGTTCAGACTTACTATAGTTCTGAAGGGAAGGAAATTCAAAACCAACTTAGTTTAAATCTATTTTACTCAAGATTAGTAGTAGTACTAAATTACGCTTCAAGTGACTTCCAGAAAGCTATTTTCTAAATAATCCCATTATCCCTTGGAGTCTCTAGATCAGACATACAGGGTCAACCCTGTATCTCTCCCCCTTGTGCACCCTTCAGCCTCCCCCCCCACCCTCCAATTTTTCCCAAGTAGTCAATAAAAATCATCATTGTAAGTCTTTTTCCTCCTCTCAATTTTTGTTAAACTTTATTTATTTATTTATTTATTTAATTGATGCTCTCTTCCACCCATAGGATGGAAGATGAACCTCCAACACCACCAATGCCACTGGGATAAAGATCAAAATGGACCCCATAAAACAACCACAATCTCCTCAAAGCTTATAAGAAGCAACAGAGGTTGCATCCAAGCAGCCTCAATGGCTGCAAGGATTTGGTTTGGAGGGAAATTGCAAAGGAACGTGAAGGTATGAAGGAACCAGGAGAAAAGACCAAGAAAAGATCAGCATGTCAATCATGCTTCAACATCCGCAAGGCCCAGTACAGAAAGTTCAAGAAATTAGGCAACCTGAGTGGGGCAGGGTGGGACCAGGTCACTCAATCCATTGAGCTTCCAGATGAGCAATGAGCCCATCTGGAGAAAGCAACATTTGTATTATCTTTTTTTTACTTCTTCTTAATTGATTTTTGATATTTATTTATTTTTATTTTTCTTAGTTGGAGCGCAACAAGAAGCTCTTCAAATGGAGATGTGCTCCATTCCCCCTCTAAAATTTGTTGGCTCCTTTACTGGATGGAAAGAAAGCCATGGGTTTTGCAAGTAACAACTTGACCATCCCCTCAAGCCAAACATTGGCCAACACATCAAGTCAACCAGTGGGGAGGCCACTGTCATCCAATGCTGAAGGTTCATTGATAAAAACTCAAGGAAAATTGGTAAGAAGAAAAATAAATCACCTGGAGATGGCAAACCAACATACCCAGATGATCAAAAGCACCCTAAAATCAATCCAAAAAGAATTATTGGGCTTGACAGTATTGTCCAATGTAATCCAGGTCCTTCCAAACAATTCAAGGCTAAAACCACACAAAGAGATGGGGACCAGAAAGGTGTTTTCCTTGAATTAAGAAATTGAAAAGGCTTACCTAGCCTTGGCCCCTTACCTTCAAAGTGATTGGTTCAGGGAATTTGTTCTGAATAATAAAATGAATTGTATTTTTTTAAAACAATTCTACTTTTTTTCCATTATTTTCCATTATTCTTTTCTTCTAAATAAAAAAATGTCTTTTCTTGTTTTTTATTTTTCTTTGTTTTTGTTTTTGTTTTTGTTTTTGTTTTTGTTTTTGTTTTTGTTTTTGTTTTTGTTTTTGTTTTTGTTTTTGTTTTTGTTTTTGTGTTTGTTTTTGTTTTTGTTTTTGTTTTTGTTTTTGTTTTTGTGTTTGTTTTTGTTTTTGTGTTTGTTTTTGTTTTTGTTTTTGTTTTTGTTTTTGTTTTTGTTTTTGTTTTTGTTTTTGTTTTTGTTTTTGTTTTTGTTTTTTTTTCTTTTTTTTTCTTTTTTTTTCTTTTTCTTTTTTTTTTTTTAATGGTAATATGAGCTGCAAAAGTTTGAGAATTAAGTGTGTTGAAATGCGGGAAAAATATCAGAAATAACTGAGTAATATTGAGTAAGAAAAAAAATCTCTATTTCCTATTTCCATTTCTATGGGAAATTGGAGACATAATTGATGAATGCTGAACCAAATATTTCAATTTATAATTTATATTGAAAGTTTAAGAATTAATTGAGTAATTAAAAAAAATTGATTTTACTTTCTTTGAAAATTTTGGAAATAATTAATTGAGTAATATTTTGTGTCAATTTAATTTCTAATTTCTGTTTCTGAGTCATTTGAGTCTATGATTTCTGTTGAAAAATCAAACAGTAAAATAATTTAAATACCTTTTGTAACTTTTCCACATTTTTGCTGCATTTGCATCCCTCTTTTGGGATTCCCTCTTGGTTTCTGCATTTGAGAATACTAAACTGAATCCATCATTATCTTGAGTTAAATTAGATTGAGTAATGGCCTCTTGAGTCATTGGCTCAAAAGATTGATCTTCTAGAGTTTCTTCATCTTCTGGTAATTCTGGCCAATTTCTTTTGATGAAATTGTGGAAGAACATCATACAAGTGATCATTTTTGATTGCAACTCAGGTGGATATTCACTTCCTATGGATGTAACCTTAAATTTCCTTTTGATGACACCAAAGATCCTCTAAATCAAATTTCTTGCTGAAGAATGTCACAGGGTGAATAATTTTTCTTTATTTTGAGGTCTAAAACAAAATTAAAATTGAACAAAAATTAATACTAGAAATTGAGAACCAAAAAAAAAAAAAATAATTGAAAAATGAAAAAAAAGAAAACTCAATTGTTTCCCACATGATACCGATCTTTCAAATTATACATTATTCATCTGTATGGAACCAGAAAATTATCACAAAAAGCAAAACCAGCATCCCCCAAAAAGTATTTGCCTTCAGGTATTTTGAGTGAGCCTTCTGTTGCAATTTGCAAAAGTCTTCCATCTGAAACACTTCCTTCCCATCCAGATAGAACATAGGTGAATTCCATTTAGAAATTTTAAGATTCCAAGAAATTTTGTGAAAAATTTTATTTGTGGTCTATGAAGGTGTCTGTCAGCTCTCTGATACCAGGAACATTGCAGTCCTTTAGCTACAGAGAGTGATAACAATACTGGAATAATGATAATAATAATTATTCCAAAAGTAAACACTTAGAGGCTCAAATAAATAATATAGTAAGAGCAGTTTCAAGGTTTAATTGGTTTGGTAATAAAAGGTTTTCAATATGTATATAAAAGAGGGGCCACATTATTATACTACTGGGGGTCTTTACAGACAAAGCAACCTCTCTTCAAGGGGCCTCCTTAGGCAGTTTAAGAACCTTGGAATGAAGATGGGTGCCTTGGAAATGGCTTATTCCACTAATGGCCGGGAATAACAGAAAACTGGCCTAGAAAGGAAGGTAAAAACTCACTCTGAGAACTTTATCACAAAAATCCTGAAATAATGGGAAGGGTTTCAGAGCAGATGGGGTGGATTTCCTGACTGAACTTCAAGGGTTGATTGGTTTTTAAGAAATGAATAATAATAATACAGACTTGGTCATAAATCACTTGCTTAGACTCTTCATAAGCATTTGACTAACAATGACACGGTGTCTGATTGATAATAATAATTCCTGGTAAACTGATGATGGAATAATGGATCCAAAGAGGTCTGTATAAATACCTTTTTGGGGTGATTTTGAGCTTCTCAGGGCGCGTAGAGAGGGTTCTGCTCGTGGTTTGAGGCTGGAAAGCCAGTCAGGGCAAGATTGCTACGTCCACTTGGTTCTTTAAATCAGCTGACCTTAGATCTGCTGGATTTCTGTACTATTTCAGCCACAGGATCTGTTAATCTGTTATGGCGTAAATTTGATCATTCTGTACTCATCCTTTATTTTTACTATTGGTATTGCTTTAAAGCGGGCAGATGTGGATGTTTACTGATTTTCAATCATCTGTTGATCACGTAGGTAATTTTTAATAATTTTTTGTGACCACTCCTTGTAGTTTTTCTTGGTCTTCAAAGATCAGAGTCAGTGATTTACGTGGTAATCCTTGATCTTTAATTTATTATTAAAAAATGTTCTAAACTTGATTTTTATTAATTTTATTTAAGTTTTGATCTTTTTAGACTATGACTAATGCATATCTCAACTTGTTAAATATGCTAGGCAACTCTAACTAGGTTGTAGCTCTTCTGAGCGGTACCTGGTTGTCAGATTAGTCACGACGGATCCAGACGCGGGGATCAGTTAGTACAGATGCGCGCAGGGTATGATCCGCTGCGTGCATGGAAGAATTAGCTGCGCGCGGGTCTCTAGTACGCGGGAATCTGCTACTATGATTTAATAGGGATATTTAATGATGCCGGGCTGCATGCGGGAATTGTGACATAACACATTTCCGCGTGTAACTCCTAAAATATACACAACTTCTCAATTCTGAGTGAATTTTAGGAGTAAAACCTATACGTGACAACACGTGTGAAATATTAGAATGGCCAAAAGGTGCCATATTGGTGTTGTAGTCTTTAGTAATTTTCTTTTTAATTATTTTGAAAATGTAAGGACTTGGAATTCAAGGGTGGGGTCAGTGAGTGACCCTACCTAATTTTGGGTGAGGAATCCATTCCTGTAATAATATTTATAGATTTTTCACTCCTTCTTTTGTTAATTGAGATATTCTTATTTTTCATAGTTTTGTGTTGCTATTGACAGGTTTCTCTGTACAAAGTAGCAAGCTGACAGTGTCTCTTTTGGAATCTGGAACCATAATTGGAATGCAAAAGCCATCTATTGCCCCAATATGGCCTTTTAAAAATGATCTGAGTTTGGTATTTTCTGAGATGAAGGTCAAATCTGGTGTGTTCTTAGTGGGAAGTGTGACAAATTTTTCAATCAATTCTTAGTTGAAGACCATTTTGGTGACAAATTGGTTGATTATTCTAAAAATTTCAAATCAGTCAAAAAATGGTAAACAAAAATTGACTGATTGCTTTTTTTCTTTAAAAAAAAAGTTGAAATGTTTGAATTATGACCAAAAATGATTAGAATGAATAAAAACGAGTTGAATAAAAATCTTACTTTGACATGGTGGAGGCTGATCTTTGGAATCTTTGCTGAAGTTTTCTGCTTGAATTTCCAGTCACCAAAAAATAAAGAATAATTCCAAGTTTCTCTAAGGGAGAAATATATCTAGAGGGGCTGATTACATTTTTTTCTACTAGTAAGTTTAAAAGTGATTGGAAAAACTATTTTTTCATTCCAAAATTTTCATACATTGGTGTGAGAATTATTGGCCCACAAGCTTAGTCAAAGAGCAGTAATTAAAGAAAAAGAAATGCTGCAACAATAATGTCTTATGACTGATCCTTAATATGAGGCAGAGGCAATTGCATACTTGTGAATTTGAATGACTTGGTGAATGAATGGATGGAAAACAGCAGGAATAAGAGCTCCTTAAATAAAAAAGATGGTGCTCATGTGGAGCTCATTTAATGAAAAGTAAAAGGCAAAAATTCCGCCCCAAATGGGCTCTAAAGGCTCTACAAGCCTTGCTAATTGGTTTGGGCTTACTCAGCCAACTTGGCATCAGTCCCTGAACCGTTATGACTAGCCTGTACTGGTTGGGTTTGGTGTTTCCACCCTTACTGCGCTGAATCAGCCCTTGTTGCTGTTCAGAACCTGGATGGTTGTCCCTTACAACCAGCCTGTTTTACCTCTGTGAGCTCATTGGTCCTTATTACCAACTTACATGGCTGGTTTCCTCCTGCAACCAGCCCCTGGCCCTCAGATTGGCCAGTGTGAACCCAGAAATACTCTGGGTTTGGTCAAACTTACAGGGGGGGGGGATTAACCAGCCAACATGGGTGTCCCCCCCCTCTCTCAATCCCTGGAGGGAGAGGTCAAATCCCCTGTCAGCTTGCTACTATATACAGAGCAAAACTGTCAAATAGTAACACAAAATACAAAAAATAAGAACACCTCAATTAACAAAGAAAGGAGTGAGAAATCCATAAATATTATTACAGGAATGGATTCCTCATTCAAAATTAGCTAGGGTCACTCACTGACCCCACCCTTGAATTCTAAGTCCTTATATTTTTAAAATAATTAAAAGGAAAAGTACTAGAAATTACAACACCTGTATGGCACTTTTTGGCCATTTTAATATTTCACACCTATTTCCAAGTATAGGGTTTACACCTAAAATTCACTCAGAATTGAGGTGTTGTGTATATTTTAGGAGTTACACGCGGAAATGTGTTATGTCACAATTCCCGCATGCAGCCCCGCATCATTACATAACCCTACGTACTAGCAGCAGCAGGATCCCGCTTACTAGAGACCCGCGTGCAGCTGATTCTGCCACGCACGCAGCGGATCCTACCCCGCGCGCATCTGTACTACTGATCCCCGCACCTGGATCAGTCGTGACTAATCTGACAACTAGGTACCGCTCAGAAGAGCTACAACCTAGTTAGGGTTGCCTAGCATATGTAACAAACGGACATATGCATTAATAATGATCTAAAAAGATCAAAAATTAAATAAAATTAATGAAAATCAAGTTTTAAACATTTTTTAACAATAAATCAAAGATCAAGGACTACCACGTAAACCACGGATCTTGATCTTTGAAGACCACAAAACACTACAAGAAGTGTTCATAAAAATTATTAAAAATTATCTAAATGATCAACAGATGACGGAAAATCAGTAAACATCCAAATATGCACGCTTTAAAGCAATATCAATAATACAAATTAAGGATGAGTACAGAATGATCAAATTTACGCCATAACTAATTAACAGAACCTCTAGCTAAAATAGTACAGAAATCCAGCAGATCTAAGGACAGCTGATTGACAGCACCAAGTTGACGTGCTAACCTTGCCCTGACTAGCTTGCCAGCCTCAGCCCATGAGCAGAACCCTCTCTACGCGCCCTGAGAAGACCAAAATCACCCCAAAAAGGTATTTATACAGACCTCTTTGGATCCATTATTCAAGAGAGTTTACCAGGAATTATTTATTATCAATCAGACACCGTTGTAAGACTTCAAACAGTGCTAGGCCATGGCAGTTCTGTGGAGGGGAAAGGTGCTGTTTAGGCTGCCCTCCTGAGTGTTACAAAAATATTGAAATGTAACCAAGATCAAGGTCCAGAACCTGGTAAATGAGGAATCAAGGAGTAGAGGACAAAGATGATAATAGTTTGGTAGCAATGGAACAGCACTATCTGAGACAAGATTATGCAGGGAAAAACTTGAAAAAAAGAATTTAAAGTCCCCTTAGAGTTCAAAGAACAAAAGCTGTTGTATGTAAACAATGCCCACACGCTAATAACTCTGGTTGTCAGCAGAAGATTGGGAATGATCAACTCAAACCCAAGCAACCTCCAGGTTCTCAATGAACCTGCCCAACTTTCAGCAATCAAGCGCTTGAAGGGTACCAGATAACTGTGGGTGGCTGTACAGGACAAAGCACAATGTTTAAGAAGCTCTAAAGCAAACAGTAACTGATTTGAAACAAGGATAACCTCAACACTTCTCAAGGGACTCAAGAGTAGGCTGGCAGAATGCAACTCCAAAGAAGCTAAGGGGAGGTATAACACTCCAGGTCTTAAGCTTAATAAGACCTCTTCAATCAATTGTGATTGGCTCCAGAAAGGTGATCAGGGATCAGGACCAGTATGGTCAGAGAAAGGGATCAAGGAGTGGTATAACACACTCAAAAATTCCAACAGACAGAATTTTTCTTCAACCAGCAAGGCTATTGGTTGGTGATAAGGATCAAGGATCAAGGGTTTGAGTATGGAAGCTCAAGGATCAAGGGTGTGCTGATTTCATGCTGGATCATTCCATGCTCCAATGATCAATCCAAAAGGCAGGGGAGAGCCCCTCCTTATATGGGCAGGAGGCCCTGTTAGACTATGTACAATGGATTCTACAAATAGAGCAAAAAAGGAAAGAAAATCATGTGGTCGCTTGCGTCCGTCCGTGGATGGGCGCACGCAACAATACCAGAATCACCCACCCCTTGTCCAAAGGCGGAAGGGGTGGGAAATGGAAATGAAACAAACCACCGCGGATGTCTGCGGGCGGTAGTTGACACTCTTCACCCCTTGTCCAAAGGCGGAAGTGGGTGGGAGAGCCCCAGGAAAGGTGATGGATGAAGTCCGCAAGAGCGCGGATGGGCGGATAGGAGATCAGCTTGAGACGGTTGAGTAAATCCTGACAGGCTTGAGATTCACAACTGATAGATCAAGTTAGATGGGAGATTTGACGGATCCAAGGATTCGGCAAATGCTTGGAGGCGCGGTTGGGATGGATTTGGTAAATCATCAATGAGTGCCACGCAATGGGCGGACAGGAGATTGGGACGCGCAACGACAAAGATGAGGACACGCAATGACAACGGCAGAGATGACAAGCAATGCGCGACGCGCAAGGATAAGGACGCGCGATGCGCAATGATGACGGTTTGGATGAGCCTGAGGATAAGTTGGTTTTTTTTTTGATGCCCGACAGTAGGTTTGCGCAACAGTTTATGGATTGAGGTCTTAAGGCGGCCAGGGTGTCCAGGATGGGGCACCACATCTCTCCCCAACTTACAGACTGTCCCTAGTCTGCTCCCAAGTTTGATGACATGAAAAAAGAAAGGAAAGAAAGATGATTGAAACCAAAGAATGGCCATTTTGATCTCAAGAGTGGTTGAGAAAAAATATTTCAATCCGACCAAAAATCCTAGAAGTGGCTGAGATAAAATGACAAAGGCGTCCCAAGTGCTCACATGCGTGGCATGAAGTAGAGTTTTCACAACAAAACGCAGGAGATGACCCTGGTGGTGCACAATTGGGAGGACTTACTTCTGGACCAAGCTGCCTCCACAAGAATGAAGTTTCTTGACCTGATCAGCAGAGAACCTTCTGGCCATCTGAGTACCATCCAGCTCCTCCAAAAGATATGATCCACCTCTAACTTGACGGACTACTTGGTAAGGACCATTCCAGAGGTTAGAGAAAAGCTTTCCCCACTGAGCTTCCAAGGAACAATTATAAGCCAATACCAGATCACCAGGGTTTAAAGTGTCCCTGATTTGATTTAGGTGTTTATCTTCCCAATACTGAACTGATTTTGCTCTTGATTCCATCATCTTCTGATAAGCTTTGTTTTGAGCATCTTCACTCCTCTCTAGTTGCTTTGATCTGGCAACTAATAGGTCAGTAGTTGAGGAAACTTGTTCCCAAGGGATGCCCAAGAAAGACTCCATTTCAAGATCAAGAGGAAGAACAGCCCTCTGACCAAAGATGATTTTATAAGGGGAGTAACCAGTGGTCCGCTTGGTGGAAATTTGATCAGAGAAGAGAACCAAGGGGAGAAACTTCCTGCAATTCTTGCCACTCTCACCAGCCAATTTGACAAGAGTAGCCTTCAAAGGAGCATGGCCTCTTTCCACCATGCATTGTCCTTCAGGACAATAGGGAGTAGTAACTCTATGTTGTCCAGGGAGCAATCGGATCATTTCAGCAAGTTTTCCACCAAATTCCAAGCCACCATCCTTAGAATAAGATTGGGCCAAGCCATAATACATTGTCCAAGTCTCATGAAGGAAAGCTGCTACTGATTCAGAGCTGAGTTTCTTAAGAAACTTTGCTTCAACCCATCCAGAAAAATCATCTCTAGCCACAATGAGGTACTTAGCTCCACCAGCCTTAATGTGAACCACATCCATAGCAATCCTCCCAAAGACAGTGGACTCTCCAGTGGGGTAACAAATTTTGGCCGGGCACCTAAGATCACGTTTCTGGCACACTTCACAACTCCTACACCATTGAGCCACGGATTTCTTCAAGGATGGCCACCAAAATTGTTTGGATATTTGTTGATAAGTTTTGGTTTCCCCACAATGACCAAGGCCTTCATGGAGATTCTCCAGGATCAAATCTTGCTTAGAAGGGATAGTGACCACAACAAGTGCACAAGGAGTTGCTCTTTTCATAAGCCTAGAACCTTGGACAAAGAAGTTGGAGGACTTCCTTTTAAGGGACCAAAATTCTTTGGCAGAGAGATCAGGGGGTCTTTGGAGAGTTGAAAGGTACTGCTCCAACTTAAGCCAGAAACCTTGCTGGAAACCAGAGTAATTTTGGGAGGAGAAGGCAAAGACAGGGCGGACCAAGGGTTCTTCCTCATCAAAATCCATTCCAACCTCTGATTCATCGTCTCCAATAGGTTGTCAAGATAAACCATCAGGCATGGTGAAAGATTTTCCAGGCCTGTGAACAATATCAAAAGAGAACAACTGGATGAAAGCCATCCAACGAGTCATTGGAGCATTTGGGAGGCTGGGGGCGTTGATCATTTCAATAATGGATTGTGCATTGACTTGTAACTCAAAGTGTTGACCCCAAAGGACAGTCTGAAGCTTCTTCAACATTTGGGCCACACCGCAAAGTTCCAGTTTTGGCTGGGAGTACCTAGATTCCACATCTGAGAAAAGAAGAGATTCATACAGAGCAGGACAATCCTAACCATTTTTATCTTCCTGGGTAAGAACAGCCCCAACAGATTCATAGCTTGATTCCACTGCCAGCTTGATCTTGCCGGCTCTGGGTCCACAAGTGATCTTTTTCAAAACAATGTCTTTCCCAACAATTGTTTTGAGCAACTGAAATGATTGTTTGCAGTCTTGGGTCCAAATCCATTCAGCATCCTTCCTGGTTAAGCGACGCAAGGGAATACAGATTTTGGATAATGAGGGAATGAAGATCCTGACATAAGTTACAACACCTAGGAAACCTCTAAATTCCATTGGATTTATTGGGGTAGGCCAGGAGATGATTTTGTTGACTTTAGAGGGTGCCATCCTTCTTCTGTCCTTGCAGACTATATGACCAACAATTTCCAAGGCAGGGACACAGGCGGCAAGTTTTGATCCAGAGACAGTAAGGCCAGATTCCTTGATTCAAAATAAAATTCTTTCCAAGACAGTAGCATACTCCCAGATAAATTGTTGGATTCCTGAGTGCCAAGGTAAGAGCTCATTATCATAGTCAGAAACTGGACCTTTAATCCCACCATCATCAATAAAGATACCCACATGATTGGGGATTTTTTCCTGGAGGATCCACATCATCTGAGCCTGATAGACTGCAACCAAGTTGGTGGCACCTTGAGAAAATCAAGTCAGCTGAAATTGATCAAGGGGGGTATCAAAAGTAGTGAGGGGACAAGAAATAGGATGCAAGGATCGTTTGTCATAGCCACCAATAATGTCACCTAAACCATAGCAAGCTCTCCCAGAGAAGGATTCAACAAATTCTTCAGTGGCAGGAGGCATGCCAGAGTCTTTAATAGTAATTTTATTAAAAGGTTGGAGATCATGAACTACTCTAAGTTTACCATTACTCTTTATAACACAGAAAACAGGACTGGAATAGCTAGAAGTCAATTGTTTGTATAAACCGGTTTGGACTTGTTTGCGGACCAACTTGATGAATTTGTTGACTTTAGAAGGAGGGATCGGGATCTTTTTCTTTTGACAAGGGTCATGTTCAACTACAGGGATGATGTAAGGGAGACCATAGGATTCTTTCAAGAGACCTCTCTCTTCTTCACAGAATGCAATAGATTTTTCCCTTAGAGACAAAATATTTTTGATCAAATTTAACTCATCAGGAAGAATCCATTCATCTGGACCAAATTTGACCACTTTCAGACGTTCTTCAGTGACCTAACCAGAGGGAATAAATGGAACAGTGAGGGATTTGGATAGACCACAGTAAGGATCGCGGGATAGCGGAGGACGCATAAGAGGAGGATTGAGGTTGAGAGGCATTGGTTGGTTGACTGGCTGGACCTTCTTTGCAACTGGTTTGTACTTGGTGGCAAAGGAGAGGAATCCCTGCTTCCTCCAAGCATTGACCAGTGAGACCTGACTACAAAAACTGAGGCCATGTTCAAAAATCTTCCAAGTCCAATGTTCTGCTGCGTCCTTGAAAGGTGCCTTCTCCATAAAAGAGGATCCAAAAGATAACACATTGCTCACATGTGTGTCACAGGGTAGAGTTTTGAAAACAACAGTAGTGGAAGCCCCTGGTGGTGCACAATTGGGAGGACTTACTTCTACCTCAAATTGCCTCCACCTAAGACCATACTCCTTCATACCCAAGCCACCAAGAAAAGAATTGAGATCAAGATCTAGTTTAGACTCATTGCGGAGATTCGAAACCGGAATAGAGGATGGGTGATCAGGCTGAAAAGAAAAAGGAAAAGAAGATACAACAGATCCAGACAGAGAAGAAATATTTTTGGATTTTTTGGATTTTTCATGTATTTGGGTTTTGATCTTATTTGGATGAGAAGAAAATGATGAGGAAAAAGAAAGATATGCCTCTAAGATCGGAGTTGGTCCATGAGTTGAAGTCTGAGGCTGAGAAGAACTACAACTATCAGTAGGGCCAACTATTCTGCTAAAAAATGAGGATGAAAGGAATGAGAGTTTTCTTTCTGCTTTCCTTTCAGGACAGATTTGGGAGGATGACCAGGGAAGTCTCTTTCCCAACAACCAGAATCCAAAGAACAAAGGGGGACTTCAATCTTTCTGCCATCAGCATTGGGGAGGAGAATTCTCTCCCCAACTTGATGAGAAAACATCAGGGTAGCACCAAAGTCCATTAAGAAAGGCCTTCCCAAGATCATGGGACCATCCAGACGAGTGATCCAGAAGTGACAGGTGCCAACAATATTTTGACCAATTCAAACAGGAATATCCTCAGCAATACCAACCAGTTCACAGGACTGATTCCCAATTCCATAAACCGCAGAGTTGAAACTGACCCTTGGGCTAAGTTTAAGCTTGCAGGCCATGGAGTCCAAAATCAAGTTGAGCTGAGAACCCAAATCCACAAGGAGAGAAACCGTTTTAGTTGAATCACCAAGACAACATGGAAGAAAACCAAGAGGACAGGAATACATGTTGGTATCTGAAGAGGGATCTGTTCCACCAGAATCCTCTATCAGAGTACCAGAGGAGACCTTTAATTTGTCCGGACCAATCTCCACACGTTGACAAGAAACCCATGTCTTCATCCCTTCTGCCACAGATGGAGAGATTGACAGGAGTTCAGCCACAGATAGATCAGGGATTTTAAGATCAGAAATTTTCTTTAATACTCCTTCCACAGCATTAGGGTAGTCCTTGGAGATGCCCCTCTCAAGTCAAACTTTGGGCTGGGTGGAGGGAGGAAGATCAGGTGTAATAGGTGATGGAAGAGGATCTGAGGGTTGGGCAGGTTGAAGAGAGGGAGTATCAGAGTTGTCCTGAAACCTTTCCAGAAGTGGTTCCCTTTCTACTTCCATGTCTCCCACATCAGAGGAAGGAGGCTCAGGTGAAGATCGGCATTTAACGGGTTTTTGCAGAATGGAGGATGGAACAGGAGGAGAATTATGAGGTTTTGGTTCCTCATGGCGTTTCATAGCTGGATTGGATTGATAGGTGCCTGGGAAGCCGGAAGAAGTGATAGCTGGGGGATACCAAGGTTGCAGAGTTCCACAGGATGATTGAAAATCCACAGAGACCAAGGATGCCTTCTTAGGAGTTGGTGGTTGGTATGAGGCCACCACATGACGGATCGGTCAAGACAAATTGAAAGGGATCAAAGCACCGTTAGGAAGGAAAAAATTATTTCCCTTCTGCTCTACTAACTTCTCCTCCTTGTCCTTCTGGAGTTAAGGACATCTACCGGTACCATGGCCTTCCCTATGGCAATAATAACAGACTATAGTAGACTTAGGAAGAGAATTAGCAGGTTTAGGATTGGCTAAAGAGGATATTTTCTGATCTATTTTATTCTCAAATGCCTGAAGTAATTTAGTGATCTCATCTATAGTAGGTGTCTCCCGATGGGTCTGAGGATTGGGTTTAGGTCTGCAATTGGTTTTCATCTTATTCATGATTTCATTAGATGCTTGAAAAGAGGGGGAAAGGACTGGTTCAGTGATTTTAGGTTTTTCAAAGGTGAGAGCTGTTTGACCTTTCATCACTTTATCCACAGTATTCCTAAGAACCATGAAAGCAGGGAGCTTGAACCAATTGTCTCTTGTTGTGATCATGGATCCAGATTTCACCAATTCATCCTTAATTCTTTCCTGCACTCCTGGAGAGAAAGAATGAAAAAATTGCATTCAAATTTTTTCCAACGTATCATTGTGATTGTTCTGGATAAGATAGGACTGGATAGGGTCCCAAGATTTTCTGAAAGTCTGATAGTCAGAGGCTGAGGAGATACCACCATTGGAGATCCATTGAGAAACCAGGGCATCCAAGTCTTGCAAAGTAAATCTGGCTACATCTATTTTTCCCCAATAGGCTAACATAGCCTCCTTCAGGAGCTGTCAGTTGTGAGTTTTTAATCCCTCAAACAATTTGATAACCTCCATAACTTCTTTGGAAGAGATAAAAAACCGTAACTGATAAGCCATATCATATTCACTGGCACAATCCACTTCCCCAGCCATCTCATAGGAGTCCAGGAATCATTTGACATTGGTCCCATTGAAGCCTAAATTTTTGTTCTGAGGTTTGATTTTGACCATCTTGGCCCAAACAGATAAAGAGTATCCAGCAGATTCCATGTTGAAGGGTTCCTAAGAGATCCAGACAAGCAGAGTTCCAAGGTGGCTCACAAGTGTGGCAAGAGTAGAGTCTCACAAAAACAACAAGGATCTTGCCCAGATGGTGCACAATTGGGAGGACTTACTTTGGGACCAAGCTGCCTCCACAGATCAGATCTGAAAAAAGAACAAACAGAAAAAGAAAAGAAAAAAATTGGATTGGATTTTGGAGTTGATTCTTCAAGTTGGGACTGTAAATCCCAAGGTTGCTGGTTTGATCCCGGCCCGGGGAACCAAATGTAAGACTCCAAACAGTGCTAGGCCGTGGCAGTTCTGTGGAGGGGAAAGGTGCTGTTTAGGCTGCCCTCCTGAGTGTTAAAAAAATATTTAAATGTAACCAAGATCAAGGTCCAGAACCTGGTAAATGAGGAATCAAGGAGTAGAGGATAAAGATGATAATAGTTTGGTAGCAATGGAACAGCACTATCTGAGACATGATTATGCAGGGAAAAACTTGAACAAAAGAAGTTAAAGTCCCCTTAGAGTTCAAAGAACAAAAGCTGTTGTATGTAAACAACGCCCACATGCTAATAACTCTGGTCGTCAGCAGAAGATTGGGGATGATCAACTCAAACCCAAGAAACCTCCAGGCTCTCAATGAACCTGCCCAACTCTCCGCAATCAAGCGCTTGAAGGGTACCAGATAACTGTGGGTGGCTGTACAGGAAAAAGCACAATGTTTAAGAAGCTCTAAAGCAAACATTAACTGATTTGAAGCAAGGATAACCTCAACACTTCTCAAGGGACTCAAGAGTAGGCTGGCAGAATGCAACTCCAAAGAAGCTAAAGGGAGGTATAACACTCCAGGTCTTAAGCTTAATAAGACCTCTTCAATCAATTGTGATTGGCTCCAGAAAGGTGATCAGGGATCAGGACCAGTATGGTCAGAGAAAGGGATCAAGGAGTGGTATAACACACTCGAAAATTCCAACAGACAGAATTTTTCTTCAACCAGCAAGGCTATTGGTTGGTGATAAGGATCAAGGATCAAGGGTTTGAGTATGGAAGCTCAAGGATCAAGGGTGTGCTGATTTCATGCTGGATCATTCCATGCTCCAATGATCAATCCAAAAGGCAGGGGAGAGCCCCTCCTTATATGGGCAGGAGGCCCTGTTAGACTATGTACAATGGATTCTACAAATAGAGCGAAAAAGGAAAGAAAATCATGTGGTCACTCGCGTCCATCCGTGGATGGGCGCAAGCAACAATACCAGAATCACCCACCCCTTGTCCAAAGGCAGACAAGGTGGGAAAGGGAAATGAACCAAACCGCCGCTGATGTCCGCGGGCGGTAGTTGACACTCTTCACCCCTTGTCCAAAGGCAGAAGTGGGTGGGAGAGCCCCAGGAAAGGTGATGGATGAAGTCCGTGAGAGCGCGGATGGGCGGATAGGAGATCAGCTTGAGACGGTTGAGTAAATCCTGACAGGCTTGAGATTCACAACTGATAGATCAAGTGAGATGGGAGATTTGATGGATCCGAGCATTTGACAAATGCTTGGAGGCGCAGTCGGGATGGATTTGGTAAATCATGGATGAGCACCACACGACGGGCGGACAGGAGATTGGGAGGCACGACAACAAAGATGAGGACGCGCAATGACAACGGCGGAGATGACGAGCAATGCGCGACGCGCGAGGATAAGGACGCGCAACGCGCAATGATGACGGTTTGGATGAGCCTGAGGATAAGTTGGTTTTTTTTTTTTTTTTTTTTTTTTTTTTTTTTTTTTTTTGATGCTGGACGGTACGTTTGCGCAACAGTTTATGGATTGAGGTCTTAAGGCGGCCAGGGTTTCCAGGATGGGGCACCACACCGTGTCATTGTTAGTCAAGTGCTTATAAGAAGATAAGCAAGTGATTCATGACTTAGTCTGTAGTAGTATTATTTACCTCTATTAACCAATCAACCATTGAAGTTTAGTCAAGCAATCTACCCCATCTTCTCTGAAACCCTTCCAATTATTCCAGGATTTTTGTGGTAAAAGTGCTCAGAGTGAGTGTTACCCTTCCTGTCTAGGCCGTTTGAGCTGTTAAGCCCAGCCACTAGTGGAATAAGTCCTTTCTAAGGCACCCATCTTTATTCCAAGGTTCTTAAAAACTGCCTAAGGAGGCCCCTTGAAGAGAGGTTGCTAGTCTGTAAAGATCCCCAGTAGTATAATACTGTGGCCCCTCTTTTATATTATATTGAAAAACATTTACTACCAAACCAATTAAACCTTGCAACTGCTCTTATTTGAGCTTCTAAGCGTTTATTATTGGAATAATAATTATTATTATCATTCAAGCATTTTTATCACTCTCTGTAGCTAAAGGACTGCAAGGTTCCTGGTATCAGAGAGCTAACATCCCCCCAGGGAGCCTTGGAGGTCAATACCCCCAGGGAGCCCTGGAGGTCAATACCCCCAGGGAGCCCTGGAGGTCAATACCCCCAGGGAGCCCTGGAGGTCAATACCCCCAGGGAGCCCTGGAGGTCAATACCCCCAGGGAGCCCTGGAGGTCAATACCCCCAGGGAGCCCTGGAGGTCAATACCCCCAGGGAGCCCTGGAGGTCAATACCCCCAGGGAGCCCTGGAGGTCAATACCCCCAGGGAGCCCTGGAGGTCAATACCCCCAGGGAGCCCTGGAGGTCAATACCCCCAGGGAGCCCTGGAGGTCAATACCCCCAGGGAGCCCTGGAGGTCAATACCCCCAGGGAGCCCTGGAGGTCAATACCCCCAGGGAGCCCTGGAGGTCAATACCCCCAGGGAAACATAAAAAATTAGTGGGCTGGGCGGTGGTCAAGCCCAACCAGCCCCAGGTCACCTCCCCCTTGGTAACAGGGGGGGAGATGGCCCCTGCAACCTTGTCATTGCTACACAAGAGGTGGGGGGTGGTCAAATCCCACCCCAACTTGCTGGTAGCCTTGTTGTGGCCGGCTTAATCAGTTGACACATGAGGTGGGGGGGTGATCAAGTCCCCTCCCACCTTGCCAGTTGCCTTGTAGCGGCCGGCCTGGCTGGTTGAGGACCAGCCAGCCTCCTTTCCCCCTTGTAAACAAGCAAGGGAAGGGAGGGAGGCAGGGGCCGCCGGCCCCTGCGGTTGAAACCGGGGCCGCAGCCCTGCACACAAGCGGGTGAAGCAGTCCAAATGGAGCCCCCTTCCCCATACAATGGCCCTGCACGGGCGGTTGGGCCCCAGAGAGAAACAAGCGTGTTAAAATACTTATGCACTTATGCTTGTGCTACCTATAAGTGTCATCCAAATGGGATGCACATATGGGCCTCTCCGGCCCATTGGACACTCACACGGACCATACGGGCCTGTGTGGACGTCACAGATTTGGGGAAACTGGCCTCAAAACGCGTGAAACAGGCCTATTGGTACACAGGCCCTAACAGGCCCGGTGGGGTATATGGGCAAATACAGACAGATGGGCTTTTATGGGCATAATTGGGCCCAAGGTTTATTTTGGAAATACTTTGTCAGACAGGCTTGCCCGCCAAAGTATGGTTTACTTAGTTTTTGGGCTTGGGGCAGCCGCCCGTGTCACAGCCCGTGTGGCGGCCCGCTTGGGGCCACTGATTTTGCCTTTGGCCCTTCTATGGGGCCCAATGGCCCGCACGGGGCCGTTGTCACGGCTGTTGAGCCAATTGCGGCTGCTGCACTGGGTGGCGACTGGCTGTTGGTGCCGCAAGGGCTGGGGCCAACGGCCCCAGCTCCCTTGCCTCCCCTTGCCCGCCATTGCAAGGGGGAGGTGGGGGTAGCTGGTAGAAACCAGCTTGCCACCCAGGCCAGTAGGGCCGAGTCAGTAGTGCGGTGGGGGGGGGGGGAATTGACCACCCCCCCACAAGCCCTTGGTGGTTGAGGCGGTGAAGAGGTAGCTGGTTGCAACCAAGCAACCAGCGGTGGGGGGGACCTGACCACCCCTCCACCATCAAAGCAAAGGGGCGCTCTCCCCCCCCCTTGACCAAGGGGGAGGAGCAACTGGGCTGAGGGGATCTGACCACCCCCCAGCCCACCATTCTATGACAACACCCTGGGGGTATCAACCCTCAGGGCCCCTAGTAGGGGGATTTGACTGCCCCCCCCAGGGATCTGTGAGAAAGAGGGGGGGGGGACAGCATGTCCGCTGGTCACCCCCCCCCATGTGGGTCTGAGACCAGACCCAGGTGTGTCCTGAGTCCCACCTGGCAATTTGTATGGCCAGGGGCTGGTTTCATGAGGCAACCAGCCAGTATGTGAGGTCAGGGATTGAACAGAACCGGGGCTGGTTCAGTCCCATAATGGTGGAAACACCAGAAAGGACCAGAATAGGCTGGTTTTAAGGGTACAGGGACTGATGCCATGCGGGCTGATGTAGTCCAAACCAAGTAACAAGGCCTGTAGATTCTGTAGAGCTCTTTTGGGGCGGAAAATTTGCCTTTTGGCTTGTTGTATTATGGGCTCACAAGAGGCCAATCTTTTGTACTTAAGTAGCTCTTCTCCCTGCTGTTTTCATCATAAATTCATCATTCAATTGAATTCATCACCAATATCATCCAACGTATTGCCCCATTGTGAGAGCCCATCAGCAATTATTGACACAACATGTCCAGCATTTCTTTTGCTTTAAATACTGCTCATTTGACTAAGCTAATTGCTGGCCATAATTATAACAAAGAGGCCCCAATGAGCCATTGTGGGAACCAATCAGGGACACCTCACAGATTATGGAAATTTTTGAATTTTTTTTTTACATCCCCTTATCCATCAATATCTCTACAAAAAAAAAATTCTTGTGCCTCTATGGGTACCCACTCATTTTCCATTTTCCTGGCTTTTCCCTGTCTTAGTGGTCTAGGCAGGCCTTCCTTGGTCATCCAACCCCTGCCTCCTCTGTTCAAACCCCCCCCTTGCACGCGCTTTACCCTGATTTTTAGGCCAAATGCGCGTGGGCGGCCATTCCCTCCTCAACTCATCACCACCATCCTGCTCCATGGATCTCTTGATCTCATTGGCCATTGAATCTTGATTGGTCAAACCCATCCAGCTCCGCTGCCCATCCTTGCCACCATCAACCAATGACAGCAAGTGTTGCTTGCGGTTGTTGGTGACCTCATGACAAGCCCCCCATCATCTCTGATCACCAGCGTGAGATTGGTCATGGGAACAGTCCGCATCACCTGACCCAATTGGTCATTCCCATGACCAATCTCACCCCCATTGCGGCCATTGGTGATCTTGCACCAACCAAGCATCTACATTGACACCAATGAAGCCGTTATCCACCTTGCTCTACCTTGGCTTTGACCAATTGGCTCCATCCTATCCCTCTCAGAAGCCTGCAAATCAACATTGTTTTTTGTGGCTTTCAGAAACTTTGCACCACCACCAACCAATGACCGCAAGCGTTGCTTGCAGCCATTGGTGACTTTGCACCACCTTTATCAATCTTCCCTCAACCGACCGCAGTTGCAGCCGGTTCCAACCATCATTCACTGCCACCTTCTTCCTCAACGCGGGCAGGTTTCCACCTCCATACCTTGCTTTGTTTCCCTCTAGCTCTCTCCCATGTCAGGCGGTTCCTGTTGATAATCTTCATTTAAAAAAAAATGTTTTCCGCACTCATTTGTAATTATCTCTTGTAAATAGTCTACAGGAATCTTTTCTATAAAAGGAGGGGCTCTCCCCTGCCTTTTTGGAGCATCATTTGATATATCATCCATCTCATATAGTAATCAATAATCTAATCATTCCGGAGGGCCTCTTTTTCCCTTCATCTGCTACTTGTGTGCTGGGTATATCTTTTGATTTCCCCTTGATCATTTGAGCCTCCATACTCAAACCGTGATCCTTCCATCTGTGACCCTGATACCTATCACCAACCATAGCCTTGCTGGTTGAAGAAAATTCTGTCTTCTGTCTTTCTTGAGTGTTTTATACCACTCTTGATCCCTTTTTCCGACCATACTGGTCTGATCTTTTCCTGATAATCTTTCCGGACCCAGTCACTTTTGACTGAGAGGTTTCTTTAAGTTTGAAACCTGGAGTGGTAGACCTCCCTTTATTCTTTAAAAGTTGTCAGCTCTCTGATACCAGGAACCTTTCAGTCCTTTAGCTACAGAGAGTGATAAAAATGCTGGAATGATAATAATAATTATTATTCCAATAATAAACACTTAGAAGCTCAAATAAATGATTTCATAAGAGCAGTTTCAAGGTTTAATTGGGTTGGTAGTAAATGGTTTTCAATATAATATAAAAGAGGGGCCACAGTATTATACTACTGGGGATTTTTACAGACCAGCAACCTTGCTTCAAGGGGCCTCCTTAGGCATTTTAGGAACCTTGGAATAAAGATGGGTGCCTTAGAAAGGACTTATTCCACTAATGGCCGGGCTTAAAAGCTCAAATGGCCAAGACAGGAAGGGTAACACTCACTCTGAGCACTTTACCACGAAAATCCTGGAATAATTGGAAGGGTTTCAGAGAAGATGGGGTAGATTGCTTGACTAAAATTCAATGGTTGATTGGTTAATAAGGGTAAATAATACTACTACAGACTAAGTCATAAATAACTTGCTTATCTTCATATAAGCACTTGATCAACAATGAAATGGTTTCTGATTGATAATAAATAATTTCTGGTAACCAATGATGGAATAATGGATCCAAAGAGGTCTGTATAAATACCTTTTTGGGGCGGTTTCGGTCTTCTCAGGGCACATAGAAAGGGTTCTGCTTGTGGGCTGAGGCTGGCAAGCTGGTCAGGGCACGATTAGCACTTCCACTAGGTGCTGTCAATCAGCTGTCCTTAGATCTGCTGGATTTCTGTATTATTTTAGCCACAGGATCTGTTAATCTGTTATGGCATAAATTTGATCATTCTGTACTCATCCTTTATTTGTAATATTGATATTGCTTAAAAGCATGCAGATGTGGATGTTTACTGGTTTTAAATTATCTGCTGATCATGTAGATTATTTTCAATAATTTTTATGAACACTTCTTGTAGTGTTTTGTGGTCTTCAAAGATCATGATCAGTGATTCACGTGGTAATCCTTGATCTTTGATTTATTATTAAAAAATGTTTCATACTTAATGTTCATTAATTTTATTTAAGTTTTGATCTTTTTAGATAATTATTAATGCATATGTCCTTTTATTACATATACTAGGAAACCCTAAATAGGTTGTAGCTCTTCTGAGCGGTACCTGGTTGTCAGATTAGTCACGACTGATCCAGACGCGGGGATCAGTTAGTACAGATGCGCGCGGGGTAGGATCCGCTGCGTGCGTGGCAGAATCAGCTGCGCTTGGGTCTCTAGTACGCGGGAACCTTCTGCTACTAGTATGTAGGGATATGTAATGATGCGGGGCTGCGCGCGGGAATTGTGACATAACACATTTCCACGTGTAACTCCTAAAATATACACAACACCTCAATTCTGAGTGAATTTTAGGTGCAAACCCTATACGTGACAATACATGTGAAATATGAGAATGGCCAAAAAGTGCCATACAGGTTTTGTAATTTTTAGTACTTTTCTTTTTAATTATTTTAAAAATATAAGGACTTGGAATTCAAGGGTGGGGTCAGTGAGTGACCCTACCTAATTTTGGGTGAGGAATCCGTTCCTGTAATAATATTTGTGGATTTCTCACTCCTTCTTTTGTTAATTGAGGTATTCTTATTTTTCATAGTTTGTGTTACTATTTGACAGTTTTGCTCTGTACATAGTAGCAAGCTGAAAAAAGTTGAAATTTGACCATGCTACTCTTGAGTTCCTTGAGAAGGTTTGGGTTATTCTTGGTCAAATCTGTTATTGATTTGCTTCTAGAGCTTCACAAACCACTTGCTTTTGTTTTTTTCAGCCACCCACAGTTATCTGGTACCCTTCAAGGGCTTGATTGCGGAGAGTTGGGCAGGTTCATTGAGAACCTGGAGGTTGGTTGGGATTGAGTTGACGTTTCCTAATCTTCTGCCAACAATTGGAGTTATTAGCTTGGGAGCCTTGTTACTTACAACTGCCTTGTTCCATTGAACTCTGAACAAAACTTTGACTTATTTTGTTCAAGTCTTTTCCTGCACCATCTTGCCTCAGATAGTTTTGATTCCATTGCTACCAACTATTCCCAAACTCATCCCTTACATTTATTCCTTATTTACAAGTTCCTGGACCTCAATTCCAGTTACATTTAAATATTATTGTAGTTCTTAGGAGGGCAGCCTAAACAGCACCTTTCCCCTCCACAGAACTGACTGCGGCTTAGCACCATTTGGGGTCTTACACCATCAAGGCCCAAAGACCATTAAATACATACTTTGGCGGGCCAGCCCGTCTGGCAAATTATGTCCAAAACAAACCTTGGCCCCAGTTATGCCCAAATAAACCCATCTGGATAAGGTGGCCCATCCACCCTGGCGGGCCCATCAAGGCCTGTGTCCCAAAAGACCTGGAAACCTTGTTTTGGCGCACAAATTTCCAAAACCAATAACATCCCCATAGGTCCATGTGGCCCACGTGATGTCCAATGGGCCATGGAGGCCCATTTGTGCATCCCATTTGAATTACACACTAAAATGCACATAACATTAGTGCAACCGTATTTTAACACACCCCCTTAATCCAAAAGGGATACCATACGCATACTAGAAACAAAACCTTGATGTTTGTTCCTATCTAAAGCCTTAGTTAAGATATCTGCAATCATTGCTCCAGTGGGCATGTAGCCTAATACTAGCTCTCTGAAGTTCACTGCATCACATTTATAGTTATAATGAACATACATATGTTTTGTTCTTGAATGTAACAATTAGTTTTCTGCGAAAGCAATGGCACCATGATTATCAGGATACAACAATGCAAACCCTTGTGGTTTATGAGTATCCTCTAAGACCTTTCTCAACCACTTTGCCTCCTGTGAAGCTGACAGCTACACTCTTTACTCTGCTTCTGTTGATGAAAGACTTATTGCTGACACCTTCTTAGAGATCCATGACACTAAATTCTCTCCTAAAAAGAATACAAAACCACTTGTTGATTACCTAGTGTTACCATCTGCCCAAATTGCATCAGAATAACTAACCAAATCATAGTTTGCTGACTTTGAAAAATGCAGTATCAGACTGCTTGTTAGTTTAAGATACCTCATAACTCTCTTAAACGCTGACCAATGCCTCATGCTTGGTTTCTCTAAGTGTCATGACAAGATGCCAATTGTATCAGAAATATCTGGTCTTGTAAACTGCCCCAAATAATTTAGCAGTCCAATAGCTGAACTATAAATGTTCCTGGATTGGACAAACTCCAGATGCTCTTCATCTGTAGACTTTTCTAACCAAATGTTAGACTGCATTGGAGTACCAAACTCCTTTGCATCCTCTAAGCCATACTGCTTAAGTAGAGCTAACACATAATGGTTCTGATCCAACTTGATCCCATTATTGCTCTTAATAACTTTCATTCCAGCACCTGTTGTGCCAGGCCAAGATCTTTTATCTTGAACTCATTTTTCAGTTCCTCCATGAATCTCTCTTTACCATTCCCAATAATGATAATTTCATCAACAAATACAAACAAAATTGCATCCTTTCTCACAAAGAGACAAGGGTTGGCCTCATTTTCACTGAAACCAATCTCTATCAGCTTCTTACTCATGGTGTTATACCATTAACTAGATGCTTTCTTCAATCCATAAAGGAATCTACACAGCTTGAGGAAATATTCCCCTTTATCCCCTGAGAGGAAACTTCTCACACAGATTTTCTTCATAGTTTCTGGCTTGGTCTCTACCAGCCATTCCTTGAAACCGTCAGGAATTGACATATAAACAGTCTCCTCTTCTCCAAGTTTTGCATTCAAGTATGCAGTCACAAAATCAGCCTGTCTGATTTCTTCACCCAACTCCACTTCTAAAGCAATGATTTACCTGAAGGTGTAAAGCCTTCCAGTTGGCAAAAAAAGTCTCTTGGTGATCAATACCCTCTTTCTGCTTGAAGCCTTGTGCAACGCATCTAGCCTTGAAACTCTTCAAAACTCTATTAGTATCAAACTTCTTATTCAACACTAACCTAGAACCAACAATGGTCTTTCCTTTTGGAACTAAATCCCGCTTAACCACTTCAAACACACTATTATTTTCCAGAGAACCAAATTCCTCAAAAATAGCTGTCTTCCAATTGGCTCTTTCATTCGAATTCATAGCTTGGCCAAAGCTATTTGGGTTAACCCTATTACCCATTTCTGAACTTAACTGTAGAATCTCATTAAGCATACATTGTTCCCAAAATTTATCTTCTTCATATTCTGCAGAAGCATAATGGGACTTCCATTCCCCATACCTATCAACAGGTATCCTTGTCCTTCCACTCCTTCTAACTGGAGGTGCAGGCTCATCAGGTTCTGATTTAAAAGACTCCACTGGAGTGGGTACTGAACCCTCCTGTGGCACATCTGCCATCTCAACATCATCACTAATGATATTCTCTACAGCATCTGCTGGTGAAATAGGCTCCAATTTGATTTCCTGCTGTGATTCCTGAACAGCACTATCTTCACTCCTTTTGAGTGGAAAGGTACTTTCTTCAAATTTTTATCCCTACTACGGATAACCTTTCTTGTCCCTGGACAATAAATACTGTATGACTTACTTATTAAATCATAGCCTACAAGTGCCCCTTTTCTGGCTCTAGGATTGAACTTTCCAACCATTTCATTATGGTGGACACTATGATACACTAAGAAACCAATTTTTCTTAGGTGTGATGTTTTAGGGTACAACTTCCAAAACAGATACTGCAGACTTTTCCCATTAACACTTATAATATTGTGCAACAGACACACTGTGCACAACAACTCAGCCCATAAAAACTTTGATAGACCAGATTGAGCCAGAATATTTCTGACTTTGTGCAATAAAGTCCTATCCATCCTCTCAACTATTCTATTGTTTTGTGGAGTACTAGCAGTAGTGACTATATGAGTGATACCATAATCATTCAATAGTTTTCCAAACTCTTTACTCACAAACTCACCCCCTCAATCAGTAATAAAACTCTTGATCTCCCTCACCAAACCATTCTGTTTCCAGACTTTGAAGATTACTGAAAACTCCTCTGTTGTCTGATCCTTTGATCTTATTGGTTTCACCCAAACATAATTAGTTGCTGTATCAACCAGATTGATGAAGTACTTTGCCCCCCAAGGGAGACTGGTGAAAATTTCCCTGCCAAATCAATGGAAAATTCCTATCTAGGAACTTCTGTGCAATCTCTACTCTTTGAGAACACATTCCTGGTCTTGGCACCTAAAGTACAACTTTCACAGTTGCTGTCCTTTACCTTTTGGCCACTTCTATTGTGAGAAACAGTGCTCAGAGCTGAAAACTTGAAAAAGTTTGCACAGAGCAACTTATTCTGAACTTGTCCACTCAGGATAGTTCTACCATCCAAATCAATAACAAACTTGCCTTCTTTAATATAACAAATCTGGAAACATTTTTTCCAGAGAACTCAAAGAGACACAAGGTTATAAGGCAAATCTAGTACATAGAACAATTTCTCAAAAGATATTTTGAAACCCAAGTGATTTGCAAGAATAACTTTTCCAATTCCTTTAATCTGAATTTTCTTCCTTTTTGGCCAATATTTACAACACCATCAAAATCTTTAAGATTTGAAAACAAATTTGGCTCAAAAAACATGCGGTCTGTACAACCAGAATCAATAAACACAAGAACATCCTCCTTCAATCCTCCTACAAGGAAAGAAGAATTATCAGCCACTTATAAGTTCTTATCATCAAGGTTAAGATTACATACTTCATAATCAATCAAGTCCATTTATTGATCCTCATTCATTTTGGCCTTCTTTTTGGGGGCTTGTTCCTCAACAGCTTGTTTCATTGAAACATCCAATGCCACCATAGCAACATTTTCAATGGAAAAATTGACCTCCTTGTCTTCCTTTTCACTTTCCTTGGATTTTGTGCTCTTCTTGGCCTCCTTGCAATCCTTTGCATAGTTCCCCTTCTTCTGAAAATTATAAAACAAGACCTTTGATAAATCCCTTTTGGTCTTTGCCTTCTTCCCTGATTTTCCTGTCCTGCACACCAGAGCAGTTTCTGTGCCCTCCTTCATCTTAAATTGGAGATGATCCTTTTCAATCCTTCTAAGCAAATTCTCTTCTCCAGGAAGGGGATTCAATTGAGATATAATCCTAAACAAGGACTCATATTGTTTTGGTAGCTTTTGAAGAATTAAGAGTGACAAAAACTCAGGATCCATGTTCAGCCCAGATGACTTGAACTTAGCAATACTTGATCTTGCCTCCCCCACAAATTGTTTGCAATTGGCGAATTTCAACTTGAAAAATTTATTGAAGGCAATCCCCTTTTGATAGACAGAGTTAAAAGCATACTTGGCATTGAGCATTTTCCATAAAATGCTACCAATCCTCTTCTGTTCCTCCTTTAAAGTCTCAGCAACCCATGCCATATGAATTTCATCCAAATGCCTAAGAATTAGATGATAAGAATTCTTCTCTACCTCTGAACTAATCAAAGTGTCATCTGCATCCATAATCTCCCCACAAAAAATTTTGTCCAACTCACTGTCCATTAAGACAGACCAAGCACTATAGTTTTCACCATTCAAAAAAAATCTTGGTGGAGCTGGAATCTGGGATATAGGACATCTTCTTGGAAAACTTGAGGTCTTTGAGGTTTTCCAGAGAAAGGTATAAGGGTCTATTCTGCTTGGAAGTAATGATGATGATGGTACTGATAATGTGTGAGAATTATTGGCCCAAAAGCTTAGTCAAAGAGTAGTACTTAAAGCAAAAGAAATGCTGAGAAAACAATGTCTTATGACTAATCCTTAATATGAGGCAGAGGCAATGGCACACTTGTGAATTTGAATGAATTGGTGAATGAATGGATGGAAAACAGCAGGGAGAAGAGCTCCTTAAATAAAAAAGATGGTGCTCATGTGGAGCTCATTTAATGGAAAGGAAAAGGCAAAAATTCCGCCCCAAATGGGCTCTACAGGCTCTACAAGCCTTGCTAATTGGTTTGGGCTTACTCAGCCCACTTGGCATCAGTCCCTGAACCCTTATGACCATCCTGTACCGGTTGAGTTTGGTGTTTCCACACTTACTGGGCTGAATCAGCCCTTGTTGCTGTTCAGACCCTGGATGGTTGTCCCTTACAACCAGCCTGTTTTACCTCTGTGAGCTCATTGGTCCTTATTACCAACTTACATGGCTGGTTGCCTCCTGCAACCAGCCCCTGGCCCTCAGATTGGCCAGGGTGGACCCAGAAATACTCTGGGTTTGGTCAAACTTACAGGGGGGGGGGGATTAACCAGCCAACATGGGTGTCCCCCCCCTCTCTCTCAATCCCTGGAGGGAGTGGTCAAATCCCCACCCAGGGAGCCCTGGAGGTCAATACCCCCAGGGAAACACAAACAATTAGTGGGCTGGGTGGTGGTCAAGCCCACCCAGCCCCAGGTCACCTCCCCCTTGGTAACAGGGGGGAGATGGCCCCTGCAACCTTGTCATTGCTACACAAGAGGTGGGGGGTGGTCAAATCTCACCCCACCTTCCCAGTTGCCTTGTTGTGGCTGGCTTAATAAGTCCACACATGAGGCAGGGGGGGGTGATCAAGTCCCCTCCAACCTTTCCAGTTGCCTTGTAGCGGCCGGCCTGGCTGGTTGAGGACCAGCCAGCCTCCTTTCCCCCTTGCAACCAAGCAAGGGGAGGGAAGGAGGCAGGGGCCGCTGGCCCCTGTGGTGGCAACTGGGGCCGCGGCCCTGCACATAAGCAGGTGGGGGGACTCCAAATGGAGCCCCCTGCCCCATACAATGGCCCTGCACGGGCCGTTGGGCCCCAGAGAGAAACAAGCAGCCCCAAGCGGGCTGCAACACAGGTGGAGGCCCCAATGAGCTGTTGTGGTGACCAATCCGGGAAACCTCATGGATTATGGAAATTTTTGAATTTTTTTTTTAAATCCCCTTATCCATCAATATCTCTACAAAAAAAAGTTCTTGTGCCTCTATGGGTACCCACTCACTTTCCATTTTCCCGGCTCTTCCCTGTCCTAGTGGTCTAGGCAGGCCTTCCTTGGTCATCCAACGCCTGCCTCCTCTGTTCAAATCCCCCCCTTGCATGCACTTTACCCTGATTTTTTGGCCAAACACGCGCAGGTGGCCATCCCCTCCTCAACTCATAACCAATATCCTCCTCCATGGATCTCTTGATCTCATTGGCCATTGACTCTTGATTGCTCAAACAATCCAGTTCCTCTCCCCATCCTTGCCACCATCAACCAATGAGGGCAAGCATTGCTTGCGGTTGTTGGTGACCTCATGACCAGCCCCCTGATAAATTTCTGGAATTGAATTGAAAGAAATAATATTCTTAAAAAGGGCTGCACGGAGCAAAACATCAGTAAAAAGAATAAGAACAAGAAAAAGTGAGACTTCAGAAGAAAAGCAAACAAGAATGGAACCAACATCAAGCGGGTAGACTTAAAGAAAGCAAGTAAAGATCATATCAGCAGTTGTGGAAAAGAGAAGTTATTGGAGTTAAAGGTTGAGGTTCAGATAACCTAAGAAAAGAGAGGTTGAAAGTTAGGTTGAGAAATAAAGAGCTATTAAAAAGCCAGCCGTAACAGACATACTCAAGAAGAAGAAAGAAAGCCATTGGTGAGATTCAAGACAATGACGCTTGAGGATGATTGTAATAAAGAGATAAAGAGAAATGAACTTGAAAGAAGATTGAAAAGAAAGAGAATTGATAACTAAGAAAAGAAGTTTGAGGTGATTGATCTGGTTTGTGATTCAAAGATGTTGGGTTTGAGTATTGATCATTTTTTTTTGAGAATTGGTGAGCGGTCGTAGATTGATCCGGTTGATGTAGAGTTTCCCTTGAGAAAGAGTTGAACCAAGTGTAGAGAGTGCGCGCGTGCTGTGACAGTAGTGACAGTCTGCAGTGCGCACGTGTGAGTGATAGTTAAGTGACAGAATATAGCCGGAGAAAAGAAAAAGAAAAGTGAGAAAAGACAAGGAAAGAAAAAGAGGAAAGCATAGATAGAAAATGTAAGACTTAAAAGGAAATATGAGAAGCATGAAAAGAGAAAAGAGATGAAGTAGACAATGAGCTTAGAAAGAGCAATAAAGGGTTCAAAATATTCAACACCCCCCGTGTCTGGTAGGGCTGGAGACAAAAGAGAATTTTGGGTTTATCAGAGAGATGAGATTGGCAAGGAGAACAGGAGACAATGCTTTTGTGAGTCCATCAGCATTCATATTCTCTGAAGGAATGAGATCAATGACCAGACTTCCTTTCTTCAATTCTTCTCGGATTGCCTTTGTTTTAATGTTGATGTGCCAAGTTTTAGAGTTGAATCAAAAATTTTTGAGTTTGTCAATGAGAACCTTATTATCCACGTAGTGTTTGCTAGGTTCTAAATTCTTCTTCCAGAGTTCGGACACTAAATTTTTCATCCAAATTGCTTCCAAAAATGAGTCCACAAGCGGATTAAGTTCAGCTTCAGTGGTTGAGTGAGTGACATTTCTTTGACAATAGCTTCTCCAGGAAATGAGAGACCCAAACAGCAAGGATAGATGACCCAATTGCAATCTTCTGGTTTTCAAATCATTGCCCCAGGTTGCGTCACTGAAACATTGAATTTGTGTATTGGAATTACGTACAGAGAGTGAGAGTTTAAGATGCTTAGTAGAATTCAGGTACTTCCAACAACGCTTGACTTCTTTCCAGTGATGGATTCCGGGTTTCTCGCAGAATCTTTCAAGAATTGACACTGCAAAGCTTAAGTACGGATGGGTTAGAAAAGCTATGTAGTTCAAAAGGAAAAGAGCAGATCTGTAATTGATGTTAAGAGAAAGAAACTCCTGGTGTTTTTCATTGGAGGCTGGTGAAAGATTGATGTTAACGGTGAGAGGGACAGAAGAAGGTTTGCAATCCGTCATCTTCAATTCCTTGAGTCCATGTTCTATGTGTTTAGGTTGAGATAACAGAATTGAATCATTGGTTCTTTCAAATTTCATGCCGAGGACTGTATTGGGTTTGTGATGACTAGAATTTGGGAATTGTCTGAGAAAATTGGATAGGAAATTGTCACCGGAGCCGAAAAGAATGAGATTGTCAACGTGAAAGAAAAGAACAGAATTGGTTGATGGATGAATGTAAAGACACGGGTCGGACACAGACTCATGGAAACCTTGTTTGCAAATCCACGCGGTGAGTGTATTGAACCAGTTGGCAGGGGCCTGTTTGAGTCCGTATAAAGATTTGTTGAGAATAAGATACTTCAAGGTTTGTTTTGATCCTTTAGGTTGTTTTATGATAACAGTGTCAGACATTGGGGCGTGAAGAAAAGCGCTATTTACATCAAGTTGCGTGATAGGAAGAGAATGGTACAGGCCAAAGAGGAGAGCGATGCAGAGGGAAGCTGCCTTTCCTGTAGGAGAAAAAGTTTCAAGATAGTTGATACCGTAGATTTGGTTGAATCCCTGAACGCAGAGTCGGCTCTTATAAACAAGAGGGTCACCGTGACAGTTGTCCTTGAGACAATAGAACCAAGTCATATTGAGTGGATTTGCTGGTTTGGGCCTGTCATAGTTGTCCCAGACTTTGAGCTCTTCAATGCCGTTGAGTTCCACGTCCATGGAAGCATCCCAATTGTGAGCGTCGGAGCATTTCTTGGCTTGTTTGTAAGTTTTTGGTACAAAATAATGATGGTAGCCGTATTGTTGTGGAGGGTTAATGGATGATTGGTTTTGTAGGGAATAGCTGGGATTAAGTTGAATAGCAACATCATTAGAGGATTCAGATGAAGAGTCTGAAAGAGGCTTGTCTGAAGACTTGGGAGAGAGTGAGGGAGAAAGATCGTTCCTGTTGGCTTCAACAGGATCATCAGAAGAGTGGACAGAAGAGAAAGAATCAGGAGAAGAGACAGAGATGGGGAGATCAATGTCCAAATCAAGAAGTGGAGGAGGATCAGATTCAAAATTGGAGGAAGATGAAATCTGGGAGGAAGAAAATGTTTTGAGTATCTTTACATGCTTAGAAGAAATAATGGAATTGTCAGGACAAAGAATACAATAGGAAAGAAAATGAGGGTTGTAGCCCACAAGGATACCGGAGAGGCCGCAATCTTTGAATTTTTCCCCCCAAGCAACCTTGGTGTCAAGATAGACCACCTAGGAACCAATAGGGTGAAAGTAATTGAGCGGAAGAGTTTTATTGACAAACAGTTGATAGGGTGAAGGTGAGTTAGGCGTTTTTGGGATTTGATTAAGAACAAGACTAGCAGTTTTGGAGACTTTGTCCCAGAGCTTAAGGGGAAGCTTGGAGCTGCGGAGAATGGCTTGAATGGATTCTGTGAGTGTTCTGTTGGCTTGTTTGATTTTGCCATTATGTTTGTGATGATAGGGTTCAGTCATTAAATGTTGTATGGAATTTGATTGGAAAAATTCTTTCAGATCAGAGGAGATGAACTCTCCTCCTCCGTCGGAGCAGATATTAGCGGGAAAGGAGTTTTGTTTAAGTTTTTCAAAATTCAAGATTGTTTTGAGTTGAGGACCGGCGTTGGACTTCTGTTGGAGCGGGATTGCAGAGATATATCCAGAGTGATTGTCGATAATAGTCATGATGTAATTCATGCCATTTCTTGAAGGAGGAGTAATAGGTCCAACAAGGTCCACGTGGAGTTTTTCAAAAGATTGGGTAGCAGTGGTAGAGATGTTTTTGAATGAGGATTTAGTAATTTTAGCGAAAAGACAATCTTTGCATTGAAAATTGGATATAAGACAGGGAGAGAGATTTGGAAAAAGGTTTTTAAGTCAATGAAGACTGGCGTGTCCAAAAGAGAGTTGGAGGTTTTTGAGCTTATCAGGGTTCAATTTGTTTTGAGAGATATAGCAGAATTTTTGATGGAGTCCGATTTTGGAGGGATTGTTCAAAACAAAAAGGTTGCCTTGAATATATCCCAAGAAAACCGTTTGGGAGTCAGAAAAGAGTTGAAATTGGTTACCTTTAGTGGACAGGGAGCAATTCTTGGAAAGAATGAGTGCTCCAGGACTGATGAGATTAACTACAAGATCAGGTACAAAGAATTCATTAGAGAGTGTAACCATGGTGTTCTTCCAGATGAGCTGAACAGTGCCTTTTCCTTTGATAGGCAGTTTTTCTCCTTCCTTTCCAGTACTAATAGATTTGTCACCTGAGCATTTGTCAAGTTTGCAAAAGAATTTAGCCAAATTGAACATATGACAGGAGGCTCCAGAGTTGAGGATTATTTGATTGTTCAAGTTTATGTCATTGATCCAAGTGGTGAGAAGGGCATGATATTGAGCTACTTCTTTACCCTTGGAGTTGGCATTAAATTGCGCTCTCCAATTGGCTTGGGCTTCTTTCCACCAATCTGGCGCAAGGTGTACGTGCTTGTGCAAACACTTATCTTCAGTATGATCGGGTGACTGAGGGTTATGATACCCTCTTCTGCAGCGGAGTTCTCGAGGTACGGGCTTTTTGATGGTTCGAGAAGCAATTAGGGTAGTGTTGAGAGTCTTGGAATCTTTTGCTTTAGATCAAGTTTTGTTATTGAGTTGGGTGAGATGATTTAGAACAAGGTCAACCAATACACTTTTGTCAGAGTGCATAATTTTTTGACAAAGAGATTGAAGAGCGGAAGGGAATTTGAAAAGAATAAGATAAGCCAGAATGTTGTCTGGAAGGTCAATCCCTACGTTGATCATTTTCTTCATGGAGATTTTGGTTTTGGTGATAAAGAGATTAATCAAGTCTGATGTGAATTGATGGTACAAGAATTCATTGAAAACTCTTGCTCGGTTGGAAGTTTGAGAGGATGCAAACCTTTCCTTGATAGTTAGCCAGAGGAGCTTTGCGGATGTTATGTTGGTAGGATTGACAACATTGTTGTGAGTAATCAAGTCAATTTGGGAGAGTAAGATGACCCTAATTTCCATATCATCGGTAGCTTTGAGAATTTTTGAGTCGTCCTCGAGAGCTTCCTTGACACCTTTCAGTTCCAGGAGAATAGTCATGTTGTCCTTCCAAATGGAGTAGTTTTTGTCAGTTGGAATTGGTACTGCCTCAAGCGCTGCTTTGAGAATTATTTGTCGAAATCCATTGCCACTGCTTGATCCCTCCATGATTTTGGTGAGTTTAGTCGGGCTGATCTTTGGCTTTTAACCGTGATAAATTTCTGGAATTGAATTGAAAGAAATAATATTCTTAAAAAGGGCTGCACGGAGCAAAACATCAGTAAAAAGAATAAGAACAAGAAAAAGTGAGACTTCAGAAGAAAAGCAAACAAGAATGGAACCAACATCAAGCGGGTAGACTTAAAGACAGCAAGTAAAGATCATATCAGCAGTTGTGGAAAAGAGAAGTTATTGGAGTTAAAGGTTGAGGTTTGGATAAGCTAAGAAAAGAGAGGTTGAAAGTTAGGTTGAGAAATAAAGAGCTATTAAAAAGCCAGTCGTAACAGACATACTCAAGAAGAAAAAAGAAAGCCGTTGGTGAGATTCGAGACGATGAGGCTTGAGGATAATTGTAATAAAGAGATAAAGAGAAATGAACTTGAAAGAAGATTGAAAAGAAAGAGAATTGATAACTAAGAAAAGAAGTTTGAGGTGATTGATCTGGTTTGTGATTCAAAGATGTTGGGTTTGAGTATTGATCATGTGTTTTTGAGAATTGGTGAGCGGTTGTAGATTGATCCGGTTGATGTAGAGTTTCCCTTGAGAAAGAGTTGAACCAAGTGTAGAGAGTGCGCGCGTGCTGTGACAGTAGTGAAAGTCTGCAGCGCGCGCGTGTGAGTGATAGTTAAGTGACAGAATATAGCCGGAGAAAAGAAAAAGAAAAGTGAGAAAAGAAAAGGAAAGAAAAAGAGGAAAGCATAGAAAGAAAATGTAAGACTTAAAAGGAAATATGAGAAGCATGAAAAGAGAAAAGAGATGAAGTAGACAATGAGCTTAGAAAGAACAATAAAGGGTTCAAAATATTCAACACCCCCCATCATCTCTGATCACCTGAGTGAGATTGGTCATGGGAAAAATCCGCGTCACCTGACCCAATTGGTCATTCCCATGACCAATCTCACCCCTATTGCGGCCATTGGTGATCTTGCACCAACCAAGCATCTAAATCAACACAGATGATGCCATTGCTTGTCACAATGGCCATTATCCACCTTGCTCTACCTTTGCTTTGACCAATTGGCTCCGTCCAATCCCTCTCTGACTCCCGCAAATCAACATTGTTGTTTGTGGCCGTCGGAAATTTTGCACTGCCACCAACCAATGAGGGCAAGCTTTGCTTGCAGCCATTGGTGACTTTGCACCACCTTCATCAATCTTCCCTCAACCAACCACTGTTGCGGCCGGTTGCAACCGTCATCCACTGCCGCCGTGGTTCTTGAAGCAGGCAGGTTTCCACCTCCATACCTTGCTTTTTTTCCCTCTCTCTTTCCCATGTCAGGAGGTTCCTGTCTCCAATATTGATTAAAAAAATTGTTCTCCGCACTAATTTGTAAGTATCTGTTGTAAGTAGTCTACAGGACTCTTGTCTATAAAAGGAGGGGCGCTACCCTGCCTTTTTGGAGCATCATTGGATATATTATCCATCTGATATAGTAATCAGTAATCTAATCATTCCGGAGGGCCTCTTCTTCCCTTCATCTGCTACTTATGTGCTGGGTATATCTTTTGATTTCCCCTTGATCCTTTGAGCCTCATACTTAAACCTTGATCCTTCCATCTGTGACCCTGATACTTATCACCAACCATAGCCTTGCTGGTTGAAGAGAATTCTGTCTTCTGGAATTCTTGAGTGTGTTATACCACTCTTGATCCCTTTTTCCGACAACACTGTTCTGAACCTTCTCTGATCATCTTTCTGGAACCAGTCATGTTTGACTGAGAGGTTTCTTCAAGTTTTAAACCTGAAGTGTTAGACCTCCCTTTATTCTTTCAAAGTTGAAATTTGGCCATACTACTCTTGAGTTCTTGAGAAGGTTTGGGTTATTCTTGGTCAAATCTGTTATTGCTTTGCTTCTAGAGCTTCACAAACAAATTTCTTTTGTTTTGTTCAGCCACCCACAGTTATCTGGTACCCTTCAAGGGCTTGATTGCGGAGGGTTGGGCAGGTTCATTGAGAACCTGGAGGTTGGTTGGGATTGATTTGATCTTTCCTAATCTTCTGCTGACAACCAGAGTTATTAGCTTGTGGGCATTGTTACTTACAACTGCCTTGCTCCATTGAACTCTGAACAAAACTTTAACTTATTTTGTTCAAGTTTTTCCCTGCACCATCTTGCCTCAGATAGTGTTGATTCCATTGCTACCAACTATTCCCTAACTCATCACTTACATTGATTCCTTATTTACAAGTTCCTGTAACTTAATTCCGGTTACATTTGATTTTATTATTGTAACGCTCAGGAGGGAAGCCTAAACAGCACCTTTCCTCTCCACAGAACTGCCTGCAGCTTAGCACCATTTGGAGTCTTACACCATCAAGGCCCAAAGACTATTAAATACATACTTTGGCGGGCCATCCCATCTGGCCAAGTATGTCCAAAACAAACCTTGGCCCCAGTTATGCCCAAATAAACCCATCTGGCTAAGGTAGCCCATCCACCCTGGCGGGCCCATCAAGGCCTGTGTCCCAAAAGAGCTGCAAACCTTGTTTTGGCGCCCAAATCTCAAAAACCAATAACATCCCCATAGGTCCATGTGGCCCACGTGATGTCCAATGGGCCATGGAGGCCCATTTGTGAATCCCATTTGGATTTCACACTAAAATGCACATAAAATGAGTGCAACTGTATTTGAAAAATTGGAAGGGGATGTTCATTTTGAATCATTTCTTGAATCCATTGAGATCCAGAAAGGGAGGAGACATTTTTTGGAATTTTGGAGTTGATTGCTTGATAATGGTTTGAATGTAGAGATTAGTAACATTCACAGCCATGAGGCTGTGAATTAAGAGTAGTCAACACTGTTTTTCACGTTGTAGCTGAATTTTTCAATTGAGGTGGTGGCTGGTGAGAGATGAGGGCATTGTGACAAATCAGGGGTATTGGGGGAGATCTGAAGGCAATTGTGGCCGTTTTTGAAGAGGCAGAGGTTGATATTTGACTCTGATTGAGGCTGCAATCGATGATTCAAATAAAGCAGAGGCAGGATGGACTTGCAGAGGTTTTGAGTTTGTTGTGTTGAGCAATTGGGCTCCTTGCAGGGTGATTTGGTCAATTTGGTTGGGGTTGCACATACATTTTCAAAAAGGGGTGTATTTTGCAAACCCAGGGTGTATAATAATTTGGACAAATGTTGTTTTGGGCCTTTTACATTCCCAAAAACACATACATATACATGTGTGCAGTTACAAAACGCAACCTACATATGAAATTCCCATTTCCAAAAGGATCCCAAAACTCACTCAAGAACTTATGTAAGTTCTTGGGTATTTGATTTAGTTATTTCAATTATGGTTCCTATGACCAAAAACTACTTAGCCAACATTCTAATCACATTAATGAAAGAAATAATCACCAAAGATGAGCTTCTGGTACTTCTTCTTCTTCCTCAGAAGAGTATTCTGATTCCAAAATAAGTGAGGCTAATTCAATTTCAGTCTCTTCCTCTGAAATATGAAATTCAGATTTCAAGCCTAGGGACTTGTAATACAAACATCATTTCACCATAAGTTCATTAAACTATAAAAATGAACAATTCTCAAAATAAAAGACTTACTATTCTTGGTTTATATGGTGCCCTTCTAACCCTTTTTTCACAATTAAGTTCCCCTTTGACATGCTTGAATCTTGAAGTTTCACAATGGGTGTCTTTCAATTTGGGTCAACTGCAGCTGGAACATAATACTTTTGGATAAAGCCTTGGCTTAGCAACTAAAGTGGTTGCACACTTGACCAAGGACTTTGCAATCTGCACTTTAAATTCTTCAGGTTGTCCCATAATAATTGAAATGAGCTTTTAAAACAATTGAGATGAGTAAAACTCTGGATAAGTGTCAATATTTCAAAAATCAATAACATCATTCATTAGTAAACCCATCCAGGAATCATCAATTTAATGGGAATAATCAATCAAAAGGCCTTCATCAAAAAGCAATCCAAACAATCCAAATTACTGCACTGGAAGGGTAATAATCTAAACTCCACTGAGGATAAACATCCTCAGGAAAAAAGGATCCTCTCAATGCTAGTATTTCACCTAAGCTGTGGGAACATGGAAAGCTCATTGTCTTGTACTATGACTTTGAGCACAATTTGCCATCATGGTTGCACTTTAACTTCTTTAATTTTTCCCCAATGACTTTAATTGCCTCAATTGACAATTTTTAGCCCAAAGGTAAAATTTATTTTGGAATAACAGTTCCTAACTTTATTCAAGAATTTTTCAGCAACGCATGCACTGATTTGATTTGGCTATCAATAGTTCCTCCCAGGTTTTTCCACACATCCAAAATTTTCCCCAAAGATCCCACAAGTAGTTTTTGAAAGTGTCATGTGCCCCTTTTACCCAAGACATGTTTTATTTCCCAAGCCTGGATTGACACAAGTCCATTCTGTGGCAAATTTCCCTTTGATAGGGAAAATTTCCTTTTCTATCTACTCAAGAAAATCCTCATGGTCTTTCAAGAAAAAATGTATACAAGTTTCAACAAAAGCAATCCCAGAAGAGATGAACAGAAAAAGCAATAAATTGGCCTATTCTGAGGTCTGCATTCTTTACTTCTGCCTCCCCCTTGGTTTTAGAGGCCCCATACTTTTCCCACAGAGTCATAAAACCCATCCATCCTTCATCCTCATTTCATTAATGAATCAAAATTTGCAATTTTCTTGAATATTTGTAGAAAAGGGCCAAGAGCACAACTGTCTGGATGAATCAGGGAAACTATATTCAGTTGCAAAAATCAGAGCTTTTTAACAGTCCATCACAAAGAATTTGGGAAGCCTTTCTGGATCATAATCCAGCCCCTTTAGTGCATTCAAAGCACAAATGTAGAAATCAAACCTTTCTTATTTTATACAAACAAAAGCATTTTTAAAAGTTTTCCTGTTGGCTGTCATTCCTAAAACATGCAATTGGGGGATGTTGTACCTATTTTTTCATAAGTAAAATCCAACAAAGCAGTATGATGGAGTTTTTTAAATGGTTTTGTAGAAGCAGGATGAGCCAAGAACAGGGCCTCTAACTAACCCTCTCCACTGAATTTTGACCTGGAGACCCACTGCCTTTCCTGGAGAATTTCAAATAGAAAACCCATAACACTTTTACCCTTGAGTTCTGCTTCCCTAACATTGTGCTTAGTTTCATAGATTGTTATATTGTCAATGTATTCTGCCCCATGAATATTTCTCAATTTACTTTTGAGTTGAACTGCATTGAGCCCATCTTTGTTGCCTTCCTTCAGTTGATCTAAGGCCAAATCAGAAATTCTCCTCAGTTGATGATGCACTGAGGGTTTTGCACATGATTGATGATTGTGTTGGTCATTTTTAATGGAGAGGTGCCATGTGGGATCTTCTACTGTGCAACTTGCATGGATCATGAATTGAAACCCAACCTTCCTTATGTGAGTTTGCCTTTGCATTTTGGTGAGAAATGGCCCCTTGTCTATGCCAAATCTATCACAGGCTAGGTCAATATATTTATCCATTTTTGAATTGAATGTTGTCAATGCTTAGCCATGAATGGCTGCCCATTTTTGAAATTATTTTGTGGATTCTTTACTACTATGAATGACTGTCACAGGAGAAGGTTCAAGGAGTTCTGAAAAATTTTAGTTACATAGTTACCACCACCACAGTTACATTAGTTCCCATCAAAACAGATCAATTCAATGGCAAATGAAATGTGTACCACCAGCAAAAGTCTATTCCAGTTTTGAAAAATATTTTGCCTCAATTTTAAACCTAGATGAGAATTAAATTGGGCCTTTCAATGATTCATTTCCAAAATAACTACCAAGATCCACAGCTTGTGCCATAGCTTTGTTAACAACACTTTAAATTAAGTCCTTAAACTCAGCCATGTTGAATACAGGGGGTCTTGGGATTTCCACTGTTGCCATAAACCAAAAAAAAATTCAACAGCACTTGAGTATTTAATGCAATTTTAAATTTAACAAACCAAAACTCTGCTCACTTTTGAGTACAGAAAAATATAATTATCCAATGAGAAAGTGTTGTTTACTGTTTGTGGAAAGAATTTGTTTTGCCAATAGCTTGATTGTGATCCCAGTTTTGTTTTTTGGTCCAATAATGATCCCACTTTCAGCCTAATAGATGCCAAGGAACTCAGTCCTTCTAGCTACTAGAGGTTATGAAAAGTTTGGAGTTAAAATAGAAGGAAAGTTCAGAGTTATATTTTGGATAAAAGGGTTCAATTTATTTATATATTTATGAAAACAAATTTAATTGGAGGTTCAAAGATCTTATTGGGGTTTTTGAGCCCTCCAGAATACAGGTATATATATCTTTAGGAAAATATAGGAGCAATTTTGGTGCCTGTGGGGTTGACAAGGACTCCTTTCAAGAAGGGTATGTATAATTTCCTTGGTGGCTGGGTTATGCAAAAACCTAAAAAAAGGGTATAAGTCAGCAGGATTAATTACCAGGTCTAGATCCGGACTTATTATTGATGGATGGGCCAATATGCAAGTATTCAGTGTGCTGGAAGTTGGTACTGTGGAAGGCTGAATGGTTGGATAATGATTTGGCCCAAAAATAAGGATTCAAGATTTTTGGTCTATAATCTTATCAGAAAGTGGTCCAGGATCACACACTTATTTCTTATACAGTTTTAATGGCTTGAGGAAAAAAATATATGAAGCAATAATGAATATATGAGTGGAATGAATGAGCTAGGAGTGGCTGGGGGAGGAGCCCTTATTTTTATTGTTTGGGTCCCCTCATGGTAAAGTCCTTATACCAGCTAAAGGAGGGTGACCAAGGCTAATGCTGAGGCCAAGGAACCATCAATGTGTTTTTTTGGACCTGCTATAGCCATTAAAGAGGTAAAGAAAGCCCTATATAATAATACTTGAGGATGGATACAAGCTTCCAAGCCCTTAATGACCTGATTTTATCAGCCAAGTGGGTAGTTTTTAATTAATGTATATACACATAAGCCATGGCTTTCTGAGGCCATGGGCTTAGACACATGCTCTGGGGACCTTTTTCTGAGAGATGGTTTTGATTCTGAGGCCTTTCTTGCAATACTAGTCTGATTACTGTCCCTTAAGGGGGCAACCACCCCCTGTTATAAAGTTACATACAGTTCCTCTTTTGTCAAGGGGATACTGGAGGACTAGTTTGGTGGTTATTTCTCTGAGAGGAGCTCAGCACAAAACTGGGAATTTGCTTACTACATATATAAACTTCCAGGGTGCTACAGTAGTTTATTTGGTGCCCTTTGGGGCTTAGACTCCTTGTACAGTCTTCATTACAGGGACCCTGACAACGTTTGGTACAGTTCTCAAAATGTGCAGGGCATCATTTTTCCCAATTTTATGGTGTCTATGGCAGTATCATACTTTTCCCTACCACATGGTGGTGCTCTTTGGGCCACATGCAGTGTGGAACAAGGCTTTAGGGTGCATAGGTGGTACCCTACAGCCCTGTTTCCACTTTTGGAAGAGGGAGGGTCTGGCTAGTCAGCTGGTTGCCTTGCGCGGTGGCTTAGATTGTTGCTGGGTGCCAGCTTGCTACTATTGCAGAGAAAACTGCAAAAGTAACAAAAATAACATAAACAAAAATACATTTTAACTTGAGAAGGAGTAAGAAATTCTTAAATATTATTGCAAAAATAAATTCCCCACCCAAAATTAGGTAGGGTCACTCACCGACCCCACCCTTGAAATCCAACTCTTATATTTTCAATAATTAAAAATAGAAATGACCAAAATACCATGGCACCACCATGGGACTTTTTGGCCAATTAAATATTTCACACATATTTTCATGTATAGGTTTCACACCTGAAATTCAGTTAGAATTGAGGTGTTGTTTATATTTTAGGAGTTAGACATGGAAATGTGTTGTGTCACAATTCCCGCACGCAGCCGCGGCAACCAATACACCCGCCTGCGGCTGAGCAGCAGCAATTACACCCTGTCAGCTTACCCTGACAAGCCTTGTAAACAGCCCCAGGCATCTGACAATTAAGCAGCTGTGGGACTATGGGCTGGCAAAGTGACAGGCAGCCTGAGAAGCTCAGGTACCATGTAAATATGCTACAACCTAGACAGGGACATTCCACACATGTAATAAATGTCCCTGTGGATAGTAGATAGTCTAAACATACATAAAAGTATATAAAAATACTTAAATAACCTTTATAAGTATTATTTTATAAAATATAATTAAAAATACCAAAAATGTCGAAAATAAGATAACTACTATTTGTAAAAATATATAAAAATAATTTAATAGGCAGTTGTGAGAACTTCAAGACATTTGTATCTTTGTGACATACCAAGAGAACTGATGATGTTAAAATATCACATAGATTCTCATAACTTATGTTTTTACTTAATTATTTTAAGTAAATCAACTGGATTTTGAAAATAAGGAGTAAAATCAATATCATGATTTTAATCCAATAAGTTAATACATAATGAGAAACCACTTGACATCAGATTACCCATAGAAATTTATATTAAGAGAATTATTAAAATCTTGAGAATATTTACTAAAGATAATTACTTAAATAATAGATAATATGGATGAATTAGTTTTATTCACACGTCCAAATATCAATTAAAAAGGTAGAATAATTCCCATACCCTGTGGAATTTGATGCTACCCGTGCTACAGAACCAAGAAAACGTGACAGGCTACCACTGGGTACCCTGCTAGCCTTAGTAACCGTCCCTTTGAGCCCCTTTATCCCTCAGAAGGACAATATTGGGACCCAAGAAACTATAAATAAGGAGCTCCTTTGAGGATATTGATACCCAGAGAACCAGTTATGTTTATATTGAGACACCGTGCCAAGGTAGTGAAATACTTATAAGAGATAAGTAAGTTATTTATGGCTTTAGTCTGATTAATAATATCCATCCCCAACCCTTTTATCAATTCAAACTGCTGAAAAACCTTTTTAACCCAACTAATAGGTTTAACCCATCAGTACACATCCCAACCAGGTACCCAAAGGATTTAATAATATACCAGTGAGTCTTATTATATTTTTTTGTTGTGGCAGCTTGGCTACAAGGCTCTGTCACACCCCCATATATTTTATATATATATTATTTTTGGGCAATATATCCTTTAAGAATATAAATTAAAGGTTCCAAAGCAACCAGGTATGTGTGTTTTCAAAGTGAATTCCCTGAAGAGAGGTGTTAAAGATCCCCAATATCATTGTGGCCCCTCTATTTATTTATTTAATAATCAATTCATTAATATTGATTTATAATATTAAACCATAACCAAACCAATCCAACCTTGCAATAGCTTTATCCAAATATTTTACGTATTTTTGCTGCATTTATTGAATAAGATATTTATTATTTATTCTATAACCTCTTGTAGCTAAAGTAAATCAAAGTTCTTGGCATCCAGGATGCTGAAACTGGGAACCCGCGCAATGTAATTGGTTGAATACAGGCAGGGATGGCAACAGGTAGCAACTGCCATGCACAGTAGTCCCTTGACCACTTGCGGTGTGGTGCCCCATCCTGGACACCCTGGCCAGTGCGGAGATTTTAATGTTTTCCTTATCATCATTCATAGGTATCATAAAAAAAAAAAAAAAAACCACCACCACCATCACCCAAGTTCATCATGACCACCATCACAAGCTGAAGACTAGATCCAATTCAACTTCTTTGTCTCATTCCAAGCCTCAGGAGATCTCTCATCAGACTGACTTGAGTCTAGTAGATCAAAATCAACCATCATCATCATCATCACCAGAGTGGGAAGCTATCAAGATCTTGAGGGAGACTGGAAATCAATACTACATCAAATGGGCTGGAATCAACCCAGAGACCGGTAGAAGTTGGCCTCCGAGTTGAGAACCTAAGAGGAATGCTAACCGAGTCTTGGTTGAAGAATGGAATCAAAAAAGACAAAAGCGTCAGGCTGAAGAAAGTAGTCAAAGTGCAACTCATAGTACTACCAACTCAAGAACAAGAACAAGAACAATAACAAGAACAAGAACAAGGAGGACTAGTACTACCCAGAATAATAGCTTGATCCTGTACCCTCAAACAATCCTTCACCGACTCCCTACCCCTCAATCAGTTCCTTGATCATCATCCCATCCAACCAATTATCCTAAACCCATTTCAACCCCCGGAGCCCCTGACTCATTGATCAACCCAATCTCAAGCCCTTCCACCACCAAATCCAGTCTCACTGTCAAACCTCTTCCTCTCCTCCTAGCTCGCGGTCGTCTGCCGGTCTCTTACGTTGCCAATGCCCATCAGACACCGGCCAGAGGTCATCCGCGGCCTCAGAAGTTGCCCGGGCCCGTCGGACACCTGCCGGCGGTCATCCGCGGCCTTGGCAGTCTCCCGGGCCCATCAGGATGCCCGCGAGAGTCCTTCTTTGGATTTCTTTTTCTCCAAGTACTTGTTTGTTTCTTTTTTTTTTCTTCTTTTGTTTTCTCATGATCTCAATCCCATCAAAAAGAAAAAAAAAACATTCCGCTCCCATTTGTAAATATCTCTTGTAAATAGTCTATAGGCCTCTGGTCTATAAAAGGAGGGGCTCTCCCCTGCTTTTTCTGATCATATCATCATACATCAGATCATCAGTTAATAGAATCATCCATAGGGGTGTGTGCTTGTGTCCCCCCATTATCAAGAAATTCGATCCTGATCCTTATCCTGGTTATATCTTTGATTGCCCCCTGATCCATTTTTGACCCTGAGTCTTTGCCCCTCTGTGGCCTGATCCTTATCACCAACCAATAGCCTTGCTGGTTGAAGAAAAATTCTGTCTTTTGGAATTTTTGAGTGTGTTATACCACTCCTTGATCCATTTCTCTGACCATACTGGTCCTTATCCTTGATCATCTTTCTGGAGCCAATCACAATTGATTGAAGAGGTCTTGTTAAGCTTAAGACCTGGATTGTTATACCTCCCTTTATTTTCTTTGGAGTTGCATTCTGCAAGCCTATTCTTGAGTCCCTTGAGAAGTGTTGAGGTTATCCTTGCTTCAAATCAGTTACTGTTTGCTTTGGAGCTTCTTAAACATTGTGCTTTGTCTTGTACAGCCACCCTCAGTTATCTGGTACCCTTCAAGCGCTTGATTGCAGAGAGTTGGGCAGGTTCATTGAGAACCTGGAGGTTGCTTGGGTTTGAGTTGATCATCCCCAATCTTCTGCTGACGACCAGAGTTATTAGCTTGTGGGCGTTGTTTACATACAACAGCTTTTATTCTTTGAACTCTAAAGAGGACTTTAACTTGTTTTTTCAAGTTTTTCCCTGCATAATCCTGTCTCAGATAGTGCTGTTCCATTGCTACCAAACTATTATCATCTTTATCCTCTACTCCTTGATTCCTCATTTACCAGGTTCTGGACCTTGATCTTGGTTACATTTAAATATTTTTGTAACACTCAGGAGGGCAGCCTAAACAGCACCTTTCCCCTCCACAGAACTGCCACGGCCTAGCACCGTTTGGAGTCTTACAGCGGGCTGTTTGGTAGAAAATAAATTGCGCTTTAGTTTCCTGAATACCCACAAGTTTAATTGGTAGCAAATACCTTGCATGGTAGGTGCTATCTAGAAATTACCTCAGGCTCACGCAAGGTAGTCACTTAACTGCTTTCCAAGCCAGAGTGCATTGTGGGTCCTGCCGGCGGTTTCCAAGGGGTGGCGGCTGTCTTCAGGGTTATGGAGAAAAGCTTTTTTGTCCATTAATCCTAAAATATACAAAATTGGGGGTCTCTAACCAAATTTTAGGCCATAAACCTATACCCATGAATGTGATGGGTGTGATACCCAGGGGGGTCATGTTTGTGCCCAAAGGAGTAGGAAATGGGGGGTGGTGCCAGTGGGTGAGCCTACCCAATTTGGAACCAGGAACTCATTTCTGCCATAATTTTCTAAATTTTCTTACTACTTAAGGGCTTTATCTTATAATTTAGTTTTAAGTTAATGTTTCTGTATATTTTGTTTTATTTTTATTTTTATTACTTATTTGTTATTATCATTTATTATATATTTCTGCTGGTAAAGGCCTTAGTCAGTTGGTTCTGACTAGTAGTCAGCTGACACCCACAATGTATTCCACATCCCCAAATTTGGGTTGAAAGCTTTCAAATGTGGTCCAAGGGTGCCCAGGTACCCCTAATTCACCCCTGAAATAGCCTATTTGGGGAAAAATAGCCCCAAATGGGCCAAATGTTTGAGGGAAGACATGTGAAAACCCATTTAACCCCCAGGGGGCTGCAAAATGATTGTTTGCAACCCCCTTGGGAATACCCAAGTTGTAGACAACTTTGCTTGCAACTTGTTGAGTTGTGAACCTGCGTTCACAACTCATATGGGTTGCAAATGGTGTTTCACAAACACTTGAAACCCAGGGCCCTGAATTTAACACCATCCTATTGTTTAAATGATTTTAAATCAAGTGAAAAACTTTGGCAATGGATTAAAAATAAAGAATGAGATGAAAAATTGCTCAAGTATTTCAAAAGATAAAATTTCAAAATTTGAAATACTCTGAACTTGTGATTGTTTATTTATGAGGAGGAAATTTTGGAAGAAATGTTTAATTTAGGAAACCTTTTTGGTATAAATTTTGAGTTTCATCCTCAAGAAAGCCATGGCTTGAGGAAAATTCATGATATTTTGTTCCTCATTCCAAGGTAGTGAGAGAATGTGGCAGTAATGATTTTGTGTGGTATGCTACGGTATTCATGCAAACTAGAATGACACAATCAATCAGTTAACTGGTATGAAGATAGTGGTTTTGTAAGCTTGGGAAGAAAAACTTGATTAATCTTTCTAAAGCATGATCTTCATCATTTTTATGACTAACCATGTGTTGAAGAATGATTATTAAATTTGAATCTTGTATTTTTTTAAGGTCATCCCAAAAATAAAGTAAAAAATGGCCAATGATTAGTTTTCAAACCTGTGATTGCAAACGGTTATTATATAAATATATATATATATACTTTCTTCAACTTTTTTTATCAAGAATTTCTTGCTTTGATTTTAATAAAAAAAATAAAAAATACTAATCAATTAAATGTAAATTAATAAATTAAATTCAAAATATAAATATAAAAAAAATATGAATAAATAAATAAGGAAAAAAAAATTAATTAATTAAAGGGAAATTTTAAATTTGAAACCTTGAAGCCCCTGTTCACTACCTCAAAGGGGTGGCGTGGCGTAATTAGCGACCCATTTGAGGTTGCAAACAGCCATTTGCGGCCCATTTGAGTTTCAAAAGACCATTTGCAACTCAGGCAGCTTGTGAATGGCACAAATACATATATATATGTATTTAATTTAATTCAATTAATTTATTTTCTATATATTTAATATTCTTTATTTATTTCATTTTTTATGCTATTTTTTTATATTATTTTTTGGAATTTATATATTTAATTGAATTAATTAATTAATTAATTATTTCATTTATATATATATATATATATGAAGAGCCCATATATAAAATAAAAAAGGTTTCAAACAACCATTTGCAACCCAAATGGGTTGTGAGAATCCATTTGCGACTCAGATGTGTTGCAAATGACATTTTGTGCCCTTTTGCAACCACAGGGTTGCAAATTTAACATTTCCCTTAATTAAATCAAAAATATAAATGTAACAACAATATAAATAAATAAATTAAAATTAAATGAAATAAAAAAAATTAATTAATTAAATTAAAAATAAAGATATAAAATATATATATATATATATATAATAAATATATTTTACAAATTGTTATTTTTTTAATTTTTTTCAAATGGGTTGCAAACTGCCATTCACAACCCACCTGAGTTGAAAATGACCATTTGCAACTTAGGTGGGTTGGGAATGGCTGTTTGCAAGCCATTTTGGGTTGCAAATTGCGCCACGCAACTCCTTCTTGGTGGTGAATGGGGGCTGCAATGTTGCAAATTTAACATTTCCCTAAAAAATAAATAAATAAATAAATAAATACATAAATATATATATATAATAAGGATCAAGTGCAACAAAGATATTTGAATTGAGGGGCAAAACATATAAATAACTACAGAATGCAGAATTCATCAAATGCTTATTGACTAATTGATGATTTACATGTACTCTTTTGAAAAAAAAAGTAAAATGTTTTCAAAATCTCCACCAATAACTCTTCATTTTCCTCAAAAAAATTATATTAGAATCCATTAGATCTTGAAGCAATATTTCAAATTTTGGAAAATCAGGAAAAGATTTTCCTAATTTCTTTGAAATATGATTAAGTTGATTGATGTGAATATTTTGTTTTTGATTACCCTTTGATCTATGATCCCAGAATCAATTAAGGCTGTGACCATGAATTTGAAGCAAGAATTTAATAGGAAAAGTGGGCTTTCAGGCTGACCAAGTGCCAATAGAATACCAAATAACTTTCTTAGTTCAAAAGAGTGAATCTCCTCATCATATTTTTGCACTTTAATTTCTAAATGATGATTTTCCTCAAGTAACATCCTTGGAAAAAGATTCATCCCTGAAATTTGTATAAAAAATCCCATTTACTGGATTTAGTTTGTTAAATGAAGTAGTAACAACAAAATTATTCAAAAAAAAAAAAACAAAAAAAGAGAATCAACCTTTCTTAATCTTTGGGATGAAAATTATAAATCATCCCAATTAAATAAAAAATCTTAAAGTTCCTGCATTCATTTCTGAGCGGATTTCATGTGAAGCATTACAGAAATTCTGAATTCATTGCAATTGAAAAAATATCAATTGCATTTATTTTGAAATATTGCGTAAGAACATTTTTTTTCCTTGTGTTGTTTTTTTGAAGAAATTTAAACAAGGATTCATCTGGTTAAAAAAAAGCCTTTTTTTGGCCAGGAAGATGAAGATCCAGACTTAAACCAAAGGTGAAGGAGAAAACAATTTCAATTCAAAACCTCTCTGACATGTCTCTTGAGTAGCTACTCATCTTGAATCCCTAAATTAGTCTGATTAATCCAAATCTGCACCAAAATCAACAGTAAAAAAATCATAGCCCATACGAATTTACTTGTAGAGGTATTTAAAAGACAAGATATCTGCACATATCTCTGTATTTATGTGGCATTGGTACTTTGAAAAAAATTAAGGATTGTAAGAAAAAAACATAGGAATTACCAATGAAAAAGTTTTTATTGAAGAATTAAGACCAGAAACTAATTTCATTTATCAGAGAAGTGTATATAAAAAAACATTAAAATAATCAAAAGAGACTTTTCCTACCCAAGGAATGAAAATGACACAGGTTGAGGATACTCAAAATAATAAACAGTAGGATCACACGCCTTGGATAAAGATGAAACAAATTCTGAATTCCATGACAAATAAGTTAGAAAGATTTTTGGGGAATAAAAAAATGAAAGAATAGATGATTGCACCAAATTACTTGAAGACTTCTTCAGTGATCTGACTTATTGCCTTTCTTCTAGAACTTGAGTGATGAGTTTACAAATCAGAAGAGATTGGAAAAGGTGAAAGTCAATCCAAGAAGAAGTAGAAGAAGAAGAAGAAGAAGACCCTTGTTTGTTTGTTGTCCATTTAACATACATCATAGAGGCTACCACTACTCAGATGAATATGAACATGCATATTTTCTCTTCCCGCGCGTGCTGCTTATAAGTGTTGAAGGATGAAACACGCGCGTGGCACTTCTGATGTGAAATAAAGTTATAAAAGAAATAAAAAAGAATAATAACATAAAAATAAAGGAATGAATGAAATAAGAAGAAGAAAAGAAAAAAATGGAAAAGACATGATTCTCCACTTCTACACCCCCCCATCATTCAGTGCAATCTCAAATCAACACACTTGGACGTAAGAAGTCCCAGACTGTGCCTATTGGACCCCTTTGTCATTGAGTCTGTGTCAGCCTGCTACTTAGCACAGAGCAACCTGACAAAGCAACAACAACAATAATATTAACAAAAATAAAAAGAACAAAAAAAATAAATAAATAAAATTATAATAAAATGAAGGAGTAGGAAATCCATCAATATTATTGCAGAAATGGATTCCCCACCCAAAATAAGGTAGGGTCACTCACTGACCCCACACTTGAATTCATACTCCTTATATTTTTCAATTAATTTAAAAGAAAATGGTAAATGACCACGGCACCAATATGGCACCTTTTGGCCATTTTAATATTTCACATGATATGTCATGTATAGGTTTCAGACCTAAATTTCAGTCAAAATCCAGGTGTTGTGTGTAGTTTAGGAGTTACACAGGGAATTGTGTTTTGTCACAATTCCCGCACGCAGCCCCGCGTCCCTAAAGCGCTGGACTCCTGCGCACCCAAACTCCCGCGCGAAGTTGATCCCTCCCGCGCGCAGGTAATCCAGTGACCTAGTCACGCGAGCAGTGGATCAGTCCCCGCGCGCATCTGAATGGACGCAGCGGATCAGTCCCCACGCGCATCTGAATGGACTGATCCCCGCGCCTAGCCTGTTGTGATCAGTCTGACAGCCAGGTACTGCTCAGAGGAGCTAAAACATAGTAGGATCTACTCTACACATGTAAAGCTACCACACAAGCGTATATTATAGTTTAAAAAACTTAAAAATCAATTAAAATTAGTTAGTAACTAATTAAATAAAGATCCAGACTCACCATGACATGAGTTGATCAGAACCTTCAAAGAACACAAAACTACACAAGAAGTGGTAGTAAAAATTATTAAAAGTTACATACAGGATCAGCAGAGGATGGAGAATCAATAAAAATCCACTTCTGCTCACTTTGGACCAGTACTTACAGTACAAATTGAGGATCAGTGCAGGATCAGTAAAATGATTAATCTGTTGATTAACAGATCCTGCAGCTAAAAAGGAGCTGTTCCTTGACAGATCTAAGGCCAGCAGGTTAACAGCACCTTGAGGACGTGCCAATCTTGCCCTGACTGCCCCCCTAGCCTCAGCCCATGGCTAATACCCCTTCTAGAGGCCCTCAAGGACCCAAAAAGGAATATTTAAACAGGCTATTTTTGCCCTCTTGTTCAAGATCATCAATCAGTTATCAGAAATATTATTATTATCAATCAGAAATTTTGTCATTGTTAGTCAAGTGCTTACCAAGAAGAAAGCAAGTGATTTATGATCTAGTCTGAAGTATTATTATTATCATTTTCTAAATAACTATCAACAACCAGAAGTTTGAACCAGCCACCAACCCCATCTGTTCTGAAGCTTCTTACCTGAATCTTTGCAGGATTTCTGTGGATTACTTCCAAATTAAGTTGTTCCCTTCCTGCTCTGGGTTTGTGTGCTGTTTTCCCCGCCAAAATTAGTGGATAAGGCCTTAGAAGGCACCCATCTTCATTCCAAGGTTATAAACTGCCTAAGGAGGCCCCTTGAGGAGAGGTTTCCAAGTCTGTAAAGACCCCCAGTAGTATATTACTGTGGCCCCTCTTTTTATATTATATTTAAAATATTTATAACCAAACAAATTAAACCTTGCACTTGCTCTTACCATATTATTATTGGAGCGGTAAAGTGTTTATTCTTTGGAATATGATTGCTCCAAATTCTTTTATCACTCTTTCTAGCTAAAGGACTGCAAGGTTCCTGGTATCAGAGAGCTGACAGTCTGCAACCATAGCGTTGGTGGTGATGAGAGTGACGCAAATCTTGTCTGCGGAGAGTTGGTTGCGCAACCACTTGAGTTTCATATCAATGTACTTTGTTTTTGAGTTAGAGAAAAAATGCTGTAATTTGTCAACCAACCCTTTGTTATCTACTAAAAAGTTGGCCGGACTTGTTATAGAGCCTTTCCAAAGGTTTTTTATTACTTAATTTATCCAAAGTGATTCCTGCACCCCGTCACTTAATGCATTCAACTCTGCTTCTGTAGATGACAGACAACATTGCATTGCTTCCTGCTCTTCCATGCGATGGGTGTGGACTTCCAGAAGATCACGTATCCCATTTGCAAAAATTGAGTATGCGGATTGTCTGCCCAGGTTGAGTCACTGTAGACATTCAGAAGATCGTTGCGATGCGGATGCAGCATCAGAGAAAAATTTATAGAACCCGCCAGATACTTCCATATGTGAAGAACCTCTTTCCAATGTGAAAGCCCTGGACTCTGATTAAACTGAGACAAGATGGATGCTGCAGCTGAGATATCCAGTCAAGTGCGACAGGCTAGATAGTTGAGCAGACCGGTAAACATCCTGAAGTTCACGCCTAGTTTTTGAAACTCAACTTGTTTGTTGTGAGAGGCAGGAACTAATTGAATTCCCGGTGTCATTGGAGTGAGAAATGTTTTCGCATTTGATAGTTGTAACTCCTTAAGAGTCTTCAGAATTAATTTTGACTGATTGAGATAGATAGAATTTCCCTCCCAAGTGTATTCCATCCCCAGAATGGTATCTGTTGGATGTGCTGATGACCGCGGAAACCTGAGTAAAAATTTTTTCTCAAACCAATCTACCTCCCCTGCTAAGACTAAATTGTCCACGTGAAAGAAAACAGAGACACGGCGACTAGTGTGGATGTAAAGACACGGATCAGCAGTTGACTGAAATAACACAATACTTTCCAGCCAGATTGTTAGAGTCTTATACCAATTTGAAGGGGCCTGGCGCAATCCATACAGAGATTTCTTTAGCTTGAGAAATTTTGAGGATTGTGAGCTTTCTTTTGGCGTAAGAATCTCAATTTCCTCTTCCAGAGGAGCAATCAGAAAAGCGGCCTTCACATCAAATTGCCTTATTTTGAGATCATGATCCAACCCATACAATAGAAGGAGGAGTAGTGTGGTGAATTTTCCAGTCGGCGCGTAAGTCTCACCATAATCTATCCCTGGAGTTTGCAGATTCCCCATAATGCATAAGCGAGACTTGCGCTTCTCAGGCAAAAGACTTGTGGCCGGCTTGATTCTATCTACCCACATTGTCCTGAGAAAATGTTTGGGTTCAATTTTGGAATCCTCACAAACTTCCTGCAATTCTATTTTGTCCAATTCAGTTTTTCTTTCCACCACCCATTCACTCCCCTTACTTAAAAAAGAGCCATAAGAATATTTTTGAGGTCTGATGGAAGACGTTCTCACTTGCAGATTATAATTGTTGGTGATTGATGTATGTGTGGCTTCAACCTTGGTGGGTACTTCTGTAAAGGTCTGAATCAAGTCGGGAACAACTTCAGTGCCAGTGAATTCATTCTTGATCTCAGATTGAGGAACAATCAAATGAACTACATCATTCAGATTGAGATCTCGACCCAACTCAGTTTCCACAGCATTGGACCCATCCCACTCATCACACCAGTTTCCAACCTCAATCCCGGTGTCACTGGAAGAAAGCTTTTTGATATCAGTATTGAAGTCAATTAAGGTAATATGTTTTTTGTCAATTATCTTGTTTTTGGTCGTCAGGATTTTGTATGACAGTAAGTCATCCTCATACCCAATGAGCCTTCCACAGTGACCCCAAGGTTCCAACTTTGAGAATGGTGCTTTGTCCTTATAGATGTAACTAACCGGATTGCCTATAGGATGAAGGTAATTTATGTTCAGTTTCTTTCCTTTGAAAAGGTCATATGGAGATTTTTTTGATTTATGGGATGGTATTTGATTGAGTGCCAGTGCACACAATCTGATAAATATGTGCCATAGATTCTTATTCAGGTTTGAGTCAAGTAGAACAGTTCAAAGCGATTCTAGTATGAGTCGGTTGAAGTGCTCTGCAAGTCCATTTTGCTGCAGAGTATGACCATTTGAGAACTTTTGTGTTATGTTGTTCTCAGCGCAGTACTTTGAAAGGTTTGAGTTCCAAAATTTGGTGCCTCAATCCAAATGTAAGATCATGGGGATATAATTGAACCTTTTCAATTTGAAATTGATGAGAAAGGGGAGAGCATTCGCTACTTCAGTCTTGCTCTTGATTTGGATCACTGTAAAGAATCTAGTACAGCTGTCAACAACAGTTAGAAAGTAAGCATCACCGCTTCTGCTTAAAGGATAGATAGGCCCAACCAAATTCCAGTGAAATTCTTTGAAAGGTCTTTCAGCGCAATTGTGCTTGTTATTGAAAGGCGTCTTTGAGATTTTACTGATTACACATGCCTCACAAGTCAAACTTTTCTTTATCAAAATCCCTAGCTCCTGACGTATCCTACTATAACTTGCATGTCCAAGAGTCTTGTGAATGATTTTGTCGCAGGTGAGATAAGATATATCATTAACTTTTGCACTGTCAAAATGAAAAAAAGGAATATTGCACTTGTAAGTGCCACTTCTCCTCCAATTCCCCTTACAAATTGTAAAATCATCTTTTCTGAAATTGACATCAAAACCGTCTAATACAAGAGTGCGCATAGAAAGCAAATTGGCAGTTGGTTGCGGTGAGTATAAAATGTCTGGCAGAAGAGTTTCTTGTCCTTCAGCATCCAGCAGCTTAACAGTCCCAACGCCGTTGTAAAGAAGAGAATTTTTTCCAGAGCTCGTTGAAATGCAACCGGTTAGTGATTGGTCTAAGTGAGAAAAATATTTAGTTTCAGAAACAATGTGTCTTGAGGATCCCGAATTGACTACGGATGCGTCTGGAAGAAACAGAGAGCTTGTATGAAAGGAGCTAACTGAGGTAGTTTCATTGGCCTTGGAAGTTCCATTTTTCTTCTTTCTTGGGAAGGTTGGTCTGAGATGAGGGTAAAGTTTCCAGCATCTGCCCTCTGGATGCGCAGCCCTTGGATTATGCCACTTTTCATTGCATGCCTTCAAATTGGAGCTGAGGAAAGAAACAGAAGTTGAGTTCTCCTTGATTTTATTAATCTCCAAGTATCTGTTCAAGAAGCCATTGTTGTTGAAAATTCAAAGGTGATCGAGTACATTTTTGGGGTTAATCTTCTTGTCTGAGTGTGTGATTTGTTGAACTATGGTTTCCAAGGATGACAGAAGTTTTTCTAGGATTAAGTAGGCAATGATATTGGTTGGTAATTCAATACCTACATTGTGCAATTGCATAATGGAATTTTTTGTATTGGTAATGAAACCAGGAATATCTGATAGAGAAAAAGGAGCTCTAAGAAACACTTTAAAAAACCTGGCTCAATTAGAGGCATGATTAGAGGCAAAATACTCATTTATATCATCCCAGATTTGATGTGCGTCTTTCTCATTGTCCGCGGTAATAATATTGGCTTGGATTGTAGTATTGAGCTTGGAAGTGAGTATTGTTCTGATTCTCACGTTTTCCATCTGGCTGAGTCCAATTGGATTTCCGTTGGCATCATTGTTCTTCTTTGTGAGTTTAGCGAACAGATCCTCTTGCAAGTCCATCATATTTACAACTTGGTTGCGCCATATCAAAAAATTATTGGTAGTGAGTAATGGAATTGCCTCAATTGCTGTTTTGAGTATCATCGCTTTCAACAAATCGGTCATCTTGGTTTCTGATTATAGTGAATTGAATGGTATTGAAGCTTTCCAACAATTTTGAATGTTAATCATGAAGAATTAAGACCAGAAACTAATTTCATTTATCAGAGAAGTGTATATAAAAAAACATTAAAATAATCAAAAGAGACTTGTCCTACCCAATCAATGAAAATGAAACAGGTTGAGGATACTCAAAATAATAAACAGTAGGATCACATGCCTTGGATAAAGATGAAAAAAATTCTGAATGCCATGACAAATAAGTTAGAAAGATTTTTGGGGAATAAAAAAATGAAAGAATAGATTATTGCACCAAATTACTTGAAGAATTCTTCAGTGATCTGACTTATTTCCTTTCTTCTAGAACTTGAGTGATGAGTTTACAAATCAGAAGAGATTGGAAAGGTGAAAGTCGATCCAAGAGGAAGTAGAAGAAGAAGAAGAAGAAGAAGAAGAACCTAGTTTGTTTGTTGTCCATTTAACATACATCATAGAGGCTACCACTACTCAGATGAATATGAACATGCATATTTTCTCTGCCCGCGCGTGCTGCTTATAAGTGTTGAAGGATGAAACCTGCGTGTGGCACTTCTGATGTGAAATAAAGTTATAAAAGAAATAAAAAAAAGAATGATAACATAAAAATAAAGGAATAAATGAAATAAGAAGAAGAAAAGAAAAAAATGGAAAAGACATGATTCTGCAATTCTACATGATTCCTCCTCAGTCAAATGGTATATTTATTTGGGTTTCTTTTCAATTTTGCATAAATTTTTTTAATTAGAATAAAGGTTGGATATAAAAAAATTTGAATGAGAAAACTCTCCAACATGCCTCTGGAGGAGCTACCCATCTTGAATCCTTAAATTTTTATACTTGAGAAAAATATAAGCTAATGTCAACATTAAAAAGATCACAGCCCTAATAAATCTATTTTTGGAGGTATTTAACCACCAAGATACCTGCACATACGACCAAAGATATGTGTAATTGTGTCACAACTGCCCCTGCCATGCAAGGGGCTGAAGGCAAAGGCACACCTCCTCATAGAACTTAAGGATCATTTGTTTGGATTTCAATGGATAAGAAGAGAGGAGGATTACAAAGGATAAAGAAATGGAAGGATGGGGAGAGCATTCCAGGAGGAGGTTTTTGAATCCTATGAGAGTAAGACCACAAAGGGACAAGGTTATATGAGTAAGCAGGCTGGGTGAAATTTTTTTTGTTCTGAGATGAAACCTAATTTCTGAGGGAACAACCAGCAAGAAGTAGTATAATAATTCCTTGGGGGAATCAGTACAGGAGGGAAGAAGAGCCAATTATATGTGAGAACTGAGAAGGATGCCTTGAGAGATGAGTGGCTGGTGAAACAGGTTGAAGTTCCCATGGTATTACATAGTGACTGATTGAGCCCTAGGATGTAGTTGAACGATTGGGTGAAAGGACTGTGCAGGAAGGTTTGACATGTACTGATCTGGAGTACTGGTATTAGGGGGTGAAAAGAAAGTGGAGAGTATTTAATACACATATAGTAAGTGTAATATGACTCAAGGAGAGGTAGAGGATGTACAAAGCCATAGGAAGAGAGGGAGAGATCCTGGGAAGGTTCAATGAATCACATGAAACAGTGGTGAGGTCTACATGGAAATAAAGCTTATACAATACAGGGAGAGGGTGAAGCTGGTAGGAGAAGATGGAGACTGCAAGAGATGCAGAAGTACTATCCAGTGGAAGGTACAGGAGGTGGGTGGAGTTTTTTTTGAGCTGAGAGTGAATCTGATGGGGGGTTGGATTGATTTAGTAGAAGGAGTGTCCAAAATGTGGTTAAAAAAGTACCCCCAATGTAAGGGAAGGGGAAGCTCCTGATTCCCAGAGAAAAGATGTGCTGGAGTTGAAGATTGAGTTATTTTGTACTTTCTGACTGGAAGCTGGGAGATTTGGAAGCAAAGGTGAATAGCCTGAAGTACTTGTGGGATTACCCAGGTGCTTGGTCTTGAGATCTGGAAATTAGGACTGGAATTTGAAATTTTAAATTTGGAGGTCTGAAGTTTTCAATTTGGAGTTTTTGTTTTGAAGCAAGAAGTTTGAATTTTGAAGCATGAAGTTTGAATTCTGAAGAATGAATTTTGAATTTCAACCTTTGAAGTTCAAATTTTGAGGTTCAAACTTTGAATTTTGAAGCTTGAGGTTTGACCTTGAAAGTTTGTGCCAGCTCTCTGATACCAGGAACCTTTCAGTTCTTAAGCTACAGAGAGTAATAAAATAATGGAATAATAATATCCCCCAAAATAGAAACGTAAAAATCTCAAATAATAAATATGTTGACAGCTAGTGAAAAGTTTAAATGGTTTGGTAAAAGGATTTTAAATATGTTACAAAAGAGGTGCCACAGTATTATACTACTGGGGATCTTTACAGACAAGCAACCTCTCTTCAAGGGGCCTCCTTGGGCAGTTCAAAAACCTTGGAATAATGGTGGGAGCCTTTTAAGGATTTATTCAGCTATTATGGCCAGGAAAACAGAACTCAGGCCAAGTCAGGAAGGAAAAAACTAACATTTGAGCAATAGTTCACAGAAAGCCTGCAAAGATTCAGATAAAGGGTTTCAGAGCAGGTGGGTTTGATTGCTTGACTAAAATTGAATGAATGAGGGTGATGGGTTTTTGGAAGTAAAACTAATAATTCAGACTGAAGTCATAAATCACTTTCTTATCTCTTTATAAGCACTTGATCAAAATAAAATGGTGTCTGATGATGATTAATAAATTCCTGGTAAACTGGGGAACAATAAGTCTAAAAAATGTCTGCATAAATACCTTTTTGGGGTGGGAAGGAGCCTCCTCAGACTAAGTGTTTATAGAGAGGGTAAGCCTCAAGGGCTAAGGCTAGTAAGCCAGCCAGGGCAGATTTTTCACTTCCTCAAGGTACTGTAAATTGTATGATCTTAGATAGGCTATATTTCTGCATGTTTTTAGCTTTAGGATCTTTTAATATGTTAATTTTTCAATTTGTTGATCCTGCATGCATCTTTGATTTGTACTAATATTTTCTGATTGAAACTATCAGTGGTGGGTGTTTATTGCTTTCCCATCACCTTATGATAAGGTAGAATAATTTCAATAATTTTTATGATTACTCCTTGATATTTTTTGTGATATTTGAAGTTCTGGATCTTTTAATTATGTGGTGATACTCAATATTAGTTTCTTAATTTAAAATAATTTTGAAGAGTAATATTAGCTATGCATTTATCATGATATTATATATTCATGCTAGATCCTACTAGGTTTTAGCTGTTAACAGCAGTACCTTTTGATAAATTTTACATGATGTATCCTGAAGCGCGGATCAGTCAATTAATCTGCGCGCAGGGTAGGATCTGCTTCAGGCGTGGCAGTATCAGCTGTGTGCGGCAATTCTTTACATGGGAATCTGATGTGTACAGGGTAAGGCATATGCGCAGGGACTGTGTAGGGATGAAAGGCTGCACACAGGAATTATGACAAAACACATTTTTGCATGTAAATACTAAAATATACCCAACACTTCCGTTTTGACTGAATTTTAGGTATGAAAAAATATGTAACAATACACGTGACATATTAAAATTGCCAAAGGTTGCTATAATATTGCCATGATCTTTTGGTCAATTTTTTTCAATTGATTAAAATGTGAAGGAGCAATGATTGAGGGGTGGGGTCAATGAGTGACCCTACCTAATTGTTGGGTGGGGAATTCATTTTTGACATAATATTTATGGATTTCATAGAAATTTTTATTTTTATTATTTATTTTTATTATTTATTTTTATTATTTATTTTTATTATTTATTTTTATTATTTATTTTTATTATTTATTTTTATTAATAATTTTTATTATTTATTTTTATTATTTATTTTTATTATTTATTTTTATTATTTATTTTTATTATTTATTTTTATTATTTATTTTTGTTATTTATTTTTATTATTTATTTTTATGATTTATTTTTATTATTTATTTTTATTATTTATTTTTATTATTTATTTTTATTATTTATTTTAATTATTTATTATTTATTATTTATTTTTATTATTTATTTTTATTATTTATTTTTATTATTTATTTTTATTATTTGTTTTTATTATTCATTTTTATTATTTATTTTTATTTTTTATTTTTATTATTTATTTTTATTATTTATTTTTATTATTTATTTTTATTATTTATTTTTATTATTTATTCTTATTATTTATTTTTATTATTTTATTATTTTATTATTTTATTAATTTTGTTAATTTTTTTTATTTTATTTATTTTATTTATTTTTTTTATTTTTTTTTTATTTTTTTTTATTTTCTTTGTTATTTTGTTATTTATTTTGTTATTTATTTTGTTATTTATTTTGTTATTTATTTTGTTATTTATTTATTTATTTTATTATTTATTTTTTTTACTTCAACAGGTTGCTCTGTGTTAAGTAGCAAGTTGAAATTTAGAGTTTCAAATTTCAAAGTTTGAGGTTTGAGGCTTGAAGTTCAAAGTTTGAAATTTGAGGATCAAAGTTAAAAGTTTGAGGTTTTACCTTCAAAGTTCAAGGTTTGACCTTTGAGGTTCAAATTTAAACAATTGTTGAAGAGGAACTGAGAGGGATTCTTTGTTGGACTAGGGAAATAATGAGAGTGATCCTGGAGATCTTTGAGAAGGATGAAGAGAATGAAGAACATGAAGGAAAGTGAGTAGGGAGGGGAGAATGAAGAAATAGAAGAGGGAGTTTTGGAGGTGATCAATTTTGGTGTGGAAGGCAAAGGAAAATGGAAAGAGGTGCATCTAGAAGAAGATTGAATATATTGGAAGTGTTTAGAAGGAGTTTACATAAGTTGCGCTGAGTTTTATTGGAAGATTCTGATGTATTGAAAGCTGGCCCAGGTGCTGGTGGTGTTTAATATCCAGAAGTGAATTTGGAGGTTGTCTGGGAATTTTTGAAATGGGTGATTGAGGATCAAAATGAGGTGATTTTGCCTGATTGGGAAATTGATGATTTGAAGGATAAGGAAGATAAGGAATGGAAGGGGGAGTGATAGATGAACTGAATAATATTTCTGATTTTGGAAGTATTTGATGATATGATATGTAAGATGGAATTAATTATTTGTAAGGCATGTGATAGGAGGGAAAACATTTGATTTATTATTTATTATTTATATTTTATTTTTCTTCCATTTTTGAATTGATTATGGAGATGATTTCTTGGAAGAATTTGGAATTTTATGGAAATGAGATATTTTCATGTATTTTCTTTTGATGGAAGATGAATGGGTTGAATTTTGATTAAGAACTAATGTGGATTGGGATTTGGATTTGGAAAGGAGTTATAGGATTAATTGGGTTTGGACAGATGGATGGAATTGAATTGATGGAAAAGGAAAGTCCAGTTGAGATGAAGTTGGATGTTGGTTCCAAGAAGGTAGTTGGTTAGGTTTAGGATTGATGAATTGATGAGTTGATCAGGGTTTTGGATTTTGAAGCATGAGCACCTAATTTTTATAAAATAAGAAAAGGTTCCCACCAATGCTCAAAGAGCCATCTTTGAAGGTCTGTTAGTAGTAATTTTCTTTTCAGATGGTCATAATTCATTCCCACAACTTACAACTTTTGGAATTCAATTTATATTAAGGTCATAATATTTCCTATACTTATCCATAGGCTGTTTTGAAATTGATCAAAAGAGAATGGTTGATTGAAGTGTTGAAATTCTGTCAGAATAAAAACAAATTCAAAAAAAATGAATTGTTAAATTTGATGTAGTTTCTCTTGAGAAACTAAATTGTAACCACAATGAGTTATCCTAATTGGGAATACTTGCCGCAGGTAAAATAAAGTATGCAACAGCTAGGAGTTACCCTGATTGGAACAACTCCTGTGATTGAACAACCCAAAATCCTAGGCAACTACATCTAGACTCTCCTTTGTTTCAAAAGTCATCCTGCATTCAATTGCCTTGTCTCCTCAACCACCTAACACACCAAATCAGATCACTTCTGACCAAAATCAACTGAGCAATTCTTCACCTCATTCAAGATCAATCAATATTGACTGCAACCAAAGAAACAATAAATTGGTCCAAGCAAGACCCAACCAAAAGAAAAAAAAAGGACTGGGCCCAGGACACCCAACCAATAAAACAGATACAGAACAAAGTCAAGACAGCCCTGACCAACTACAACACTCAATAACCCCATTGGACCTGAGCATACATAACAGGGGAATCAAAGGGATATAAAGACCAAGCTGATACAGAGTTCAGCTAAAGAGAGAAAGAACCCTGGACAGAACCCAAAGGAGCACTAAGATAAGGAGGATAAAAAGAAGGGAAAACACTTTTCAAACCTGCTGGTCAGAATCATTTTCCTCATTGCTTCATTGACATAAAGAACTGAATATCACATGTTCACACTTATTCCATATTGTTTTAACCATCCTGTGCCCTATTTGTATCTCTTTAATTGTATTTAGACCAAGACACACAGAATTTCTTTTTTTAGAAAAAGGAGTAATAAAAGCCACATTCAGGATAAAAGCCCTGAAATTTGAAATGCCCAATTATTTCTAGCTTTAGTTGGCCAGCATGTTGGGTATACCCGGTTCAACCATGAAAAGGAGTAAGTGACTTTAGGAATCTATAGAAAGGTTGGTCACTTCCTCCCCTTTTTTCAATATTCTAATCAATTTCTTGGAAAAAATTTAAGATTTTTGATTTGAGCTCAACTTGCTCAGTTTTCATTCAAGAATTTTCAAAGAGAGGTAAAAATTTTTTGAAGTTTCAAATTCATCAGGATTCTGTTCAAAGAAAGTGTTCCCACTTCTGGATAAATTTTCTCCCAAAATGACGGAGATTGGGTGAATGCAATCACCATGAAAGAAATGGCTGCACCTGTCTGCAGTTGTAGCACCTGAAACTTGTTTTGTATTGTTTTTGAATCTGAGAAAAACTGTTTTCTAACTTGAGTAGGAAACCAAGAAAAGTTTTTTGTATCAGTTCTTGAGTATTCCAAGTAGTTCTAGTGCATGCTTGGAATACAGAAGATTTGGAATTGTGGGGAATTTCAATTTTATTTAATGAAGAAATTTGTGCATACCATCAATAAAGTCATATTTATTTAAATTATTCATGAGAATAATCAAATTTGAGTGGTTTCTGTCAAATATTCCTGATAATTCAGGGTTTCATCACTTTGATTTTTGAAAAGGAAATTGAGCTACTTTTTAAATAAAATATTTCCTTCATTCTTTGGGATAAATATTTTGTTTTTTGAAATTTAAATGCTTTGGTAAATATTCAGTCCAATCATTCTATTCTTGATCTTATTTTGTTATTTTTTTATGCATGTTTTTCCCTATTAATAATGATATTGTTAATTCATTGGTTTTAATTTGATTCATTTGATTTTAAATTGATTGAACTTGATTTGAATTTGGGAAAATTCTTTATGTTATCATTGATTTGTTATTTTTGATTCTTTGATTATTGATTTTTGTTCAGTTTTTGTCAGCTCTCTGATACCAGGAACCTTGCAGTCCTTTAGCTACAGAGAGTGATAAAAGAATTTGGAGCAATAATATTCCAAAGAATAAACACTTTACCGCTCCAATAATAGTATGGTAAGAGCAAGTGCAAGGTTTAATTGGTTTGGTTATAAATATTTTAAATATAATCTAAAAAGAGGGGCCACAGTAATATACTACTGGGGGTCTTTACAGACTTGGTAACCTCTCCTCAAGGGGCCTCCTTAGGCAGTTTATAACCTTGGAATGAAGATGGGTGCCTTCTAAGGCCTTATCCACTAATTTGGGCGGGCAAAACAGCACACAAACCCAGAGCAGGAAGGGAACAACTTACTTGGGAAGTAACCCACAGAAATCCTGCAAAGATTCAGGTAAGAAGCTTCAGAACAGATCGGGTTGGTGGCTGGTTCAAACTTCTGGTTGTTGATAGTTATTTAGAAAATAATAATAATTATACTTCAGACTAGATCATAAATCACTTGCTTTCTTCTTGATAAGCACTTGACTAACAATGACACAATTTCTGATTGATAATAATAATATTTTTGATAACTGATGACTGATTTTTGGAACAAAAGGGCAAAAAGAGCCTGTTTAAATATTCCTTTTTGGGTCCTTGAGGGCCTCTAGAAGGGGTATTAGCCATGGGCTGAGGCTAGGGGGGCAGTCAGGGCAAGATTGACACATCCTCAAGGTGCTGTTAGCCTGCTGGCCTTAGATCTGTCAGGGAACAGCTCCTTTTTAGCTGCAGGATCTGTTAATCAATAGATTGGTCATTTTGCTGATCCTGCACTGATCCTCAATTTGTACTGTAAGTACTGGTCCAAAGTGAGCAGACGTGGATGTTTATTGATTCTCCATTTTCTGCTGATCCTGTATGTAATTTCTAATAATTTTTACGACTACTCCTTATGTAGTTTTGTGGTCTTTGAAGGTTCTGATCAACTCATGTTGTGGTGAGTCTGGATCTTTATTTAATTAATAAAAAATACTAAAAATTAGTTAATAACTAATTTTAATTGATTTTTAAGGTTTTTAAACTATAATCTACGCTTGTGTGGTAGCTTTACATATGTAGTGTAGATTCTACTATATTGTAGCTCCTCTGAGCGGTACCTAGCTGTCAGACTGATCACTGCAGGCTTGGCGCGGGGATCAGTCCATTCAGATGCGCCCAGGGACTGATCCGCTGCTCAGATGCGCGCGGGGGACTGATCCGCTGCGCGCGTGACTAGGTCACGGGATTACCTGCATGCGGGAGGGATCAACTGCGCGGGAGTTCAGCGCTGTAGGGACGCGGGACTGCGTGCGGGAGTTTGCATAGGCAGGAGTCCAGCGCTGTAGGGACGCGGGGCTGCGTGCGGGAGTTTCCAATAGCGGGAGTCCAGCGCTGTAGGGACGCGGGGCTTTGTGCGGGAATTGTGACAAAACACAATTCCCCGTGTAACTCCTAAACTACATACAACACCTGGATTTTGACTGAAATTTAGGTGTGAAACCTATACATGACATATCATGTGAAATATTAAAATGGCCAAAAGGTGCCATACTGGTGCCGTGGTCATTTACCATTTTATATTAAATTAATTAAAAAATATAAGGAGTAAGAATTCAAGGGTGGGGTCAGTGAGTGACCCTAACTTATTTTGGATGGGGAATCAATTTCTGCAATAATATTTATGGATTTCCTACTCCTTCATTTTATTTATTTATTTTTTGTTCTTTTTTTTATTATTGTTTTTGCTTTGTCAGGTTGCTCTGTGCTAAGTAGCAGGCTGACAGTTTTTATTTAATTTAATTTAATTTAATTTAATTTAATTTAATTTAATTTAATTTAATTTAATTTAATTTAATTTAATTTAATTTAATTTAATTTAATTTAATTTAATTTAATTTAATTTGATTTAATTTAATTTAATTTAATTTAATTTAATTTAATTTAATTTAATTTAATTTAATTTAATTTAATTTAATTTAATTTAATTTAATTTAATTTAATTTAATTTAATTTAATTTAATTTAATTTAATTTAATTTAATTTAATTTAATTTAATTTAATTTAATTTAATTTAATTTAATTTAATTTAATTTAATTTAATTTAATTTAATTTAATTTAATTTAATTTAATTTAATTTAATTTAATTTAATTTAATTTACTTTAATTTAATTTAATTTAATTTAATTCAATTTAATTTAATTTAATTTAATTGAATTTAATTTAATTGAATTTAATTGAATTTAATTGAATTTAATTTAATTGAATTTAATTTAATTGAATTGAATTTAATTTAATTGAATTTAATTGAATTGAATTTAATTTATTTATTCATTTATTTTTGTATTTTTTAATTTTTTTAGTGCAAATTTTTTTTAAAACACCTTACCCTTGAATAAATATGTTGGTATTTTACATCCCTGTTATGTTCTGTACAAACTGGCAATTTCTTGAAGACACAGGTTTTTCAAAGTTTTTTGTTTGAAATTTCTGACACCACATTCTTGCTAATGAAATTCCAAAAAGGTGACAAGAAATAGGAAGTATTTTAAGAACTCCATAAAATCATTTAAAAATAGAAATAAAACAAAAAAAAAACAAACTCAATACATTTCTTTAACCATTCACTTCCATTTTTAATGAATTCTTTTTTGGGATTAAATTCTCAAAAAGTTGTCAAATAAATTCAAGATCTTTAAAATTTTTTTTGGGAGATTTTTGGGATGTATTCTTGACCGCCAAAAATTGGATCCAACATGAAAAAAATTAAAAACAACCCATCATTTTTAATATTTTTTTAATATCAGGAATGAAAATTTCTTCCTTGCAAGGTGCTTTGAATATCATTGAAAGATTGAAAGAAAAATGATTTTTCATTTTAAACAAAGGTGTTACCCCATAAAATATTGCTGACCATGAAAATAACTGCAAATAAAAGGAGTGGTATAAATTTTGAAATATTGTTTTTTTTACATTAAAATGAAAAAATAAAAAATATCAAAGGAAAACATAATAAATTTTTTAAAAAAACTCCTTGAGGGGCTCTATCATACAAACAGATTGGTATTGAAACAATTTTCATAAAATTTTATGTATTGTGTTTTCTTTGAAATATAAAAAAAAATATAAAAAGAATGTTCAAGCAGACCAAGTATCAAAACATTTTTTGGAAACTGGCCAGGATGTCTTAAACAATGATTCCCCTTTGATTATGTTTTTTTTCTGAATTTATCTTTAACTTATTTGGCTTTGATTTTGGTTTGAGTTCTAAAAATTTCTTTGAATACTTTTTTATACTTCTTTTAATCATCAATTTTTGGTAAAAACAATGAAATTTTTAAGTAGGGTAGGACCAAGAATATCAGCTGGCAGAACCCAAATGGGGTCCGGGATTTTTTTGATTTTGATTTTTTTTGGGACTTTATTGATTTTTTTTTTGGGAAAAATTAATTTCAAAACCTGGCGGTTGCCAAGGGGAATGAATTGCTGTTGAAAACATAAATTTTTTGTGAATGGAAATTCACAACTCAAAAAGCAGCAAGAAAAATTATTTACAAGTTGTGCATCACCAATTGTGACCCTTTTTGAGTTGTGATTGGAGATTTGGAAACATTTTCAAGTCGCAGTTGCAGATTTGCAACTGCCCAGGGGATTCTCAAGTTTTGAGCGGGGGTCACACCTGTTTTCCTGGCCCATTTAGGGCTATTTTGCCCCAAATGAGCCTTTTAAGGGGGGAATTGGAGTACCTAGGCACCCCAGGACCACATTTGAGTGCCCACAAACAAAATTTGGGGATCTGGAAAACTATGTGGGACTATTGGACCACAAAAAGAAACTTGGAAATCAAAAATTATGCCAATTGAAAAAACAAAGATTTGTCACAAAACAATACTCACCCATTGGATGATCTTTCTCTTAGCCCAAAAGTGAGTAAACCTTGGAGTTGTTGGAAAAAGTTTGATTGAAAATGAAATTGAATTGGTTTTCTTTGGGATAATGGGAACAGTGGCAATCCAAAGCCCCCCTGGTTGAAAGATGGCTGTGTAAACAGACTTAATTGAAAGTTTTGTTAACAAAGCTTTTGATTCTAGGGTTTTGGTTTGGGAGTTGGAAAAGAAACAATTGGAATCCCCACTTGCATCCTCATCTAGGGTTTTAATTGAGGAGCAATATGCTTCTTCAAAACTGGAATTGACTCAAGGAAGTGGGTCAAATTTCATATGCCATTTGACTGAGAAGGATTTGGATTGATCAATAATACATAACCATGTAAGTGTAACTATGTAACTAAAAGGTGCCAGAACCCATTGACCCTCCTCCTATGAAGGCCTTTCCTAGTAGGAAATATGCAGAGATTTATGGTCAAAAATGGGAAGCCATGCATGGCTACAAATTGAAAAAATTCAAGTTATAAAAGGCTAAATATTTCAACCTTGAATGCAACATTTTTGGGGTATATGAGGGGCTGTACCTCACCAAACAGCAAAGGAAAACCCACACAAAGAAGTGTGGGTGTCAATTCATCATCCATGAAGGTTGTAAAGTATCAGATCCCACATGGCATCTCTCCATTATAAATGGCCAACAAAATCATCAAGCATCTGATAACCCCTCAGTGCATGCTCAACTGAGGAGAATCTCTGGTGTAGCCTTGGATCAACTTAAAGAAGGCATGCAAGATGGGATCAATAAAATTCAACTCAAAATGAAATTAAGCAGGATTTATGTTGGAGAATAAATTGAAAATAGAACAATCTATAACACTAACCACAAGGTAAAGCAAGCAGAGTTCAATGGGAAGAATTTCATAAAGGTTCTATTTGAAATGATCAAGGAAACACCTTGATTTTAAAGGTCAAAATTTGGTGGAGATGGCCACTTAAAGGCCTTTTTATTGGCTTATCCCGAGTCTATTAAAGTTTTCTAGAAAAACCATCATATTGCTTTGTTGGATTGTACTTATAAAACAAATAAGTATAAATCCCTCTATTGAATGTTGTAGGAACAACAGTCAACAGGAAAACTTTTACAAAGGCTTTTGTTTTTATAACAAAAGAAAAATATGAGTTCTACAGTTGGGCTTTGAATGCATTGAGGGAGTTGGCTTAAGATCCAGAGATGCTTCCAGTATTATTTGTGACAGGCCTGGAAAAGGCTCTGATTTGTGCAATTGAACATAGTTTCCCTGGGTCATCCAGAAAGTTATGCTCCAGGAACTTTTATAAACGGGTGATATTAAATTCTCAGCTCCAGTCGTGTGGGAGTTGTGTAGTGCCCCTCAACGCGTGGGGGCCCATACACTACTTCATATAATTTATAATTCATAATTTATTATTCATTATTCATTATTCATTATTCATTATTCATTATTCATTATTCATTATTTATTATTTATTAATTATTATTTATTATTTATTATTTATTATTTATTATTTATGATTTATGATTTATGATTTATTATTTATTATTTATTATTTATTATTTATTATTTATTATTTATTATTTATTATTTATTATTTATTATTTATTATTTATTATTTATTATTTATTATTTATTATTTATTATTTATTATTTATTATTTATTATTTATTATTTATTATTTATTATTTATTATTTATTATTTATTATTTATTATTTATTATTTATTATTTATTATTTATTATTTATTATTTATTATTTATTATTTATTATTTATTATTTATTATTTATTATTTATTATTTATTATTTATTATTTATTATTTATTATTTATTATTTATTATTTATTATTTATTATTTATTATTTATTATTTATTATTTATTATTTATTATTTATTATTTATTATTTATTATTTATTATTTATTATTTATTATTTATTATTTATTATTTATTATTTATTATTTATTATTTATTATTTATTATTTATTATTTATTATTTATTATTTATTATTTATTATTTATTATTTATTATTTATTATTTATTATTTATTATTTATTATTTATTATTTATTATTTATTATTTATTATTTATTATTTATTATTTATTATTTATTATTTATTATTTATTATTTATTATTTATTATTTATTATTTATTATTTATTGTTTATTATTTATTATTTATTATTTATTATTTATTATTTATTATTTATTATTTATTATTTATTATTTATTATTTATTATTTATTATTTATTATTTATTATTTATTATTTATTATTTATTATTTATTATTTATTATTTATTATTTATTATTTATTATTTATTATTTATTATTTATTATTTATTATTTATTATTTATTATTTATTATTTATTATTTATTATTTATTATTTATTATTTATTATTTATTATTTATTATTTATTATTTATTATTTATTATTTATTATTTATTATTTATTATTTATTATTTATTATTTATTATTTATTATTTATTATTTATTATTTATTATTTATTATTTATTATTTATTATTTATTATTTATTATTTATTATTTATTATTTATTATTTATTATTTATTATTTATTATTTATTATTTATTATTTATTATTTATTATTTATTATTTATTATTTATTATTTATTATTTATTATTTATTATTTATTATTTATTATTTATTATTTATTATTTATTATTTATTATTTATTATTTATTATTTATTATTTATTATTTATTATTTATTATTTATTATTTATTATTTATTATTTATTATTTATTATTTATTATTTATTATTTATTATTTATTATTTATTATTTATTATTTATTATTTATTATTTATTATTTATTATTTATTATTTATTATTTATTATTGATTATTGATTATTTATTATTTATTATTTATTATTTATTATTTATTATTTATTATTTATTATTTATTATTTATTATTTATTATTTATTATTTATTATTTATTATTTATTATTTATTATTTATTATTTATTATTTATTATTTATTATTTATTATTTGTTATTTATTATTTATTATTTATTATTTACTATTTATTATTTATTATTTATTATTTATTATTTATTATTTATTATTTATTATTTATTATTTATTATTTATTATTTATTATTTATTATTTATTATTTATTATTTATTATTTATTATTTATTATTTATTATTTATTATTTATTATTTATTATTTATTATTTATTATTTATTATTTATTATTTATTATTTATTATTTATTATTTATTATTTATTATTTATTATTTATTATTTATTATTTATTATTTATTATTTATTATTTATTATTTATTATTTATTATTTATTATTTATTATTTATTATTTATTATTTATTATTTATTATTTATTATTTATTATTTATTATTTATTATTTATTATTTATTATTTATTATTTATTATTTATTATTTATTATTTATTATTTATTATTTATTATTTATTATTTATTATTTATTATTTATTATTTATTATTTATTATTTATTATTTATTATTTATTATTTATTATTTATTATTTATTATTTATTATTTATTATTTATTATTTATTATTTATTATTTATTATTTATTATTTATTATTTATTATTTATTATTTATTATTTATTATTTATTATTTATTATTTATTATTTATTATTTATTATTTATTATTTATTATTTATTATTTATTATTTATTATTTATTATTTATTATTTATTATTTATTATTTATTATTTATTATTTATTATTTATTATTTATTATTTATTATTTATTATTTATTATTTATTATTTATTATTTATTATTTATTATTTATTATTTATTATTTATTATTTATTATTTATTATTTATTATTTATTATTTATTATTTATTATTTATTATTTATTATTTATTATTTATTATTTATTATTTATTATTTATTATTTATTATTTATTATTTATTATTTATTATTTATTATTTATTATTTATTATTTATTATTTATTATTTATTATTTATTATTTATTATTTATTATTTATTATTTATTATTTATTATTTATTATTTATTATTTATTATTTATTATTTATTATTTATTATTTATTATTTATTATTTATTATTTATTATTTATTATTTATTATTTATAATTTATTATTTATTATTTATTAGTTGTTATTTATTATTTATTATTTATTATTCATCATTCATCATTCATCATTCATCATTTATCATTTATCATTTATCATTTATCATTTATCATTTATCATTTATTATTTTTATTTAGTTTTCTTTTTGGTTTTTTTGGAGGGTAAAAATTATAGGATTGAAAGCAATTTAGGATTGATGATTCATTATTTTTTTTCTTTTTGAAATATTCAGACAGATACATTTATTAAAAAATCCCAATTTTTTAACAAGTTGAATTCAATGCTCATGGGACCACCTCAACTAGTCAGATTGAAGATTTTTAATTACATGGTAGATTATACAGCTACTTTGATTGAAAAGTCAAGGCTTGAGCCAAATGTGTGAAATTCCAGCTGCGGTTGACCCAACTTGAAATCCACTTTGTCAGCCTACTAGATGCCAAGGACCTAGCTACTTCTAGCTACTAGAGGTGATAGAAAATTTAGAGCAAAAATGTCGAAAAATTCTGGAGATATATTTTGGCTGAAAGTGTTAGATTTATTTATATATATATAAAAATAAATTTAAAAGGAGGGGCCAAGAACTCAATGGGGTTTTTGAGCCCTCCGGAACACAGGTATTGTCAGCTCTCTGATACCAGGAACCTTGCAGTCCTTTAGCTACAGAGAGTGATAAAAATGCTGGAACAATAATAATAATTATTATTCAAATAATAAACACTTAGAATCTCAAATAAGAGCAGTCGCAAGGTTTAATTGGTTTGGTAGTAAATGGTTTTCAATATAATATTAAAGAGGGGCCACAGTATTATACTACTGGGGATCTTTACAGACTAGCAAACCCTCTTCAAGGGGCCTCCTTAGGCAGTTTTTAAGAACCTTGGAATTAATATGGGTGCCTCAGAAAGGACTTATTCCACTGGTGGCCGGGCTTGAAAGCACAAGCGGCCTAGACAGGAGGAGTAACACTCACTCTGAGCACTTTTACCACGAAAATCCTGGAATAATTGGAAGGGTTTCAGAGCAGATGGGGTAGATTGCTGGACTAAACTTCAATGGTTGATTGGTTATAAAGGAAAAATAATACTACTGCAGACTAAGTCATAAATCACTTGCTTATCTTCATATACGAACTTGATTAACAATGACACAGTGTCTGATTGATAATAAATAATTCCTGGTAAACTGATTAACTCATTGGATCCAAAGAGGTCTGTATAAATACCTTTTTGGGGTGATTTTGGTCTTCTCAGGGCACATAGAGAGGGTTCTACTCGTGGGCTGAGGCTGGGAAGCCAGTCCGGGCAAGATTAGCACGTCTACTTGGTGCTGTCAATCAGCTGTCTATAGATCTACTGGATTTCTGTACTATTTTAGCCACAGGATCTGTTAATCTGTTATGGCGTAAATTTGATCATTCTGTACTCATCCTTCATTTGTACTATTGATATTGCTTTCGAGCGTGCAGATGTGGATTTTTACTATTTTGTCATCATCTGCTGATCAGTTAGATAATTTTTAATAATTTTTATGAACACTTCTTGTAGTGTTTCGTGATCTTCAAAGATCAAGATCCATGGTTTTTGTTGTAGTCCTTGATCTTTGATTTATTATTAAAAAATGTTTAAAACTTAATTTTCATTAATTTTATTGAATTTTTGATCTTTTTAGATCATTAGTAATGCATATGTCCTTTTTTTACATATACTAGGCAACCCTAACTAGGTTGTAGCTCTTCTGAGCGGTACCTGGTTGTCAGATTAGTCACAACTGATCCAGGCAGGGGGATCAGTAGTACAGATGCGGGCAGGGTAGGATCCGCTGCGTGCGTGGCAGAATCAGCTGCTCGGGGGTCTTTAGTACGCGGGATCCTGCTGCTGCTAGTACGTAGGGTTATGTAATGATGCGGGGCTGCGCGCGGGAATTGTGACATAACACATTTCCGCGTGTAACTCCTAAAATATACAAAACACCTCAATTCTGAGTGAATTTTAGGTGTAAACCCTATATGTGACAATACGTGTGAAATGTTAGAATGGCCAAAAAGTGCCATACAGGTGTCATAATTTTTAGTTATTTTCCTTTTAATTATTTTAAAAATATAAGGAGTTGGAATTCAAGGGTGGGGTCAGTGAGTGACCCTACCTGATTTGGGTGCGGAATGCATTCTTGTACTAATATTCAAGGATTTCTCACTCCTTACGTTTTCAATTGAGGTATTCTTATTTTTCATATTTTGTGTTACTATCTGACAGTTTTGCTCTGTATATAGTAGCAAACTGACATTCCCCCACTCCAAGATATGTCTATATCTGAAAAAAAAAAATTGGGCTAATGCCTCCTGTTGGCTCTGTAGTTCCTCAGGTGTATAGGTCCATCAGGGATATTATGTTCAGGCAACCATTCATCTTTATGAGCTTATTCTCCCTTGTATCTAACCAGGTAGAGTCTGATGTCTTTTCCATTGATCCTATCTTTCTTATCCTGAAGGATCTTGCTAATTTTTCCTTTTTCCTTTTCAGGTTCTTCTGTAACAGGTATTGCAGGTTAAGGAGTATGTTCTCCATTCCTTGGGTGGTAGTGTTTAATGAGGCTTACTGGGAAGACTGGATGTTTCCTAGAAATCTCATCACTGAGGATTACTTCCACAGCATTTTTACCATGAACTTTATTAATGGTGAAAGGTCCAATAAAAGCTGGTCTAAGCTTTTTCTTTTAACCCAAGTTGGTAAAGTTAGTGGTAGAGATCAAGACTTGATCACCATTCTTGAAATCAGGTTCCTTATGGGTTTCATCCCATCTTTGATGGTTATACTCCACAGAATCCTGGAAACATTTCACAGCATATTTGTTGGTTTCATCTATCATCTTCTTGAAATCAAGTGATGTAGGGTGAATTTTGGTTAGCTGGTGTTTAAGGTTATCCTTGGGTAATCTAGGAATCCATCCACTTTCCAGTATGTAAGGTGCTTCCTTAGTGGTAGAGTGTTTGCTACTGTTGTAGGCCATCTCCAGTGCAGGTAAAAGGCTATCCCAATCGTGGCAATAACCCTCAGAATTATTGTACTCTAGTCCAAAGCCACAGAATCTCCTGAGCGTGTCTTCCAGGGTCTGAATCATCCTCTCAGCTAATCCATCTTTCTGAGGGTGATAAGCGGTAGAGAAAGCTAAGGTGGTTCCAAGAATATCATGTAGATTCCTCCAGAACTCAGAGGTGAATTTAGGATCTCTGTCACTGATAATAATCTTGGGAAATCCAAAATCAGCAATGAGTCTGTTCCAAAATAATAAGGCAACTTCCATAGCAGTGTCTTCCTTGTGATTAGGTAGGAACTTTGCTTTCTTGGAGAACCTATCCACAATGACTAAGACTGAGTTGTAGGAATATGCCCCTCCTGGTGGAAGTCCGGTCACAAAGTCCATATTGATGATTTCCCATCTTTTCTTGGGTTCAGCAATCCTTTGCAGTAGTCCAAACCATTTCCCAGTAGTCCTGTTGGACTTCTGACAAGTTTCACAACTTGTAACATACTGTATAGTGGAGTCTCTCCAATTAACCCACCAAGCAGTTTGTTTAACCTTATCTAAGGGTCTATCAGTAGACAAATGACCAGATGAGCAGTTATCATGGCACTCAGCCAGAACATGTTTGATATGGTCATCCTTAGTTAAGACATGACACTTGAATGTTGATGCCTATAGTATACTAGACCATCCCATATGGTGAACCTCCCGGCTTTGTATGGTTTCAAGATAGGTTCAAGTAGGCTATTGATCAATTCAGGAGGTGCAGAGGTACTTTCCATTATAGTGATCAGAGTCTTCATGCCAGAGCTGTAAGCTTCTTTGATAGAGTTGAACAATGATTCATTTAGTTCACAAACGTGGATACCCATTATAGGAGCTTCAATGTTTAACTTGTTAATGTTAAGGATAGGGAAGATGTCATTATCCTCTGGATCATAGGCAGGGTTACTTGGGTCATTGGGTAACGCATTCCTGCTTAAACTATCAGCATTCTGATTTTTAGTTCCAGCTTGATGAACTATGGTCATCTGTCCTCTGTACTGTTGTATAGCTATCTGCCATCTCAAAATATGCCTGCTAGGGGTCTTCATGTTCATCAAGGTTCTGACAGCATTGCAGTGAGTAATAAAAGTGAAGTTGGTGCCTTCTAAGTAATAATGGATTTTCTCTAGGGCCCATACTAAGGCCAGGCATTCCATTTGGCTTGCACCATACCTTTTCTCGGTATCTTTCATTTGTCTAGATATGAAGAGTATAGGTTTTTCTACTGGTTTATCATCTTTTATTACTTCCTGGTGTAAAGCAGCTCCTAGACCTTCCATGCTGGCATCTATGTAGAGCTTGAAAGGTTTAGAGTAATCTGGCTGGATCAGTACTGGAGCTGAAGTCATTGCCATTTTGAGTTCCTCATAATTTTTGACTCTTTCATGAGTCATTCAAAACACAATGGTGTTGTTGCAGATCTCATACAAACATTTGGTTAGAAGAGCAAACTTTGGTAAATACTTCCTATAGTAGCTGCAGAAGCTGATGAAGGATAGGAGTTCAGTTTTGTTTTGCGGCATAGGCTTATTCATTACTGCTGCTATCTTTTTTGGTCAGCAGCCCAGGTTAGTGCAGAGAGAATGTGTCCTAAGGCTTTGATTTCCCCATAGCCAAAGTTACATTTTTCATTGATACTTTCAATCCTAGGGCAGAGATGGTTTTGAGGACTAGCCTTAATTTTCCAATGTAAGTATCCCAATGATCAGAGTAAATGATAACATCATCAATGTATACCATCATCCATCCCTGTTGGATGAATAATCCTAGGACTGTGTCCATCATCCTTTGAAAATGAGAAGGAGCATTTTTAATACCAAAAGGCATCCTAAGATACTCGTAAATTCCCAAATGACAAATAATTCTCATGAATTTCTGGCTATCAGGGCTGATAGGTATTGGGTGAAAACCTTTCAGCATGTCCATGGGGGTTATGTCCTTAGCCTTGGACAGGTTATGTAGAGCATGTTCAATTATTGGAATTGGATAATAATCAGCTTGGGTGTAGTTGTTAAGCATTCTAAAATCTCCAACCATTCTTGACTTATCATTGTGCCAAGCTATAATTACTGGGGTAGTAATATCCACTTGTTCATTGTGGCCTACTTTCCTTAAGACTTGTAAGTCAACCAAATCTTGAATATGGGTTTCCAGAGCAGCTCTAGATTTTGGAATCAAAGGGTAAGCAGGTCTCCTGAGGTTGGGTGGGTAAGGAGGCTTAATAGTTAGAGTTAGGATCATGTCATGTCCTTTGATGTTACCAATGGGGTGGTCTTTGGTACAGAAAGCATTCTGATTTTCAAAGCATACTTGTAAGATATCCCATTTCTGTTCTTCATTGAGAAGGGAATTTAAAGAAGCTTGAGAAAATTATTCCTGATTGAAATTCTCTAAGTTTTTTTCATAAGTTGAATCAGAAGTTTGATCATTGACATGACATATTTGGAACCTCTTATTCCAGTCTCCCCCTACGGTGAAGTATCTACCTTTGCTTTGGAATACATCTATACCATATAGGCAAAGAGAATCATTCCCAAGGATAAAATAGTCACATACTCCGTTTTGGAGCACTACAAATTCAATATTCAGTTTGAGTGATCCTTTAGAGTGGGGGAGTATGATATCAGAAGACCATACTCCAACAGCATTGAGAGCAGAATTACAACTGCTGAACCTAGCCTGAGGAACTGGTGTTAGAATTTTTTGTCTACTGTTAGTGTTGCCTGAATCTTGAGTGCAACCTGCCTTGCAGTCCTTCACCTTATGCGGTCTCTGATGGCCCAGTATTGAATATTTCTTATTCATTTCCAGTTATTTCTTCAACAACTTGTCAGCCTCTTTTGTATTTAGCCTACTTAAGCCAGCTGAACCTCAAGTGAATGAACATCCATCCATTTTTACCTTACATTAACCGGAGTGCTCCCCTCTTGACTCCTTGGATCTGCTCTCCTCTTGGCGACACAAGACATCTCCCTATCATCTCTCTGACCCTTCCACCTGGATCTCATCATCCTTTGATTCCTTCATCCTGAGCAACAGATCTAAAATTTCACACGGTTAAAAGCCAAAGACTCCCCTCTGATCCATCCAATGTCTTCCGTCACTGTCAACCAGAAACTACTCTTGACCATTGACAACTATTACACCTGGTCAATTGCTATGGAAGGGAAATTAGATTCCATTGAAGCTCTTGAGATCATCCTCAAAGAAGTAGTCCGGCCCTCCAATAACAAAGATAAAGATAACGCTAAATTATTTGATAAATTCAATTGAAAAGCTTACAATCTTATCCTTGACCATCTCAATGAGGACAACTTGTCTTATGTTGCTGGTTCCTTTCCCTCTTCTGACAAACGCAACAGCATAGCCCTCTGGGATCTACTCAAGTCTTGATACATGCCCAACAACTTCATTAATAAAACGCTTTCCTTTAATCAATTCAACAAGATCAAATTTGAAAATAACATTGTCGACTTTGTCTCAAGAATCCAAGCCTTGACTCAAAAGATGAAACTTGTGGGGTTAAAGTTAGAAGAAGAACTGATGATCATCCTCACCTTATCCAAACTGCCCTCGGAATTCAACTACTTGAAGAAATCCAATGCATGCAAAAACAAGACTATTGATTACATTCTCAAGCAATTAGAGAAAGATGAGGCCCAAGCTAAAATCAATCCCATTGACAACTCCCCCGGAGACATCAACCATGCCTTCTATTCAAAATCAACCAACTGTCCTCACTGCAACAAGCCCGGACACCCTGCCAAGAACTGTTGGGTGAAATACCCGGAGAAGGCTCCCAAATCAATGGCTCGCCCCGATTCAAACAAGAAGGACAAAGCTCACTTTTACACCTTCTAGTTCCTCCAATTCACCTTACTCGCTCAATTGGTCGCCCTCACACCATCATTTCCTGGTTGCGTTACACTTGGTCGATCAATCTCTTCACTTTCTGGCTCAAACTCATCCTCCTTCCATTATCATCCATTCAATCTCATCAATTATCAAACTCGCGCCCGTCCGTCTGTTTGCTACTTAAGTTGTTGCATTCATTCAAAAACCTTGGTTCATCATCTCAGCCTCCTCGTTGGTCGGTGATCTCTCCTGTTGTGGACCTTGTTCTCTTCGCCTCGGTTTCCCAGCTCGGTAGGTCCTTCTCCATCTCCTAAACAATTGAGCAACAGCTTCACCATCTTTGCTCAATCATCTTTATCGATCTCACGCTTGCTCGGTCAACCACCAACTTATTTTGTTGCCTCTTCGCCGCGACTGTCTCAAATCATCTATTTTTGGTCTGGTAGCTACCTATTAAATTCTTCCATGATTATTGCTCCCTTGTGAGCTAATCTTATCAATTGTTGCCGTTACTATCAGACCGGGGTTCGAAATTATGATTGGATCATTTGTGTTACTTGTTGATGTAATAGACTCCTTTTTAGTTCAACTTTAGTCCAAAAATCACAAGTTTTCCTTCCTCTCTAATGGAATACACCCTTATTGCAGAGTTCAAACATCTCTTCATTCTATGTTTTAATTTTGGATTTAATAGAAATGCAAGAGTCCTGAAGTTCCCACCTCATTATTTCTGTGTTTAACCTCCCTCAAGCTTCAGTCAAGGGGGTGTGTTAGAATTTTTTGTCTACTGTTAGTGTTGCCTGAATCTTGAGTGCAACCTGCCTTGTAGTCCTTCACCTTATGCGGTCTCTGATGGCCCAGTATTGAATATTTCTTATTCATTTCCAGTTATTTCTTCAACCACTTGTCAGCCTCTTTTGTACTTAGCCTACTTAAGCCAGCTGAACCTCAAGTGAATGAACATCCATCCATTTTTACCTTACATTAACCGGAGTTCTCCCCTCTTGACTCCTCCGATCCTCTCTCCTCTTGGCAACACAAGACATCTCCCTATCATCTCTCTGACCCTTCCACCCAGAGCTCATCATCCTTTGATTCCTTCATCTCGAGAACCAGATCTAAAATTTCACAACTGGTAGTAAGTTCAGTTTCCAGTTTGGGTCTTGCTTCTCCAGATAAGTTGAACCAACACACAAGCAGAAGGCTCCACTGTCTAGAAGTAACTTAACAGGGGAACCTTGGATTAAACCAGTAGCATAGCAGTTTTTGCCTGAAGTGTAACTTTTACCGGCAGAAGGTTTTAGGGTCAAAGCCTTAGCCTCAGAGATGTGGTGAATCTTCATGTTGGGATTCCATTTTTGAGGTAAGTTAGAATCCTCATTGACGGAATTTATGTCCAGAGAAGACTCAATAATACCTTCAATAACATTGATAGGGTTAGTGATTATTAGATCACAGTCAGAGAGTGATCCGTCAGTATCATCAAGGTGAGGGTCAGGATTGTCCTGCCATTCTCCTTCAACAAGATTAATCCTTTTCCTAGGTAGAGGACAATCAGGTTTTACATGTCCTGTTTGGTTACAGTTCCAACATACTTTCTCTTTTTATTCTGGAGTCTTTTTGACTTCCAAAGTAGATGGATTAGTAGCAGGGGATTCCTTAGTTTTGGCAGTATGTTCTTCCCTGTTCCAAGTATTTTGTTCCCTTGGAGGTCTACTGACCCTTTTTTCAAGACCATTCATATCAATAGTCTCTTCCAAAACACCTTTTAAGGTGGAAAGATCTGAATCCATAGGCATTCTACACCTGACACTGTGGTTGATTTGCCGGGACATAAGTTGAGCAGTCTTTAATTGACTTCTTCTTTATTGGCATCAGGGTAAAAACAGTCCAACCTCTTTTTCTGGTCTAAGCAACACTTATGAGGTTTGTCCTTGTATGGATCAAACTGGGAAGTTTTGAAATTTTTCATCATCTTTCTTTTCCAAATCCTGGTACCAAAATGCACTTTGATCAATTCTTTCCAAGAATTCCAGGATAAAGATCCAACTTCTTCTCTTTTATTGATAAACCAATCAAGAGCTACTCCTTCAAATAATCTGGGCAATCTTACCACAGCTATTGCATCAGGGAGCTCGTAGGAAGAAAGTGTATAGTCAATAAACTTAATGAAAATGACATGGTTGTATTCTCCTTCTCCAGAGAATTTAGGCCATTCATTGATGGGAGGAAGTAGCTTCAAATCCTTCTCCATTTCCGGAGTAGGACTGGGTCTGAAAGACTCATTCCTAGTTATCCTGGTTCTGGGAGGAACACTAGGAGTACTGGTGAACCTGAGAGGTCTAGTTTCTTCTAGTTCAATGACTGAAGATTTAGTAGAGTTGATTTTAAGAACTCTGAGATCATTCATAATCATACCTAACTCTAAATCAAGTTTGTTGCTTAATAATTCAATTTTGTTAGTCAGATGAGCTGAAGGAGTAGGACTAGTTTTCTTAACTTCTTGTTTAAGCTGGTTTATGGTTGCAAGAATATCTTCCTGAAGAATTGATTGATTGTCATCAATATGTTTCATCAGGTCAAACTTACTAGCTGTTATACTATCCTTGATCTGTTGTATTTCCAACTCATCAATTCTCATAATCTGAGACTGAGTGTCAATCACTCTAAAAATACTTGAACTTAATTTGTCCAATTGGTTATAAACTTTATCAAAGCATTGGCTAATAATGGTAAAATTGTGAGACACATTTACAGAAAATCTCTTAAGAGCTTATACATCTAATTGCGGTACACCTTTTTCCATTTCTGGGCTAGGGATATTATGTTGTCCCAATCCTTTGGGTTCCTTAACATCTGATGGGCTGAGGATCTCCTCTTTTTGGGATACTTTCCCTTTAAGGAAGCTAACTGATCCCAAGGATTCGAGTTCTGCACGTAGCCTTCTACTTCTTTCTTTGGGATCAACCTTTGCAGAGAAATCTGAGATTTCTTTGCCTGAGAAATGGCTTTTCTCATACCTGGTTGATCCTCCTGGGTCTGAGCCAACCTTAATTGTTCCCAATAGCTCACGTGCTCTTTAACTAACACTTTGACCCTTTCTTCCTTGGTTGAGTCCAGCTGGGGTGGCGTAGGAGGACCTGTACCCTCCTGGGATAACCTGGTGAGCGACAGAGGGCTCTCCAACTGTCTGTTGGTTGAGTTGGCGGCCGTGGTTGTTGCCGTCGTCGTCCCGTGTGATGCTATGGTCAAGGGTTTGAGCCCCCTCATCTTATTCATGACTGGAGTCCTTGCGCGCACGGGTTCCTCCAGGCAGAGATCCATATGACGGGGCCCTACCAGTTGCACGGGTGTTGCGCCTATTTTGATACATAATACCAAAAAAAATATATTTAAGTCTTTTGTCAAAAATTTTGAAAAAAGACTTTAAATTTATAAAAATAATATTTTTTGTGTGTTTTATATTTTTAATAATTTTTTGATAAATAATTTAACTTACTTAGAGTTAAATTCAACAGTACCAAAACTTCATTGGGATCACAGCTATCCTTGGAAGGTATTCCAATGGGGTCTGAGTGAGTCCCAATCAGATCCTGGGATAAATCCAAGGGTAAATCAAATGGTACACTTTCTGGGGCGTCCTCTAGGAGGCCCTGGTCAATGAGATCACCAAAAAGAAAGTCCACTGAGATGGATGAAAAAATATAATTTTAATATATTTTTGTATTTTTACGTGATAAGGTGATTTTTAGAAAAAAATAATCAATTTTATTATTTTTGGGTTTTTCTTTATCTTCACGATTATTTAGTTTATAAATATAAAGCTTCCTTTGATAAATTTTCCACTCATTATGTTGCCTTAATAAAGAATTGAAATTGAAAATTCTTTCAAGCTTGAGTTCTTTGTCTTTTATAACCTGCTGCTTATAATAAAGCAATTTCTCCTGTTGTTGCTCAGGAGTTATAATAACAGGGAAAAATTTACAGATTTTTTCTTCTTTTTTCTTTTTAAGAAGGTTCAAATAATAATTGATCAATTCTCCGTAGGTCTTAAGATCCACTAGAGAAACAAATGATCAAAAATAAGTGTTATAAGTATGTTAACTTATTTTTAAAAATAAATATACTGGTCCAAGGAATAAATAATTAAAAATTAATTATTCAAGGATATTAACACCTCAATTCTGAGTGAATTTTAGGTGTAAACCCTATACGTGACAATACATGTGACATGTTAGAATGGCCAAAAAGTGCCATACAGGTGTTGCAATTTTAAGTTCTTTTCCTTTTAATTATTTTAAAAATATAAGTACTTGGAATTCAAGGGTGGGGTCAGTGAGTGACCCTACCTAATTTTGGGTGAGAAATGAATTCCGGTAATAATATTCAAGGATTTCTCACTCCTTACTTTGTTAATTGAGGTATTCTTATTTTTCATGTTTTGTGTTACTATCTGACAGTTTTGCTCTGTATATAGTAGCAAGCTGACAGGTATATGTCTGTTAAGGACAATATAGATGCAATTTTGGTGCCTGTGGGGTTTACAAGGACTCCTTTCAAGAAGGTTGTGTGTAATTTCCTTGGGGTTTGGGTTATGCAGAACCTAAAAAAGGGATATAAGTCAGCAGGATCACTTACCAGGCCTAGATCCGGACTTATTCTTGATGGATGGGCCAATATGCAGGGATTCAGGATGCTGGAAGCTGATGCTGGGGCAGGCTGAATGGCTGGATTCTGATTTTGGCCAAAAACAAGGATTCAAGAGTTTTGTCTATAATTTTATCAGAAAGTGCTCCAGGATCACACAATTATTTCTTATAAGGGTTTGATGGCTTGAGGAAGAGAATATCTGAAGTAATAATCACTATATAACTGGATGAATCAGTCAGAAATCGCTGGGGGAGGAGCCTTTATTTATATCATTTTGGGTCCCCTCATGGTGCAGTCTTTTTACCATCCAAAGGAGGGTGACCCAGGATAGTACTGAGGCCAGGGAGCCATCAGTGTGTTCGTGTAGACCTACACTGGTCACTAAAGAGGTACAGGAAGACCTATGTCATCATGCTTGGGGCTTGATACACGTTTCTGTACCCAAATGACCTCACTGTATGAGCCAAAGAAGTAATATTCAATTAATAAAATATACTGAAAAAGGCTAATGCTCAGGCTAAAAGACCATCAGTGTGTTCGTGTGAACCTGCTCTAGCTACTACAGAAGTATGGAGAGCCTTATGCCATCATACTTGGTGCTTGGTACACGTTTCTGTACCCTTAATGATCTCACTGTATAAGCCAAAGAGGTTGTATTCAATTAATATTTTTAAATATAAGCCATGGTCTCCTGAGGCCAGGGGCTTAAACACATGCTCAGGAGACTTCTTTTTGAGGGCTGATTTCAAGTATGAGGCTCTTCTTTACATATTTGCTTAATTGGGGTTTCCATAATTGAGTAGTGAGCCTCTGGTTGTGACTAGTTACATACAACCTACATTGTACAGGGTACAGGGGAGGTTTTATGGGTGCCTGGTATATTGTGAGCAAGTTAGCACAAAGCTAATCTACTTTTTATTGCCATTGCACACTCTCAGGGTGCTACAGTAACTAATATTAGTCTAATTAAATCTACTTAATTGGGTATTAAGCCAGTGCTTGTGACTAGTTACGTACAGTCTTCCTTTTATAGGGTACAGAGGAGGTTGTATAGGTTTCAGGTGTCTTGTGGGCTAGTCAGCACGAAGCTAGGCCTCTGTGTATCCCTCTCAGGATGCTACTGTAACTATTGTGTACTGTTTTGGGCCCAAACCTTCTGTAAAAGTCCCATTACAGGGGACCCTGACAACCTTTGATACAGATCTCAAAAGGATGGAGGGCCCAATTTTTCCAACTTTTCTGTTTTTTTGGGAAGTCTCATGCTGTTTGCTACCTCGTGGTGATTCTCTTTGGGCCCCATGTGGTGTGGAACAAGGCTGTGGGGTGTATGTGAGGTACAGTACACAGGGGTGTCACGGTTCTACCTGAAGGAGCAGGAACTGGGGGGTGGTGCCAGTGGGTGACCCTACCTAATTTGGCACCAGGAATCCATTTCTGCAATAATATTCCTACTTTTCTTACTCATTAAGGGTTTTTATCTCATTTTTTTAAGTTATTATTTCCATATTTTTTTATTCATTATTATTATTCATTCATTTTTATTTCTGGGGTCTTTAGTCAGTTGTTTCTGAATAGTAGCCAGCTGAAAATATTTGGATAAAGCTATTGCAAGGTTGGATGGGTTTTGCTATGGTTTAATATTATAAATAAATATTAATGAATTGATTATTAAATAAATTGATAGAGGGGCCACAATAATATTGGGTATCTTTAACACCTCTCTTCAGGGAATTCACTTTGAAAACATGTATACCTGGTTGCTTTGGAACCTTTAATTTATATTCTTAAAGGATATATTGTCAAAATATAATATATATATAAAATATATGGTGGTGTGACAGGGCCTTGTAGCCCAGCTGCCAAAAAAGAAAAAGGATAATAAAACTCACTGGTATATTATTAAATCCTTTGGGTACCTGTTTATGACGTGTACCAATGGGTTAAACCTATTACTGGGGTTAAAAGGGTTGTTCAGAAGCTTAAATTGATAAAAGGGTTGGGGACGCATATTATTAATCAGACTAAAGCCATTAATCACTTACTTATCTCTAATTAGTGTTTGACTACCTTGGCACGGTGTCTGGATATAAATATAAATGAGTCTCTGGGCATCAATATCCTCAGAAAAGCTCCTTATTTATAGTTTCTTGGTTCCCAATATTTTCCTTCTGAGGGATAAAGGGGCTCAAAGGGACGGGTAATAATTCTAGCAGGGTAACCAGTGGTAGCCTGTCACCTTTTCTTGGTGCTGTAGCATGGGTAGCATCTAATTCCACAGGGTATGGGAATTATTCTACCTTTTTAATTGATATTTGGACGTGTGAATAACACTAATTTATCCATATTATCTATTATTTAAGTAATTATCATTAGTAAATATTCCCAATATGATAATAGTTATCCTAAAATAAATTTCTATGGGTAATCTGATGTCAAGTGGGTTCTCATTATGTATTATCTGATTGGAGTAAAATAATGATATTTATTTTACTCCTCATTTTCAAAATCCAGTTGATTTACTTAAAATAATTAATTTAAAATATAAGTTATGAGAATTCATGTAATAATTTTACATCACCAGCTCCCTCATTATGTCACAAAAATAATGATGTCTTGAAGTTTTCACAATTGTATATCAAATTATTTTAATATATTTTTACAAATACTAATTATCTTGTTTTCAACATTTTTGTATTTTTAATTATATTTTATAAAAAAATACGTATAACGGTTATTTAAGTATTTTTATATAATTTTATGTATTTTTGAACTATTTACTATCAACGGGGACATTTACTACATATGTGGAAAATCCCTGTCTAGGTTGTAGCATATTTACATGGTACCTGAGCTTCTCAGGCTGCCTGTCACTCTGTCAGCCCGTAGTCCCACAGCTGCGTACTTTTCAGAATCCCGGGGCTGTGTACACAGGTTGTCAGGGTACGCTGACAATGCTACTGCTGCTCAGCCACGCACGGGTGTATTGGTTGCAGCGGCTGGGTGCGGGAATTGTGACACAACACATTTCTGTGTGTAACTCCTAAAATATACACAACACCTCAATTCTGACTGAGTTTTAGGTGTGAAACCTATACGTGAAAATATGTGTGAAATATTTAATTGGCCAACACTCCCATGGTGGTGCCATGGTATTTTGGTCATTTCTATTTTTAATTATTGAAAATATAAGGAGTTGGATTTCAAGGGTGAGGTCAGTGAGTGACCCTACCTAATTTTGGGCGGAGAATCCATTTCTACAATAGTATTTATGGATTTACTACTCCTTGCCAAGTTAAAATGTAATATTTTTATTTTATGTTATTTTTGTTACTTTTGAAGCTTGCTCTGCAATAATAGCAAGCTGAATAAGTTACACATGAACCAATTTAATTTGATTCAAAACTTTTCCCTCAAGGCTTTTCCAAACATAAAATAGGTTTCCTGAATATTTTGCAAGGAATCATTTGAGAGTTGCATGGGCCCCTTTAACCCAAGATGTTGTTTTGTTTCCAAAATCTGGGTTCATACAAGTCCACGCTGTTACAAAAGTCTTTTTGATAGGGAAAATTTTCTTTTCCATATACTTGAGTACATCCTCAAAGTCTTTCATAAAAAACAAAACTAGTCAAAAGGTCAGAACCCAAAACTAGGAAGAATAAGAAGCAATGATTTGGACCTACTCTGAGTTCTGCATCATTGAACTCTGCCTCCTCCTTGGTCTTTAGAGCCCCATACTTTTCCCACAGATTCATAAAGCTTTTCCATCCTTCAATGTGATTAACAAAGCGCACTTTACAGTTTTCTTGTATGTTTTTAGACAAGTGCCAAGTGCAAAATTGTCTTGATGACTCTGGGAAACTAGATTCAATTACAGGAATCAGAGCTTTTTAACAGTCCTTCACAAAGACCTTTGGAAGTCTCTCAGCATCATAAGCCAACTCCTTTAATGCATTTAGAGACCAACTGTAGAACTCAGAAATTCCTTTTGTTATAAAAACAAGAGCTTTTGTGAAAGTTTTGCAATTGGCTGTCATTTCTACAACATGCAATAGTGGGGTTTTTATAAGTACAATCCAACATAGAAATATGATGTAATGGTTTTAAAAGCTTTACCGCCTCTGGATGTGCTAAGTACAGGGACTCCAAGTGACCCTCTCCACTGAACTTTGAATGCTGAATCCAACTTTTTCCTTCAAGCTGTTCATAGAGTACCTCCATAACAATTTCTCCCTTTAGTTCTTCAAGCGTTACCTTCCACTTAGTGTTATTGACTGTTTGGTCATCAATATAATCCCCTCCATCAATATTGCACAATTTTCTCTTCATTTGTAACGTATTGAGCCCATCATTCATGCCTTTCACTAGATTATCTAAGGCCACCCCCAAGATATCCTCAGTTGAGGATGCACAGAGGGATGTTCAGCTGGTTGATGATTATGTTGGGTCTCTTTATAGGAGATTGGCCAAAAGGGGTCTGCCTTTGTGAAAATTTCATGGATTAAAAACTGGAACCCAACCTTCCTTGTTGGGGTTTGTCTAGACTGTTTGGTAAGAAGTTTTCCTGAATAGGAATCATGTCTATCACAGGAAAAATTTGCATATTGGTCACACTTTGAGTTGAAAACTGTGAAAGCGTAACCATGATTCATTCCCATCTTTGAAAAATGTTTTGTGCCTCTTCCCTAGTAGGAAAAGCTCTCACAGGAGGTGGGTCAAGTGGATCTGTCATAGTTACATAGTTATATTGATGGCATGCACTCCATCAGTTTCAATCAAATTAAATACGGCAAAGACCAGTAACATAAAATTTTACTCACAACCAGAGGTAAAACCCCACTGTGAAACGTTTTGTTCCTCAATTGTCACCCTTGATGAGGATGCATTGGGGATTCAAATGTTTCATTAACTAAATCCTTTTTCTCTTTCCAAAGCTTTTTTGATGGCACTATCAATGTAGACCTTCAACAAAGCAATGCCAGAAGAAGGGGGGCTTGCCACTGTTCCCATGAAAAAAAATGCAATGGTATACTTGAGTATTCAATCCAACTTTCAATTGATCAAACAAAGTTTGATCAATTTTGAGTTGAGAAGAAATTGTTTTCAGATTTTAATATGATTTATGATTTGAGTTTTCACTTTAATTTCACTTGGGTTTCACTTTAATGTATCTTTGGGATCACTAGGTGTGAAACAACAGTCCAACAAAGTATGCATTAATCCCAAATTTGGGTTGAAAGAACCCAAGTGTGGTCCATGGGGTGCCCAAAATTCTGGAACAATTTCCGGGGAGTTTTGAACCCCCAAAAACGACTGATTTTAGCGGTGCATGGGGGTAAAGGGCTCAAATGAGCCATGTTTGGGGGTTACGCGGCTCCTACAAAACCCCCCCGGGGGCGCGGGTGTTTGAAACAGCTCTTTGTAGTCGTTCATTTGAGCGGTTTCAGGCCCTAAATGAAAACCACAGGGTTGGAGCCATGAATTTAACATCACCCTTTTATAAAATATAATTAAAAATACCCAATATGTCAAAAATAAGATAACTACTATTTCTAAATATCTTAAAATAATTTGAATATACAATAGTGAGACCTTCTAGACATCAATATCTCCATGACACGCTAAAGAAACTGACTATGTAAAAAAATTACACAAATTCCCATAGCTTATATTTTTAATTAATTATTTTAAGTAAATCAACAAAATTTTGAAAATAAGGAGTAAAATCAATATCATGGTTTTACCCCATCAGCTACTACATAATGAAAAACCATCTGAAATCAGATTAAACGTAGAAATACCTACCAAGAAAACTTCTTAAAATCCTGGGAATATTTACTAAGTATAATTAATTGAATAATAATCATGTGGATAGATTAGTGTTATTCACATGTCTAAACATCAATCAAAAGGTAAAATAATTCGCATACCCTGTTGAATTAGATGTTAACCCTGCTTCAGAACCAAGAAAACGTGGAAGGCTACCACTGGTTACCCTGCTAGCCTGAGAACTCGTCCCATTGAGCCCCTGTATCCCTCAGAAGGACAGAATTTGGACTCAAAAAGCTATAAATATGGAGCTCTTTTGAGGATATTGATACCCAGAGACCCAGTTATATTTATATCCAGAAACTGTGCCAAGGTAATCAAATACTTATAAGAGATAAGTAAGTGATTTATTGCTTTAGTCTGATTAATAATATACGTGCCCAAACCCTTTTTATCAATTTAAACTGCTGAACAACCTTTTTAACCCCAGTAATAGGTTTGACCCATTGGTGCACATCCTTAACAGGTACCTAATGGATTATATAATATAACAGTGAGTCTTATTATCCTTTTTCTATCGTGGCAGCTTGGTTAAAATGCCCTTCCACTCCACCATATATTATATATATATACATTATCTTTGGGAGATATATCCTTTAAGAATATAAATTAAAGGTTCCAAAGTAACCAGGTATACATGTTTTCAAAGCAAATTCCCTGAAGAGAGGGGTTGAAGATCCCCAACATTTTTGTGACCGCTCTATTAAATTATTAAATAATTGATTTATTAATATTGATGAATAATAGTCAACCATAACCACACCAATCAACCTTGCAATAGCTTTATCCATAAATTTTGCGGATTTTTGCTTCATTTATTGAATAATATATTTATTATTTATTCTATCACCTCTGGTAGCTAACGGATAGCAAGAGTCTTGGAATCCAGGAGGCTGACAAAGAATAATTGGATCATTCAACATGAAGCCCATCTTTGGTGAGTATTGCTTTCATTGATTAGATTTAGAAAATAAACAATATGTTAGTTTTGATCAAAAGAACAAAAATTGAAATTCCCCAATCAAATAACTGAGAACTTGCACAAGTTCTTAGGGGAGTTTTGGGATCTGGTTGGCAATGGGAATTGCGGATTTTGATTCATTGCAAAATAACTTGGGTACAATGACCATGGTTGGTTTAAAATATGAAATAGGATTATTGAAATATTGAGGAAAAATAAGAAATGCTATTCCAAGAGCCTTGGTGTCAGTAATAATTTTTGAAATATAAAAAGAAGACTTGATTCTAATTAAATAAATGAAAAGCTTTCCTCCTAAAAATGGCTTTCAAAGGTTGACATGGTTCAATTGATAGCTGATACTTATGGAAGACCAATATGTTTCATTTCATTGAATTTGTTGAGATCTCAACAGATTCCCGCACTGTGAGGAGACCCCCGGGGGGCTCCGGGGACGGTTTCTATTTCTTTTCTTGTTCTCTCTGTCTTTTTCTTGATGTCTTGGCTTCTCTGTTTTCCATGATTCTCCGGTCTCCTCCTTTCCTCACGTTTACTTCTCTTTCATCTTGTCTTGTCTGCTCTTCCTGAACCATCCGCTCATATGCCGCCATTTCTCCTCGTCAAATGTATTCTTTCCCTCATCCTTCTCCTTGTAGAATCTCCTCTCTTCAATCTTATCTCAGTCCTTCTCCTCGTCGAATCTCCTCTCATCAATCTGATCTCAGCCTTAGTCACGATCTCTGCCCAGTAAGACAACCCAACATCAATCACTCATCTACCAAGAGAATCTGACGATACTTCCACAGAACTGCTTCTTATAGTCTATCCATCTACTCTGAACATGTCCTTCTCGTCCTGATTAACTTGACCCTCTATCCTATCTGTCTGTGCTGTTGGTATCTGTTTTCTTTCTTTTTTTTTCTTCTTCATAGCTATGTTCTTCTCTTTTGAATTATGACTCTAAATCTGAAATACAGTCTGTTGGTTTAGTCCTCAAATTTATCTTGGAATTCTTATCACGGTTAAAAGCCAAAAGTCCCCTGAAAAACCAAAATTCTCAAGATGACCAAACCAACGGGAGCCACGGACTACTTTCATCAAGTTGCTCTGAAAGCTGCGGTTGACGCTATTCCTATTCTCAATGACAAAAACTATTCCATATGGAGGGATAAAATGCTCATGCTTTTCAACCTCAAGGACGTCAAGGACGCTATCACCAGTAATACAGGCCAAATGTCTATGAAGCAGGATCGAGATATTAGGGCCGTTCTTCTCTCAAAACTAGACAGTACTACGCAGGCCAACGTTGTCAACTCGGCAAACTTCAATTCATCTAAACTTCTCTGGGTCGATATAACCCGTAGGTTTGCATCATCTGAAACTGCCAATCGTGCCAGAATCTTCAACCACTTCCTTCACATCACTTTCAACAATCATTCCATTGAGGATTTTGTAACGGATACTAAGAAGACTCTAACTAGGATGCACAACATAGGAATAGAATTACCCAAAGATGTTCTTGCCTATCTAGTATTATTCAAATTTCCTCCAAGTCTCAAGAATCTCAAACAACAGATCATGCACGTGGAGAAGCTGATAACAATCAATGTTGTCCACAACCATCTAATTCAATACGATAACAAAAAAAAGCCCAACAAAAAGATTCTAAAACCACATCTACCCTCTCTCTAGTAACTACAAGACACCAGAATAATCGAGAGGATAAGAAGGTAAATATGTGATGCAAGGAGGGGTATCATGATCCAGGGGTATCATGATCCAAACGCCCCACACTCCGAATCCTCTTGCTTTCATCTGCATCCTCAAATAGCCCCTAGCTGGTGGATAGAACAGCAGAACAAATGGAGAAATAAAAAAAAGAAACCACAACCAACTATCAATTACCATGCTCTTCTGACTCTATGGATCAACGCCGACAACACTCCCAACCTCCTACTTGATTCCGGTGCCAACATTCACGTGTTCAACGACCGCAGATACTTCACCCATCTCCAACTTCAAGAAGAAAATGAAGTGATCAAAACCGGAAAGCTTGAAGCGAGTCTCAAGATTGTAGGGAATGGTACGGTAAGATTGGAATGGAAGGATTCTATAATCACTCTGGAAGACTGTGTCTTTGTCCCCAATATTTTAGTCAATCTCATTAGCCCCAGTCTTCTAGCAAAGAAAGAATGTTGTCTATCTCAAAACCGTGACGAGTTCTCCATCACCAAGAATGGGTCAATCATACTCAATGGATTAATTTGAGACAATCTCTTTGTAGTTGAGAAACCACAGTCCATTTGATCTAAAAATGTAATCAACCACATTGCTCAATACTCTTGAGATCCACCTTCTCCGCATCTTATCTCTGATGGACATCCACAAGACATATGGTCATGCCTCTGTCTCCACTCTTCGACCCATCTTAAAAGATCTCTTCAATTGTGAAGACTTATCACAATTCCAATGCGACGCTTGTGAACAAAGTAAGATGACATGCTCATCCTTTCCCACTGTTTCTACTTGATCCAATCTCCCACTTGAACGAATCCACCTTGATTTGGTTGGACCAATCTCCCCCCAATCCAAATCTGGCCATTGATACATGTTAACCCTAGTAGACAATCATTCCGGTTACCTTGCCGCTTTTCCTTTACACTCTAAGGATGAAACCACCAATACAATCATCAATGTAATGGAGATTGAATTCAAAAGACTCAAGTACTTCCCATCAGAGATCTATTCTGACAAAGGCTCCGAGTTCACTAATGCTACCTTAATGAATTCGCTAAAACCAAACATATCAAACTCATCACCTCTGAACCCTACCACTCGCAACACAACGGCCGTGCTGAGAGAGCAAATCAAACAATCGTTGAATCTGCTTGATCAACATTTTCTTGCTCTCAAGTGCCAAAAAACTATTGGAATGTCATCACGAGAAGCTGTTTCTTCGTGCTTAACCAGATACCAAGAGAAGGTAATCTTCTCTCTCCTTGGGAACTGATGTTCTGCAAGAAGCTTCCCACTAACTACTTGAGACCTGTAGGTTCTCCTCTGATCTACTTGGCCAATCGCATGCAAAAAGGTCGCAAGTTTGATGAAAAGGGACATGAAGGGATACTAGTTGGGTTCAATCCAACCTTTCACTCTTATCTCGTCCTTAACTCATTAGGTTCTATTTTTTAAACAAAGCACGTCACGTTCCTCAAGACTCATACAAGCAACTTTCCTCTTCTAGAGTCTGCTGGAACCAACATTTTCTCTCAATCTTTTCAAGGCTCCAACAAGTCCGATTTCTCCTCTCCCAACAAACAATTCACAGCTAGAGATCCTAACTGCGAATCCTCTGAATCGGACTCTCCTCAAGACAATTCCATCTCTCTTGATTCAGATTCTTCCAATCTTAAACCAGAACCCTCTCAGGTCCCATCTCCCGCTCCGACTAGCCCTGAAGTCTATCAACGACCAAAGCGTGAGACTCAAAAACCCCAACACTATGGTTTCCATCACTATTACAAACCTCCATCCTATAAGGCTGCTCGGAAATGTCCAGAATGGCCTAAGTGGGAGAAGGCGTCAAGAGAAGAATTGGAATCCATCGAATCACAAGAAATATGGGAAGAGTATTACGGTACTCCGGACAACATTCTAAAAACAACATGGGTCTTCAAAGTCAAGGAAAACTGCCACGGCAAACAGGTGAAGTACAAGGCAAGATTATGTGTACAAGGGTTTGATCAGGTTCAAGGCATTGATTACAATGAAACTTGGGCACCTACCGGAAAACTTGGCTCTCTACAAATCGCTCTTCTATACCGCTTGAAGGAGAAAATGACCTACACTCAATTTGATGTTAAAGGCGCTTTTCTCCATGCTCCTCTCAGCAAAACTGTTATTATTTGGACACCTGAAGGTTCGCTCAGGAAATCACCCTATCTCAAACTCAAAAAATTGTTATATGGTCTCAAAAAGTCTCCAAAGAATTGGTACAAAACACTGACCTTTTGGATCAAAGCTCAAGGATTCCAGGAATTGAGCAGCGACCCCTGCCTATATATCAATATTGACTTGAAAGAGATTCTCTACTTCCACGTAGATGATCTTATTCATGTGGGAAGGAACGACACTTTCAAATTTAATTTTCTGGAGAGGTTCAAAAACTCTTCTTGCCACCCGCCGAATACGATCCTTGGGATGCTGATGGAAGTAGACAACAATCAAGTTCTACTCAGTCAACCTAACCACATCAAGCAAGGTCTAGAAGGATTGGGCCTCTCAGACTGTAAAGACACCCACTCCCCACTCACTCAAAATCTCCACCTGGAACCAGCCACCGATGAAGATCACGAGGAGTGTACAAAACTTAATGTTAACTTTTGTTCATTTACTGGACTTCTTAATCATCTCGCTCAATATAATCGTCCCAACATTGCGTACGCGGTCTCGAATCTTGCTAGATTTAATACCAAGCCTGGCATGTCTCATTGGAGAGAAGCTCGTAAAGTCTGGAAATATCTCAAGACCACTAAGAATCTCAAGCTAATCCTCAACTACAATTGCAAAGAAGGGATAATCTCTAGTTACAGTGACGCGACATGGGGAGAAAACCCGTCCTTGAGAAAGTCTCAAACAGATTTTATCATTTTCCATTACGGTAGCCCCATAGTATGGAACTCTTCAAGACAAAGAAACTTTACTTACTCCTCAACAGAATCTGAGCTTAATGCTCTTCTTGATTGCTTTCTCGAACTCAAGTGGGTCACTCACTTAATGAGTGAAATCTATCAATCTCCAATTATCAAACCCACTATCTTCATTGATAACAAAGGATTAGACAATAAGATCAAATGATTCGGGTCCCACTCTAAATCACATCACATTGATATCAAAACAAAGGGACTAAGAGAAAACTATAACCAGTCTGAATACAACCTGTCACTCATCTCCACGGACAAGATGGTTGCTGACTCTTTGACAAAGGCCTCCAGCTGCAGCTCGCTCCAACTTCTCCAAAAATCCATTTTTGCCAGTCATTAATTAGCTAACTCTCATCTTCTCTACTCTCTCTGTTGTCCTACCAGTCACGAGGGGTGTTGAGATCTCAACAGATTCCCGCACTTTGAGGAGACCCCCGGGGGGCTCCGGGGACAGTTTCAATTTCTTTTCTTGTTCTCTCTGTCTTTTTCTTTGTGTCTTGGCTTCTCTGTTTTCCATGATTCTCCAGTCTCCTTCTTTCCTCACGTTTACTTCTCTTTCATCTTGTCTTGTCTGCTCTTCCTGAACCATCCGCTCATACGCGGCCATTTCTCCTTGTCAAATGTATTCTCGCCCTCATCCTTCTCCTCGTTGAATCTCCTCTCTTCAATCTTATCTCAGTCCTTCTCCTTGTCGAATCTCCTCTCATCAATCTGATCTCAGCCTTAGTCACAATCTCTGCCCGGTAAGACAACCCAACATCAATCACTCATCTACCAAGAGAATCTGACGATACTTCCACAGAACTGCTTCTTATAGTCTATCCATCTACTCTGAACATGTCCTTCTCGTCCTGATTAACTTGACCCTCTATCCTATCTGGCTGTGCTGTTGTTATCTGTTTTCTTTCTTTATTTTCATTCTTCATAGCTATGTTCTTCTCTTTTGAATTATGACTCTAACTCTGAAATACAGTCTGTTGGTTTAGTCCTCAAACTTATCTTGGAATTCTTATCAGAATTCATGTTGTACTTATCATCCTGTGAAAATGGGTTTAAAAGAAAAATCAGATGATATCCCCATTTTATTTGTCAACAATGATCATTGGGTTCATCTTGTAATTGAGGGAGAAATGATTCCAATCCCGCCCATTGTTTCAAAAACTGCTTCTTTGAATTAAAAAAAGGCTTCTGGTTGGGTTGATCATCTAAAACATCAACTGCAGTTGTATGACATGTTGAAAAAATCAATTTAATTTCATCATTTGGGTTTGGGTTCTGATGCTTATCTTGTACTTCTATTAATATGAAGGGTTATCAAATTTTGGGAATCATTGTTTTGAGTGTTTTGAGTTAAAATCAATATCTTGAGCGCTTTGAATGAGATTTATTTGTAAGTCAGTTCAACCTGTGTTGGGCTGATCCCATCATAAGGAGTATTTTTACTTCTTGTGATGGGATCAGCTTGAGACAAGGAAAAATTGTTTTTTTATTGCTGTTTTTAATTTAGGGCCTGTCCATTTAGGTGGACTTGTTAGAAGTCTCTTTTGTTTTTTTTAATTCAGGGCTATTTCATTGAGGTGGGCTTGATACAATTCTGACTCATTCAATCAGCTTGACACAAGATGACCTTGTATTTTTGGGCAATTGTACTTTAGGGCTGGTCCATAGACTTTCATTGTTGATTTAATTTTTGGTGTTTTTAATTTAGGGCTGGTTCATAGAATTTTTTTTTTTAATTATATGGGCTATGAATTAATGGCCCCAGAGTTGTGAAATTTTAAAACTTCATTTGATTTCTTTTTTTTCAAATTTTTTGATTTTTTCCTTTTTTTGGTGTTTTTGGTGTGTTTTTTTTTCTTGTTTTATTTTTGTTTGACCAATTTTGTATTTATTTTTATTTCTTTCATTTTGAATTTCTTGTCTTTTATTTTTAATTTCTTGATTTTAATTTCATTTAATTTAATTTTAATTTATTTTGTATTTTTGCTCAACACAAATGGGGTATAAATGAGTTGCATATGGTTGCAAATTTAACATTGCCCATTTGTTTTTTTTTGGTCTGGCATTATGGATGACAGCTCAATTTTTCCTTTGCTCCAGACAGCATTGAGATTTTTTATTTTTATTTTTATTTTTATTTTTATTTTTATTTTTATTTTTATTTTTATTTTTATTTTTATTTTTATTTTTATTTTTATTTTTATTTTTATTTTTATTTTTATTTTTATTTTTATTTTTATTTTTATTTTTATTTTTATTTTTATTTTTATTTTTATTTTTATTTTTATTTTTATTTTTATTTTTATTTTTATTTTTATTTTTATTTTTATTTTTATTTTTATTTTTATTTTTATTTTTATTTTTATTTTTATTTTTATTTTTATTTTTATTTTTATTTTTATTTTTATTTTTATTTTTATTTTTATTTTTATTTTTATTTTTATTTTTATTTTTATTTTTATTTTTATTTTTATTTTTATTTTTGTTTTTATTTTTTTTTTTGTTTTTATTTTTATTTTTATTTTTATTTTTATTTTTATTTTTATTTTTATTTTTATTTTTATTTTTATTTTTATTTTTATTTTTATTTTTATTTTTATTTTTATTTTTATTTTTATTTTTATTTTTATTTTTATTTTTATTTTTATTTTTATTTTTATTTTTATTTTTATTTTTATTTTTATTTATATTTATATTTATATTTATATTTATATTTTTATTTTTATTTTTATTTTTATTTTTATTTTTATTTTTATTTTTATTTTTATTTTTATTTTTATTTTTATTTTTATTTTTATTTTTATTCTTATTTTTTTTTTTATTTTGACTTTTATTTTTATTCTTATTTTTATTTTTATTTTTATTTATTTTTTTACTTTTTTGATTTCTGTGGATGACTTAAGAAACCTCTGTTAGATTGCTGATGTTGCTTCTCAAACACTAGCTCATCTCCACTAAAACCGTGTTTGTGAAACACCATCAAACGGTCAATTTTTTGATACTCACTGAAATGGTTTGCACTCCCATATAGTAGGGCAGGACCAAGAATTTCAGTTTGCAGAACCCAAACGTGGTCCAGGACTTTTTCCAAATTGTTTTCTGTGATTTTATTGATTTTTGGTTTTATTTCAATGTTGAGTGATTTTAATTTTAATTTTTTTTTGGACTGGAACAGTGGAAATTTTAGCCTAAGTTGTTGTCCACTGTTCCAGATGGCATTGAGATTTTTTTTTAAGATTTTTCTTAGATTTTTTTTTTGAATTTTTTTTTTTTGAATTTTTTTTTTGAATTTTTGAATTTTGAATTTTTTGAATTTTATTTGATTTTTTGGCTTTTTTGAATATGTTTTTTGTTTAATTGTAATTTGAATTTATTTCTTTCCTTCTTTCAACATGGTGGAAAACTAGAGTCAAGTTTTCCACCTTTCTTCAGGCATTTCCTGCATGCCTCCCTTATGGGCAGGGGGAGCCAGACAGGGGTCATTCTTGCAAAGACCAAATGTCAGTTTGATGGCAGAATTTGCCAAAGTTTTGAATTTTTCTTGCAATAAGAGGACGCAAAAAAATTTAAAATAAAATAAAAAATAAAAAATGTGAAAGAAAATCTAAATATATCTGTATTCCTGGGGGAGCTGGAGCAATTAGCCCTAGTTTTCCGCCATTTTAATGCGAAAAATAAAAAAACATAACACATAAAAAAAACATAACACATAAAAAAACATAACATAAAAAAAACATATTCAAAAAACCCAAAAAAATCACAAAAAATCACAAAAAAACCACAAAAAAAAATTCTAGAAAAATCCAAAAAAAATTCAGAAACAAATTTGGGTTCTGCAATCTGAAATTATTGGTCATGCCCTACTATATGGGAGTGCACACCGGTGCACTGAGCATCAAAAATTCAATGTTTGATGTTTTCCAAAAACAAGGTTTGTAGGGAGGATGAGCTTATGTTTGAGGACCAGCATCAACCTTCTAACAAGATTTTTTGAAGTCTTCCACCAAAATCCACAAATTCAAAAAAATAAAATAAAAAATAAGAAAAATGAAAAAATGAAAAATCAAAGATAAATAAAAAATAATAAAAACTAACAGGATTATTTTCCTCATGACCCTTACTTGTAAATACATGAGTATTTTATCCCCCCATGAAATCTTGCACGCATGGGCATTTCATTGGTCTGCATGGGTAACATATAATGGTTTTTTCAATGCAACCAAGGTGGAGTGGGAATGCCAATGGACCAGACTGGGCTCTTCCCGCTGAAATTTTGGTCCTGCCATACTCAATAGGATTGAAAAAAAGTGCAGTTAGTATCCTGAAATTGACTGTTTGATGATGCTTCACAAACAAGTTTTTTATTGAGGATGAGCTAGTTTTTCAGGAGAAACATCAAAATTCTAGAAAAGTTTTCACTCTCACCAGAATAAATCTTAAAAATACAAAAAACTTTCATTGTTGTTAAAAGAAATGACAATTAAAAGAAAAAAAGATATGATTGAAAAAAACTTCAATGAATACAACAAAAATCAAAGCAAAATAAGTTAAACATGAATTGAGAAAAAAAAGAAGCATAATAGAAGATGAGTTATTTTTTAAGAACCCCTGGCCAGTTTCAAAAATTTATTTGAGTACTGCTGCTGCTTGATTGTTTTTTTATATCTTTTTTTTGATATTTCCATGAAAAAAAAATAAAAGAAAAATTTATAAAAACAGTCTCAATACCAATATTTTTGTATGATGGGGCGCTTTAACAATTTTCACTGAAAAACTAATGATATTTTACCTATGTGTTTTTTGTTATGAAAATTTTAAGAAAATGATTACAAAGTTGAGACCACAGAGTTCACAACCACTTTTATTTTCACTTATTTTCATGGTAATAAATATTTTATGGGGTAAAATCTTTGATCAGAATGATTTTTTTTCAGTCTTTTGTTTATATTCTGATTACTTCAGAAGAAAGAAACTTTGATTCCTGATGTTAAAAAAAATATTGAAAAGGATGTGTGTCAGCTCTCTGATAGCAGGAAAGTTTAAGTCCTTTAGCTACAGAGAGTGATGAAGCAATGGAATAATAATATTCCCAAGAATAAACATGAAAAGGCTCAAATGATAATATGCAAGGTTTTTTTGGTTTGGTTAAAAGTTGTTTAAATATGTTATAAAAGAGGGGCCAAATTATTTTACTGCTGGGGATCTTTACAAAAAAAAATCTCTCTTCAAGGGGCCACCTTGGGAGTGTAAACACCTGGAATAATGGTGGGAGCCTTTTAAGACACTATCCATTTGGTTTGTCTGGGAAAAAAACACTTAGGCCAAGGCAGGAAGGAGTTAACTCACTTTTTGAGCAATAATTCACAAAAAGCCTTGACAGATTCAGATAAAAGGTTTCAGAGCAGAGATGGCTTTGATTGGTTGACTGAAATTCACTGGATCAATAATGGTTTCAGAAATGATTTTAATATATATCAGACTGAGCCATATATCACTTGCTTATATCATATAAGAACCTGATCACGGATTTCAAACAGTCTGGAAAACAATTCATAAATTTCTAGGTAACTGGGGAACAATAAGCCAAAGAAGGTCTGTATAAATACCTCTTTTGGAAGAAAAGGAGCCTTTTCAGGGCACATAGAAAGGCTAAGGCTCAAGGGCGAAGGCTAGTAAGCAAGCCAGGTCATGTATTTCATTTTCTCAAGGTTCTTTCAATAAGATTGTTTCATATCTGCTAGATTTCTGCATGTTTTTAGCTGCAGGATCTGTAAATATGCTAATTTTTCATTTTAATCATTCTGCAATTATATTTCATTTGTAATATTGTTATTTCAAGAAAGTGATTGGAAGTGGATGTTTATTGATGGTCCATCAACGTCTGATTATTCTGATAATTTTTAATATTTTTTATTACCAATAATTGATATTTTTTGTCATCTTTCAATGTCTGAATCAGTCTTGTTGTGATAGTTCTCAAATTTTGTTTCTTAATTAAAAATAATTCAAAATTTTTTTATGTAACAATTTGATTTAATTTTTTGAACTATTTACCATGCATGGTCTATCCTTCCTTGTTTTAGCTATTAGTGGCTGTATGTTTTGTCAGTTTTTCCACAACACACCTTGATGCATGGACCAGTCAATTAATCTGTGCACAGGGTAGGATATGCTGCGTGCTCGAATTTTGCACGCGTGAGACTGACATTCTGATGCGTACAGGACTAAGCAGATGCGCAGGGACTTTGGGAAGGAATTGTGAAAAAACACATTTCATTGTTGAACTCCCAAAATATACACAACACCTCAGTTTTGACTGAGATTTAGGTGTGAAACCCATACATGACAAAATGTGTGAAATATTAGATTGGCCAAAAAGTGCCATAGTGGTGCCTTGACCTTTTGGTAAATTCTTGTTTAATTATATGAAATATGAAGAAGCAATAATTCAAGGCTGGGGTCAGTGAGTGACCCTAACTAATTTTGGGTGGAGAAACCATTTTGTTTCAAATATTTGTGGATTTCATACTCAATTTTAGTTTATAAATTATTTTAGTGATTTATTTTATTTTATTTATTTTTTTTTTAGTTATTTATCTAATTGTTTTGTTATTTATTTTATTTTATTTATTTATTTATTTATTTTATTTATTTATTTTATTTAGTTATTTTATTTTGGTTATTCTTATCATTTTGGTTATTTATTTTATTTTTGTTATTTATTTTATTTTATTCTATTTTTTATTTTATTTTTTTCTACTTTGACAGTTTGCTGTTTTTTAAATAGAAAGCTGAAGTTACCCCACTCCAAGAAATGTCTATATCTGAAATAATTTCTGTTTGGGTATATTTTTTTTTCTGGAGCTGTAATTAATCAGGTGTATAGGTCCATCTGGAATGTGATTTTGAGGAAACCATTCATGTTTATCATCTTATTGTTCTTGATATCTGACTTGGTCATTTCTAACATCTTTTCCTTGGATCCTTTTTTTTATATTTGAAGATCTTGCTAACTTTACCTTTGAGGATTGCGCTAACTTTATCTTTGTCTTTATCATGATTTTCTTCAACCAGTATTTCTGGTGAGGAGGTCTTTTTTCCTTCTCTAGGGTGGAAGTGTTTGATAAGAATTCCTGGGAAGACTTGATACGTCCTAGATAGTTCATCGCTCAGTTATCACTTCAACAGAATTTTACCATGGAGCTTGTTGATTGTCAAGGCTCAAACAAATTCAGGGCTAAGTTTCCTATTCCCAGCTATGTTATTGAGGTTAGTGGTATAAACTAGGACTTGATCTCCAAACTTGAAATCTGGTTCCTTGTGTGTTTCATCTCATCTCTGTTGGTTTTATTCAACTGCATCCTGAACACAATTTTCAGCATGCTGATTAGCCAGATCTATCATTTTTTTGAAATCAATAGATGTTTGGTGTATATTGGTTAACTGTTTGTTGAGGTTATCCTTGGGTAACTTAGGAATCAATCATCTTTCCAGTATGTAAGGGGATTCCTTAGTAGTGGAATGCTTGCTGCTGTTATATGCCATTTTCAAAGCCATTAGGAGGTTAACCCAATTCTGGAAGTATCCATCAGAATTCTTGCATTCCAGACCAAAGCAACAGAATATTATGAGCATTTCTTCCAAATTTTGGATGATCCTTTGAGCTAATTCATCTATGTGAGGGTCATAGGATGTAGAGAAAGATAAAGTAGTTCCTAGCATATCATGGAGATTTTGATGGAATTCAGAGGTCAACTTAGGGTCCCTATCACTTATAATAATTTTGGGAGCTCCTAATCAATAATGAGCCTGTTCCAAAAGAGAAATGCTACTTCCATAGCTGTGTCTTCCTTTTGGTTAGGTAGGAAATTAGCTTTCTTGGAATAAATTTCTATTTTGACTGGGACTTCTGTGTGGGAATAAGCTCCTCCAGGGGGAAATCCAGTTAAAAAGTCCATGTTTTTTATTTCCCATCTTTTCCAGGTTTCAGAAATCTTTTGAAGGAGGCCAAACCTCTTTCCATTAGTCCTATTAAATTTCTGGAAAGTTTCACAAGTAGAGACATACTTGATAGTTTAGTCTCTCCAATTACTCCACCAGGCATTTTTTTTGACTTTATCTAAGGTCCTGTAAGCAGATAAAAGACAAGAGGAACAAATATCATGAAAAACAGCAAAGAATTTTTCAATATTTTCCTCATTATTCAGGATTATGAAACTAGAGTTTTGATGCCTATAATATAGTAGACCGTCCCTTATTGTAAATATTCCAGCTTTCTAAGGTTTCAGAAGATTTTTAGGTAAACTCTTAACTAGTTCAGATGGGGGTGAAGTACTTTCCATGATAGAAATTAGAGTTTTAATATCCAAGTAATAAGCTTCCTTGATTGATTTGAACAGAGATTCATCAAGTTCACAGATGTAAATTCCTAAAAAGGGAGCTTCAGTGTATAACATTTTAATGTTCATTATGGGGAATATATCATGTTATTCTGGATCATGAGCAGGATTTCTGGGGTGTTTTGTTGAAGCATTCATACTCAAGCTGTCAGAATCTTGATGTTTAATCCTAGCTTAGTGGACTATAGTAATTTGTCCTCTATATTGTTGTATGGCTATCTGCCATCTTAAAATATGCCTACTGGGAGTCTTCATATTCATGAGAGTCCTGAAATCATTACAGTAAGTAAATAACAAAAAGATGGTAACTTCTAAGTAATATTGGAGTTTCTCCAATGCCCAGAACAGAGGAAGACATTCCATTGGGCAGCGCCATATCTGTTTTCCGTATCTTTAACTTTCCTGGATATGAAGAGTATAGGATTCTCCACTGTTTTATCATCTTCCATTACTTCCTGGTGTAAAGCAGCTTCTAGAACTTCCATACTAGCATCTATTTGTAGCTTGAAGGGTTTGGTGTATTATGGTTTATTCAACAGTGGTGCAGTAGTCATAGCTATTTTGAGTACCTCATAGCCTTTCATGAGTCATCTAAAATAATGTGTTGTTTTTGAAGATTTCATACAAAAACTTGGTGAGTACAGCAAAATTATGGATTTAATTCCTTTAGTAGCTGCAAAAGATGACAAAAGACAGAATTTTTGTCAGCTCTCTGATAAAAGGTGTTGAGATTCCAATCCACGCACTCACCTCTTCTCCCGCGCCCCAATAAGCTACCAGGGACCCGGTCTTCACCTCTATACTGTTTGCGGCTTGGCTGTTCTCTTTCCTTCTATTCTGTGCGCTTCTTCTATCTTATCTCCGTTTCTCATTTTCTCTCATCTTCTCCATCTCATCTCTGTACTTCAAGATCCTCAACTCTCATTCTTGCCTTCAACCTTGCACTCGCCTCCAACTTCAACCTTGCACATGCCTTCAACCTTGCACTCAAACACCACTCAAGATCCCAACCTCTCTTGCTTGCTCTGCTATTCCTGCCTGGTAAGGCTCCTCTCCTTTGAATTCTCAACCATGTTCTCAACTCAATCCAGGAACCTCTTCAACTAGTCTTCGCTCAAGTTCCTAGAAACATCTACCACAAATTATGCCATCACCTTCTCACTCTATCTATTGGCTTTAGGCATAGGACCTCCCTTTTCTCATCATCTATTATTTCATTCTCATCCTTCTTTCTTATTCTGTTTCTCATAACGCTTGTGTCTCTTAGTCGGCTGGTTCTATGCCATAATGAAATTCAGTTTATCTTATCATGGTTAAAAGCAAAAAACCGACGACCTAACCTACGAACAATGAACAAACCAGCTGGAGCCGCCAACTACTTTCATCAGGTGGCTCTCAAAGCTTTGGTTGATGCAATACCTCCCCTAAATGAAGAAAATTATTCAATATGGCGGGATAAAATGTCAATGTTATTCAAACTCAAGGAAATCAAAGATTCTATCACCCAAAACGCTGGCAAGATGTCTGTCAAGCAAGACAGCAAAATCAGAGCGATTATACTCTTGAAACTAGATAGCACAAGGCATGCAAATGTTGTCAACTCGATCAACATAAACTCTTCCAAGTTACTTTGGGCCAAAATTACTCGGAGATTCGCGTCGTCTGAGATGGAAAATAGAGCTCGGGTTTTCAACCATTTCCTCCATTCTGTCTTCAGCAAGCACGCTGTCAAAGGTTTTGTCACTGAGATGCGGAAATCCATTACTCAAATGGCCGATGTAGGTATAGAACTGCCTAAGGACATCCTTGCCTACCTTCTACTCTTCAAATTTCTGCCAATTCTTGAGAATCTCAAACCGGAAATCATGCACATAGAAAAATCTCTGACATTCAATGTGGTCTTCAACCACCTTATTCAATACAATAGCAAAAGAATGGCTCAGACCAAGACAAACAAACCCTCTACCAATCTCTCTCTAGTATCAACTAAGTCAAGATCTAATACAGATGAAAAGAAATACAAGATCAAATGCAAAGAAGGGTACCATGATCCCAATGCGCCACACCCCAAATCATCATGCTTTCACCTACATCCCCAAGTCGCTCCGGAATGGTGGATTGAACAACAAAATGAATAGAAGAATAAAACCAAGAGGAATCCTATGATCAACTACCACGCATTATTTACGCTCTGGATCAAATCAAATAGTACTCTTAATCGGATACTGGACTCTGGAGCAAATGTGCACATTTTCAACAATTTGAAATTCTTTTCATCAATTAATCTCAAAGAAGAACTAGAGGAGATCAAAACTGGAAAACTCAAGGCAAATCTCAAATTTTGAGGGACAGGAACTTTTTGACTAGAATGGAAGGACTCAATTGTTACACTCAAAGGTTGCGTATACATCCCCAACATTGTTGTTAATCTAATCAGCCCTGGCCTTCTGGCCCAGAGAGGATGCACTCTCACTCAAAAACAAGACATTTTCTTGGTCACCCAAGGAGATCAAATTTTCCTCAAAGGTCTAATCCGCAATTGCCTGTTTGTCATAGAGAAACCTTGAACTGCGGGCCAAGGCCATATGGTGAACTTATTGAATCAACTTTCCATCCCATCGCAGCAAGAATCACCTTCTCTAATGGAAATTCACAAAATGTACGGTCACGCATCTGTCTCCTCCCTGAAACCTCTCTTAAAATATCTTTTCACCAAAAAAGAGCTCACCAGATTCCAATTCAATAGTTGTGTGAGAAGTGAAATCACTTGATCACCATTCTCCAATGTATCCCTGCCGCAAAACCTCTGGAGCAGATGCACTTAGATTTGATTGGCCCCATCACTCCTCAATCCAAAGCTGGCCACCATTACATCCTTACTCTGGTTGACAACTTCTCCGGCTATCTTGCATCATTTCCAAATGGCTCCAAGGACAAAACACCTGAAAATATTATCAAGATACTCAAAACAGAACACAATCAATTAGGATTGACCAATCAGAGGTATTTTCAGACAAGGGAACCAAATTCACCAATTTGAAATTCAAGAACTTTGCTAAAACCAAACATATTAAGCTACAAACCTCCGAACCATATCACTTGCAGCACAATGGACAAGCAGGAAGAGCAAATAGGAAAATAATTCAATCAGCCGGCGCTACTTTCTCTCCCTTGCAACTACCTAAAAATTATTGGCATGTTGTAACAAGGAGCTGTTGCTTTATGCTCAATCAGATCCCAAGAGAAGGTAAACACCTGTCTCCCTGGGAACTCATGTTTTGTAATAATCTCCCTGCTAACTACCTGAAACCCGTAGGTTCCGCTGTAATATACCTCGCAAACCACGTCCAGAAAGGCAGAAAATTTGACAAAAAAGGACTAGAAGGCATCCTAGTCGGGTTCAACCCTACCTTTCACTCATACCTCATCCTCAACTCTCTAGGCGGTATTGTAGAAACTAAACATGTCAAATTCCTCAAGTCCCAATTCAACAAATTCCCGCTCCTTGAATCTCAAGGCCTTGACATATTTTTGTAAGCCAACCTAAACTCCAATGACACTGACTTCTCCTCACAGGATAAGCAGTACCTACCCAGAGAGACCGGCCCAGATCACTCAGATTCAAACTCTGACGTCAAAGACATAGAGCTTCCTTCTTCCCCTTCTCCTCCTCCAAAATTCCCTCTACTGCTCCAAAATCAACCACTTCTGACCTCTATACCCATCCCAGACAAGAAACTCAAAATCCCCAGAGGTACGGGTTCCATCATTACTACAAACCACCATCTTACCAAGCAGCACACACATGCCCAGAATTGCCAAAGTTGAAGAAAGCTTCCAAAGATGACTTGAATTCCATAGAATCTCAGGAAGTTTGGGAAGATTATACAATAATCCAAATAATGTCCTGAACACAACATGGGTATACAAGATCAAAGAGAACTGTCACGGTGAACCCCTGAAATATAAAGCTAGGTTGTGCGTTCAGGGCTTTGATCAGATTCATGGCGTTGACTTTGAAGAAACCTGGGCACCTACCGGTAAACTCGGCTCCCTACGGCTTGCACTTCTCTATGGCCTGAAGAACAAGACAACATTCACCCAGTTTGACATAAAAGGGGCGTTTCTCCATGCCCCCTTGAATGAAATGGTGATAATCAAAACTCCCAAAGGGTCACACAGAAAGTAACCATACTTGAAACTAAAAAGATTGCTATACGGTCTCCTACAGTTTCCTAAGAACTGGTACAAAACACTCACAACTTGGATCAAGTCTCAAGGATTCCACAAGTTGACGAGCAACCCTTGTCTCTATCTCAACTCCAATTTGCAAGAAATCCTGTATTTCCACGTTGACAACCTTATCCATTTTGGAAGGTCAAATTCATTTGCTGACGGGTTCTTGAACCAATTTCCCAATTCCTCATGCCATCCACCTAACACAATCCTTGGTATGCTTATGGAGTTTAAAGAAGACACCATCCTCTTAAGTCAACCAATCCACATAGACCGGGGATTGAAAGAACTTGGACTCGCAGATTGCAAGGATAAAAACTTGCCGCTACCCCAGAATCTGCATCTCAAACCTGCAATAGACAAGGACCACGCTGAATTCTGTCAATTAAATATCAACTACCACTCCACCACAGGACTTCCCAATCCCTTATCTCAATACACTCGCCCAGATATTTATTTCACTGTATCTAGCCTCGCAAGGTAAAACACCAAGCCTGGAATGGCTCACTGGAGAGAAGTGCAAAAAGTTTGGAAATACCTCAAAACCACCAGAAATCTCAAATTGATTATCAAATTTGATCCTTCCCAAAAGATGATCTCTAGCTACAGTGACGCCACATGGGGCAATGATCCGATCTTTCAAAAATCACAAACTGGATATGTCATTTTTCACTATCACAGCCCTATTTTATGGAATTCATAAAGACAAAGGAACATCACCTACTCTTCTACGGAATCTGAGCTCAACGCACTCCTCAACTGCTTTTGGAATCAAAATGGATTGCTCATCTAGTCAGTGAAATATACCGCGTTTCCAACATAAAACCACTAATCTACATAGATAATAAAGGCTTAGAGGATAAAATAAAGAAATTTGGCTTGCACTCCAAATAAAAACACATCAACATCAAAACAAAAGGATTACAAGAAGACTTCAATCTCTCCATGTTTGATCTCATTCTAATCATGACTGAAGAAATGATAGCCAATTCACTAACCAAAGCATCATCTATCAACTCCATTAAGCGCCTAAAGAAAAAGGTCTTTGCAGAATCTTCCCACAAATATTACTTTGTTTCCCCGCTTCCCAGTCACAAGGGGTGTTCAGATTCCAATCCGCGCACTCACGTCTTCTCCCGCGCCTCGATAAGCTACCGGGGACCAAGTCTTCACCTCTATACTGTTTCCGGCTCAGCTGTTCTCTTTCCTTCTATTCTGTGTTCTTCTTCTATCTTTTCTCCATTTCTCATTTTCTCTCATCTTCTCCATCTCATCTCTGTATTTCAAGATCCTCAACTCTCATACTCGCCTTCAACCTTGCACTTTCCTTCAACCTTGCACTCGCCTCCAACTTCAACCTTGCACACGCCTTCAACCTTGCACTCAAACACCACTCAAGATCCCAACCTCTCTTTCTCGCTCTGCTATTCCTACTTGGTAAGGCTCCTCTCCTTTGAATTCTCAACCATGTTCTAAACTCAATCCAGGAACCTCTTCAACTAGTCTTCGCTCAAGTTCCCAGAAACATTTACCACAAATTACGCCATCACCTTCTCACTCTATCCGTTGGCTTCAGGCGTAGGGCCTCCCTTTTCTCATCATCTATTATTTTATTCTCATCCTTCTTTCTTATTCTGTTTCTCATAACGCTTGTGTCTATTAGTCCGCTGCTTCTATGCCATAAAGAAATTCAGTTTATCTTATCAACAGGAACCTTGCAGTCTATTATCTACAGAGAGTGATAAAGTATTGGAATAATAATATTCCCCAGAATAAACACATAAAACGCTCAAATAATAAATATTTTAAGAGCTAGTGCAAGGTTTAAATGATTTTCTAAAATGGTTTTCAATACTTTATAAACAAGGGGCCACAGTATTATACTACTGGGGATCTGTACAGATATGCAAATTCTCTTCAAGGGGCCTCCTTGGGCACTTTAAAAACCTTGTAATAATTGAGGGTGCCTTTTAAGGACTTATACACCTTTATGACCAGTCAAAAAGCACTCAGGCCAATGCAGGAAGGAAGTTACTCACTTTGAGAAACAATCCACAGAAGATACTGCACAGATTCAGATAAAGGGTTTCAGAGCAGACGGGGTTGATTGCTTTAATGAACTACAATGAATCAGGGTGATGGTTTTTGGAAATAATAATAATAATTCAGACTAAGTCATAAATAACTTGCTTATATCTTTATAAGCACTTTATCAAAAATAACACCGCGTCTGATTTATAATAAATTAATTACAGGTAATCTGCGGAAAAATAGTCAAAATAAGGTCTGTATAAATACCTTGCTTGGGTTTACAAGAGCCTTCCCAGGGCGTGTAGAGAGGGAAAGAATCAAGGGCTAAGGCTAGTAAGCAAGCCAGGGCAGAATTTGAATGTAAGAAAGGTTTTTTAAATCTGCTTCCCTCAGATCTACTGTCTTTCTGCATATTTTTAGCTGCAGGATCTGTTAATATGTTGATTTTTTAATATGATCACTCTGCATTGCTATTTTATTTTTACTATTAGTGTTGGACTAAAGTGATAAGAGGTGGATTTTTATTAATTTTTCATTCCTCTTTGATCATGATGACAATTTTTAATAATTTTTACAACCAATCCTTGACCTGCGTTGTGGTCTTCAAAGATTAGGATCAGTCCTTAGTGTTGTGATTCTTAATATTTGATTTTTAATTTAAAATAATTTAAAATTAGGTAATTAATAATTTTATAAAAGTTTTGATGTTTTTGGAACATTTTTAATGCATATTTCACCAGATGAAATTCACAATGTGGAACCTAAAGGGTTGTAGCTGTTAGTAGCAGTACCCTCTATCAGGTTGACCATGGCAGATCCTGGAGCCTGCATCAGTCAATAAAAATGCGTGAAGGGTAATATTAACTGAGTGCGTGGCAGGATCTGCTGCATGTGAGAGTTTTGAACATGGTAATCTGATGGTTACAGGGTAAGGCTGATGTGGAGAGGCTGTGTAGGGATGTGGGGCTGCGTGCGGGAATTGTGAAAAAACACATTTCCACATTTAACTCCTCAAATATACACAACACTTCAGTTTTGACTTAATTTTAGGTCTGAAAGCTATATGTGAGAAGGTGTGTGTAATATTAAATTGGCCAAAAGGTCTCATAGTAGTGCTGTGCCATTTTGGTCATTTTTCATTTAATTATTTATTCTATGAAGGAGTAACATTTCAAGGGTGGGGTCAGTGAGTTACCCTACCTAATTTTGGGTGGAGAATCCATTTCTGAATTAATATTTATGGATTTAAAACTCCTTCTGTTTTATTTATGATTCTGTCATTTTATTTATCTTTTTCTACTTTTACAGGTTGCCCTGTATTAAGTAGCAAGCTGACAAGTTCAGTTTTGTTTTGGGGAATGGGTCCGTTCATTAAAGCTGCTATTTTACTTTAATCAGCAGTTAGATTTAATACAGACACTATATGTGCAAAAGCTTTGAGTTCCCCACATTAAAATTACAATTTTTCATAGATAACTTTATCCCTACTGCAGAGACTGTTTTCAGGACTAGTCTTACTTTTTCCATGTGAGTGGTCCAGTCATTGGGTAGATAAAAATTTTTAAATATATACCATCATCCATCCTTGTATGATGAATAGTCCTAATACTGTATTAAAAATTTTTTGGAAGTGGTAAGGGGTTTTTTTTATACCAAAAGGCACCCTTAGATACTTGTATATACCTAAGTGACAAAATAATCATGAATTCCTACTTTCAGGGCTGATAGGTATTTGGCAAAATGCTTTGAGAATATTTATGGTGGTGATAAAATTGGGTTTTGAAAGTTTATGGAGAGCATGGTAAATACTTGGGATAGGATAGTAAACAGCTTGGGTATAGTTATTAAGCATCATAAAGTCTCCAACCATTCTTGACTTATCATTGTGTCAAGATATGATCACTGGTGTGGTAATATGAACTTGTTCATTGCGTCCTACTTTCCTTAAAACTTGTAGGCCAATCAGTTACTGGATCTGAGATTCAAGAAAAAACCCTAGATTTTGGACTAGAAGGGTAAGCAGGTCTCCTCAGGTTGGTAGGGTAAGGAGTTTTAATGGTTAATGTCATAATTGTATCATTCCCTTTTATATGACCAATTGGGTGGTCCTTGGTACAAAAAGAATTCTGGTTTTCCAAGAAAACTTGAAGGATGTCCCATTTTTGATTCTCACTGATCTGGGAATTAAAGGGTGCTTGAGAAAAATAATCTTGTTTAAAATTCTCCAAGTGTTTCTCATAAGTAGATTCAGAAGCTCTGGCATTAATATTACATATTTGGAACTTCTTTTTTCAATCTCATCCTACTGTGAAGTATCATCTAACTTTGTTCTGGAACAAATATAATCCATACAGGCGGAGGGAATCATTTTCTAAAATAAATTAATCACATAGTCCATTATGAAGTATGAAAAAATCAATTTTCAATTTGAGTGATACTTTATTATGAGTGAGTATGATACCTATCTGAGGTCCATACTCCAATAGCAGAAAGGGAAGATTTACAGCTTCTGAACTTAGCCTGAGGAACTAGTAACAAGTTTAACTTCCAATTTGGATATTTTTTTCCAATCAGATGATCCAACACAAGAGCAGAAAGCTCCACTATCCAGGATTAACCTTACTGGGGAATCCTGCATTAAACCAGTTGCATAGAAAGCTTTACCAGAAGTTTTGCCTTTACTGGAAGAGGGATTAAGAGTGAGGGTTTTAGCTTCAAAAATATGCTGAATATTCATGCTTGGATTCCATTGTTTAGGTATGTTGGAATCTTCATTGACAGGGTTCATTTCCAGGGAAGATTCTATATTTCCTAGAATAACATTGATGGGTTTGTTAAAATAAATTCACATTGATAAATTGATCCATCAGTTTCATCAAATTGGGTATCAGGGTTATCATCATACTCTTCTCCTTCTATAGGGTTGATGCTCCTGGGTTGAGGACAACCAGCCCTTAAATTTCCTGTCTGGTTACCATTCCAGCATACCTTTTCTTTTTTTTCTGAAGTCTAATTTAATTCCAAGTTGGTTGGATTAGGGGTAGAAGAATCCTTAGTTTCAATATTTTATTCTTTGTTCCTAATATTCTGGTACCTAGATTTGTTAATTTTCTTGTAAATACCATTCATGTCACTGCTTTCTTGCAATACACCAATCAGTGTGGAAAGTTCAGAGTTCATGGGCATCCTGCACTTTACACTGTGATTAAGATGTCCTGGAAATAGGTTGAGACATATTTTGTTTAATTAATCCTTATCAGCATTAGGGTAACAAGAATCCAGCCTCCTTTTCTGATCAAGACACCACTTGTGGTGTTTGTCCTTTGATGGGTCAAACTGGGATGTTTCAAAGATTTTCATCATTTTCCTCTTCCATATTCTAGTTTAAGCTGTTGTTTGATTAACTATTTCCAAGAGCCCCAAGATGAAGATCCTAATTCTTCTCTTTTGTTGATGAACCAGTCTAAGGCTACTCCTTCAAATAACCTGGGTAGTCCTACCACAGCAATGATATCAGGGAGTTCATAAGAAGCAAGGGTGTAATAAACAAGATTAATGAAACTGAAATTTTTATACTGTCCTCCTGCTGAGAACCTAGGCCATTCAGTAATGGGAGGAAGCAATTTCAAAGCTTTGTCTACTTTGGGTGTAGGGCTGGGCCTATATGACTCATTCCTGGCTGTTCCTGATCTGGGAAGAACACTGGGAGTAACATTTAACCTAGTTGGTCTTGATTCTTCCAAGTTAATAACTGGAGGGTTAGTCAAATTGATTCTGAAATCTCTAACATCATTTTACTCATACCTAATTAAAAATCAAGTTTGCTGCCTAGTAAGTCTATTTTATTGATCAAGTGGGTGGAAGGAGTATGTATTATTATTTTAACTACTTCTATAATACTTTCAACTGACAGAAGTTTTTCTTCTTGGATGGTGGAATAGTTAATTTCAATCTATTTTATAAGAGTTATTTTTTTCAAGCTCATAGAGTCTTTTGATTGCTTTAATTCCAACTAATTAATCCTTGTTTTATTGGATTGGGTTTGGAGAACTTTGTTAATTTTCAAATTTAATTTATCCAATTGCTCATACATGTTATCCAAATTTCTTCTTAACACTTTGAAATTATGACACACATTCACAAAAAAGGTATTGAAAGTAGTTTCATCTAGTTTTGATAAACTTTCTTCCATTTCGGGGCTAAGGATATTATGTTTTCCCAATATTTGGGCTTCCTTAATTTCTGATGAGCTGAGGACTTCTTCTTTTGGGGTTCCTTTCTCTTTAAGGAAGCTAATTTATCCCAGGGATTCCAGCTCTTCACATAATGATATACTTCTTTCTTTGGGATTAATTTTTGAAGAGCAATCTGAGACCTATTTTCAAGAAAGATTTCTTTTCTCATAGCTGGCTAACCTTCCTGGGTCTGGGCCAGCTTGAAATTCTCCCATTATCCTACGTTCTCTTTCACTAATTCCTTGATATTTTCCTCCTTGGCTGGTTCCTGCCGGGGTGGCATAGGTGGAGCATTATCCCCCAGGGATGAGTGGTGGGGCAAGGGATGACTATCCAACATTTATTTGGTTAAGTTGGTGGCTGTGGTTGTTGCCATTATCTTCTGTGAAACTTGGGTCCCTTTTTTGAGCTCGCTCATTGTGCTTGCCACTGGCATCATTGCGTGCATGGGGTACTTGGGGAAGATATCTATATGATGGGGATATACTGCTTGCACAGGTGTTGCACATATTTTGGAACATTGCACAAAAAATATATATAATCTAAAATTTTGAAAAAGGTAAAAAAAAATATATATATAAAATAATAATTCTCCATTATATTCATTTTTTAATAATTTTTTAAAGGTTTAAAAACTTACTTATAGTTAAGTTCAAGGGTAATAGTACTTGATTGTGGTCATTGCCATCCTTAGGAGGTATTCCACTGGGGTCCTTGTGAGTAACAATTAAATTTTGGTATAAATCTAAAGAAAATAACTCTGAGGCCTTGTCAAGCAGGTCCTGCTCAATCAAATCCTTAAATTCAAACGTGGAGTTCACTAGAAAAATGATAAAGAAAATATAGGTTTTATATATTTTTCTTCATTTTTTTGTGATTTTTATAATTTTTATAAAAAAAAAAATTTAATACTCACTTTTATGATTTTTCTTTTTATTTCTCTTACTGTAGGTAGAGAGTTTTTTTGTTATGTTTTCAAATTTTTGTGCTTCCTTAAAAAATAATTGAAATTGATAATTCTTTCTATTTCAATCTCCTTTTCCTTTGTGAGTTTTTGTTGTTAAAAAAGAAGCTTTTCCTGTTGTTTCTCAGGAGAAATAATAATGGGCAAAATATGGCGGAATTTTTCTTCCTTTTTCTTTTTAAGAAGATTTGAATGATAAATAATTAACTCCATGTTGGTATTGAGATCCACTCGAAAAAATACAAAATAAAAAAAATATTTATAATAAGCATTTTTATTGATTTTCAGGGATAAATTTCCTGGTCCAAGGAATAACTAATTTAAAATTAATAATTTAGGGATATTTCCTGGACAGACCCTCAGTTTTTAGATCTCTGATACCAGGAAACTTGCAGACCTTTAGCTGCAGAGATTGATGAAGTAATGGAATGATAATATCCCCAAAAATAAACACATAAGAAGCCCAAATAATAAATATGTTAATAGCTAATGCAAGGTTTAATTGGTTTGGTTAAATTTTTTTATATATGATATGAAAAGGAGGCCACATTATTATACCACTGGAAATTTTGACAGAAAAAAACCTCTCTTCAAGGGGCCAGCTTGGGCAGTGCAAAAACCTTGGAATAATAGTGGGAGACTTTCAAGGAACTATCCAGCTGGTGTAGCCAGGAAAACAGCACTCAAGCCAAGGAAGGAATGAATTAAATCTATTTTTGAGCAATAACTCACAGAAATCCTGTATATATTCAGATAAAGGGTTTCAGAGCAGAGATGGGGTTGATTGATTGACTAAACTTCACTGGATCAATAATAGTTTCAGAAATAATTTTATTATATATCAGACTGGGCCATAAATCACTGGCTTATCTCATATAAGCAACTTATCACAGATTGCAAATATTCTTGACAAAAATTCATAAATTTTTAGTTAACTGGGGAACAATAAACCAAAGAAGGTCTGTATAAATAAGTTTTTTTGGGTTAAAAAGAGTCTCCTCAGGGCACATAAAGAGGTTAAGGCTCAAGGTATAACGCCCCTTAAGTCAGCCAGGGAAAGATTTTCACTTACTCAATTTTATTTCAAGAATGTGATCTCAGATCTGCTAGAGTTATGCATGTTTTTAGCCGCAGGATCTGTTAATATTTTAATTTTTTATTTTGATCATTCTGCACTTATCTTTCATTTGTCCTAATAATATTTGGCCAAAGTCATCAGGAGTGTATTTTAACTGTTTCTTTTTCATCTTCTGATTAGTTTTATTGTTTTTAATAATTTTTATGACCCATCCTTAGTATTTTTTGTGATCTTTGAAGCAATGGAATAGTCTCTGTTGTGATATTCCTCAATTTTTGTTTTTTAATTATAAATAATTTAAAATTTGGTATGTAATGTTGTGATATTTCTCAAATTTTTTTTATTAATTATAAATGATTTAAAATTTGTTATGAAAAATTTTTATTTGAGTTTTTAAGTTTTAAGAATATTTAACATGCATTTTTCATGATGTTACATATGCATGGTTTATCCTTCCATTTTGAAGTTATTAGTAGTGGTACCTGTTGTCAGTTTGGCTGCAACAGATCTTGATGCATGAATCAGTAAATTCATCTACGCGCAGGATAGGATATTCTGCGCAAATGGAAGGATCAGCTCTGTGTGGGGATTCTGCATTCATGCACCTGCTATTCTGATGCATACAGGATTAAGCAGATGCACAGTGGCTGCGCAAAGGAATTTTTACAAAACACATTTCCACATGTAAATCCTAAAATATACACAACACCTCAGTTTTGAATTTCATTTAGGTGTGAAAACAATACGTGAAAAAATGTTTGAAGTATCAAATTGGCCAAAACGTTTCATGGTGGTTCTGGGCCCTTTTGGTCAATTTTGTTTAATTATTTTAAATATGAAGGAGTAATACTTCAACAGTGGGGTCAGTGAGTGACACTACCTAATTTTTCTTGGAAAATTGATTTCTTTACTAATAAATTTGAATTTCCTCTTCAATTTAAGTTTATTGATTATTTTTTTATTTATTTTATCTCTTTCTATTTGGACAGGTATCTCTGTGTTAAGTCACAAGCTGACAATGTGATTTTCAAATCCCTTTTACCTTGGATCCAACTTTAAGAAACAGATGATACATCAAACAAATACCCAGAAAATATTTTAAAGATTTTGAATTGATTTTAAAAAATTCCAAGTCTTTGAAGCACAAAAAAAAATTGAATTTGAATTGAAAGTAAAAAAATGCACATATTCATTCAGACGGGCTTTTTTCTTTTCTTGGTTCTTGGGCAGATTTTTGAAGGTATCAAAATAATTTGGAAATTTTGAAGTATTATTTATAGGGTATTTGCATAACAATCTACAAGGCTGCAGTTTTATAAATTTCACAAAAAAAAATCCTTGAAATGCCTGTTCCCAAGGTAATGTCTGTGTGAAGAACATCAGGGAAATGTATAATATTTGTGTATTTAAGCATAAGGGTTGTGAAAAAATTAATGGTCAGAATAAAAAAAATCAAAATCAACAGCAGTTAAAAAAAGAAAAAAAAATAAAAAAATAACAACAAAAAAGAATAAAAGAATCAAAAAAAGGATAAATCAAAAATATGAAAATGAAAATGCAAAATCATTTCAGCTCTCCGATACCAGGAATATTGCAGTCCTTTATCTACAAACAGTGATACAATAATGGAATCATAATATTCCCAAAAATAAAAAGATAAAAAGCTCCAATAATAAAATATTTTAAGAGCTTGGTTCAAGGTTCAATTTGTTGTTTAAAAGGGTTTTGAATATTTTATAAAGATGGGCCTCATCCTGATATTACTGGGAATCTCTACTGCTTTAGCAACCTCTCTTCAAGGGATCAATTTTTCCCGTTTAAAAAGCCTGGAATCAATGGGAACCTTAATGAATTACTTAAGAAATATTTATCAAGCTAATTGATGGTTATGGCTGGGCAAACTAGCACACAAGCCAAGGCAGGAAGGGAATAGCTCACTTCTTTGAAAAATCATTCACAGGATACCTTTAAGGATTCAGATAAAGGGTTTCAGAGCAAAGGTGGGGTTTATTGCTTGACTAAACTTCACTGGATCAATAATGGTTTCAGAAATAACTTTTATCAATATCAGACTGGGCCATAAATCAGTTTCTTCAATCTTTTGAGCATTTTATAATGGATGGGAAGATTTCTTGACAATAATTCATAAATTTCTAGGTAACTGGAGGATGATAAGAGAAAGAAAGAATTGTGTTAATACCTTTTTGGTTGAAAAAGAGCATTCTAAGGGCACTTAGAGAGGGTAAGGCTCAATTTTCAATTCTCTTAAGCTATCCATGGAAACATTTGCACATCCTCAAAGTTCTGTAAATCAGATGATCTCATATCTTCTGGATTTCTACATGTTTTTAGCTGCAGGATCTGTTAATTTGTTGATTTGTCATTTTGATGATTCTGCATGTATCTTTGATTTTTACTATTATTATTTGACTAAAGTGATTGTTAGTGGTTTTTTTTATTTTCAGCCATCTTTCCATCATGTAGCCAATTTTTAATTATTTTTATGATCAATTCTTGATGTGTTTCTTGATCATTAAAAATCTGGATCAGTCCTTGCAGTGGTGATCCAGAATAGTTTTTTCTTATTTTGAAATAATTTAAAACAATTTCTGATGATTTTATCCAATAAATTATGTTTTTAGCCTATCTAACACTTATTTTTGATGTTTTTACATATAAATGGTTTATCCATCTGGGTTGTAGCTGTTAATGGTGGTACCAACCTCCATTTGGTTGTTCATTCTTTGTGATACGTGAAGTAGTCAGATCTGCTGTGTTCAGGGATCTTGCATGCAGGAATTTTGGCTAGTGCGTGCGCATCAGACTGATCTATGCGCGTAGGAAGTAATTTTTGCATGCAGGCTGTGTTTAGGGACGCGGGGATGCGCATGGGAATTGTGAAAAACACATTTCCATGCGTAACTCCTAAAATATAAAAAAAAACCTCAATTCTGACTGAAATTCAGGTGTGAAACCTATATGTGACAAAACACCTGAAGGATAAAATTTCCCCAGAGTGCCCTAGCGGTTGCATGACTTATTGGCCAATTATTTTTTAATTATTTGAAGTACAAAGGAGTTAGAATTCTAGGGTTGATTCAGTGAGTGAACCTAGCTGATTTTGGGTGGGGAATCCATTCCTGTGATAAATCTTTTGTATTTCCCACTCTTTCTTGGTTTATAAAATTTTTTTGTTATTTTTTCTAATTTAAAAGATTTCTCTGTGTAAGTAGAAATCTGACAAGTCAAAATCCAAGTATAAAAAGAAGCAAAAAATTTGATCTTCATTTATTGATGAAAATGTCAATTGAAAAAAAAAAATAAAAGTAACTTTGATTTAAGGTATAATTATTCTTCATAAACCAGGGGGAAAATGGAGGCACATACTAGCATGTGCCCCCCCCTGTATTGTTGGTGTTGCTGAAATAAATAATTTACTGCTGCAACTGGAGGGTAAGCAAACCATATATCAAAAACTAAAAAAATTGTAACTCTTTTGCAACCAAAACAAAATTCACTTCCAATTATGATACAATGCACATTTGTTTGTCACATGGAGGCTTGAAAAAAAGCCAGGGTGGCAGTAGGTAACAGGAGATGGAAGCCTAGTCCAAGGGGGGCATTACCAGCTTTCTACTTTTACAGGTTAACTTGTCAAAAGCAGAATAAAAATAAAATGCAGAAAGATTAATCAATCATCAAATTGTAAGACAGATTTGGATTCCTCACCCAAACTAAGGTAGGGGGAATTATCAGCTTGCTACTTTTACAGAGAAACTTGTCAAAAGTAGAATAAAAATAATAAAATAATAAAATGAAGAGGGATTAAGAAATCTTCCAATTTTATGACAGATTTGGATTCCTCACACAAACTAAGGTAGGGTCATTAACTGACCCCACCCTTGAATTCCAACTGCTTATATTTTTAAATAAATTTACAAGGAAATGGCCCAAACCCACAACACCACTCTAAATAGGTTTTTGGCCCTTGTAATATTTCTCATGTATTTTCATGTATAGGTTTCACACCTCAAATTCACTCAGAATGAGAGTGTTGTGTATCTTTTAGGAGTTACACATGGTTTTGTGTCACCTTTCCCACACGCAGTCCCACATTGATACATTGAGGTTGCACACACCTGAAACTCAAAATGCAGGCATCTGTCAAGAAAACCGCATGCAATATTCTTCTGGAAAAATTCCCGCCAGCAGCTGTCAAGCAGGCGCGCGTCAAAGCTTCCTACACAAATCCTGAAAGCCAGGTACTACAGGAAGGTGTTACAACCCTTATGAAAGCATAATGCATCTTCAAAAGCGTGAAGGAAGGATAGAGGTATATTTTAAACCTCTCAAAATTTAATAAAGAATACAAAAGTCCAATTATAAAATATGCAAATCAGGGAAAATAAAAATAAAGGTTGTCACAAAAAAATGATATCAAATCTTTATGAACCACAAAAAATATTAAAAGGTTGCCTTAAAATTTTTTGGAAATTAATCAAATGATCAGAAGAAGACGTAAAATATACAAGTACCCACATCTGACCATGTCACCCAAAGGAATATAATACAAAAATAGGAAATGTGTTAGAACTTTAGAAATAAGAAATGAACATCTGAAAGGTTCTGGATATTATTTTAAACAAAACATATGACACAGAAAGGTCGAGCGGAGTGATGGCACTAAGAATGCGTGCCAAACTAGCCCCAGAACTCAAGCAAAAACCTCTATACGTGCACTGAGGATGCCCCTTCACCCCAAATTTATATATAAAACACCTTTTTGTTATTTTCAAACTACAGAAATTTTTGGTATCAATCCAGACCCAGTGCCATCCATGATCAAGTATTTATAAGAGCTAAAAAAGTGATATATGGTCATAGTCTAATATTATAAACATTACTTCTGAAACAATTATGAATTCCCTTGAAGAAAATCCGCAAAAACCCCAAATATTGCCCTGAGACCCTTTCAACAGGGAATTTCTGCAATATCCTTGGAAACACTGCTTAAAGAAGTAATTTATCTCCTCCTTTCCTCTAGACTTGATTTCTATAAACAGCCTTTCATAACCATTTCCTTGGTTTAACCCCTTTTGTGAATCATAAGGACCCCATTGTCCCAAGGTCTTTACACAGTTCAAATTTACCCCTTGAAGAGAGGTTTTTTTCTGTAAACATCCCCAGCTTTGTATAAGCTGTTTAACCTCTTAAAAATTATATTGAAAAAACTTTCAACCAAACCACCTCAAACCTTGCAATTTCTCTCACAATATCATTATTTTGGAGCATTTTATATGCTTTCTTGGAATTATTATCATTCCAAAACCAATATCACTTTCTGTAGCCAAAGGACTGAACTGTTCCTGGCATCAGGAATCTGAAAGCTGGGGGTCTTTCTTGGAAATATCCCTGAATAATTAAAAATTAATTAATCATTTTTCTTGACCAGATTACTAGATAAAAACAAGTAAAAATACTTATTATAATGATTTTTTTTAATTGTTCTCCAGTGGATCTTAAGAACAACGGAGAGTTGATCATTTTTTATTGGAACCTTCTTAAACAAAAGAAAGAAGCAAACCCATGTGTTCTTGTAGCTAATTTCTGTGAATCTTTAACTCCTGATCAACAGAAAAAAATACTTCTGGACCATGAACAAGAGGAAATTAAATAATAAGAACTTGAGCTTGAGAGGCATATAAGATTTAATTCCTTATTGAGGAAAAATTAAGAGTGGAAACATTACAGAAACCACCTCTTTTTCCATAAAAATAGACAAGAAAGTGAGCCTTAAACAATCTTTTTTATAAATTATAAAAATTTATCAAAATACCTGAAAATCAAAAGAATAATAAAAACTTATCATTTTAATATTTTTTAAAGTTGAAACAACATTTTCTCTTGCAGATTTTTTTGAGCAAGATTTGTTGGAAGGACACCCAAAACCCGGATCTTTGTACTTAACCAAAGATCATATTGGTACCCACAAAAACCCCCCTGGAATACCCTCCAAAGATTCTTTTAACCCCCATTTGGAATTAGTACCACTTAGCCTTAACTTCAGTAAGTTTTAAAACCTGTTAAAAATTTATAAAAGATACAAAAGAACCATACAAAATTATTTTTATTTATTTTTTTTTTTTTCAAAGTTTCAAAAAACTCATACAATTTTTTTACACAATGTTCCAAAACAGGCGCAACACCCAAGCCAGTGGTAGAGGAGCATCCAATGGATCTCTTCCTGGAGGAGAGCATGCCCACAAGGACGCCAGTTTCAAGCGCAATGAAGGGGCTCAAACCTGCAACTCAAGTGCCGCCCGAGCCAATGATGGCAGCAGCGCCCACCAACTCAACCAACAGACTGTTTGAGAGTGCTCCCTTTTCCTGCACCTCATCACCAGAGGATATGCCTCCAATTTTGCCATCCTGGCTGGACGCAGCCAAGGAGGAGAGGATAAAGGTCCTAGCCAAGGAGCATGTGGGTCCTTGGGAATACTTCAAGGAGGCCCAGTCTCAAAGATACATGTAAGCCATGAGTAAAGCCATTTCCTTAGCAAAGACCTCTCAAATAAGCCTCCAGAAGTTGATTACTTGAAAGGAGGTAGAAAATTAAGTGAAAAGCTGAAATCCCTGTGTTTATTAGCCACCTTAAAGGGAAAGGAGCCTCAAAAGAAGAGTTACTCAACACATCAAAAGCAAAGAAATCCCAAAAATTGGGATAAAATAATCTCTCTAGCGCGGAAATGGAAGGAATTATACAAAAATGAGATGCTTTTTCATCCAATTCTTTTGCTCTTGATGTGGCTCATAATTTTAAAGTTGTAAGCAGAAACCTTGTAAATATTTATGAAAAATTGGATAAATTAAATTTGAATTTTTCTAAGATACTCCAGTTCCAGGATTTGCGAAACATAGCTAAAGGTTCTGAAATAGAAAACCTGAAAGAAGCCATGAGTATGAATAAGTTGACATTAATAAACCAAATGGACTCCACTAATTTGGCTATCCAACAAGAATTTCTGTTTTAAATGAACTATTATAAGGAGGAAGTTGACAGAATTACCAGGAACCCTCCAACTCAAGTGATCCATAAAATTGATATGTGAAGTAAGAAATTAAATTTGGAACTTAGTAATATCAAGAATGATCTCAGAGATCTCAGATTTAGTAAGACTGAACTCCAACCAAATCAGAAGAACCTAAGCCAACCAGGTTCTCCTCTACTCCCAATACTAATCCCAGACCAAGTATATTCAGGTTTGGATCTCACAAGACTAGCCGCACCCCAGAATTTGAACAAGCTCTAAAGCTACTTCCCCCTATAACTTAGTTGCCTAAGTTTTCAGGAGAAGTAGAGTATGATCATATTAACTTCATTAAATCCATTGAGTATACTCTAGCTTGTTATGAACTTCCTGTAACCATTGCTGTAGTGAGACTATCCAGGTTATTTAAAGGAGTAGCCCTTGATTGGTTTATCAATAAAACAGAGGAAGTGGTTTCATTAACTTGGAACTCTTCAAAGAAACTAATCAAAGAAAATTTTGGTACCAGAATGTGGAAAAGAAAAATGATGAAGAACTTTGAAAACTCCTTGTTTGACCCTTCTAAGGACAAACCCCATAAATGGTGTCTAGAACGGAAAAGAAGGTTAGACTTCTTCTATCCAGAAGCTGATAAAGAGGAATTAAATGAAAGACTAATCAACCTTTGTCCCAGAAATCTTAACCAAAGGGTAATATGTAGAATTCCCTTGGAATATGATCTTTCTACTTTAAGTGGTCTTTTAGAAGAAACCATAGACATTAATGAACTTGATATAAAGGTCAAAAAGCCCAGAAAACAAAAGAATAGGAAAAGCGAAGAATACCCTTCTAAAGCTAAGGAATCTTCTACCCCTAATCCCGCTACTTCTGAAGTTAAGAAGTACCCTGAAAAAAAGAAAACAAAATTCTGGAACTATAACCAGATTGGGAATCTTAGACCTGATTGTTCCCACCCCAGGAGAAGGATTAAACCAATAGAAGCAGAATATTATGATAACCCAGACCCTCAATATGATGAATCTGATTGACCAATCCCAGAATTTGAACTAATGATTACTAACCCTATCCATTTCTTAGAAGGAAACATAGATACCTCTCTGGACATGGATCCTGTTAATGAGGACTCAAATTTTCCCAAACAATGGAATCTCAACATGGAAATCCAACATGTTTCAGAATCCAGAGCTTTAACCCTCAAAAGCTCTGAAGGTAAAAGCTATAACTCTGGGAAGACCTGTTATGCCACTGGAGTTATCCAGAACTAACCAGTGAAATTAGTCCTGGAAAGTGGAGCCTTCTGATCTTGTGCTGTATCCCCTTACCTGGAAAGAAAATATCCTCATTGGAAAGAAAACTTATTACCCATACCACAAGCTAAGTTCAGTATCTGTGACTCATCTTTAAATGCCATTGGAGTATGGTCCAAAGATATTATACTCGCACACACTAAAGGATCTCTTAAACTAAAGATTGAATTTTTGGTGTTGCAGAATGGAGTATTTGACTTCTTCATACTAGGAAATTACTCCCTATGCCTGTATGGAATAGATGTATTCAAAAGCAAAGGAATTTATTTCACAATAGGAGGTGAACAGAAAAAGAAATTCCAGATATTTCACATCAGTTCCCAGAGTTCTGAATCCACATATGAGAAGCACTTAGAGACTTTTAACCCAGATGATTTTTTCCAAGCTTCCTTAAACTCCCAGCTCAGTAAAGACCAGAAAAGGTACATACTTCAGGCCTTCTTTGAAAATCAGAATGCCTTCTGCACCAAGGATCACCCAGTTGTTAAAATCAAAGGACATGATATGATTCTCACTCTGACTATTAAACCTCCTTACCCTCCCAACCTCAGGATACCAGCTTACCATTCTAATACAAAATATAGAGCTGATCTGGAAAATCACATCCAGGAACTAATTGACCTACATTTTTTGAGGAAATTATGACAGAATGACCAAGTAGATATCACTGCACCAGTAATCATAGCTTGGCAAAATGACAAGTCAATAATTGTTGGAGACTTTAGGATGCTGAAGAACTACCCTCAAAATTACTACTATCCTATCCCTAGCATTGATCATGCTCTTCATAACCTCTCCAAGGCTAAGTGAATCACTACCATGTACATGTTTAAAGGATTCCACCAAATTCCTATCAGCCCTGACAGCAAAATTTTCATGAGGATTATATGCCACCTTGGAATATATGAATATCTAAGGATGCCCTTTGGAATTAAGGATGCTCCTTCCCACTTCCAAAAAAGGATGGACACAGTACTAGGCCATTTCATCAGACAAGGCTGGATGATGGTTTAAATTGATTATTTTATCATTCATACTGATGACTGGACTGCTCACATGGAAAAATTAAGACTATTCCTGAAACTCTACTGTAGGTTTGATATTATCCATGAAAAATTTAACTTTGGATATGGAGAACTCAAAGCTCTGGGACACATAATCTCTGGTCTAACCCTTACAGCTGACTAAATCAAGGTAGCTGCTGTTATGAATGGACCGATTCCCCAGAACAAGACTGAAATCTTGTATTTCATAAGCTTCTGCAGCTACTAAAGGAAGTATTTAACCAAGTTTGCACTGCTGGATAAGTGTTTTTATGATATTTTCAGCAATAAAAACCTAATTTAAATTACTCATTAGAGTTAAAGAATTATGAAGAACTCAAAGTAGCCATTACAAAAGCCCCTGTGCTAATCCAAAATGATTGCAGAAAACCTTTCAAGCTATACAAAGATGCTATTAGGGAAGGACTAGGAGCTTCCCTGCACCAGTAAATCATAGAATATGACAAACCAGTGGAGAAACCAATACTCATTATCTCCAGACAAGTTAACAATACAGAGAAAAGATATGGTTCCAGCAAAATGGAATGTCTTACTCTATTATGGGCTTTGGAAAAATTCCATTATTAAATTGTAGGCACTAACTTTTTAGTGATCACTGACTGCAATCCTTTTAGTACTCTAAGGAAAATCAAGACTCCAAGCAGAAACATGTCAAGGTGGCAGATAGTTATCCAACAATATAGAGGTCAGGTGACTATAGTCCATCAAGCAGGAAGCAAACACCAGAATTCTGACAGCCTGAGTAGGAATGATTTAGCCAATGAACCTAGCAATCCTTCTCATGACCCAGAAGAACATGATATTTTTCCTATAATCAAAATAATTATGATTAATTTTTAAGCTCTTATTATAGGAATACATATCTGTGAATTGGATGAATTGTTGTTCAATTCCAACAAGGAAACTGACAAACCTGATATCAGACAAACAATCTCTGTTATGGAAAGTATTAACACCCCTTCTAAATTCATTAAAAGCTTGCCTGAACCTTTTCTGAAAGCTTATAAAGCCAGAAGATTCAACCTATTGGATGGCTTGGTATACTACAGACATCAACATTCCAGTTTCTTAGTCTTGAAAAATTAACATCACATCAAACCCATCCTAGCTGAATTCCATGATAAATGTTCCTCAGGTAACTTATATACTGACAGGACCTTGGAAAACATCAACAAAACAAACTGGTGGATTCACTGGAGAGACTCCACCATAAAGTAAAACTCCAGCTGCAAAACTTGCCAAACATCTCAAAGGACCAAAGGGAAAAGGTTTGGCCTACTACAGAAGTTTTATGAACCTAAAAATAGATGGGAAATAATTGATAGGGAATTTTTAACTGGACTACCTCCAGGGTGAGCTTACTCTTACAACTCAGTTCTAGTCATAGTGGACAGTTTACTAAGAAATTCAAATTATTTACAAATCAGAATAAAGACACTGCCATGGAAGAAGGTCTGCTTTTCTGGAACAGACTCATAGCAGATTTAGGAGTCCCAAAGATTATTATAAGTGAAAGAGACCCCAAGTTCACCTATGAATCCTGGAGAAATCTCCATGATGTGTTGGGAACTATCTTAGCCTTCTCCACATCTTATCATCCTCAAACTGATGGTTTAGCTGAAAAAATGATCCGGAATTTGGAAGATATTCTCAGAAGATTCTTTTCCTTTAGCATAGAATACAAGAATACAGATGGATATTGTAATAAATGGATCAGCCTCTTACCTTCCCTAGAAATGGACTAAAACAGCAGAAAGCAATCTACAACCAAACAAATACCCTATCTATAGAGAGAGGATGGATACCTAAGTTACCCAAGGACATTCTTAATCAGAACATGATCAACATACACCCTACCTCAGTAGAATTTGAGAAAATGATAGACATAGCCAATAAACCTTCTTCTAAATTTGTCCAAGAAGCTGTTGAGAACAACCAACAGAGATGGGATAAGACTCATAAAGAACCTGACTTCATAATAGGGGAAAAAGTCTTGATCTCAACTACTAATTTTAACAACATATCAGGGAACAGAAAATTGAGACCTGCTTTTGTGGGACCATTTACCCTCAAAAATCTCCTCGGAAAGAATTCTGTGGAAGTGATCATAAGTGAGAAACATTCTAGGAAATACCCAGTTTTCTCAGTAAGCCTGATCAAACGGTTCCACTCAAGAGAAGGAGAGAAAATCCCTCCACCAGGAATACCTGTGGAAGCTGACCCTGATAATGGAAAAGAAAAATTTAGCAAGATCCTTAAAGACAAGAAAGAGAGGATTGATGGAAAACATTTCAGACTTTACCTAGTCAGATAGAAAAGAGAATCAGCTGATTAAAATGAATGGCTACCTTTGAAAACATTCCAGATGGACCAATCCACCTGTCACAACTGCCCCTGGCGTGAAAGGGGCTGAAGGCACTGGCACTACTTCTCACAGAACTCATAATAGAGAGAAGGAGATTGATTGCATAGTAAGATGAGACGTAGAGTAAGGACTATGATAAGAATAATAATCCAGGAGTAAGGCTCTGAAGGATGTTGATAAGGGAATCCTGTAAGAGTAACACCAGAGGGGTAGGTGAGATGGGTAAGGTAGGCTGGTTGGCTTTCTTTTTCTGAGATGACACCTATTGGATGAGGGACTAACCAATAAGAATTAGTATACTAATTCCTTGAGGGGAATTAGTCCAGGGGTAGAGGAGAGGCAAGTATATGTGAGAGCTGAGAGGAGGTCTTGAGGAGGGATGACTGGTGCTGGTTCTGAACTTCCCCATGGTATTACATATTGACCAATTGGGATTGAGGAAGTGGTTTGACTGATTGGGTAATGGCCTTTCCAGGAAGGTCATGTACTGAACTGGAGCATGGGTTGTCCATCCAGGAGTATAAACTATGGATTTATAATATGTACTTCACATACCAGATAGAGTTGAAGGAGAGATGGGGATTCACCAAGCCATAGAGAGGTGGAGAGTATGACTGGGAGATTGACTGAGGACTTCAGGGCATGCAGGAGGAGACTTCAGGAGGTGCAGTATGAGAATACAGGGGTAGAAGGTAGATTGTACTGAGGGTTGGGTGTGACTCAGGAGACTGAGCCGGATTGTGGTTATGAAAGTACCCCCCCCCCCCCAGAAGAGGAAGGGGTAGCTCCTGATACCCATAAGAAGAGGTTAGAGTAGATTGAGATCTTCACCATTACTGAACTTTCATTTCTCTCACCATATACATCACCATCTCCACCTGACAGCTGTCCATCACTTTCACCCTACAAAAAAACATCCAACCCCCATTCATTATGGAGGTTACCAATGGCTACCACCCTGTAAACCAATAATTCCCTCCCTGTTCCAGTTTTGTAGAAACTAACAAGATTTGCATCACCAGAATCACTCCCAAGTCTGGAAATTGCAAGTATTGTCAAAGATACAATAGACCGTTTTCTGGAGCCCACAATGCCTGAAGGAAGGTACTAGGACCAGTTTTTTGGGTAATTGATGAGAGTTGTCTTCATTTCAAAGTGAAAGAAGCGCCCAAAAACTCAAGCATGTCCCTAGGAATTTAGAGTAGAGTAGGAGCGTTGGATGGTGAGTGTTTGGAATTCTTGTTTTGATGGACCTGTTCTGAATCCCAGTTGTTGTTTTTATGGTTCCAGTGAAGGCGCTGAAAGATAAAATTAAAAGATTGGAGAAGCGTAAGTTGGAATTGAGGAGGAAGGGCCAGTTGGCCTTGGATGGTATGTTGAAGAAGGAGGCAAAAGGTTTTAAGGAAATGAAAATTTGTTGGGGGACCCCCTTCTTTTTTTCAATTAGTTTTCTCAAGGACACCAAGGCCGTAGAAGGTCAGTCAAATCCTCATCAAAGCCAAATTGAACAGTTCAAAGTTGGTCAAACAGCCGTCAAAGCAGTCAAAGAAAGTTGAAGTATTGTTGAACCGGTCAAAGCTCAAAAGGGTCAAAGAAAACTGGTTGAAGTTTGAAAAGATTGAATCAAATTGGTAAAAGTTCAACAATCAAATGTCAAACCTGTCAAAGTTTGAAGCAGTCAAAATTTGTCAAAAGACTGTTGAAGCCATGGTGGTCCCGTCAAAGGATGGTCAAAGTAGCGGAGAGGGAGTCAAAGAAGCTTTGAAGTGTTGAAATAAGGTCAAAGTTCAAAGTTCAAAGATTGTTTGAATTTCCAGGAAATGGCCTGTCAAAGCCACATTGGCCTCTTTCAAAGTTGAAGTCAAAGAGGATGTTGCAGTGGAGAGAGAGGAGGATGAGGATGAAGATGAAGATGCTCCTGGAGATCCCAATGATGAGGGAGAGAATGAAGAGGAAGAAGAAGAAGAAGAAGAAGAAGAAGAAGAAGAAGAAGAAGAAGAAGAAGAAGAAGAAGAAGAAGAAGAAGAAGAAGAAGAAGAAGAAGAAGAAGAAGAAGAAGAAGAAGAAGAAGAAGAAGGAGGAGGAGGAGGAGTAGAGAAGGACAAAGTAAAGGGCAAGGAGGTGATAGAACTGGAAGATGATTCCCCTGGAGCTCAGTCTGTTGGAGAGTTGGTTGGAAGATTGCTGGCTGAGGATGGGGCCATAGGTGGATATAGAAAGGTGACCCAGGGGGATATTGTTTTCTATGCTTTCTCTGGAGGGAAGGTGGTTGGGCCAATGGAGGCTATTGAAGATGATCCAGTGGGAGACTTGAAGGAGATTGAAAGGCGGCTTGGAAGTTTTTCAAAAGATTCCAGAAGCAATGCCATTTTTTGATGGAGTTTGAATAGTGGTGTATGTCAGCTTGCTCCTATGTACAGAGAAACCTGTCAAAGTAACAGAAGAAATATGATAGAAACAATTAAATAAGAAAAGTAACATTGAATATAGAAGGAGTAAGAAATCCAAGGAAATCATTGCAGAAATATATTCCTCACCCAAAACTAGGTAGGGTCACTCACTGACCCGACCCTGGAAATCCAACTCCTTCTATTTTGAAATAATTAAATAAAAAAAGGGACTAAAAGCCACAACACCAATATGGCACTTTCTGGCCATTTCAATGTTTCACACTTATAGTCTTGGATAGGTTTTACAACTAAATTTCACTCAGAATTGAAGTGTTGTGTATATTTTAGGAGTTACACACGGCAATGTGTTATATCACAATTCCCGCACGCAGCCCCACATCCTTACACAACCCTACATACCTGTAGCTACACATTCCTGCATACAGAGGTCACACGCGCAGATAACTTTGCCATGCACACAGCGGATCCTACCCTGCCCACATCTGAATTGACTGATTCCTGCGCCTGGATCAGTTGTGACAAATCTGATAACCAAGTACCACTCAAGATAGCTAAAACCTAGTTAGGGTTAGCTGGCATATTTAATAACCTGACATATGCATTAGTAATATTCTAAAAACTATAAAACTTAAATAAAATTAATAAGAAACTGAGTTTAAGTATTTTTTAATAATAAACCAAATATTGAGGATTACCACGTAAATCACTTATTGTGATCTTCAAAGACCACAAAGCAATACTAGAATTTGTCATAAAAATTATTAAAAATGACCTAAGCGCTCAGAAGATGATGGGAAATCAGTAAAAGTCCACATCTGTTCAATTTAAAACAATATTAATAGTACAAATTAAGGATGAATGCAGAATGATCACATTTACTCCATAACAGATTAACAAATTCTGTGGCTAAAATAGCACAGATATCCAGAAGATCTGATTTCAGCGGATTTACAGCACCAAGTGGAAGTGCTAATTTTGCCCTGACTGGCTTGCCAGCCTCAGCCCAAGAGCAGAACCCTCTTTACACACCCTGAGAAGCTCATACTCACCCCAAAAAAGGTATTTATACAGACCTCTTTGGACCTATTATTCCTCATCAGTTTACCAGAAATTATTATTATCAATCAAACACCGTGTCATTGTTAGTCAAGTGTTTTTAAAAGAGATAAGCAAGTAATTAATGACTTAGTCTGTATTATCATTATTTATTCCTCAAAAACCTATCAACCCATTGAAGTTAGTCAAGAAAATCCGCTCCATCTGCTCTGAAAACCTTCCTTGTCAGCCTGGTACTTAGCACAGAGCAACCTGACAAAGCAACAACAATAATAATATTAACAAAATTAAAATGAACAAAGATGAATGAATAAATAAAATTATTATAAAATGAAGGAGTAGGAAATCCATAAATATTATTGCAGAAATGAATTCCCCACCCAAAATAAGGTAGGGTCACTCACTGACCCCACCATTGAATTCTTACTCCTTATATTTTTTAATTAATTTAATAGAAAATGGTAAATGACCACGGCACCAGTATGGCACCTTTTGGCCATTTTGATATTTCACATGATATGTCATGTAAAGATTTCACACCTAAATTTCAGTCAAAATCCAGGTGTTGTGTGTAGTTTAGGAGTTACACGGGAAATTGTGTTTTGTCACAATTCCCGCACGCAGCCCCGCGTCCCTACAGCGCTGGTCTCCCGCGTACGCAAACTCCCGCATGCAGCCCCGCGTACCTACAGCGTTGGACTCCCGCGTACGCCAACTCCCACACGCAGCCCCGCATCCCTACAGCGTTGGACTCCCGCGTACACCAACTCCCGCACGCAGCCCCGCGTCCCTAAAGCGCTCGACTCCCGCGCAACCGAATTCCCGCGCAGGTAATCCCGTGACCTAGTCACGCGCGCAGAGGTATAGTCCCCCGCGCGCATCAGAGCAGCGGATCAGTCCCCGCGCGCATTTGAATGGACTGATCCCCGCGCCTCCTGCCGTGATCAGTTTGACATCCAGGTACCGCTCAGAGAAGCTACAATATAGTAGGAACTACACTACATATGTAAAGCTACCACACAAGCATGGATTATAGTTCAAAAACCTTAAAAATCAATTAAAATTAGTTATTAACCAATTTTTAGTATTTTTTATTACTTAAATAAAGATCCAGACTTACCACAAAATAAGTTGATCAGAACCTTCAAAGACCACAAAACTACATAAGGAGTGGTCGTAAAAATTATTAAAAATTACATACAGGATCAACAGAGAATGGAAAATCAATAAACATCCACGTCTGCTCACTTTGGACCAGTACTTCCTGTACAAATTGAGGATCAGTGCAGGATCAGCAAAATGACTAATCTATTGATTAACAGATCCTGCAGCTAAAAAGGAGCTGTTCCTTGACAGATCTAAGGCAAGCAGGCTAACAGCACCTTGAGGACGTGCCAATCTTGCCCTGATTGCCCCCCTAGCCTCAGCCCATGGCTAGTACCCCTTCTAGAGGCCCTCAAGCACCCAAAAAAGAATATTTAAACAGGCTCTTTTTGCCCTTCTGTTTCCAATCAGTTATCAGTTATCAGGAATTATTTATTATCAATCAGACACAGTGTCATTGTTAATCAAGTGCTTATATGAAGATAAGCAAGTGATTTATGACTTAGTCTGTAGTAGTATTATTTACCTTTATTTAACCAATCAACCATTGAAGTTTAGTCAAGCAATCTACCCCATCTGCTCTGAAACCCTTCCAATTATTCCAGGATTTTTGTGGTCAAGTGCTCAGAGTGAGTGTTTCCCTTCCTGTCTAGGTCACTTGTGCTGTTAAGCCCGGCCATTAGTGGAATAAGTCCTTTCTAAGGCACCCATATTTATTCCAAGGTTCTTAAACTGCCTAAGGAGGCCCCTTGAAGAGAGTTTGCTAGTCTGTAAAGATCCCCAGTAGTATAATACTGTGGCCCCTCTTTTTATATTATATTTAAAATATTTATAACCAAACCAAATAAACCTTGCACTTGCTCTTACCATACCATTATTGGAGATTTAAATTGTTTATTCTTTGGAATATTATTGCTCCAAGTTCTTTTATCACTCTATGTAGCTAAAGGACTGCAAGGTTCCTGGTATCAGAGAGCTGACATTCCTATTATTGCAGGATTTTCAAGGTAAAGTGCTCAGAGTGAGTTTTTCCCTTCCTGTCTTGGCAATTGTGCTGTTTATCCCGGCCATATCAGTGGAATAAGCACTTTCTAAGGCACCCATCTTCATTCCAAGGTTCTTAAAATGCCTGAGGAGGCCCCTTGAAGAGAGTTTATTCTTCTGTTAAGAACCTCATTAGTATAATACTGTGGCCCCTCTTTTATAACAAATTGAAAACCCTTCTTAACCAAATCACTTAAACCTTGCACAAGCTGTTAATGTCAGCTCTCTGATACCAGGAACCTTGCAGTACATTAGCTACAGAGAGTGATAAAAATGCTGGAATGATAATAATAATTATTATTCCAATAATAAACACTTAGAAGCTCAAATAAATGATTTAATAAGAGCAGTTGCAAGGTTTAATTGGTTTGGTAGTAAATGTTTTCCAATATAATATAAAAGAGAGGCCACAGTATTATACTAATGGGGATCTTTACAGACTAGCAACCTCTCTTCAAGGGGCCTTCTTAGGCAGTTTAAGAAACTTGGAATAAATATGGGTGCCTTAGAAAGGACTTATTCCACTAATGGCCGGGCTTAACAGCACAAATGGCCTAGACATGAAGGGTAAAACTCACTCTGAGCACTTGACCACGAAAATCCTGGAATAATTGGAAGGGTTTCAGAGCAGATGGGGTAGATTTCTTGACTAAACTTCAATTGTTGATTTGTTAATAAAGGTAAAAAATAATACTACATAATAAGTCATAAATCACTTGCTTATCTTCATATAAGCACTTGATTAACAATGACACGGTGTCTGATTGATAATAAATAATTCCTGGTAACTGATTCTGGAATAATGGATCCAAAGAGGTCTGTATAAATACCTTTTTGGGGTGATTTTGGTCTTCTCAGGGCACGTAGAGAGGTTTCTGCTCGTGAGCTGAGGCTGGCAAGCCATTCAGGGCACAATTAGCACTTCCACTTGGTGCTGTCAATCAGCTGTCCTAAGATCTGCTGGATTACTGTATTATTTTAGCCACAGGATCTTTTAATGTGTTATGTCATAAATTTGATCATTCTGTACTCATCCTTCATTTGTACTGTTCATATTGCTTCAAAGCGTGCAGATGTGGATGTTTACTGATTGGCCATCATCTGTTGATCATGTAGATTGTTTGTAATAATTTTTATGAACACTTCTTGGAGTGTTTCGTGGTCTTTAAAGATCAAGATCAGTGATTTAGGTGGTAATCCTTGATCTTTTATTTATTATTAAAAAATGTTTTAAAATTAATTTTCATTAATTTTATTTAATTTTTGATCTTCTTAGATCATTAGGAATGCTTATGTTTGTTTGTTACATATACTAGGCAACCCTAACTAGGTTGTAGCTCTTCTGAGCGGTACCTGGTTGTCAGATTAGTCACAACTGATCCAGACGCGGGGATCAGTTAGTACAGATGCGCGCGGGGTAGGATCTGCTGCGTGCGTGGCAGAATCAGCTGCGCACGGGTCTCTAGTACGCAGGAACCTGCTGCTACTAGTACGTAGGGATATGTAATGATGCGGGGCTGCGCACGGGAATTGTGACATAACACATTTCCGCTTGTAACTCCTAAAATATACACAACACCTCAATTCTGAGTGAATTTTAGGTGTAAACCCTATACGTGAAGATACATGTGAAATATTAGAATGGCCAAAAAGTGCCATAATGGTGTCGTAATTTTTAGTACTTTTCTTTTTCATTATTTTAAAAATATAAGGACTTGGAATTCAAGGGTGGGGTCAGTGGGTACCCTACCTAATTTTGGGTGAGGAATCCATTCCTATGATAATATTGATGTATTTATCACTCCTTATTTTTTTAATTGAGGTATTCTTATTTTTCATAGTTTGTGTTACTATATGAAAGTTTTGCTCTGTACATAGTAGCAAGCTGACATTCCCCCGCTCCAAGATATGTCTATATCTGAAAAAAAATTCTTTGGGTTAATGCCTCCTGTTGGCTCTGTAGTTTCTCAGGTGTATAGGTCTGTCAGGGATATTATGTTCAGGAAACCATTCATCTTTATCAGCTGATTCTCCTTTGTATCTAACCAGGTAGAGTCTGATGTCTTTTCCATTGATCCTATCTTTTTTATCCTTAAGGATCTTGCTAATTTTCCCTTTGTCCTTTTCAGGTTCTTCTGTGAAAGGTATTGCAGGTGAAGGAGTATGTTCTCCATTCCTTGGGTGGTAGTGTTTGATGAGGCTTACTGGGAAGACTGGATGTTTCCTAGAAAGCTCATCACTGAGGATTACTTCCACAGCATTTTTAAAATGAAGTTTATTAATGGTTTAAGGTCCAACAAAAGCTGGTCTAAGCTTTCTATTTCCACCCAAGTTGGTAACGTTAGTGGTAGAGATCAAGAGTTGATCACCAATTTTGAGATCAGGTTCCTTATGGGTTTTATCCCACATTTGCTGGTTATACTCTATAGCATCCTGGACACATTGAACAGCATGTTTATTGGCTACGCCCATCATGTTTTTGAAATGAAGTGATGTAGGGTGGATATTGGTCAGCTGGTGGTTAAGGTTATCCTTGGGTAATCTAGTAATCCATCCTCTTTCCAGTATGTAATGTGATTCCTTAGTAGTAGAGTGCTTGCTACTGTTGTAGGCCATCTCCAGTTCTGGTAAAAGGCTAACCCAATTGTGGCAATAATCCTCAGAATTCTTGCATTCTAGTCCAAAGCCACAGAATCTTCTGAGCATGTCTTCCAGGGTCTGAATCATCCTTCAGCTAATCCATCTGTCTGAGGGTGATAAGTGTTAGAGAAAGCTAAGGTGGTTCCAAGCATATCATGTAGATTCCTCCAGAACTCAGAGGTGAATTTAGGATCTCTGTCACTGATAATAATCTTGGGAACTCCAACATCAGCAATGAGTCTGTTCCAAAATAATAGGGCAACTTCCATAGCAGGGCCTTCCTTCTGATTAGGTAGGAACTTTGCTTTCTTGGAGAAACTATCCACAATGACCAAAAGTGAGTTGTAGGAATAGGCTCCTCCTGGTGGTAGTCCAGTTACAAAGTCCATATTGATGATCTCCCATCTTTTCTTGGGTTCAGCAATCTTTTGCAGTAGTCCAAACCGTTACCCAGTAGTCCTGTTGGAATTCTGAAAAGTTTCACAACTGGTAACATACTGTATAGTGGAGTCTCTCCAATTAACCCACCAAGCAGTTTTTTTAACATTATCCAAGGTTCTATCAGCAGACAAATGACCAGATGAGCAGTTATCATGGCACTCAGCCAGAACATGTTTGATAAGGTAATCCTTAGTTAAGACTATGACACTTGAATGTTGATGCCTATAGTATACCAGACCATCCCATATGGTGAACCTTCTGGCTTTGTATGGTTTCAAAGGAGGTTCAGGTAGGCTATTGATCAATTCAGGGGGTGGAGAAGTACTTTCCATAATAGTGATCAGAGTCCTTATGCCAGAACTGTAAGCTTCTTTGATAGAGTTGAACAACGATTCATTCAGTTCACAAAGGTGGATTCCCATTATAGGAGCTTCAATGTTTAACCTGTTAATATTAAGGATAGGGAAGATATCATTATCCTCTGGATAATAGGCAGGGTTACTTGGGTCATTGGGTAATGCATTCCTGCTTAAACTATCAGCATTCTGGTGTTTATTCCCAGCTTGATGAACTATGGTCATCTGTCCTCTGTACTGTTGTATAGCTATCTGCCATCTCAACATGTGCCTACTAGGGGTTTTCATGTTCATCAATGTCCTGACAGCGTTGCAGCAAGTAATAACAGTGAAGTTGGTGCCTTCTAAGTAATAATGGAGTTTTGCTAGAGCACATACTAAGGCCAGACATTCCATTTCGCTTGCACCGTACCTTTTCTAAGTGTCTTTAATTTTTCTAGATATGAAGAGTATCAGCTTTTCCACTGGTTTATCATCTTCTATGACTTCCTGGTGTAAAGCAGCCCCTAGCCCTTCTATGCTGGCATCTATTTAAAGCTTAAAAGGTTTAGAGTAATCTGTCTGGATCAGTACTGGAGCTGAAGTCATTGCCATTTTGAGTTCCTCATAGTTCTTGACTCTGTCGTGAGTCATTTCAAACACGGTGGTGTTGTTGCAGATCTCATACAGACATTTGGTCGGAAGAGAAAACTTTGGTAAATACTTCTTATAGTAGCTGCAGAAGCTGATGAAGGATAGGAGTTCAGTTTTATTCTGAGGCATAGGCCTATTCATTACTGCTGCTATCTTGTTTTGGTCAGCAGCCCAGGTTAGTCCAGAGACAATGTTTCCTAAGGCTTTGAGTTCTCCATAGCCAAAGTTACACTTTTTCATTGATACTTTCAATCCTACGGCAGAGATGGTTTTGAGGACTAGCCTTAATTTCTCCATGTGAGTATCCCAATGATCAGAGTAAATGATAACATCATCAATGTATACCATCATCCATCCCTGTCTGATGAATAATCCTAGGACTATGTACATCATCCTTTGAAAATGAGAAGGAGCATTTTTAATACCAAAATCCATCCTAAGATACTCATAAATTTCCAAATGACAGATAATTCTGATGAATTTCCGGCTATCAGGACTGATAGGTGTTTTCTGAAAAACTTTCAGCATGTCCATCGTAGTGATGTACTTAGCCTTAGACAGGTTATGCAGAGCATGGTAAATTCTTGGAATTGGATAAGAATCAGCTTGGGTTTAGTTGTTCAGAATTCTAAAATCTCCAACCATTCTTGACTTATCATTGTGCCAAGCTATAATTACTGGGGTAGTAATATCCACTTGTTCATTGCGGCCTACTTTCCTTAAGACTTGTAAGTCAACCAACTCTTGAATATGGGTTTCCAGAGCAGCTCTAGATTCTGGACTCAAAGGGTAAGCATGTCTCCTGAGGTTGGGTGTGTAAGGAGGCTTAATAGTTAGATTTAGGATCATGTCATGTCCTTTGATGTTACCAATGGGGTGGTCTTTGGTACAGAAAGCATTCTGATTTTCAAAGCATACTTGTGAGATATCCCGTTTCTGTTCTTCCTTGAGAAGGGAATTTAAAGAAGCTTGAGAAAAGTATTCCTGATTGAACTTCTCTAAGTGTTTTTCATAAGTTGAATCAGAAGTTTGAGCATTGACATGGCATATTTGGAAATTCTCATTCAAGTCTCCACCTATAGTGAAGTATCTACCTTTGCTTTGGAATACATCTATGCTATATAAGCAAAGAGAATCATTCCCAAGGATAAAATAATCACATACTCTGTTTTGGAGCACTAAAATTTCAATCTTCAGCTTGAGTTATCCTTTAGAGTGAGGGAGTATTATATAAGAAGACCATACTTGAACAGCATTGAGAGCAGAATTACAACTGCTGAACTTACCCTGTGGGATTGGTAGTAAGTTCAGTTTTCAGTTTGGGTCTTGTTTCTCCAGATAAGTTGAACCAAAAAAAGAGGAAAAGGCTCCACTGTCTAGAATTAACTTAACAGGGGAACCTTGGATTAAACCAGTAGCATAGCATGTTTTGCCTGAAGTGTAACTTTTAGCGGCAGAAGGTTTTAGAGTCAAAGCCTTAGCCTCAGAGATGTGTTGAATCTTCATGTTGGGATTCCATTTTTGAGGTAAGTTAGAATCCTCATTGACGGAATTTATGTCCAGAGAAGACTCAATACTACCTTCAATAACATTGATAGGGTTAGTGATTATTAGATCACAATCAGAGAGTGATCCGTCAGTATCATCAAGGTGAGGGTCAGAATTGTCATATTCTCCTCCTTCAATAAGGTTAATCCTTTTCCTAGGTAGAGGACAATCAGGTTTTACGTGTCCTTTTTGGTTACAGTTCCAACATACTTTCTCTTTTGATTCTGGAGTCTTCTTGGCTTCCAAAGTAGATGGATAAGTAGTAGGGGATTCTTTGGTTTTGGCTGTATATTCTTCCCTGTTCCTAGTATTTTGTTCCCTGGGAGGTCTATTGACTCTTTTATCAAGACCATTCATATCAATGGTCTCTTCCAATACACCTATTAAGGTGGAAAGATCTGAATACTTAGGCATTCTGCACCTTACACTGTGGTTGATTTGTCTGGGAAATAAGTTGAGGAGCCTTTCATTGACTTCTTCTTTATCAGCATCATGATAAAAACATTCTAACCTCTTTTTCTGGTCTAAGCACAACTTATGAGGTTTGTCCTTGGATGGACCAAACTGGGAAGCATCAAAAGTTTTCATCATCTTTCTTTTCAAGATCCTGGTACCAAACTTCACTTTGATTAATTCTTTCCAAGAATTCCAGGATAAAGATCCAACTTCTTCTCTTTTATTGATAAACCAATCAAGAGCTACTCCTTCAAATAATCTGGGAAATCTTACCACAGCTATTGCATCAGGGAGCTCATAAAAAGAAAGAGTATGTTCAATCAATTTAATGAAACTGACATGGTTTTATTCTCCTTCTCCAGAGAATTTGGCCCATTCAGTGATGGGAGGAAGTAGCTTCAAAGCCTGCTTCATTTCAGGAGTAGGACTGGGTCTGAAAGACTCATTCCTAGTTATCCTGGTTCTGGGAGGAACACTAGTAGTACTGGTGAACCTGGCAGGTCTAGTTTCTTCTAGGTGAATGACCGGAGAGTTAGTAGAGTTGATCTTATGATCTCTGAGATCATTCTTAATCATACCTAACTATAAATCAAGTTTGTTGCTTAATAAGTCAATTTTATTAGTCAGATGAGCTGAAGGAGTAGGACTATTTCTCTTAACTTATTCCTTAAGCTGGTCTATGGTTGCAAGAATAACGTCCTGAAGAATTGATTGGTTGTCATCAATATGTTTCATCAGGTCCAACTTACTAGCTCTTATACTATCCTTGATTTTTTGTATTCCCAACTCATCAATTCTCATAATCTGGGACTGAGTGTCAATCACTCTTAAAATACTTGAACTTAATTTGGCCAATTGTTGATAAACTTTTTCAAAGCATTGGCTAATAATAGTAAAATTGTGAGACACATTTACAGAAAATCTATTAAGAGCTTCTACATCTAATTGTGGTACACCTTTTTCCACTTCTGGGCTAAGGATATTATGCTGTCCCAATCCTTTGGGTTCCTTAACTTCTGATGGGCTGAGGACGTCTTCTTTTTGGGGTCCTTTACCTTTAAGGAAGCCAACTGATCACAAGGATTCCAGTTCTGCACGTAGCCTTCTACTTCTTTCTTTGGGATCAACCTTTGCAGAGAAATCTGGGATTTCTTTGCCTGAGAAATGGCTTTTCTCATACCTGGTTCATCCTCCTGGGTCTGAGCCAACCTGAATTGTTCCCAATAGCTCACGTGCTCTTTTACTAATACTTTGACTCTTTCCTCCTTGGTTGAGTCCAGCTGGGTTGGTGTAGGAGGACCTGTACCCTCCTGGGATAAGATGGTGGGCAGCAAATTGCTCTCCAATGGTCTGTTGGTCGAGTTGGTGGCCGCGGTTGTCGCCGTTGTTGTCCCGCGTGACGCTATGGTCACGGGTTCAAGTTCCCTTGTTGCTTTTGCCACTGGAGTCCTTGCCCGCACGGGCCCAGATTTAGATTTTCATCGCGCACCCAGGGCTTTACCGGTTGCAAGGGTGTTGCGCCTTTTTTGATACATAGCACCAAAAAAAAATGTGTAAGTCTTTTGTTGAAACTTTGAAAAAAAAAACTTTTAAATTATAAAAATAATATTTTTTGTGTGTTTTATATTTTTAATAACTTTTAATAAATATTTTAACTTACTTAGAGTTAAATTCAAGGGTACCAACACTTGATTGGGATCACAACTATCCTTGGAGAGTATTCCAACAGGGTCTGAGTGAGTTCCAATCAGATCCTGGGATAAGTCCAAGGGTAAGTCCAATGGTATGCTGTCTGGGATGTCCTCTAGGAGGTCCTGGTCAATCAGATCACCAAAAACAAAATCCACTGAGATGGATAAAAACAAAACATAATTTTAATATTTTCTGTATTTTTACGTGTTAAAATGATATTTTTAGAAAAAAATAATCACTTTTATTAATTTTGGATTTTTCTTTATCTTCAGGATTATTTAGTTTATAAATATAAAGCTCCCTTTGATAAATTTTCCACTCTTCATGTTGCCTTAATACAGAATTCAAATTGATAATTCTTTCAAGCTCAAGTTCTTTGTCTTTAATAACTTGCTGTTTATGATAAAGAAATTTCTCCTGTTTTTGCTCAGGATTTATAATAAAAGGGACAAAGTTACCAAGTTTTTCTTCTTTCTTCTTTTTGAGAAGGTTAAAATAATAATTGATAAATTCTCTGTCAGTCTTAAGATCCACTAGAGAAACAAATGATCAAAAATATATGTTATAAGTATGTTCAATTATTTTTTTTGAAAAAATAAATAGACTGGTCCAAGGAATAAATGATTAAAAAAATTGATTATTTAAGGATATTTCCCAGCCAGCCCCCAGTTGTCAGCTCTCTGATACCAGGAACCTTGCAGTCCCTTAGCTACAGAGAGTGATAAAAATACTGGAATAATAATAATAATAATTCCAATAATAAACACTTCGAAGCTCAAATAAAAGATATAATAAGAGCAGTTGCAAGGTTTAATTGGTTTTTTAATAAATGGTTTTCAATATAACATAAAAGAAGGGCCACAGTATTATACTACTGGGGATCTTTACAGACTAGTAACCTCTCTTCAAGGGGCCTCCTTAGGCAGTTTAAGAACCTTGGAATGAAGATGGGTGCCTTAGAAATAGCTTATTCCACTAATGGCTGGGCTTAACAGCACAAATGGCCTATACAGGAAGGGTAACACTTACTCTGAGCACTTCACCACAAAAATGCTGGAATAATTGGAAGGGTTTCAGAGCAGATGGGGTAGATTGCTTGACTAAACTTCAATGGTTGATTGGTTGATAAAGGTAAATAATACTAATAAATACTAAGTCATAAATCACTTGCTTATCTTCATATAAGCACTTGATTAAAAATGAAATGGTGTCTGATTGATAATAAATAATTCCTGGTAACTTATTCTGGAATAATGGATCCAAAGAGGTCTGTATAAAAACCTTTTTGGGGTGATTTTGGTCTTCTCAGAGCACGTAGAGAGGGTTCTGCTCGTGAGCTGAGGCTGGAAAGCCAGTCAGGGAAAGATGAGCACGTCTACTTGGCTCTGTAAATCAGCTTTCCTTAGATCTGCTGGATTTCTGTATTGTTTTAGCCACAGGATCTGTTAATCTGTTTTGGCGTAAATTTGATCATTCTGTACTCATCCTTTATTTGTACTATTTATATTGCTTTAAAGCGTGCAGATGTGGATCTTTACTGATTATCTATCATCTTTTGATCATGAAGATAATTTTTAGTTATTTTTAATTATTTTTAGGAAAACTTCTTGTAGTGTTTTGTGGTCTCCAAAGATCAGGATCAGTGGTTTACATGGTAATCCTTGATCTTTGATTTATTATTAAAAAATGTTTTAAACTCAATTTTCATGATTTTTATTTAAGTTTTGATCTTTTTAGTTCATTAGTGATGCATATGTCCGTTTTTTACATATACTAGGCAAGCCTAACTAGGTTTTAGCTCTTCTGAGCGGTACCTGGTTGTCAGATTAGTCACGACTGATCCAGACGCGGGGATCAGTTAGTACAGATGCGCGCAGGGTAGGATCCGCTGCGTGCGTGGAAGAATCGGCTGCGCACGGGTCTCTAGTACGCAGGAACCTGCTGCTACTAGTACGTAGGGATATGTAATGATGCGGGGCTGCGCGCGGGAATTGTGACACAACACATTTCCGTGTGTAACTCCTAAAATATACACAACACCTCAATTCTGAGTGAATTTTAGGGGTAAACCCTATACACGAAAATACATTTTAAATATTAGAATGGCCAAACAGTGCCAAACTGGTGTCTTAATATTTAGTACTTTTCTTTTTAATTATTTTAAAAATATAAGGACTTGGAATTCAAGGGTGGGGTCAGTGAGTGACCCTACCTAATTTTGGGTGAGGAATCCATTCCTGTAATAATATTGATGGATTTAATATTCCTTAATTTGTTGATTGAGGTATTTATATTTTTCATAGTTTGTGTTAATATTTGACAGTTTTGCTCTGTACATAGTAGCAAGCTGACACTTAACATATTCATTGTTTAAGCTTTTTAAGTTTTTATCATTGGAATACTATTATTATTATTATTCCAGTATCTTCTATCACTCTCTGTAGCTAGAGGACTGCAAGGTTCCTGGTATCAGAGAGCTAAAAGGGAAGAAGTGGAGAAGAAGAAGGAAAAGAAGCAGGCAAAGAAGGAACTATTTGCAGAGCTGAAATAATTTTTATCTTTTTCTGTGGTGACTTATGATTTGGGGCTACTGCCAAGGATAGAGAAGAATATGAAAGTAGGAAGATAAAGTTGCCTAGTGTTTGGGTAGCTAAGATTACTGATTTGATTGATAAGATTGAGAAAGAGTGGTAGATAGAAATTGTTTTTTTTTTTTTGTTTTTTTGATGTGGATTGATGGAATAGAGATATTCTTGATTTATTTATTCTTTTGAGAGAGATGGAGTAAATTTGAGAATTATGGAGAAAAAAGAAATTTGATTTGGAAGGAAGTGGATGATGGTTATGAGGGTCTGGGTTTGGAAGGGTAAAGGGAGTTAAACATGTGGAGTAGGGCTGAACAGTTGGTGAGGTTGGACACTGGTTCCCATGAGGTTCTTTCAGAGTCTTCCAAAAAACCTTTCCATTTCACTAAGTAGAGGAGTTTGCCACACCTGATCTTGGAGTCTAGGATTCAAGACACTTCCCATTCTTCTTGGCCATCAATTTCCATAGGCTCTGGGTGTGGTTGATTGTTAGGAGAGCTTGTGTCTGAGTAGTAGGGTTTGAGAAGTGAAGTTTGGAAAACAGGGTGGATGGAGGAACATTTATCAGGGAGTTGGAGTTTGAAAGCGTGAGATTCTATTTTTTCAGTAATGAGAAAAGTACCTAACAAACACTCAGAGAGCTTCCTGGAATATCTGTTAAAATCAAGGTTCTTTGCAGATAGCCAAAATTTATTCCCAGGATTAATACCTTTTGGAATATCTTTCCTATTAAGGTCAGCATAGTACTCATAATTATCCATAGACTCTTTTAATTCTTTCTTTAGCTGAACCTGGTTCTTCTGAATCTGATCCAAGGAGTGACTAGCAGGTTGGTTATCCAACACATGCAGGAAGTCAAAGCTGGGGTGCGTTCCATAAAGGTTGAAGAAGGGTGATTTCTGGGTAGAAGAGTGAATACTGTTGTTGTAGGAAAATTCTGCCAAGGGGAGCCAAGTATCCTAGTTGTCCTGGTGATAGCTGATGTACATTCAAAGATATTGCTCTAGTACTTGATTGACTCTTTCATTTTGACCATCTGTTTCCGGGTGGTAAACCGTGGAGAGATTCCTTTGGATCTGTAATTTTTCACAAAGTGCTTTCTAGAAAGAAGAGATGAATAATGAGCCTTGGTAACTTATGATGTCAGCAGGTAGTCCATTTTTAGAGAAGACATGACCAATGAAAATTTTAGCAATATCTACTGCAGTCAGTGTACCGGTTGTTTTAAGGAAAAGGGCCAACTTAGAGAAGCATTCCACAACAACAAGGATAGAATCAAATCCATTGGAAAGAGGGAGTTGAGAAATGAAGTCCATAAAGAGTGAAGTCCAAGGGCTATCAGGGATTGGAAGAGGTTTGAGCATTCCTAGTTTCTTTTTGTGCCTTTCCTTGTTCCTGTTGCAAAGGTAGCAGGCTAAACTTAGTTCTTGAAATCTTTTGACATTCCATTCCAGGAGAATAATCTCTTGATGAGTTTGAGAGTCTTCTGTTGGCCAGGGTGACCTGCAAGAGGGGAATCATGTCTTTGGTAGAGCATTTTTTTGTTTAAGATGGTTAGCTTGGTTAGGTATGACCACTTTACCCTGGAACAGGAGTAAGCCACTAAAGGGGTCTAAGGAATAATCAGATACTTCTTCCTTCTTACTAAAACTTTTAATTATGCCTTGGAATAACTTGTCAGCTTTTTGACAAGAATCCAATTCACTCAGTTGATTTTAGAGTTTATGAGCAGAGAGAAAAAAAGAGTTTAGAAGCTTCAACTTCATTTTGTTTCAGAAGCTGTTGAAAATTTCCAGGATTATTTTCAGAATATGGTGTTCCCCCCGCTGGATACACGTTGTCCCAACTTTACAGGTTATCTGGGATGGTTGAAAATTTTCCAGGCCTGTCATTGATCATGAAATTGAATTCAGAGAGGAATTCTGCCCAATGGGCCTGTCTTCTAGTAAGGACCTTGGAAGACATAAAATAATTCAAAGAGGAATGATCAGTTAGAACTTCAAAGGGGTCAGTAACACTCAAGAGGTAGGAATTCCATTGCTGGAGAGCAAAGAAAATAGCAAGGAGTTCCTTGTAATGGATTTCATAGCTGAGCTCAGCACTGGACATTTTCCTGCTGTAAAAGGAAATAGGGTGTTTAGTCTTATCAGCAGTAACCTGCTGCAGAACTGCACCCAGGGCATATTTGCTGGCATCAGTTTCAATATAGGTTCTCAGGAGGTGATCAAAATGGCAAAGGACTGGGGCCTGGGTGAAAGCTTGCTTGATGTTTTGAAATTGTTGCAAGGCTTCAGTAGTGAGTTTGAAAGGGGGCTGTTTCCAGCAATAGAGGTGAGGTGTGAGACCTATTTGGAGTAGTTCTTTATAAACCTGCAATAGAAGTTAGCAAACCCAAGGAAAGACTGCAAGGCTTTTCTGTTTGAAGGAGTAGGCCAGGAAAGGATGGTCTTGAATTTGTTGTTGTCCATAAACATACCATCCCCTGAGATCACATAGCCTAGGTAGTCCATAGAAGGTGCATGGAATTTGCATTTGGAGGCCTTTTCATATAGCTTATGCTTCCTGATTCTGGTCAGTACTTCACACACATGAGGGATGTGTTCCTGTAGGTGTTTTGAGAAAATAAGGATATCTTCAAGTTAAATCACCACAGGGAATGTGAGGAGATCAGAAAGGATGTCATTGATAAGGTTTTGGAAAGAAGCTGGGGCATTGGTCAGCCCAAAGGGCATGACCAGGTATTCATAGCGTCCAAACTGGGATCTGAATGCTGTTAAGTATTCATCTCCTCCCTTGATGCGCAGTAAGTTGTAGGCGCCTCTGAGGTCAATTTTGGTGAAGATAGAAGAACCTGAAAAGACATTCAGTAAGGAAGTCATTGCAGGAAGGGGATAACGGTTCTTCCTGGTGACAGCATTAAGTTTGTGATAGTCAACACACAACCGCAAACTCCCATCCTTCTTGTTGACAAAAAGAACAGGTTCTCCAGTGCTTTAAGTGCTGGAACGGATGAAAGCTTTCTCTATATTTTCTGCAATGGAGGCTTGTAGGGTTGAATTTTCACTTTGAGATAGCAAATAGATGGGCCCAACTGGAGGGAGTGGTCCTTCAAATTCAATATGGTTGTTGTAAGCGCGGTGAGGAGGAAGTTGATCTGCTTTAACCTTAGATAAAACATCTAGGAAAGAATGGTAATCAGCAGGAAATTTCTTCAAAACAGTTTCTATTTCTTCAGGATCTTTTTCAATATCAAACTTTTCCCAGTCAGCTGACATATTCTTAGGGGGAGTAACAGAAATTTAAGAAGGGGTAACCAATTGCATGATGTTCAAGGATGAATCCCTAGGTTCCTCCTCCAGAGGAATAGTCAAGTTATCAGTGAATATCCAAGAAAGGTGGGAAATTGTTGAACTCAATGGGAGTTGGATAGAGTGTTGAGGGTCCAAGGGTTCCAAAATGGAGGGAATGAAATTGACTGCAGTGCCAAAGGCAGAGTAGAGGGGAAACAAGTTGAAGGTAGGTAGGCCATGTGGAGTTCAACAGAGTGAGGGGAAATTCTGTTGGTTGGCTGGTGTCTTGGGGTGATCAGCCCCATCTGCCAGTTTACTTCAGGATTCCAATGGTGGAGGAAATTGATTGCCAGGATTAGATGTTCTGAGAGTGGTGTGTTGACAAGGAGGAATTCCCATTCAAAGCTAGGAAAAAAGGTGACAGAGACCACCCAAGTTGCCTTTTGGGTAATTAGTTGCGAGGGTGACTCATTTGAACTGAAACTGAAAAGAGGAATGCATTTTCCCAAAAGGATGGGATGAAATGAAAACTTTGGAACCATAGTATTATCCATTACCAATTGAGTAACACCTGAATAAATCAAAACACTATAACTCAAGTCCTGGTGAATGAGAATAAAACGTAAGCCTTTAGAAAGTTTTTCAGATTATTCTTTTTGTATCTTTTGTACCCTAACATAAGTAGGGTGAACATCCCGGATTACAGCAGGAAAACCACCTAGTTGTTTTTTGACTTGGAGGTAGAGGAAGAGTTGGTGTTGGAGGAAGGGTTGGAGACAGGCTTATTTTTACAGTTGTCTGTCTTGTGCTTCCCTCAGTAATTTATACATAGTCCCTCCTTCTCCCTTCTTGCTTTTTATTCAGCCTTGAGCTTGACGCCAGGACCTAAGTCCAAGATAGGTTTGGTTTGGGAAGATTTCTTCTTTGAATATTTTTCTATCTTCTTAGCCTTACCTTTTCCCTTGTCAGACTGGGAGGAACTGTCTTGGGATGGTGAGGAAATTTGCTGTTTAGAGTGGCTTGGATGGGAAGAATTTTCCTTGACTTGTTTGTGATACCTGGTGTTGTAATCCAACACTACATCCATAAGATCTTGAAGGGTGTCTACAGAACCATCATAGCCAGCTAGCTGGTCCAGAAGTCAAGCATTTAGACTTTGACAAAAATGGAAGTAGAAGGCTCTATCCCCCCATCTGGAAACTCTAGTCATAAGGGAGCAGTATTCTGTGATGTGGGTTGAAGCATAGCCAGATTCCTTCATCTTCAAATTCACAAGTTCCTTTTCTGCTTTGGCTCCTTCCAGAAAATTGCCAAAGAGATTATGAAGTTGTTCTGTGAAGTTTTTCCAGGAGTTGAGTAGGAATGAAGGCTCTTGATTGGAGAGGTGATCCAGATAGGGTTTAATCCAACAGTTTGCGTTCCCAGAGAGGTAGGAGACAGCAAACAGAACTTTCCTTTGATCCACACAGAAGGCCCCTTCACCATTTGCAAAGATGAGTTCACAAGCTTGTAAAAAGGGTCTGAGCTTGGTGGGATTACTGCCTTCACATTTGTCTGGTGGGTAAATTGATGGGGCCTTGAAGGCTCCCAAGTTGGAAGTACTAGTTGTTGGGGGTTGAGAGAGTTGGGCTATTGCTGAAGTCATGGTTTGGAGCAAGGCTAGGAGAGTAGGTTCCCCAGCTGGAGTTTGAGGAGGTTGGCTTGGAGGATCTGGGATTGCAGTTGAAGCAGAAGGTTGAGAAGCTTCTTCTGGAGGTCCAGAGATTGGTGACTTAAGATTGCTAATGATCCTCAAATTAAAGCCTAAGTCTATGCTTTCTTCCTCCTCTTCTTTGTCCTCAGGATGAGGGAAAAACTGGGATGGTACAAAGGGGAGTCCAATCCAAAGCCTGCTTGGGGATATTGACCTATTCCTTGATTAATAAACGGTCTGACAAAAGGTGGAACAGGGGATAAAGAAGCTCTGGGAGTAGCTGGAGGAAGGATACCAGCATCCATGGTGTTGGAAGCTGGTTCAGGGAGGTTGTAAAAGGTCCTCCCTTGTCCACGGGCTTGAGGAGTGGATTGATTGTGATCCTGTACGTCAATAGTGGAACCATGTCCTTGGGCTGCACTAGTAAGTGGTGGGCTAGTGATTATGGAAGGTCCTGCACGTCAAGGAGGCATGGTTTCAAAATATGCCATAGGAAATTGAACCAAGAAAAGTACCCAGAGATAAAAGAGGAAACATTTTTCCGCAACAGTGGTGAGTTTGTAAAACCGTTTATCAAATCTTGTCAAAGTGGGTCAAAGTTGAAGGTTTGAGCGTCAAATTCAAATTCAAAGTGTCAAATTCAAATTCAAACTCAAATTCAAAGTCAAAGTCAAAGTTGAAGTAAGTCAAAGTTTGAAGGTCAAAGTCAAAGTGTCAAAGTCAAAGTCAAAGTTGGAGTCAAAGTCAAAGTCAAAGTAAGTCAAAGTAAAAAGTTTCCGTGGAAGCATTGTTTAAGGCCAATTCCAGTAGAGGGATTGAGGTAGATAAATTCTGCAGGATGTTCTTTTGGAAACGTGCAGGCCACACACCGTTTAGCTCTATACCACACATGCCCACAAATTTTGTAGGTAGTGTTATCCATGCAATGAAAATTGTTTGACAAATGGATGGAGTGGGTAGATTAAGATGTAGAGATGGGTAGTAATCAAGGGGATTGAATTATTATAATGTCACAACTGCCCCTGGTGTACAAGGGGCTGAAGGCATTGGCACTACTTCTCACAGAACTCAGGAAAGAGAGAAGGAGATTGGTTGAATAGGAAGATTAGACGTTGTGGTGACCAAATTTGGACACCCTGGACCAAATGCAGAAAATTAAAAAAAAATTTTTTTTACAATGCTTTTATTTAGGTCATTCAAAAAAAAAAAATCAGAATTTTTTTATTATCAATATCACTTCTCCAATTTCTTCATCCTGCCAAGCATTACTCTGTCCCAGTAGTCTTGGACAGGCCTCTCTTGGTCTCATCACCTAGGCATTGCGTTTGATCCCTTATCTCTTCATTCCCCCCTTCCTTTGAGCCGAACGCACGGGCCAAGACCCGCTCGGCCCGAGATATCCCATTTGATCCATTTTTCCCCCTCCATCACCCATTTTCCTTCCACCGCTCACTTGTCCTTGGTCAACCATCAGCCCCTCAATCACCCTTGGCCGCGCAATTTCAGCTCCCGTCTCTTTCAGCCAGCCAGCCATTGGTTGACTGGGCTACCACAGAGTTACACCCACCCACCAAGTTGCCGGTCATCAATTCCATCGCCATCCATCGCCATCCATCCTCAAATTCATAGATTCTTGTGTCAAATGATTCTAATGTGTAGATGATAAGCAACTTGAGAGATTTTCAATATTGAATTGACTCAATCAATCAACCGATTCAACCAAGATCCTTGAGATCCAGTCATTCATTCATACACTTTAAAATTTACATCAGGATATTAATTGAGGACAACCTGTTAGAAAAACTTGCTTCTCCCACACCAATCTGCAACCACCCAGTCAATCCCCACTAATTCTAACCTTGAACTCTTCTACCACAACCTCCCTCCCTCTTTGTCAACCAAGGTTGGTAGTAGATAATACTTTACTTAGCACCCCAACAAACATCACCAAGCCAGCTCTGCATCAAGCTGGTCCTACTTACTCGCAACTACTACTCAAGACCCCACAACAACATCCAACTCAAAAGTTAGAACATCATCAACACCCCTGATCTCATTTGACTCTCCCACCAAGTCTCTAGCCGACACCAATCTTTCACCATTTTCACCCCATTCCATCTTTGGGTGGGGGTGGGAAGGTGTTGTCTACCACCCGCGGACATCCGCGGGCGTTCTGGTCCATTTCTTTTCCCACCCTTTCTGCCTTTGGGTGAGTGGTGGGTGATCCCAATGTTTTCGCGCGCGCCCGTTTGGGGAAGGACGCAGGAGAGGTGAAGGGATGAGAATAGATCCCAACCTGGTCAGGGAGGCCAGATTTCCACCGGCGTGCATGATCAAATTTTTCTGATCACCTGAAAATCAAAAAAAAAAAAAAAAAACATTCCGCTCCATTTGTAGAATCAGTTGTACATAGTCTAACAGGTCCTCCTGCCCATATAAGGAGGGCTCTCCCCCTGCCTTTTGGGAGGGACAGCACAGAACATGGCATCATCAGATCCTATCCTACCAGGGGAGTAACATCATCAGTATCCTCTTGAAATACATTATCTGTGGGGTCTCATTCCCCTTTATCTGAGACTAAAGTTTGGTATATCTATGATTGCCCCTTGATCCTTGAGCCTCCATACTCAAAACCCTGATCCTTGATCCTTATCACAAACCAATAGCTTTTCTGGTTGAAGAATAATTTGACTGATTGAATTCTTGAGTGTGTTACACCACTCCTGATCCCTTTATCCAACCATACTGGTCCTGATCATGCTTTGATTATCTTTCTGGAACCAGTCACGTTTGACTGAAGAGGTTTCATTAAGCTTAAAACCTGGAGTGTTAAACCTCCCTTCATTTCTTTTGATGTTGAATTCTGCCACGCTACTCTTGAGTCCCTTGAGAAGTGTTGGGTTATCCTTCTTTGAATCGTTTATTGTTTTGCTTCTAGAGCTTCTTCAAACAATTAAGCTTTGTCTTGTGCATCCACCAACAGTTATCTGGTACCCTTCAAGCGCTTGATTGCGGAGATTTGTGCAGGTTTTATTGAGAACCTGGAGGTTGTTTGGGATTGAGTTGATATTTCCTAAGCTTCTGCTGACGACCAGAGCTTTTAGCTTGTGGGATTTGTCACTCACAATTGCCTTGTCTTGTTGAACTCTGAACAATTCTTGACTCCTTCTATTCAAGTTTTCCCCAACATCATTTTGCCTCATATATTGTTGTTTCCCAGCTACCAACCACTATAATCTTTATCCTCTTAATTTTGGTCCCTTGTTTACCAGGTTCTGGACTTTTATCTTGGTTACATTTAAATATTTTTGTAACACTCAGGAGGGCAGCCCAAACAGCACCTTTCCCCTCCACACAACTGCCACAGCCTAGCACCGTTTGGAGTCTTACATTTGGTCCCCCGGGACAGGATCAAACCAGGAACCTTGGGATTTACAGTCCCAACAACAACCATCAACTTTGTAATTGAATCTCTTTCTTTTTTCTGTCATCATCTACATCCGTGGAGGCAACTTTTTCTAGAAGTAAGTCCTCCCAATTGTGCACCATCTGGGCAAGTTACTTGTTCTTTATCAAGAAACCCTACTCTTGCCACATTTTTGAGCCACTTTGGAAATCTGCGCCTTGGGCCTTTTAGGAAAATTTGTCAAAATGGAATCAACCAGCGACTCTTCTACTTTTCCTAAGATGGTTAAGATCAAGCCCCAGAGCAAGAACTTAGGATTCAATGGGATGAATGTGGAACACTTCTTGGACTTGTACAAAATGGCTACTTTGGTGGATGGGGCTAGAAAATTCAATATGGCCTCCCAGTTATGATATTTTATCTCCTCTGACAAAGTTATGGAAATCATTGAGTCATTTGAGGGTTTTGAACGGCATGACTGGGCCCTGCTGCAGGGAGAAATGTTGGCCTATTGGGGAAAAATAGATTTAGCACGATTTACTTTTCAGCATCTAGATAACCCTGTCTCCCAGTGGATCTCCAATGGTGGTGTGGCTTCAGCTTCTGATTATCAGTCTTTTAGGTAATCTTGGGATCCCATCCAATCCTTTCTTGTCCAAAACAATCACATTGACACAGTGGACAAAATTTGAGTCCGATTTTTCCAATTTTTTTCTCTTGGAGTGCAGGAAAGGATCAAGGACAAACTGGTCGAGTCTGGATTCATGATCACTACCAGGGATAATTAATTCAAGCTCCCTGGTAACCTTATCCTTAGGGGAGTGGTGGATAAAGTCATGAAAGGTCAAACAGCCCTCACTTTTGAGAAATCTAAAACTACTGAACCAGTTCATGCCCCCTCTTTCAAAGAGTCAAATGAGATTATGAATAAAATGGAATCTGATTGCAGGCCCAAGAACCCTCAGCCTCACAAAGAAACTGCTACAATGGACAAGATCACTAAACTGCTCAAAGCCTTTGAGAACAAAATGGATCAAAAGATTTCCTCTCTTTCTGTTCCTAAACCTTCTAGTGCTTTTCCTCAAAATACTTTAGTCTGCTATTATTGCCACAGGGAAGGCCATGGAACCGGTTGATGTATCCAGCTCCAGAAGGACAAAGATGAGAAATTGGTAGAGCAAAAAGGGAATAACCTTTTTCTTCCTAATGGTTCCCTAATCCTCTTTGATTTTTCTTGCCCTATTTGTCATGTGGTGGCCTCTTACCGGCCACCCCCTCCTATCAAGGCATCCTTGGCTTCTGTGGATTTCCAATCTTCTTGTGGTACTCTTCAACCCTGGTATTCCCCAGCTATTTCCTCCTCCTCTCTGGTTGGTACTTACCAATCCGATCCAGCTAGGAAGCAACATGAGGAGCCCAAATCTCATAAATCTCCTTCCTTTCCAACATCAATCCTCCAAAAACCACCCAAAACACAATCCTCACCTGAGCCCTCTTCTGATGTAGAAGACATGGAGGTAGAAAAATAGCCACTCATGGAAAGGTCTCAAGATCACCCTGATCCTCATCCCTCATCTATTAAACCTCCTCAATCCCCTGATCTGGTTCCTGCTTCACCCGATCTTCCTCCCTCAAACCAGCCCAAAGTTTGGTTTGAAAGGGGAATTTCCAAAGATCACCCCAATGCTGTGGAAGGGGTATTAAAGAAAATTTCTGATCTTAAAGTTCCTGATCTATCTGTGGCTGAACTCCTATCAATCTCTCCATCTGTTGCTGAAGGAATGAAGAAATGGGTCTTGCGTTGACGTGTGGAAATCGGTCCTGAGAAACTCAAGGTCTCCTCTGGAACTTTGATAGAGGATTCTGGTGGAACAGATCCCTCTTCTGAGTCTATTCTTTACTCATGTCCTCTTGGTTTTCTTCCCTGTCATCTTGGTAAATCAGCTTAAAAGGTCTTGCTCCTTGTTGACTCTGGCTCTCAGTGCAACTTGATCTTGAATGCTATGTCCTGCAAACTTAAACTCAGCCCTAGGGTCAGTTTCACCTCTTCAGTGTATGGAATAGGGAACCAGTCTTGCAAATTGGTTGGAATTGTTGAAGACGTTGCAGTCTGGATTGGCCAAAACATTTTTAGAACTTGTCATTTCTGGATCACATGCTTGGATGGACCTATGATCTTGGGTCAACCTTTCCTAATTGATTTTGGAGCAAATCTGATGTTTTCCAATCAAGTTGGGGAAAGAATCCTCCTCCCCAATTTGGATGGTAGAAAAATTGAGGCTCCTCTTTGTTCTTTGGATTCTGTTTTCTGGGAATGAGATTTCCCCGGTCATTTTCCTAAACAGAAGGATAATTCCAGTTCCTTTCATTTTTTATTGGAGAAGTTGATCCCGCTAATAATTTTAGTTCTTTTCAGCCTCAAAACTTTAACTCAAGCGTCAACTCTCATCCTGGAGGCTTATTTCTTTTTCTTTTAAACTTTTTCTTTTGATCTCAAAAATATCAAATGTCAAAAACAAATCAAAAAGGAAAAATTCAAAAATATTTCTTCTTCATCTGTTGTTTCTTCTTTTCCTTGTATTCTTATTCCTAATCAACCTTCTCTCTGTTCCGGTTTGTATCTCTTCAATGAGTCTAAACTAGATCCCAATCTTGATCCTATTTTCAGTGGCTTTGGTATGGAGGAATATGGGCTTCAGTGGAGGCAAATTGGGGTAGAAGTAAGTTCCCCCAATTGTGCACCGCCAGGGTAATCTGCTGCGTTTTGTTGTGAAACTCTACTGTATGCCACATATGTGAGCACCTGGGACGCCTTCTTTGTTTTATTGCAGTCAACTCTAGGATTTTCTTTGGATGGATCAAGATATTCTTTTCAAATCACACTCAATATCAAATGGCCATTCCTTGTGTTCAATCATCTTTCCTTTCTTTTTTTTATGACATTAAGCTCAGATGCAGACTAGGGACAGTCTGTAAGTTAGGGAGAGATGTGGTGACCAAATCTGGAAACCCTGGACCAGATGCGGAAAATTCAATTATTTTTTTTTACAATGCTTTTATTTAGGTGTCATTCAAAAAAAAAAATGGAATTTTTTTTTTATCAGTATTGCTCCTCCAATTTCCTCATCCTGCCAACCATTCCTCTGTCACAGTAGTCTTGGAAAGGCCTCTCTTGGTCTCATCACCTAGGCATTGCATTTGATCCCTTCTCTCTTTGTTCCCCTCTTCCTTTGAGCCAAACGCACGGGCCAAGACCCGCTTGGCCCAAGATATCCCATTCAATCCATTATTCCCCCTCCATCACCCATCCTCCTTCCACCGCTCACTTTTCCTTGGTCAACAATCAGCCCCTCAATCACCCTTGGCGGTGCAAGTTCAGCTTCCGTCTCTTTCAGCCAGCCATCCAGCCAGCCATTGGTCCAATGGGCTACCACAGAGTTACATCCACCCACCAAGTTGCCAGTCATCAATTCCATTGCCATCAATTGCCATCCATCCTTGAATTCATAGATTCTCGTCTTGAATGATTCTAATGTGTAGATGATTAGAAACTCCAGAGATTTTCAATATTGAATTGACTCAATTGATTGACCTATTTGACCAAGATCCTTGAGATCCAGTCATTCATTCATACACTTTAAAATTCACCTCAGGATATTATTTGAGGATGAATTTTTAGAAACACTTGCTTCCCCCACTCTGATTTACAACCACCCAGTCAAAACCCCCTAATTCTAACCTTGAACTCTTGTACCACAACCTCCCTCCCTCTTTGTCAACCGAGGTTGGTAGTAGATAATACTTTACTTAGCACCCCAAAAAACATCACCAAGTCAGCTCTGCATCAAGCTGGTCCTACTTACTCGCAACTACTACTTGGAACCCCACAACAACATCCAACTCAAAAGTTAGAACATCATCCTCCCCATGATCTCATTTGCCTCTCCCACCAAGTCTCTAGCCAACACCAATCTGTCACCATTTGCACCCCCTTCCATCTTTGGGTGGGGGTGTGAAAGTGTTGTCTACCTCCCGCGGACATCTGCGGGCGGTCTGGTCCATTTCTTTTCCCACCCTTTCTGCCTTTGGGTGAGGGGTGGGTGATCCCAATGTTTTCGCGCGCGCCCGTCCACAGAGGGACGCAGGAGAGGTGAAGGGATGAGAATAGATCCCACCCCGGTCAGGGAGGCCGGATTTCCACCGGCCTGCGTGATCAAATTTTTCTGATAACCTGAAAATCAAAAAAAAAAAAAAAAAAAAATTCTGCTCCATTTGTAGAATCAGTTGTACATAGTCTAACAGGTCCTCCTGCCCATATAGGGAGGGCTCTCCCCCTGCCTTTTGGGAGGGACAGCACAGAACATGGCATCATCAGATCCTATCCTACCAGGGGATTAACATCATCAGTATCCTCTTGAAATACATGATCTGTGGGGTCTCATTCCCCTTTATCTGAGACTAAAAGTTGGGTATATCTATGGTTGCCCCTTGATCCTTGAGCCTCCATACTCAAAACCCTGATCCTTGATCCTTATCAAAAACCAATAGCTTTGCTGTTTGAAGAAGAATTTGACTGATTGAATTCTTGAGTGTGTTATACCACCCCTGATCCCTTTATCAGACCATACTGGTCCTGATCATCCTTTGATTATCTTTCTGGAACCAGTCACGTTTGACTGAAGAGGTTTTATTAAGCTTAAAACCTGGAGTGTTAAACCTCCCTTCATTTCTTTTGATGTTGAATTCCGCCACGCTACTCTTGAGTCCCTTGAGAAGTGTTGGGTTATCCTTTTTTGAATCAGTTATTGTTTTGCTTCTAGAGCTTCTTCAGACAATTTACTTTTTCTTGTGCAGCCACCCAATGTTATCTGGTACCCTTCAAGCGCTTGATTGCGGAGATTTTGGCAGGTTCATTGAGAACCTGGAGGTTGTTTGGGATTGAGTTGATCTTTTGTAAGCTTCTTCTGAAAACCAGAGCTATTAGCTTGTGGGTGTTTTCCCTCACAATTGTCTTTTCTTGTTGAACTCTGAACAATTCTTGACTCCTTCTATTCAAGTTTTAGCCAACATCATCTTTCCTCAGATAGTGTTGTTTCCCAGCTACCAACCACTATCATCTTTATCCTCTTACTTTTGGTCCCTTGTTTACCAGGTTCTGGACTTTTATCTTGGTTAAATTTGAATATTTTTGTAACACTCAGGAGGGAAGCCTAAACAGCACCTTTCCCCTCCATAGAACTGCCATGGCCTAGCACCGTTTGGAGTCTTACAACGTAGAGTAAGGAAAAAAATAAGAAGAAGAATCCAGGATTAAGGCTCTGAAGGATTTTGATAAGGGAATCCTGTAAGAGTAACACCAGAGGGGTAGGTGAGATGAAAAATGTAGGCTGGTTGGATTTCTTGTGCTGATATGACACCTATTGGATGAGGGAATAACCAATAAGAAGTAGTATACTAATTCCTTGAGAGGAATTTGTCCAGGGGTAGAAGATCGGCAAGTATATGTGAGAGCTGAGAGGAGGCCTTGAGGAGGGATGAATGGTGCTGGGTATGAACTTCCCATGGTATTACATATTGACCGATTGGGCTTGAGGCAGTGTTTTGACTTATTGCGTAATGGCCTGTCCAGGAAGGTCATGTACTGAACTGGAGTATGGGTTGTCCAGCCAGGAGTATTTACTATGGATTTATAATATGTAATTCACATACCAGATAGAGTTGAAGGAGAGATGGGGATGCACCAAGCCATAGAGAGGTGGAGAGCATGACTGGGAGATTGACTGAGGACTGCAGGGCATGCAGGAGGAGACTTCAGGAGGTGCAGCATGAGAATCCATGGTTAGAAGCTAGATTGTACTGAGGGTTGGATGTGACTAAGGAGACTGGGCTGGATTGTGGCTATGACACCACCTGAGAAACTACAGAGGCAATAAAAGACACTGAGCCCCCAAAAATAATTTTCGGATATATACATATCTTGCAGTGGGGGAATTTCAGCTTGCTAATTGTACAGAGCAACCTTTTCAAAGTAGAATCAAAATAAAAATAAAATAATAAAATACAGAAGGAGTAGGAAATCTTCAAATTTTATGACAGATTTGGATTCCTCACCCAAAAAAGTTAGGATCACTCACTGACCCCACCCTTGAACTCCAACTTCTTATAATTTTAAATACATTCAGAGGAAATGGCCCAAAACCATAACACCACTCCAAATAGTTTTTTTGGACATTTTAATATTTCACATGTATTTTCATGTAGGGGTGGACACCTGAAATTCACTCAGAATTAGAGTGTTATGCATCTTTTAGGAGTTATGCCTTGTTTTTTTTTCTCCCACACACAACCCCAAATCCATACAGTGAGTTTACACGCACCTTAAACTCAAAATTCAGGCATCTGTCAAGAAAACCGCATCCAATATGCTTCTGGACGGATTCCCCCTGCAGCTCTCAAGCATGCGCGCATCAAAGCTGCCTACACAACTCCTGACAGCCAGGTACCCCAGGAAGGTGTTACAACCCTTATGCAAGCATCATGCATATTGAAAAACATTTATGACGGATAGAGGGCTATTTGAAACCTCCCAAAATTGAATAAAACACTCAAAAATCAAATTATAAAATAGAAAAATCAGGGGAAATAATAATAAGGGTTGCACAGAAACAATGATTTCAAATCTTTATGCACCACAAAACATATCAAAAAGTTCCCTTAAAAATTTATGAATAATAATAAAATGATTGGGAGATGACTTAAAATCTACAAATACCCACATCTGACCATGTCACCCAAAGGAATATAATACAAAAATAGGAAATGTGTCAGATGTGTGCAAATAGACAATTAATGTTTAAAAGGTTCTGAAAATTATTTAACACATAAATATGACACAGACAGTTTCAGCTGAGTGAAAGCACTAAGAATGCATTCCAAACAAGCCTGGCCAGCCTGATAGCTTTAGCCCTCAAGAAAAATCCTCTATATGTGCACTGAGGAGGCCCCTTCACCCAAAAAGGTGTATATACAGCACCTTTTGGTTATTTTAAACCAAAGAAATTTTTGGCATCAATCCATACCCAGTGCAATCTGTGATCAAGTATTTATAAGAGATAAAAAAGTCATATATGGCCATAGTCTGATGGTAAAGGATTAAATCTGAATCCATTATTGATTCCCTTGAAGAAAATCAGCAAAAACCCTAAATATTTCCCAGAGACCCTTTGAACAGTAATTTCTGCCAGATCCTTGGAGCCACTGATTAAAGAATTAATTTTTCTCCTCCTTGCTTCTGGAATTAAGTTCTGTAAACAGCCTTTCCTACCAATTCCCTTGGGTTAACCTCTTTTGTGAATCATAAGGACCACATTGCCCCAAATTCTTTACATGGTATAAATTTACCACTTGAAGAGAGGTTGTTTTTGGTAAAGGTCCCTAGCTTTGTATAAGCTGTGGCCCCTCTTGAAAATTATATTGGAAAAAATTTTAACAAAACCACCTCAAAACTTCCACTTGCTCTCACAATATTATTATTTTTGAGCATTTTACATGCTTTCTTGGAATTATTGTCATTCCAACACCAATAGCATGCTCTGTATCTAAAGTACTGCAAGGGTCCTGGCATCAGGAAGCTTAGAGGCATCCAGAATTGATGTAAATCAGAGATTCAGAAGAGAGGTGTGAGGACTCCAAGGTGGGTAAGTACCCAAGGAAGAATCAAAATGATTCTGCATGGTAGTGGTAGGAGGGGAACTCTGGAAAGGATTGGACTGGAATTCAGGGTTCAAATAAAGAAAAACTGTTTGATAAGGAAACAAGGTGGAAGAACCTGAGATTTAAGGTTTATATACTTTTAGATAAAACCTTTCATCATCCTACTTTTAAGATATTTGTAATATAAAATGCTGTGGCTGGGGATTGCAAAGCACCTTGATAATGTTAAAGCATGGTCTAGAGGTTCCTGAGATTGTCACTGCTGACCTGTCTGGTCTTCAAACCAACCCCTGGAACTCAAAGCTAAATAATGACAATCTCTTTCATTGTTGAATCATCCTTGTATTTTGAATCATCCTTGTATTTTGAATCATCCTTGTATTTCTCAATGCCACACTAGTTTTTTCAATTGGTGAAACCATATTCAAAGTGTCTGATACAGGATTGTTAACAAACTCGCCCACCATTTCCATCTAACAAATTGATAAAAATGAATTTTTGAAAATCCACCCACCAGTTATCTGACACATTCATTCTGATGGTGGCATAACTGAGTGGAAAGTTTGTGCTGGCCACAAAATTGTTGTATCAACTTCCAATTGATGTCAGGTTATGATAGGTTTAAGTGATTTTTAATTGATTTACTTCAAGCTTGATTTGGATGGACAACCAAATGAATATCAAGATCAAAAGGAGATGTGAGCTGCAATTTCAAACCTTTCCCTTTTGAAGGTGCCTAAAGGGCAACAGCAGACACCATTTTTAGCTATTGGGATAGATAATTTTACTTTCCAAATTATATCCTTTGATCCCAACTTGGTCCTAGTAACCATCAGTGTTCAAGCCTTAACAGCTTTCCCCAGCTCAATTTTTCTTTCCAAACTTCTTTAATCTTCCATGTACAAGAACAACAAAACATTGTGTGTAAACGTTGACTTTATGAATGGGGTGCTACTCCAGACAGTACTAGATGTGGTTAATGGACAGTTGACTGACACATGGAAAAGGAAAATTCCAGTTTTCTTGGGTGGCTTTAAATCCAAATGTTGCCCAGACCTTTGGGTGAATTTCTGGAGGAATTTTCTGTTTCAATTTGAAAATTTGGGGGAATTATTTCATTTCAGGAATATTTTAAACAGGCAATTAAAAACCCAATTCCATATGTTCAAAATGATGAAATCCATCAAACCTGGATTGTAATTATATCTTGAAGGGGATGCAATTCAATTGCCACAATTTCAAATACCTTGAAAATTTTTTCCCCCTCCTCCAAGAGAAACACTTTCATTTTTTTTTTCTGAATTTTATCTACCTGTAAACAAATTAAGAGAGATTTTTAGAAAAGTGATAAATGCAAAATAAAACAACCAATTCAACTCATAAAATCTTCCAAAACATTCATCAGTTTGAAAAAATTTGACCAAGGCTTTTGGAATCAGCCTCCTGGATTCCAAGATCCTTGCTATCTTTTAGCTAAAAGAGGTGATAGAATAAATAATAAATATAATATTCAATTAATGCAGCAAAAATCTGTAAAATTATTTGGATAAAGCTTATTGAAAGGTTGATGGGTTTCTATATGGTTTATTGTTATAAATCAATATAAAAAAATTGATTATTGAATATTTTAATAGAGGGGCCACAATTATATTGGGGATCTTTAACACCTCTCTTCAGGGAATTCAGTATGAAAACAAGGAGGCCTGGTTACTTTGGAACCTTTAATTTATATTCTTAAAGGATATATTGCCCAAAGATTTTATGTATATAAGATAGACGGTGGAGTGGCAGGGATTTTTAACCAAGATGCCACGACAGAGAAAGGATAATAAGACTCACTGGTATTTTATCAAATCCTTTGGGTACCTTTTTGGGATGTGCACTTATGGGTTAAACCTGTTTACTGGGTTTATAAGGTTTTTTAGCAGTTTAAATTGATAAAAAGGGTTTGGGACAGATATTATCAATCAGACTGAAGCCATAAATCACTTACTTATTTGTTGTAAGTATTTGATTAACTTTGCATGGTGCCTGGATGTAAATATAACTGGGTCTCTGGGTATCAATATCCTCAAAAGAGCTTTTTATTTATAGCTTTTTGAGTCCCAATATTGTCCTTCTGAGGTGCACAGGGGCTCAAAGGGACAGACACTGAGGCTAGCAGGGTAAGCAGTGGTACCTTTCCACGTGTTCTGGGTGCTGTAGCACGGGTACCATCTAATTCCACAGCGTATGGGAATTATTCTACTTTATAATTGATATTTGGAAGTGTGAATAACCCTGATTTGTCCATTTTATTTATTATTTAATTAATTATCCTTAGTAAATTTTTGTAGTAAGTTAATAATTATTTTAATAGAAATTACTACGGATAGTCTGATTTTAGGTGAGTTCTCATTATGTATTAAATAATTAGTTTAAAGTCATGAGATTGATTTTACTCCTTATTTTCAAATTTTAGTTGATTTAATAAAATAAATTTTTAATAATGTGATTCATGAGTATTTATGTACTATTTTTACATCATTAGTTTCCTTAGTATTTCAAAAAAATACTGATGTCTTGTAGTTCTCATAATTGTGTATTGAATTAATTTAATATATTTTTAGAAGTAGTCATTATCTCATTCTTGACATTCTTGGTATTTTGAATTATATTTAATAAAGAATACGTATATAGGTTATTTAAGTATTTTTATATAATTATATGTATTTTTAGAGTGTCTACTATCCACTGGAACATTTATTACATATTTAGAATGTTCCCGTGTAGGTTATAGCATGCTAACGCAGTACCTAGGCTTCTCAGGCCAACTGTCACTTTGTAAACCTGTAGTCCTGCGGCTGCGTACTTGTCAGAGGCCCGGGGCTGCATACACGGCTTTGACAGGGTGACATTGCTGTAGCTCAGCTGCGCGTGGGTGTATTGTCTGCCGCGGCTGCATGCGGGAATTGTGACAGAACACATTTCCGTCTGTAACTCCTAAAATATACACAATACCTCAATTCTGACTGAATTTTGAGTGTGAAACCTATACGTGAAAATACTTGTGAAATATTTAAATGGACAAAATGTACAATAGTGGTGCCGTGGTATTTTGGTCTTTCCTTTCTCAATTATTTAAAATTATAATGAGTTGGATTTCAAGGGTGAGGTCAGTGAGCCACCCTACGTAATTCTCGGTGGAGAATTCATGTGAGAAATAATATTCATGGTTTTCCTACTCCTTCATATGTTAATTTTCATATTATTAGTTAGCTACTTTATTTGTATCAAAAGGATATTCCTCAACTTTTTTAAATTTTGAGGGGCTTTTTTTGGTTGATATTGAGTAGAACCATCACTCTTGGTTCTGGTTTAACATCTTGGTGAGGAATTTCATAATTGAGTTTCTGAAAGTTTGATCCAAGAATCGCATGATTTAAGTACACACTAAAAGCATTATTGTACCTGGAATTCTTAAAAAGCACCCTGCTTCCAAATTAAAAAAAAAATACTTTTTTATTGGATAATCTTTTTTTATTATTAGGCAGAGCTGAATTATTAGCTTACCCCACAATAGAAGTGGATAAAATTAATTGATGATTTGGTAAGATAAACCCAATCTATAATGTCTTTACAGTTGTTGTTCCCCTTGCTGATATTCCTGTTTGGTGGCACCATTGTAGAAAAATAATTGATTAGGAGAATTGGAGAGCTTTGATGATGTACCTGCCCTCCTGATTTACCTTCAGCTTTCTTGGTTGGATTGATTTTCATGATGGAGTGTCATCTTTGTTTGGGTTTCTCAATTGAATCCACAGCATCTGCTTTGTACTCAATAAATTTACTAATATCTTGAACAGGGTGTTTTTATACAAAATCATTGCTAAATATTTCAAATAAACTTTTTCAACATTCATATATTCAAAACTCCTGGATGCTACCCTTCAAAATATCAGCTTTCTACTATTGCAGGGCAAGCTGCAAAAGTATCAAAAAAATAATAATGTCAAAATTACCCTACAAGGAGTAGGAAAACCATTAATATTATTGCCCAAATGGATTCCCCACCCAAAATTAGGTAGGGTCACTCACTGACCTCACCCTTGAAATCCAACTCCTTATAATTTTAAATAATTAAGACAGGAAAGACCCAAATACCACTGCACCACTATTGTACATTTTTTCCACTTAAATATTTCACATATATTTTCACATATAGGTTTCACACTCAAAATTCAGTCGGAATTGAGGTGTTGTGTATATTTTAGGAGTTACAGACGGAAATGTGTTCTGTCACAATTCCCGCACGCAGCCGCAGCAGCCAATACACCCGCGCGCGGCTTAGCTACAGCAATGTCACCCTGTCAAAGCCGTGTATGCAGCCCCGGGCCTCTGACAAGTACGCAGCTGCAGGACTACAGGTTCACAAAGTGACAGGCGGCCTGAGAAACCTAGGTACTGCGTAAACATGCTACAACCTACATGGGAAAATTCTACATATGTAATAAATGTTCTGGTGGATAGTAGATAGTCTAAAAATACATAAAATTATATAAAAATACTTAAATAACCTATATACGTATTCTTTATTAAATATCATTTAAAATACCAACAATGTCAAAAATGAGATAATTACTACTTCTAAAAATATATCAAAATAATTTAATACACAATTATGAGAACTAAAAGACATCAGTATTTTTGTGACATACTAAGGAAACTAATGATGTAAAAATAGTACATAAATACCCATGACTTATATTTTTCAGTGAATATTTTATTAAATCAACCTTACAATAAGCTTTATCAAAATATTTTACGGATTTTTGCTGCATTAATTGAATAATATATTTATTATTTATTCTATCACCTCTGGTAGCTAAAGAATAGCAAGGATCTTGGCATCCAGGAGGCTGACATCATTTTCCCAAGGTATTACACTGTTCAAAGTAGCCTCTTGAAGAGAGGTTGTTTCAATAAAGATCCCCAGCTTTTTATAAGCTGTGCCACCTCTTTAAAAATATATTTAAAAAAAATTTAACCAACCCAAATCCCAAACCTTGCACTTGCTCATATCGTATTGTTAATATTGAAAATTTTACGTATTTTCTTGAAATAATCATTTTTCCAACACCAATATCACTTGCTGTAGCTAAAGGAATGCAACTTATCTGGTATCATGAAGCTGAAAATCAAAGTTGAAATGAATATAAAGGCCCATCTTGGTGAGTATATTAGCTCAAAGAACCATTTTGAAAACATGATATTTTTTTTCAAAATGAATAAGTTTCCAGTGGGTTTAGTGTTGTGTTAAAAATTTCAACGTCCAGATTTGCAGCAGTCACATGCTACCAAAAATTGATTGGTTGATTTGATTTTGTTTTTTTTTTTGGAAAAATACCTGAAATTTTATAATGAAATTCCAAGAATGAAAAAATTCAAAAAGAATGGTATAATCCATATCAAACTGATTTTGTGATTATACAACAACAAAATATATTAGCAATTTTAAGGAAAACTTGATTTAAAATTGAACCCCCTTTTGTGAATGAATAATATGTGATTTCACGTTGGTTGTAGAATATTTAAACAGAATTTGTGGTTTGGGTATTTGGAATTTATTTGAATAGATTGCCTAAATTATTAGAGATTTAAAATCCAGGTTTAACCAAGTTGAAACATTTTTACAGGGTGGAAAATTTTCTCATATGTATTTATTTTTACCCTGGTGATAGCATTTATTTTTTTTCAAATTTGGGCTACAAATCTCAGGGAATCCAGCCCATGATTTGTGCCACTTTTCAAGATAAAGTTCTGAATTTTTCTTTTTCAAAAATAAGATTAGTACAGGAACTGGTATGTAATTTATTCTTGAAGGAGAGATAAAAACAAAAAATTTAGTCTAAAAATATAAAAAAATTTGCTTTCTTTCAATAAAATTGATATTATTCTTTTATGAGGCTTGAGAAAAATCCAAATAATTTTCATGCAACACATGTCTGAAGCAAATTTCTCAACAGTTGTAAAAAATCATGAAATTAAGAATATATACATAAATTAACAATTATTCCTGTTGTGTAAAACTTTAAAATTAAATTCATGCATTATATAAACATGGTGCAGCAATATTCTGAGACAATCCAGGAATCAATTTGATTTTTGACTTCAAAAACTCAACAAATTCAAAACAGGTTTCACTCACTATCCCAGGCGCTACACCTGCCAGCAGGTGCACCCATTTTTTAATGGTGAATGAAGAACTTCCAATGCCTGTAAGGGAGTTGAAACAAGAGAGAGTTCCACATAATACCCTTGTCTTCTGGTGAGAGCTTTGGAAGAATGGAAATAATTTTAGAGAAGAACAATCAGTTAGTAAATGAAAAGGCCTGTGATGCTTAAGAGTTAAGAACCCTGAGATAAATTTTGGTGAAGATGGTAGAACCTAAAAAGACAATCAGTGAGAATCATTGCAGGAATCAGGTGAATTTTCTCCTTTGTAGCAGTTTCAGTTATTCAAAAATCAACACACATTTGCAAACCACTGTCCTTCTTCTTGAAGAAAGGAGGACAGTTGCTCCAGTTCTTAAAGTTTTTGTTCTGGATGAAAGCTTTCTCTGCATTCTCTGCTATGTACGCTTTTTGGGTTTTATTTTCATTTTGAGGTAGTGAATAGACAATAACAACTTTAGGTTTGAGGCATTCAAGTCTAATATGGTGATTGTAAGTGTGTTGTAAAGAGAGTTGGCCTGCCTTCACATGTAAGAGAACATCTGTAAATGAATTTTAACAAGCATCAACTTTCTTGATAATGGTTTCTGATTCTTCAGGAACTTCATCATCATCAAATAAAAACATCAGAATAAGTAAAAAATTGGATAGTGTGCAAGGATTAAAGCAATATATATTCCTCCTTTGAAATAAAGAAAGGATCAATGAATACCAATGCAAGTTGAAAGAGTTTTGAAATGAAAAGAAATTGGATTCTGTGTTTGGGAAACTGATAAATCTTCTTGAGTGAGGGAGATTGCTCTTTCATGCAGTGCCAAAGGCAGAGTTGAGGGAAAAACAGCTTTAGGGAGTGTAGTCAGGTTTATTTCAATATAATTTGAGGAATGTTCAGTGATTTGTTGGTGTCTTGAGGTGATCATCCCTACCTTCCAGTTTTCCCCTTGGTTCCAGTGGTGAAGAAAGTGAATTACCACATTGATTTCTTCAGGGAATGGTTTATTGACTTGAAATATTTACCATTCAAAGCTATGAAAGGTATTAAGTGAAACCATTTGGGAATTTGATTCACTGAGCTTAGATTGAAAAGATCAATATGTTTTACCAGAGGAATGGGCTGTAAGGGATGGATACTTTTGAAAGATGGAATTCACCATTAAAGATTTATTTGCATCTGAATCAAAAAAAAATACAGGTAAGCCTTAAAAAAAAGAAGAATAAGGGGTGACCCTAATCTTGGTTTGGCTCTGGTGTAGCACTGTACTGGGGTAGAGAAGAAGAAGATGATGATGGTGAGTTTTCAGGTTTCTTTCTGCAGTACTTTGTCTTTTATTTACCACCACAATATAAGAATAAGACTTACGTCTACCGTCTTGAATTTTCACCTGCCTTGAGTTTTCCATCTGGACCTAGGTCTAAAGAGGGTCTGGTAAATGACATAGCTCAAGCTGAATTTTCTGGGGAATGGTCATGCTCCCTAACCTCACTGTTACCCTTTTCCGCCTGGTTAGGGGTAGATTTAGAGAGAAGAACTCTGGTGTTGAGAATGATCAAGGAGAGAAGATTTTTCTTTTACCCTTTCATGATAACTTGTATCATAGTCCAAAAATATATCCATGAGATCTTGGAACGTTTCTTGAGAGCGATTGTACCCTGGTAGTTGGTCCAGAAGGCATGAAGGGAGGCTTTTTTGAAAATGGAAGTAAAGTCTCTATCAACCCATCCAGATACTTTGGTCACAAGTGAGAAAAATTCAGTGATGTGGCTTGATGCATAGCCAGAGTCCTTCATCTTCAAGTTCAACAGTTTACTTTTGGCCTTGAAGAATCCAATTCTGTTGCAAAAGAGGTTGTGAAGATGCTCTTTCAAGTGGAACCATTAGTTGAGGGGGAAAGAAGGCTCTTTTTTGGAAAGGTGATCCAGATAGGGTAGGATTAATAAAGTTTCACTTCCAGAGAGGTAGGAAGCTGCAAAGAGCACCTTATTTGGTTCCATGATGCAATTTCCTTCATCATTTGAAAAAATGAGTTCAAATCATTGGAGCAAGGGTTGAGATTTTCTGGGGTTGTTGCCTTCAACTTATTGGGAGCATTCATGGAAGGAGACTTGAGATTGCCAGAGTGAGAAGTACTGGTTGATGCAGGCTGAGAAAGCTTTGCCACAGAAGAAGTCATGGTCTGGAGTAGTGCTGAGAGGGTTTTGTACACAGAAGATGTTGGAGGTTGAGGTTGGGTTGGAGGTTCAGGGACTTAAGGAGAAGCTCATTGTGAGTTTTCATAGTTGGTGAATTGAGATTACTTAGGATGCTTGTGTAAAATAATGAGTCCTCAATTTCTTCCTGGCCCTTTTCTTCAAGAATAGGAATGATTCCGAGGTCATAAGATGGAGAATCTAATTCAAAGACTGCTTGGGAATATTTACCAATTAAAAAATTTGTGATGCCACTAGCTGTAGGTGGCACAGGGGAACAAGAAGCTCTAGGAGGAGCGGGAGGAAGGATAAAATTGTCCGTGGAAGTGGAGCTTGCTGGTAGTGGAAGGTTGGAAGATTTTCTCCCACATCCACAAGCTTGAGGATTTTACTGGTCCTGGTTGGCAATATTGAAAACAGAACCTGTGCGCCTTACTTCTTTGGTGAGAGGTGGACTGAAATGAATGAGGTTCTTCCAAGTTGGGCTGGAACAATTTTCAAATAGGCCAGAGGAGGGAATTGAACCAAAAAAAGTACCCAGAGAATATTTGAAGAAGGAAATTTCCAAAAGGGATTATATTTGAAGTAGGCTGAGCCCCCTTGAAGCATTTTGAAGCTAACTTAGGTCAATTCAAAAAATATCAAAGAATATTGAGCACCCTCAAAGAATTTCAAAGCTAGTTGAGGTCCCTTTGACTCTTATTGAGCCTCTATGAAGCACATCAAAGCTCATTGAGGTCCCATTGAAGCACATAAAAGATAATTGAGGTCCCTTCAAAGAACATAACATAAGATTGAGCCCCATCAAAGCACATCAAATCAGATTGAGCACCATCAGAGAATTTCAAGGCTAATTAATGTCCCTTCAAAGCACTTCAAAGAAGATTCAGCCCTGTCAAAGCATGTTGAAGCTAATTGTGTTCTGGTCAATGCTCATTGAATAAATATGAAGAATTTCAAAACTTCATCCAAAGGCCAGGTAAATAAATTCATAGAGTTGGATATTTTCCACAGGAATATACTTTGGAGACATGAAAGGCCAAACACTGTAACACAAAAACTTTCAGCAAGTTTTATCCATAAAATTGAATGTGATGGAATGGATGGGAGATGGTTGAAGGTTATGATTGCAAGAGGAAGAGAGTGGGTAGTAATTAAGGGGAATGGATTAGTGTAATTTTACAACTTCCCCGGGAATTCAACAGGCTGAGGGCACAGTCACTACTAATCATAGAACTCAATGATGATTTATTTGTATTTCAATGAATAAGATGAGAGGGAGAATTAAAAGGATGAAGGAGGCCTTGAGGGATGACTGGCTGGTGATGAAGGTTGGTGTTCCCATGGTATTAAATTTTGAATGATTGGGATGAATGCTTTAATTGACCAATTGGGTGGTGGGCCTGTCCCAGAAGGTTTGACATTTACTTATCTTGAGTTCTGGGAGTATGGGCTGAACAGACAGTGGAGAGTATTTACTATGTATATACTAATTCTCATATGTACTAACTCATATAAAAACTGGTTTGAGTGGAGTTAGAGGATGTACCAAGCCATAGGAAGAAAGGGAGAGATCCTGCAAAGGTTGAATGAATCACATGACACAGTTTTGAGGTGTGCATGGAAATAGAGCTCATACCATACAGGGAGAGGGTAAACCTGGTAGGAGAAGATAGAGACTGCAAGAGATGGAGGAGTGCTATCCAGTGGTAGGTACAGGAGTTGGTGAAGTTGTGTTTGATCTGAGGGTTAATCCAATAAATTTTTGGATTGATTTAGTGGAATGATTGTCAAAAATTTGGTTTTGAAAACTTTGAAAGAATTTAAGGATTTTAAGGTACCACACAGGAATTATCAATGTCAAATTTTGCATTATTCCACCTCAGTGAAATGGTAGGTCCAATCTGGGGTGTTCTATATTTGGTATACTGTTTTTACTGAAAAATCTTTTGGGAAAAAAGGCTTTGGGGTATTTCTTCTTGCATTGGCCATTATCCATTCAAGGTGCTTCCATGTTCAAGATATGAAATGGACCATGTATCATGTTCCTTTTAACTTCTTGAAAAAGTTTTGGCTCTGTGTGCATGAGCTGATCAGGTATCCCTGCAAAAACAATCACGTGAATTCCTTTGGATGTTCTTGGTTGGTGATCATGGTGAATACTTCCCAAGATTTGAGCATGAGTCAGAATTCTTTTGTGGAATTTCCTGAAAATAGTTATTCCCATTTAAAATCCAAATGTTCCATCCATGAGTTTTGAGTTGAAAACATGGGTTACTATAACTTGATATTGTAAACAGGTTCATCATTTAACTGATGAGAAGGGCACAACTACTGAGAATGTATGGAAATTTGATTTTGAATCAAATAATTATGTCTTCTATGTTGAGAATGGTTGGAAAAAGAATATTGTCTTGATTTGGGGGTTGTGAAGTGGTTGATGATTAATACCAGGATGATTTATTTGGTTAGATTTCTCAAGTGGTCGCAATAAGAATTTTAAAGGATTTCATGAGAATGAGATTGCTTTCATTTATTTTTAACCACCATTAAAGGAAGTGAAGAGTTGATTTTGAAAAGAACTCATGGTTTTTCAATTCAAAAAAATTTTACCAAAAACTCACAAAATCACTACAGTGAACTTCTTTGGCTATTTTAATATTTCATGTATATTTTCACATATAGTTTACACCCCAAGAAATCAGTAAAAACTGGTGTTTTATTTATATTTTAGGATTTACGCACAGAATTGTCTTTTGAAAACATTCCTGCGCGCAGCTCTGCATTCTGGCAATATCTGCATGCATAGCTAGTCAAGGAACCCACACGCACAGCACCCATCAAGATTACCGCATGAATCTCAATTTAGCCACAGGAACCGTATGCAAGATGCATAAAATTTCACACACACTGCAGATCCTACTCCCGCACGCTGTAAGACTCCAAACAGTGCTGGCCACAGGAATTTCTGTGGAGGGGAAAGGTTCTTTTTAGGGTGACCTCCTCAGTGATACAAAAATATTTAAATTTAACCAAAATCAAGGTCCAGAACCTTGGGATTAGTTCTAACTTTGTCCAATAAAGTCCTATTCATCCTCTCAACTATTGCATTGTTTTGTGGAGTAATAGCAGTAGTAAATGCATGAATGATTCCATAATCATTCAACATTTTCTCAAAATGTTTACTCTGAAACTCACCCCCTCCATCATTAATAACCCTCTTGATCTCCTTCATCAAACCATTCTGTTTCCAGAATTTTAATATTACTGAAACCTCCTCTGTGGTCTGATCCTTTGATCTTATTGGTTTTACCCAAACATAATTAATTTCTGTATCAACTAAATTGATGAAGTATCTTTCCCCTCCAAGGGAAATTGGTCTAAATGGCCCTGCCAAATCAATGGGAAATTCCTCTCTAGGAAATTCTGTGCAATCTCTACTCTTTGAGAACACATTTCTGGCCTTGGCCCCTAAGGTACAAATTTCACAGTTGCTGTCCTTCACCCTATGGCCACTTCTATTGTGAGAAGAAGTGCTCAGAGCTAAAAAATTAAAAGAATTAGCACAGAGCAGCTTATTCCAAACTTGTCCACTCAGGATAGTTCTCCCATTCAAATCAATAGCAAAATTATCTTCTTTACGATAACAAATCTGGAACCCTTTTTCCAGAGAACTCCAAGAGGCAAAAGGATGTAAGGAAGATCTGGTACATAGAAAACTTTCTCAAAAGATATTTTGAAACCCAAGTGATTTGCAAGAATAACTTTTCAACTTCCTTTAATCTAAATTTTTCTTCCTTTTTTGCCAATATTTACAACACCATCAACATCTCTAAGATTTGAAAACACATTTGGCTCAAAAAACATGTGGTCTATACAACCAGAATCAATCAAAACAAGAACATCCTCCTTCAATCCTCCTGTAAGGAGGGAAAAATTATCAGCCACTGATAAGTTCTTATCATCAAGGCTAAGATTACCCACTTCATAATCAATCAAGTCCATTTCTTGATCCTCAATGAGCTTTTCCTTCTTGTTGGGGACATGTTCCTCAACAGCCTTTTCTGATGAGCATTTCACTGCCACCATAGCAATGTTCTCCAATTCAAGGTTGACCTCCTTGTCTTCCTTGCCTTCTTCTTCAGAATTTTTCCTCTTCTGGGCCTCCTTGCAATCCTTTTCATAGTCCCACTTCTTCTGACAATTATATCATAAGACCTTTGATCAATCCCTCTTAGCCTTTGCCTTCTTTCCAGATTTCCGTGTTTTGTCAACCAGAGAAGTTCCTGTGCCCTCCTTTATCTTAAATTGAAGATCATCCTTTTCAATTGTCTTCATCACATTGTTTTCCCCAGGAATTGGATCCAATTGAGATATAATCCTAACCAAGGACTCATACTCTGTTGGTAGTTTCTGCAGAATTAAGATTGAAAAACACTCAGGATCCATGTTCAGCCCACATGACTTGAAATTAGCAATGCTTGATCTTGCCTCCCCAACAAATTGTTTACAGTTGACAAATTTCAACTTGAACAACTTATTGAAAGCAATCCCCTTCTAATGAACTGAATTACCAGCATACTTGGCCTTGAGCATCTTCCATATAATGCTTCCCATCCTCTTCTGTTCCTCTTTCAAATTCTCAGCAACCCATGCCATATGACTTTCATCAAAATGCCTGAGAATGAGATTGTAAGACTTATTCTCTACCTCTGAACTAATCAAGATATCATCTGCATCCATAATCTCCCAACAAAATATTTTTTTTCCAGCTCACTGTCAATTAAGACAGACCAAGCACTATATTTTTGACCATTCAAAACAATCTTGGTGGAGCTGTATTCTGGTATATAAGAAATCTTCTTGGAAAACTTGAGGTCCTTGAGGTTTTCCAAAACAAATTATAAGGGTTTATCTTGCTTGGAAATAATTATGATGATGTTACTGATAATCTGTGAGAATTATTGGCCCACAACCTTTGTCAAAGAGCAGTATTTAAAGCAAAAGAAATACTGAGACAATAATTTCTTATGATTGATCCTTATTCTGAGGCAGAGGCAATGGCACACTTGTGAATTTGAACAAATTGATCAATGAATGGATGGAAAAAATCAGGTAAAAGAGCTCCTTAAATACAAAATATGGAGCTCATGTGGAGCTCATGTAGAAAAAGGCAAAAATTCCGCCCCAAATGGGCTCTACAGGATCTACAAGCCCTGTTACTTGGTTTTGCCTTACTCAGCCCACTTGGCATTAGTTCTGAACCCTTTCAAACAGCTTTTACCTGTTGAATTTGGTTTTTCCACCCTCACAGGGCTGAACCAGCCCATTGCTGTTCAGGCCCTGGCTGATTGTCTATTACAACCAGCCCTGTTACCTGGTTACATCTCTCTTCTAACCCTACTGGCCCTTTATATACACTCACAGGCCTTTTTTCCTCCTGCAAACAGGCCCCTGGCCCTCAAAATGGCCAGGGTGGACCAAGAATCACTCTGGGTCCAGCCAAAAACTCATGAGGGGGGATGTAACCGGCAGGCATGCACCCCCCCCCCCCTCCTTTGCTCAAATCCCCTGGGGAGGTGATCAAATCCTCCTCCAGGGGTCCTGGGGATCATCACACAGAAGGTGGGCTGGGTGATGGTCAGGCCCAACTAGCCCCATTGGTTTCCTCCCCCTTGGTAACAGGGGGTGGGGGAGATGGACCCATCTTAATCAGTCTTGAGGTGGGGGGGTGATCAAGTCCCCTCCCACCTCACCGGTTTCCTCTGTTTCTTGTCTGGTAGAGGAGGGACCAGCCATCCTCCCTCCCCCTTGCAACCAAGCAAGGGGAGGGAGGGAGGCAGGGGCCTCCAGCTCCCACAACTGCAACCCAACTTAGCAGCTGCGACCAGCCGGGTGGCACAACTGGGACCGCAGCCCTGCACACAGCAGGTGGGGGAACTCCAAACAGAGACCCCTGCCCCCTACCACGGCCCCATGCGGGCTGTTGGGGCCCAGGTGAGAAAAAAGGGGCCCCAAGCGGGCCGTGACACAGGCAGAAGCCCCAATCGGGGGCCAAGGCGCAATGACCCAAAAAAACATACTTTGGCAGGCCAGCCCATCTGGCCAAGTATGTCCATAATAATCCTTGGGCCCATAAATTCCCAGATAAGCCCATATGGCTAAGGTGGCCCATCCACCCTGACGGGTCTGTCAAGGCCCGTGTCCCAATTGACTTGGAAAACTTTTTTTGGTGCCCAAATGCCCAAAAAAATAACATCCACATAGGCCCACGTGGCCCACCTGATGTCCAATGGGTCTTCAAGTCCCATTTGTACATCCCATTTGGATGACACACTAATATGCACATTACCTGAGTGAATCCGTTGTGGTGCTCCAAAACCTCACCGATAGCCATTGGACTCACTTTTCTAGTATAAGGACAGCTCCAATCATCAAAAATACCTCAAAGTTAGATTATAAACCAGAAATAACCCCTAGTCACTCAGCCAAAGTACCCATCTATCTCTCATGGTTTAGAAGATACAGATCAAATCAACCCTGGCCTACCCATCCCCCTACCAGGTGTCACAGATCAGTGGAAGTTCATGGACATAACCTGGATGCCTTCAAGAACATACACCATACATTACAATCAATACAGCACCAAACAAATCACCACACCTTTATACACAGCAATACATGCAAGAACCTGCATGCAGCACCAAACAAACCTGCAGAAATATACATAATTAATATATGCAAGAACCTGCATGCAGCACCAAACAAACCTGAAGCAGTATACAGAAGAAATATATGCAAGGCACTGCATGCAGCAACAAACCTGAAGCTTTATACAGAAGAAATATATGCAAGGCACTGAATGAAGGACCAAAAAAATGACCAACCACCACTATACAGAAATAATCTATGAAGGGGGGGCCTGTATCAATGCAGCACAGCAATGCATGCCAGGGTGTACATGCATTTAGATCCTGCACAGCCTCCTCCTCTGACCAGCCAAAATGTCTCATGAACTGTATTCACTGTACCATGGAGACCCTCAGGGGCAGCCCTGAGGGCAGGATTGTCTATAAATAGAGGGCCTCTCTCCCCCCATCCAGGTCCCATCAGATCCACCCATCCTCCCCTCCAGGGATCACTCTGCCTCCTAGGCACCCTCAACCCATATTTTTACCATCCTAAACCATTATCCCATAACCCATACTCATCCATCATCACAGATCCCATATCCCATACCATCATCATCACCATCATCATCAGCCATCATCATAAACCACCACTATTACCCTGGACCATCCACCATCATCAACACATAATTTTGACCATGAACCAATCCAATAAACCATACTTTTTACCATCCACCACCACCATTATTTACCCAATACCCCATACCTTTGAACATCATAACCATGTCCCCATAACTTGAACATCACCAAACATCACCACATACATTGACCAGCATCAATCATCATCACCATTTAATCATCATTACCATTTTTCACCATCATCATCATCCAACACCATCATCACCTACCTTGAACATAATCATCATAATCACCTACCTTGACCATCATCAATCATTATCATCATCCATCATCATTGTCCATAATCATCATCCATCATCATCAACTACCTTTACCATCATCCATCATCATCATCTACCTTGACCATCATCAACCATCATCATTGTCAGCTTGCTACTATATACAGAGCAAAACTGTCAAATATTAACACAAAATATGAACACCTCAATTAACAAAGTAAGGAGTAAGAAATCCATAAATATTATTACACGAATAGATTACTCACCCAAAGTTAGGTAGGGTCACTCACTGACCCCACCCTTGAATTCCAAGTCCTTATATTTTTAAAATAATTAAAAGGAAAAGTACTCAAAATTACAATTCACTACACGCGGAAATGTGTTATTCCCGCGCGCGGCCCCGCCAGCAGCAGGATCCCGCGTACTAGAGACCCGCGCGCAGCTGATTTTGCCACGCACGCAGCGGATCCTACCCTGCGCGTACACGCGGAAATGTTTTATGTCACAATTCCCGTGCGCAGCCCCGCCAGCAGCAGGATCCCACGTACTAGAGACCCGCGCGCAGCTGATTTTGCCATGCACGCAGCGGATCCTACCCCGCGCGTACACGCAGAAATGTGTTGTCACAATTCCCGCGCGCAGCCCCGCATCATTACATAACCAGCAGCAGCAGGATCCCGCGTACTAGAGACCCAAGCGCAGCTGATTTTGCCACACACGCAGCGGATCCTACCCCGCGCGCATCTGTACTACTGATCCCTGCGCCTGGATCAGTCGTGACTAATCTGACAACCAGGTACCGCTCAGAAGAGCTACAACCTAGTTAGGGTTGCCTAGTATATGTAACAAACAAACATATGCATTAATAATGATCTAAAAATATCAAAACTTAAATAAAATTAATGAAAATTAAGTTTTAAACATTTTTTAATAATAAATCAAAGATCAAGGACTACCACGTAAACCACGGATCTTGATCTTTGAAGACCACGAAACACTACAAGAAGTGTTCATAAAAATTATTAAAAATTATCTAAATGATCAGCAGATGACAGACAATCAGTAAACATCCACATCTGCACGATTTAAAGCAATATCAATAGTACAAATAAAGGATGAGTACAGAATGATCAAATTTACGCCATAACAGATTAACAGATCCTGTGGCTAAAATAGTACAGAAATCCAGCAGATCTAAGGACAGCTGATTGACAGCACCAAGTGGACGTGCTAATCTTGCCCTGACTAGCTTTCCAGCCTCAGCCCACGAGCAGAACCCTCTCTACGCGCCCTAAGAAGACCAAAATCACCCCAAAAAGGTATTTATACAGACCTCTTTGGATCCATTATTCCAGAAGAGTTTACCAGGAATTTATTTATTATCAATCAGAAACCGTGTTATTGTTAATCAAGTGCTTATATGAAGATAAGCAAGTTATTTATGACTTAGTCTGTAGTAATATTACTTACCTTTATTAAACCAATCAACCATTGAAGTTTAGTCAAGCAATCTACCCCATCTGCTCTGAAACCCTTCCAATTATTCCAGGATTTTTGTGGTAAAGTTCTCAGAGTGAGTGTTACCCTTCCTTTCTAGGCCGTTTGTGCTGTTCAGCCCGGCCACTAGTGGAATAAGTCCTTTCTAAGGCATCCATATTTATTCCAAGGTTCTTAAACTGCCCAAGGAGGCCCCTTGAAGAGAGGTTGCCAGTCTGTAAAGATCCCCAGTAGCATAATACTGTGGCCCCTCTTTTATATTATATTGAAAACCATCTACCACCAAACCAATTAAACCTTGCAACTGCTCTTATTAAATTATTTATTTGAGCTTCTAAGTGTTTATTATTGGAATCAAAATTATTATTATCATTCCAGCATTTTTATCACTCTCTGTAGCTAAAGGACTGCAAGGTTCCTGGTATCAGAGAGCTTACATCCATCACCCTCAGTTATCAACTATAGGCTCAACCATTTCAACCTTTATTCAAATCATCACCTGTATCATCAAAGGAGTATCAATCATTAACCTATAAAATCATTATAAAAATATATATAATTTATAAGACTAGATACATAATTCTTCCCTTACTCAGCTTCATTCTTCCAAGTCACCTATCTGTTCCACCATTTCCTCCTTATCAAGCTTGAACATATTGATCCTAGGTCTGATAGATACTATTATAGTAGCAACTCTATCTGAAAATCAGCCACCAATATCTTTTCTTTGATTGTTGTGAGACTACTATAGTACTTAGAGGGGCAGGCAATTCAAAACCACCCTTAGTATTCCTCTATCATATCAATAGTTGTAGGACTGAATTCCCCCTCAATAAACTGCCAGAAAGATATTTTCTACTTTTTACCCAATCCCAAAGGATTTTCCACACCATATTTTAACAAGGAGCCCTCTTAGTGAAAACAGTTCCAGACCTCTAAAAAAAGATTAAATGGGAAAATTAATAAAAATTCACTCAATAAAAAAAGCAAATGTAATCTCACCATCTTAATAACATCCAAATCTGGGAGCTCCTCATCTTCTGAAGTATCTTCTTCTATCACAATATCAGCCTATGTTTAAAAAAAGAAATATTCAGTTGATATTGAAATGATTATGAATAAATATAAATTTACTTCTTCATCTGATTCCTCCTTCTTATTTCCCTTCCTTTTTTTTTGCCTGTCCCTTTCTCAAAACCTGAATGATTACATAAAAACAATGATCTATATTTTTTTTTCTTTCTGAAAGAGTGATTCATTACTGATCCCTGCTTCTGCTGAAAATTTCCTCCTTGGCCTTCCTCTCCTCTTTGGTGCTTTTAAATATTCAAAGCCAGATGGATCCCTTTTGCTTGAGGCTTGAGAGATATTCTTGAAATTATTTGCTTCTCCTTTGGTTCTTCCTCTTCTTTTGGATCTTTGAGTAGAATTGGGCTCTTGAATCAGAACAAGTTGATAATTTCCAGCGTCAAGCTTCTGTGTTTCACCGATATAATAATTTCTTTCTCCAGTTTGAAATTTTTGGAATTCTTCAAAAAATTCAGTAAGATATCTATTTTCATTGGTTGATCTTGGAGGCTGTTCAAGGCTGGGTGATTATTCAGTTGAGTCTGCGCTGGCAGTTAACTGCAGAAAGAAATTTATAAATTAATCAGAATATTCTTCATTCAAACCTGTATAAAGAAAAAAAAACTTACTGAAAAGGGGGTTTTGAAATGCCATTGAGAATGGAAATCCTCAATTTGTAAAAGTTCACCCTTGAAGATAGCTAATTTTACTTTGTGAACACATGGTATACCCATATAAGAAGATTAATCACAGTTTATGCAAGTGCTTGAAGAATCAGAGACTTGATTGAAGGAGTGAATGGTCTTGAGGGAATAATGGCTGATCTTTCCAGAAAGATGCTCCACACAGTGAGTCAAACCAATGACAGCCTGAAAAGTTGCTGGGAGGCTTAAATAGCTGTTTCATGAATTTAGATGGTAATAGAATTAGATATCTTATCAACAACATTGGAAAAGGAGCTAGTAGAGTAATTGATGAAGCATTTGATGTAAGAATGAAGGCCTTCTATTTTTGATATACTTGTATTTCCAAAATGAGAGTATTTGTTGGCCAAGTAAGAGACAATTTTTTTTTTGAGTGGGACCCAGTTTTCAATTTATGGATGATGAGAGGATGGGAGCGCTCCAAAATGGCCTTGAGAAATTTCAAACTCATATTGAATAGGAATGGTTAGTTTTTTATGCATGGAGGGCTCAAAAAAGCAAACCCCAGCCCAGAGGGGGGTTTGTTTCCCTCCTTTTTGCATTTGGTTTTTAACGGAAAAATAGTGCTTCAAAAATTAAGAAAAAAATATATTTGGAAACCTTGGAAGGCTTGTTTCAAACTTTAAAGGTCAAATATTTCAAATTCACATGCGTAAACACAACAAAAATTTTTCCAAAAAAAAATTGAGATAAAAATTGATTCAAGAAGTGAAAAAAAAATCTTGAAAAGGATATGTTAGTTTGAAGTGTTTTTACATTGGATCCAATTTTTGGAGTCCAAGGATACATTCAAAAAATCTCAAAAAAAATCTTTAAAGCTCTTCATCTGATTGATTAAAATTGTGAGAGTTCAAAGGGCCAAAAAATAAAAAATAAAAAATAAAAAATAAAAAATAAAAAATAAAAAATAAAAAATAAAAAATAAAAAATAAAAAATAAAAAATAAAAAATAAAAAATAAAAAATAAAAAATAAAAAATAAAAAATAAAAAATAAAAAATAAAAAATAAAAAATAAAAAATAAAAAATAAAAAATAAAAAATAAAAAATAAAAAATAAAAAATAAAAAATAAAAAATAAAAAATAAAAAATAAAAAATAAAAAATAAAAAATAAAAAATAAAAAATAAAAAATAAAAAATAAAAAATAAAAAATAAAAAATAAAAAATAAAAAATAAAAAATAAAAAATAAAAAATAAAAAATAAAAAATAAAAAATAAAAAATAAAAAATAAAAAATAAAAAATAAAAAATAAAAAATAAAAGTTTAAAATAAAAAAATAAAAAATAAAAAAATAAAAAAATAAAAAAATAAAAAATAAAAAATAAAACATGAAAAATGAAAAATGAAAAATGAAAAATGAAAGGGTTATGTTAAATTCACAGCTCCAACCATGTGGTAGTTGTGTGGGGCCCTACATGGATCAAATGAGCCGTGGGGGCCCAAAGACGACTACAAAGGGCTGTTTCAAACATGTGCAACCCCCGGGGGGTCATGTAGGAGCCATTTAACCCCCCAACGCAGCTACTTTGAGCCATGTACCCCTGTACACAGCTCAATTTAGCCATGTTTGGGGGTTCACAACCCCCTGGAAGTTGTGCCAGAATTTTGGGCACCCCCTGGACCACAATTGGGTTCTGTCAACCCAAATCTGGGATTAACACATATTTTGTGGGACTTTTATTCCACACCTAGTGATCCCAAAGAGACATTAAAGTTAAAAAAAAGTGAAATTAAAGTGAAAACTGAAATCATAAATCATATAAAATTCTGTGAACAATTCTTTCTCAACTCAAAATTGAGAAAACTTTGTTTGTTCAATTGAAAGTTGGATTCAATACTGAAGTATACAATTGCATTTTTTGCATGGGAACAGTGGCAAGCCCTCCTCCTTCTGACATAGCTGCCTGGAAGTTATACATTTATAGTGCTATCAACAAAGCTTTGGAAAAAGAAAAAAAGGATTTGGGTAATGAAGAAACATTTGAAGCCCCAATTGCATCCTTATCAAGGGTGACAATTGATGAAAAAAATGTTTCACAGTGGTATTTGACCTCTGGTTGTGAGTGAAATTTTATTTTACTGAATCTTTTCCTTATTTAATTTGATTGAAACTGATGGAGTGCATGCCATCAATATAACTATTTAGTTATGGCAGATACACTTGACCCACCTCCCTTGAGAGCTTTTCCTACTAGTGAAGAGACACAAAACTATTGTCAAACATGGGCAATGAATCATGGTTAGGCTTTAACAGTTTTCAACTCCAAGCATGACCAATATGTCAATTTAGCCTTTGATAGACATGGTTCCTATTCAGGAAAACATTTTACCAAACAGTCTATACAAACTCAAACAAGGAAGGTTGGGTGAAAGTTTTTAATCCATGCAAGTTGCACAAATGCAGACCCCTTGTGGCGCCTCTCCTACAAAGAAACCCAACATAACCATCAACCATCTGAACATTCCTCTGTGCATCCTCAACTGAGTAGAATATTGGGGTGGGCCTTAGAAAATCTAGTAGAAGGAATGAATGATGGGCTCAATCCGTGACAACTGAAGAGAAAATTGTTCAAGATTGATGGGGGTGATTATTTTGATTACCAAACAATCTATAACACTAAGAAGAATTTCACCCTTGCAGAATTAAAGGGAAAAAGTGTTATGGAGGTACTCTATGAACAGCTTGAAGAAAAAAGTTGTATTCACTGGTCAAATTTCAGTGGAGAGGGTCACTTGGAGGCCCTGTACTTAGCACATCCAGAGGCAGTAAAGCTTTCAAAAAAATTTCATCATATTGCTATGTTGGATTGTACTTATAAGACAAATAATTAAACAACCCCACTATTGCAGGTTGTAAGAAAGACAGCCAATCGCAAAACTTTCACAAAAGCTCTTGTTTTTATAACAAAAGAAATGTTTGAGTTCTACAGTTGGTCTGTAAATGCATTAAAGGAGTTTGCTTATGATCCTGAGAGACTTCCAAAAGTCTTTGTGACAGACCGTGAAAAACCTCTGATTTGTGCTATTGAATCTAGTTTCACTGATTCATCAAGACAATGTTGCACTTGGCACTGGTCTAAAAACATACAAGCAAAATTTAAAGTGCGCTTTGTTAATGACGTTGAAGGATGGAAAATCTTTATGACTCTTTGGGCAAAGTATGAGGCCTCAAAGACCAAGTAGGAGGCAGAGGTCAATGATGCAGAACTCAGAGTAGGTCCAAATCACTGCTTCCTATTCTTCCTAGTTTTTGGTTCTGAAATTTTGACTTTCATAGTGTTTCTGGAAAGACTATGAAAATTTACTCAGTTATATGGAAAATAACATTTCCCCTATCAAAGAGACATTTGTAACAGCGTGGACTTGTATAAACCCAGATTTTGGAAACAAAACAACATCTTGGGTTGAAGGGGCCCGTGCAAATCCCAAACAATTTCTTGCAAACTCTTTGGGAAACCTGTTGGATGTTTGGAAAAGCCTTGACAGAAAAGTTTTGAATCAAATAAAATCAGTTTGTGCATTACATTATAACTCTCAAATTGAGTTGGGGACCGTTCTTCCTCCTGAACTGTTACCATTTGGTTAAAAATTGTCTTTAGAGGCAATTCATCCTATTAGGGAACAATTCAAGAAGTTCAAACTTGATCATGATGGAAAAGTGTGCACCAAGTCACATTCCAAGAATATGGGTTTGCCCTGTTCTCACCAAATAGGTGACCCTCTAGCATTCAGAGGATTGGTGGTACCCAAAGAGGTTCATCCTCAGTGAATTTTGGACTATGACCCTTGAAGTTCTAGTTCTGTAAGTTGGCTTAAGTTGGATTTTACAAATCACTATGTGATTAATGCTTTTTGATTAATGATTCCTAATTCACTAATAGTTGATCCTTTTGAATTTTTAAAGTGCAATGTCAATGAAATGCTAAGTATTAATCAGTTATTTTAAAAAGTGAATGCAATGATCTTTGAAGCTCTGGATCATGAGCAAAGCAGACTATTGAAGTATGTCATTCAGAAGATTAAAAAATATTTATTGAAGCCAATACTTGAACCTAAAGTCTAGCAATCAAGTAGGGGCAGGCCAAAATTGACAGATAGGCGGCAAGAACCATCTTGGTTTGAGAATTTTGAAAAAAAACTCAAGGGGGAAAAAAGGACTAGAAGGACTCCAAACAAGAAAAGACAAAAGATTGTAAGTCTTTTCTTTTGGGATATGTTAATTTTTTTGGTTTAATGAACTTAGTTACTAACTAATGATGAATTGTTAGTCAAAGTAGGCAGAATCTCAATCTGAATTTCATAGCTCAGAGGAAGAGAATGAAATTGAATCAGGATAACTTAATTGGAAGCAGAATCCTCTTCAGAGGAAGAGAAAATGCAGCAAAGCTCAACAAGAAGCTCATATTTGGTGAGTATTCATTTCATTTATCCAATTAAAGAAATGAATACTAAGTTAGTTTTAATGATAGGAATCAAACGTGGAATTCCTGAATCAAATACCCAAGAAATTCCATAAGTTCTTGGGTGAGGTTTGGGATACAATTGGAGATGGGAATTGCAGATTTATAGTCATTTCTAAATCTCTTGGTTATGAAGAACACGGTTTGTTTAAAGTTAGGAAGGAAATGATTGAAAAATTAGAGAAACATAAAGAATGCTACATTAAGATGCTTGGTGGTGCAAAGGAGGTTTAAAAGATTAAAAAAGACTGGATGTTGAAGACCTAAATGAAAAGATTCCCACCTCTAAATGGCTGGCTAAATTAGAAATGGGTCAAATCATAGCAGACACATATTCCAAACCTATATTTTTCATTTCATTGGAGTCATGTGATACTTATACTCCAATTAAAAATGGTGTTACTGATCAATCAGATCCAATTTTTGTTTCCTTTTTAAACAATAATCACTGGGTTTTATTAGTACTTGAGGGATAAATGATTCCAATCCCACCCATTGTAGCAAAACCATATTCCTTGATTTCTAAAAAAGCCTCTGGTTGGGTTTATCATCTAAAAGAACAACTGCTAATGTATTCTGGATTATAGAGATTATAGACTTTGAATTCATTTCATAATTGGGTTTCATATATATTTTAATTCTAATGCAGCTAACAAGTTCCATTAATATAAAGGGTTATCACATTTTGAACATTATAATGTTGAGTTTTTTTGAGTTATAATTGTTATATTGAGTGTTTTGAATGAGAGTTTAATGGTAATTCATTTCAACTTGTGTTAGGCTGATTCCATCACAAGCTTAAATTATGTTAAGCTTGGGATGGGATCAGCTTAACACAAGTTGGTCTGGTTTATTTTTGGTGGTTTTACTTTAGGGCTGGTCAAAAGACTTGTATTTTTTTGGCACTTTTACTTTATGGCTGGTCAAATGACTTCTTGAATTTTTTGCCTGGTCAAAAGACTGGTATTTTTTTGGCACTCTTACTTTAGGGCTGGTCAAAAGACTTCTTTAACTTTTGGGCCCTTTTACTTTAGGGCTATTCAAGTAGAACTTTCTTTAGGGATTGTCAAGTACTTGCATTTTTTTTGGTGTTCTTACTTTAGGGCTTTTCATGTTAGTTGTCTTTTTTTTTACTTTAGGGCTTGTCAAGTTACTTGTGTTTTTTTGGTGTTTTTTGTTTATGGCTAGTCCAGTTACTTTTTTTTTCTGTGTCTCTTTACTTCAGGGCTAATCCATTGGATAGTCCCAGTTTTTTTTGTTTTTTATTTATTTTTTTTTAACCAAAAAATCAACATTTTTTGATTTCTTTTATTTTTTGGTTGATTCCTGTTTTTTGGAAGGTTTATTTGATTCATGGGTTATGTTAGTTCCCTTTCATTCTTTTTTTTTTTGGTTCACCGGGGTTTTCTGGCGTGTGGGATGCCACATGACTACATTTGAGTGGTGTACAACTCCACACGGCTTGAATGTAGTCGTGTGGAATCCAACATGCCGGTGGACCAGGCTGGGTTGCCCACGCAACTCTTCAAGCCATGGGGGTTGTACACATCTTGGATTGGACCATGTGGCGTGCCACACGGCCCCTTTTGCACCGTGTGCATGGCTGAATGAGCGGTGAATTTAACATTTCCCAAAATGAGAAATAAAAAATAAAGCATAAAAAATTAAAAATTAAAAATGAAAAGGAAAATTCAAAAATAAGAATACAACAAAATAAACCATGGAAAGCCCCATTTATAAGAATATTCTGGATACTACTCTTGCCTTTTTTTTTACATCATAATATCTTATTGTCTGGGTTTGGGACATCCTGTGCTTGAGAGCTTGAATTTACAGAAAGCCCTCTTTGAATAGTATTTCTTAGTGGAGGAGGAGAGGGGATGTTATAGTAGTGCACAGGGGGGGGGGCGTAAGTTTTCACACTGATTTGTGAAAAGAAAAAACCAGTAAATTTTATTTTTTGTGAAAAATAATGTGGAAAACAATTATTTTGATTAAACTCAAAAAATTTTCAATCAACATAAATATCACAAGTATTAACAATTTCATACCCTTTATTTTTGATGATATATGAATCTCTTCCTGAAAAATTAAAAAAATATTATGCTAAGAAATTTTTCAGATTTTTTCTCATTCAATTTCAATATTTCAAATTTCATTTTATTTAGATTTTTTTCTTTTTAAGGTGTCAAATCATTCATCAGATGAAGATGATTTGATCACTAAATTATTTACTTTCATTTGAAAATATTGATTTTTTTTCAAGAAATGCAACAAGCCCCTCCTCAAAACCAAAAAAACTAAATATTTTCATAAAATTCTGGAAGCTTTATAAAAGGGAAAAATTCAAATTAAATCATACTGAAGATATAAATAAGATCAGAAATTTTTTCTGGTTGAATTTTATGATTTCTCAGATACCCATCATATCAATCTAATTTTCTTTTTCCATGAATAGAAAAATTAGATTCCACTAGTTTTGTTTTTATTTTTCTTTTCTCATTCTTCTCTAAAATCAAAAATACTGGGAAAAAAACTGAAAAAGGATGTTTTCATTTTTGGGTGATGTTGAATTCACGGCTCAAGGCGTCTGGGAGCTGTGTAGGGCCCCACACGGCCTGTGGGAGTTGTGTAGGGCCCCTCAGAAAGTGGGGGCCCAAACACTACTCCATATAATTTATAATTTATTATTTATCATTTATTATTTATTATTCATTATTTATTATTTAGTGGAGGCTACACAACTTTATTTTTAGTTGTTTAGCGTGCTGTAAAACTCAAATTAGATGTGTAGCATGCCACACAGCCCATTGGAGGCGTGTAGCATGCCACATGGCTCATTTGAGCCATGTAGGGTGCCACACGGCCCATTGATCCATGCACACAACTCAAATAGCTGTGTACAGAGCCTTGTACACGAATCTAAGAGCCATGTACACGGCTCAATGAGCTGTGAATTTAACATTACCCTTCATTTTTTCTCTTTCTAAAACATCTGTTTTGTGGTATTTTCTACATTCTTGATTTATTTTTCAAAACTTATAGGTGAATTATTTGACTCATGAATTAATTTTTACCTTAAATAAAAGATGCTAAGATAAATTATTATACAATTCAAGGTATATTTATGGTTTTTATGTACTGGGATGTTTGGCCTTGAAAATGTGTCTAAAAATGAAACTACTGATTTTTTCCAATCAGTGGTAAGACCTATGTCAACCCCTGTACCCTTTTTTTGTGTGTCTGTGTGTGGGGGGGCGCTTCCATACTGCAATTAGGGTGTATCAGAATTAGCAAAACCCGCGATTAGAAACCCACCATTTTTTTGGACAAAACACGCCATTAAAAAAGGCCGGTTTCTGGAATACACATACCCCCTAACTGGTGTATTTCAAAATGGCGGGTTTCATGAAAATGGCGGATTCAAAACATCAAACCTGCCATTAAAACCGCCATTTATGCATCATCATTCATCCACCATCCATCACATCCAAAACACCAATCCACATCAGAAAATCTATACTGTTCCCATCTCCTAGACATCACACACATCTCATCTCCATTGCTTCACATCTTCATCACTTCACATCTCTATTTCTTCACATCTCTATTGCTTCACATCTCCATCTTCACACAAATCCTATCATCATCTCATCACCCCACATCAAATCACCATCTTTCTATACCTGTCCCATCAAACTTCTTCAAAGCAAGTTAACAATGCAAAAAAGCTGACTGAGTTTTTGTTAGTATTTGACTCCCATTCAGACTCCAATTCAGAATCCAAGGTGGGATCAACTTTGTTGGCTTTGAATGCTCTGTTACAAAAGCAATACATGCTTCCAAGAAGACAAAATGTCCACAACCCTATGTATGAAAGGCTAAAGCTTCATCTCCTCCCCAACTTAAGCTTCCAGAATCTTTTCCAAAAACTATTGCCTTCATTCATATAAATTTTGGAGATGATTGAAGACCACCACATCTTCCAGAACAATTCTTGGAATCCTCAACGCAATCCAGCTACCCAACTGGCTGTTGCTCTTTGTAGATTGGGATCAAATGTAAATGGAGCGGCAATTCATCAATTAAAAAATCTATTCTTAGTTGGTTATGGAACCATTGACTCATACACCAAAAGAGTCATGGTTGCTATCCTTGGTGTATTTACATGCAGTACAGTCAGTAGATAAAAATTTTGGAAATGACTGAGCTCAAAAATTCAATTAATTCTCAGGCATGTGTTTCAAGCTTACAAAACCATTGGCAGAGGCAGGTTGGAAGTCATGGAAACCACTATGAAATTTTTCTTGAAGATCTTTGAGCATATTATATTCAGATCTCTCAATTTTTCTGCTCTTTTTCAGCTTTTGGGTGCCTTGAGATGCTTGAGGTTATATTGCTCTGAGGTTATTGGGGCTTGTCTGGTTTGAATGTTTCTAAAATTGATTCAAACCATTGAATTTATAAAATTCTCCAACATATGGTTTGATCATTGTTAACTTCTGAAAGAACCAATTTCTTTAAGAATTATAAAGATCCAAAAATATAAGAAACCAAGGATCAGAATCAAATATGAAGGGAAAAGAATTCCAAAAAAAAAGGTTCCTCACCAGGTTTTTTGTTTCAATCAATCCAGTAGTACAATGGTGATATAAAAAATAATAGAATGAATAATAAAAAATAAAAAGTAGTAAATAATAAAAAGTAGTAAATAATAAAAAGTAGTAAATAATAATAAATAATAAATAATAAAAAGTAGTAAATAATAAAAAGTAGTAAATAATAAAAATTAGTAAATAATAAAAATTAGTAAATAATAAAAAGTAGTAAATAATAAAAATTAGTAAATAATGAAAAGTAGTAAATAATAAAAAGTAGTAAATAATAAAAATTAGTAAATAATAATAATAGAATAAAAAAATGATTGGAAATTTTGGCATGGTCACTCACTAAAACCACCTTTGAATTCCTACTCCATAACAAATTAAATTAATATATTAACAATGGCCCATAATCAGGGAACTTACCGCCATGAAAGATTTGATGTCACTTTTCAGAAAGTGCCCCCAAGGAATATCTGGTTGAGGCTATTCTCATGCAACAACCAAGTTTTTGGTCCACAATGACTGTCCTTTTGAGTTTGGATAAAGCTTGACCTGAGATTTACTGGAGCTTTGTTATAATTATGGCCAGAAATTAGCTTAGACAAATGAGCAGTATTTGAAGCAAAAGAAATGCCGGACACCTTGTGTCAATAATTGCTAATAGGCTCTCACATTGCAGCAATATGTTGGATGATTTTGGTGATGAATTTGATTGGATGATGAATCAGCAGGGAGAAGGGCTCCTTAAGTACAAAATATTGGCCTCTTGTGAGCCCATGATACAACAAGCCAAAAGGCAAATTTTCCGCCCCAAAAGAGCTCTAAAGGCTGTACAGGCCTTGTTACTTGGTTTGGGCTACATCAGCCCGCATGGCATCAGTCCCTGTACCCTTACAAACAGCCTATTCCGGTCATTTCTGGTGTTTCCACCGTAATGGGGCTGAACCAGCCCCTTAGCTGTTCAAACCCCTGGCCGGTTGTCTGTTACAACCGGCCCTGTTACCTCACATTCTGGCTGGTTGCCTCATGCAACCAGCCCCTGGCCATACAGATGGCCAGGTGGGACCCAGGACACACCTGGGTCTGGTCTCAGACACACATGGGGGTGGTGTAACCGGAGGACATGCCGCCCCCCCCCCCTCTTTCTCTGAAACCCCTGGAGGGGGCAGTCAAATCCCCCTACCAGGGGCCCTGGAGGTTGATACCCCCAGGGCATTGTCAAGGTAGGTGGGCTGGGGGGTGGTCAAATCCCCTCCAGCCCGTTGCTCCTCCCCCTTGGTAAAGGGGGGGGGAGATCACCCCTTTTGATGGTGGAGGGGTGGTCAATTCCCCCCCACTGCCGGTTTCCTCGCTGCAACCGGTCCAGCCACCACATTTGGTGGGGGGGTGATGAGGTCCCCCCCACCCTGACTGGTTGCCTCTTGCAACCATTCACTGGCTGTTTCAATCCAGCCAGCCCTCCTCCTCCTCCTCACAATGGCAAGCAAGGGGAGGGGGAGGAGCTGGGGCCATTGGCCCCAGATCTGCGTCTCCAACAGCTGGCAGCCGCAACCAGGGTGGGGGGACTCCATTTTGAGTTCCTCTTCCGCCTAAAACGGCCCTGCGCGGGCCATTGTGCCCCATAAATGTGCCAAAAGCAAAAACAGTGGCCCCAACACAGGAGGTAGCCCCAAATGGGCCGCCCCAAGCCAGAAAAGTGAGTTTAACATACTTTGGTGGGCCAGCCCGTCTGTCCAAGTATGTCCAAAATAAACCTTGGGCCAAATTATGCCCATACTAGCCCGTTGGGATGTATTTTCCCATATACCCCACCGGGCCCATTAGGGCCCATGTACCAATAGGCCTGTTTCACACGTTTTGAGGCCAGTTTCCCCAAATCCGTGACATCCACACACGCACGTATGGTCCGTGTGTGTTTCCAATGGGCTGCAGAGGCCCACATGTGCATCCCATTTGGATTACACTCATACATAGCACACCTGTAAGTGCATACGTGTTTTAACACACCCCCTTAATCCAAAAGGGGTGACATTTGCATATTAGTCAAAAAGCCTTGATGCTTGTTCCTATCTAAAGCCCTAGTCAAGATATCTGAAATCATTGCTCCAGTAGGCATTTACCTCAACACAATCTCTTTGAAGTTAACCGCATTGCAAATATAGTTATAGTGAACATCAATATTATTTGTTCTTGAATGGAACACTTTGTTTTGCGCCAATGCAATGGCACTCTGGTTATCAGAATACAACAAGGAAAATCCTTGTGGCTTATTTGTATCCTCTAAGACTTTCCTCAAACATTTTGCCTCCTGTGAAGCTGCTAAGTAAGCTCTATACTCAGCCTCTGTTGATGAAAGACTTATTTCTGATACCTTCTTGGACATCCATGACACCAGATTCTTACCTAAGAAGAATATGAAACCACTTGTTGATTCCCCAGTTTTACCATCTGCCCAACTTGCATTGGAATAACCAACCAAATCAAAAGTTTATTACCTTGTAAACAACAGTCCCAGACTGTGCATTTCTTTAAGATACCTCATAACTCTCTTAAACGCTGACCAATGCCTCATGCTTGGCTTCTCTAAGTGTTGCAACAAGACACCAATTGCAAAGGCAATATTGGGCCTTGTACACTGCCCCAAATAATTAAGCAATCCAATAGCTTACCTGTAGTTGTTCCCAGATTGAACAAACTCCAGATACTCCTCATCTGTAGACTTCTCTCATCAAATGTTTTCCTGCATGGGAGTACCAAACTCCTTTGAATCTTCTAAGCCATATTGCTTAATAAGAGCTTCCACGTAGTGGCTCTGGTCTAACTTAGTACCATTCTTGCTCTTACTGACTTTCATTCCTAGCACCTGTTGCGCCAGACCAAGATCTTTTATCATGAATTCCTTTCTGAGTGTATCCATGACTCTATCTTTACCCTTTCCAATGATGTTAATGTCATTGAAACATACAAACAAAATTGCATCCTTTCTCACAAAGAGACAAGGCTTGGCCTCAGACATCTTGAAACCAATCTGTATCATTTTCTCACTCATGGTATTATACCACAACCTAGCTGCTTGCTTCAATCCATACAGGGATCTACACAGCTTGAGGAAATATTCCCCCTTATATTCTGAAAGAAAACTTCTAACACATATTTTCTTCATGGTTTCTGGTTTAGTCTCTACTAACCATTCCCAAAAACCATCAGGAATTGAAATATAAACAGTCTCCTCCTCTCCAAGGTTTTCATTCAAGTATGCTGTTACAAAATCAGCTTGTCCAATTTCTTCACCCAACTCCACTGACAGAGCAATGATTTGCCTGAAGGTGGACAGCCTTCCAGTTGGTGAGAAAGTTTCTTGGTAATTGATACCCTCTCTTTGCTTGAAGCCCTGTGCAACGCATCTAGCTTTGAACCTCTTCAAAACTCCATTTGTGTGAAACTTCTTGTTGAACACCAATCTAGACCCCAAAATGGTCTTTCCTTTTGGAACAGAATCCTGCTTAACCACTTCAAAGACACTTATTCTCCAGAGAATCAAATTCCCCAAAAATATCACTCTTCCAGTTGGCTTCCTCATCAGAATTCATAGATTGGCCAAAGCTATTTGGTTTAACCCTGTTACCCATTTCTGAACTCAATTCCAGGACTTCATTGGGCATACACTGTTCCTGAAATGTATCTTCCTCAATGTATCTTCCTCATATCCTGCGACAGAACAATGGGACTTCCATTCCCCATACCTATCAACTGGCACTCTAACCCTTCCACTCCTTCTAACTGGAGGTGGAGGCTCATCAGGTTCCAAATTCATGGATTCCCCTGAATCAGGCACTAAACCCTCTTGTGGCACGTCTTCCAACTCTTCATCTTCTGGAACCACATGTTCCTCAGCCTTTGCTGGTGAAATAGGTTCTAATTCTATTTCTTGCTCGGACTTATTCACAACAAAATCTTGACTCCTTTTGAGTGGAAATGTACTTTCATCAAATTTTACATCCCTACTACGGATAACCTTTTTTGTCCCTGGAAAATAGATTCTATACAATTTACTTATTAAATTATAGCCTAAAAGTGCCCCTGTTCTGGCTCTAGGGTCTAATTTTCCAACCATCTCATTATGGTGGACACTATAATACACCAAGCAACCAATTGTTCTTAGGTGTGATGTTTTGGGGTACAACTTCCAAAAATGATAATGAGGACTCTTCCCATTAACACTTACAATGTTGTGCAACAGACAGACTGTACACATCAACTCAGCCCATAAGAACTTTGTTAGACCAGATTGAGACATAATAGTTCTGACTTTGTCCAGTAAAGTCCTATTCATTCTCTCAACTATTCCATTATTCTGTGGAGTACTTGCGGTAGTGACTATATGAATGATACCATAATCTTTCAATAAACTCTCAAACTCTTTACTCACAAATTCACTATCTGCATTGGTAATAACCCTCTTGATCTCCTTCATTAGACCATTCTGTTTCCAGACTTTGAAGATTACAGAAACCTCCTCTGTGGTCTGATCCTTAGATTGAATTGGTTTAACCCAAACATAATTAGTTTCAGTATCAACTAAATTGATGAAGTATCTTGCCCCACCAAGGGACTCCGGTGTGAATGGCCCTGCAAAATCAAAGGAAAATTCCTCTTTGGGAACATCATTGCAATCTCTACTCTTAGAGAAAACATTTCTAGTCTTAGCCCCCAAGGTACAACTCTCACATTTGCTGTCCTTTACCTTATGGCCACCTCTATTGTGAGCAACAGTGCTCAGAGCTGAGAATTTGAACAATCTTGCACACAAAAGCTTATTCCAAACTTTTCCACTAAGAAAAGTTCTCCCATCCATATCAATAACAAACCTGTATTCTTTAAGATAACAAATCAGGAAACCTTTTTCCCACAACACTCCAAGAGACACAAGGTTATAAGTCAACTATGGTACATAGAACACTCTCTCAGAGGAAATTTTGAAACCCAAGTGATTTGCAAGAATACCTTTTCCAATTCCCTTAATTTGGATTGTTCTTCCTTTCTGACCAATATTTACAACTCCATCATAATAACTAAGATTTAAAAATAAATTTGGTTCAAAGAACATGTGATCTGTATAACCAGAATCAATCAAAACAATAACATCCTCCTTCAATCCTCTTCATAATCAATCAAGTCCATTTCTTGATCCTCATCTATTATGGCCTTCTTGTTGGGACCTTCTTCCCCAACAACCATTTCCATTGTACCATCAAACGCCACCATTTCAATTTTTTCAGTAGTGAGATTGACCTCCTTGTCATTCTCTTTGGACTTCTTCCTCTTCTTGGCCTCCTTGCAATCCTTGTCATCATGCCCCTTATTCTGACAATTATAGCATAAGACCTTGGACAAATCCTTTTTTGCTTTTGCAAGATTTTCCAGTCTTTCCAACAAGGGATGTTCCAGAGCCCCCCTTCATCTTGAACTGAAGATCATCCTTTTCAATCCTCTTCAGCACATCCTCCTCCCCAAGAAGAGGATCCAATTGATAAATAATTCTTACTAAAGAATCAAACTCCTTGGGTAGCTTCTGAAGGATTAAGAGTGACAAACACTCAGGATCCATGTTAAGTCCTTATGACTTAAACTTGGCTATGCTAGTCCTAGCCTCTGCAAAAACTTCTTACAATTTGAATATTGTAACTTGAATAGTTTATTGAAGGCTATGCCCTCCTGGTGAATGGAATCACTGGCATATTTGGACTTAAGCAACTTCCAAAGGATGCTTCACCTCCTTCTCTCATCTTCCCTAAGAGTATCCGCAACCCATGTCACATGATTCTCATCAAGATGCCTAACAATGAGATGATAAGACTTTTTCTCCACTTCTGAACTGATCAAATTGTCATCTGCATCCTTTATCTCCCCACAACAGATGCTTTCCAGCTCACTATCCATAAGGAAAGCCCAAGCATTATAATTCTGACTTTTCAGGACTATCTTGGTGGAGCTAACATCAGGGATATAGGACATCTTCTTGGAAAACTTGAGGTCTTTGAGGTTCTCCAGAGTGAGGTACAAGGGTCTAGATGGCTTGGAAGTAATGATGATGCTGGTAATGATAATTTGTTATAATTATGACCAGCAATTACCTGAGGCAAATGATCAGTATTTAAAGCAAAATAAATGCTGGACACCTTGTGTAAATAATTGCTAATGGGCTCTCACAATGGGGCAATAGGCTTGATGATATTGGTGATGAATTCAATGGGATGATGAATGGATAATGGAAAACAGCAGGGAGAAGGGCTCCTTAAGAAAAAAAGATTGGCCTCTTGTGAGCCCATGATAAAAAAGGCCAAAAGGCAGATTTTCCGCACCAAAAGAGCTCTACAGGCTCTACAGGCCTTTTTACTTGGTTTGGGCTACATCAGCCTGCATGGCATCAGTCCCTGTACCCTCAAAACCAGCCTATTCCGGTCATTTCTGGTGTTTCCACCGTAATGGGGCTGAACCAGCCCCTTAGCTGTTCAAACCCCTGGCTGGTTGTCTGTTACAACCGGCCCTGTTACCTCACACGCTGGCTGGTTGCCTCATGCAACCAGCCCCTGGCCATACAGATGGCCAGGTGGGACCCAGGACACACCTGGTTCTGGTCTCAGACACACAGGGGGGGGGTGTAACTGGTGGACATGCCGCCCCCCCCCCCTCTTTCTCTCAAATCCCTGGAGGGGGCGTTCAAATCCCCCTACCAGGGTCCCTGGAGGTCAATACCCCCAGGGCATTGTCAAGGTAGGTGGGCTGGGGGGTGGTCAAATCCCCTCCAGCCCATTGCTCCTACCCCTTGGTAAAGGGGGGGGTTAGCACCCCTTTTGCTGGTGGAGGGTTGGTCAATTCCCCCCCACTGCCGGTTGCCTTTCTACAAGCGGTCCAGTCACCACATTTGGTGGGGGGGTGATCAGGTCCCCCCCACCCTGACCTGTTGACTCTTGCAACCGTTCACTGGCTGATTCAATCCATCCAGCCCTCCTCCTCCTCCTTGCAATGGCAAGCAAGGGGAGGGGGAGGAGCCAGGGCCATTGGCCCCAGCTCTGGCGCTCCAACAGCCAGCTGGCACCCAGCGCAGCAGCCACAACCGGCTCAACAGCCACAACTGGGGTGGGGGGGACTCCATTTTGAGTCCCTTTGCTCCCCTACAACAGCCCTGCGCGGGCTGTCGGGCCCCATAAACGGGCCAAAACCAAAAACAGTGGCCCCAACATGGGCGGCAGCCCCAAATGGGCTGCAACACAGGCGGCGGCCCCAATCGGCCGCCCCAAGCCCAAAAAGTGAGTTTAACATACTTTTGCGGGCCAGACCTTTGTGGTGCCCCATCCTGGACACCCTGGCCAGTGCGGAGATTTTAATTTTTTCCTTATCATCATTCATAGGTATCATTATCAAAAAAAAAAAAAAGGGAAAAAAAAAATCATTGCCACTTGAACCATTTGCAAGTTCACACTTCCTCTCAATTCCCAAACCCAATCAGGACTTACTTGAATCCAGGAAATATCACCAATATCTTGTACCAGCCCCCTGGCTCTGACTTGGAAAGTGCTCATCTTCAGAAGTCTCAAGCACTCCAACTAGATTTGGATGGATTGCCAAACGTGCCACCATCTTCTTCTTCCCGGGGCCATATCCTGTCTGAGTTTATAATCCAAACAGCCCTACCATTAGCCCCCAAATCTCCGGACCCCCTCCCACAGTCCCAATCCTGATGGAGACGTTGGCGGAACCAATTGCGCGCCCTTCCAAAAGGTTCCTGTCAGAGTCCAACTAAGAATAATCTCAAGTCAATCGGCGGAATCCAACAGAACTTGTAGATAAATTCCTCTGAGGGCTCCTGTTCCTGTCACACACCCCAAACCGGGTGCTCATTTGCCAAGCAAAGCACAACCCAACATGGAAATCAAGTAGTTTATCTTATCCTTCAATTCAGCTTGCATCTCCTCAGTCTTCCAATTGTTGATCCCTTGTTTGACAATTTGATTATCCATCCGGCTGAGAGAATAAAGCTGGCGAGAAGACCAACTCAACCTCCTTGGATCCAGTGGCCCAACCCTGCCTCTTCAATCTTGAAACTTGTCACTCAATCCCCATAAATCCCGCAACATTCCCAGCCTTTGCATTGAGGTCACTCAACCCTCACCGTCTGACTAGCCCCAGACCTGCCAAACGTCTAAAGTGGTCATGCTCACCCTAAGAAGGATAACCTCCTCTACCTTGCCTTCACTTGGATCCAATCCCTGCTTCATTGAGCCTCCTCGTGCAAATATCTACCAACCAGCTTCCAATCTCATTCCCATCACCACCTCACCATCAAACCTCTTCCTCCCCTCCTACCTTGCGGTCGTCCGCGGGTATCTTACGTTGCCAGTGCCCGTCGGACACCTGCTGGCGGTCTTCCGCGGGCACGGCAGTCACCCATGTCCGTTGGACATCTGCCAGCGGTCACCCGCGGGCGTCCCTCTTTGGGTTTCTTTTTCTCCGAGTAACTTTTTGTTTCTTTTTTTTCTTCTTTCTTTTGTTTTCCCATGATCTTGATCCTTGAAAAAAAAAAAAATCCGCTCCCATTTGTAAATCTCTCTTGTAAATAGTCTATAGGCCTCTGGTCTATAAAAGGAGGAGCTCTCCCCTGCTTTTTCTGAGCATCATCAGTCAATAGAATCATCCATAAGGGTGTGTGCCTGTGTCCCCCCATCATCATGAAATTTAATCCTGATCCTTATCCTGGGTATATCTTTGATTGCCCCCTGATCCATTTTTTTGACCGGAAGTCTTTGCCCCTCTGTGGCCTGATCCTTTCACCAACCAATAGCCTTGCTGGTTGAAGAAAAATTCTGTCTGTTGGAATTTTTGAGTGTGTTATACCACTCCTTGATCCCCTTCTCTGACCATACTGGTCCTGATCCCTGATCACCTTTCTGGAGCCAATCACAATTGATTGAAGCGGTCTTATTAAGCTTAAGACCTGGAGTGTTTTACCTCCCTTTATTTTCTTTGGAGTTGCATTCTGCCAGCCTATTCTTGAGTCCCTTGAGAAGTGTTGAGGTTATCCTTGCTTCAAATCAGTTACTGTTTGCTTTGCAGCTTCTTAAACATTGTGCTTTTTCTTGTACAGCCAACCTCAGTTATCTGGTACCCTTCAAGCGCTTGATTGCGGAGAGTTGGGAAGGTTCATTGAGAACCTGGAGGTTGCTTGGGTTTGAGTTGATCATCCCCAATCTTCTGCTGACGACCAGAGTTATTAGCTTGTGGGATTTGTTTACATACAACAGCTTTTGTTCTTTGAACTCTAAGAGGACTTTAACTTCTTTTGTTCAAGTGTTTCCCTGCATAATCTTGTCTCAGATAGTGCTGTTCCATCACTACCAAACTATTATCATCTTTATCCTCTACTCCTTGATTCCTCATTTACCAGGTTCTGGACCTTGATCTTGGTTACATTTAAATATTTTTGTAACACTCAGGAGGGCAGCCTAAACAGCACCTTTCCCCTCCACAGAACTGCCACGGCTTAGCACCTTTTGGAGTCTTACACCGTCTGGCCAAGTATGTCCAAAATAAACCTTGGGCAAAATTATGCCCATACAAGCCCATCAGGCTGTATTTTCCCATATACCCCACCGGGCCCATTAGGGCCCCTGTACCAATAGGCCTGTTTCACGCGTTTTGAGGCCAGTTTCCCCAAATCTGTGACATTCACACAGGCACGTATGGTCTGTGTGTGTGTCCAATGGGCCACAGAGGCCCACATGTGCATCCCATTTTGATTACACTCATACCTAGCACACATGTAAGTGCATACGTTTTTTAACAAGCTTTACATGGGCTTGGTTATAGATTGGGCCTGAACTCATTGATTGCAGTTGCTAGCAAGCAAAATGAAGTTTTTTTGGTGAAAATTGCACTTTTTTTGCCAATTTAATATTTTACACATATTGTCACATATAGTTTTCACACCTCATAATTTTTTCAGAATTTATAAATTGTGTATATTTTAGAATTTATGAGATAAAAGGTCTTTTTCCGAAAATTCCAACATGCATTCAAAGAAGCTGTGCCCCTCCACACATAGCCTGCACACCTCTTAAATTCCCCGCATGCAAAATTCACCTTGTGTGCCGCATGCAATAGCCTGATCTGTGCATCTGAGATGCATGATTCACAGAAAGTGACAACAGGTACAGCATGTAACTAATACAAACTAGGAGGATCATAAATGCATATTTGATAACCTGGTGAATTTATAGTGGATTATCAAAAAACATAATGAACCAAATAAAATTGCAGAAAATCACATTACAAAGCACTTAAAAATAAAAGGCAAATAGCACAATGTACCACAAAAACAACAGATCCAGATCTTTCAGGATCACAAAAAATATCATAAGATCAACCAATTAAATGAAGAAAAATACTGAAATGGTCAGAAGATGCTAGAAAAAGTTCAAAAACTAACTATTTATTGTTTTATTTAAATACACATAGTACACAAATGATTTGCTTACAGGATAAAGAAATTAAAAAATAAGCACAAAGACTGATCCACACCCACAAATCATGAAATTTTCCTAAAAAAAAGAATCAGCTGAGCTAAAGAACCAAGAGGATCTTCCAATGCACCTTGTAATATTCTGCTTGCTTGAGCAAATCAGCCCTTCCCTCTCTAAATGCCCTGATAATGCTCTCTCAATCCCAAAAATGTATTTCTACAGCTCCTTCTTTGGACTTCTTCCCACCAGAATTGATCAGATATCATCCCAGAAAAATTGAAAAAGGGGATTCCAGCGCTTATAAGAGATAATCAAGTGATAGATGTCCACAACCTGATGTCATATTAGTATTAATTCAAATATTATTGCCATGTGCCATAAAGATAAATCAATAAGAACCCCTCTTAGATTTAAACACTTCCAATTGTGAACCATTGCAGTTACCCAGAAAGTGACTGCTTAAATCATCAATTTATTCCATCTCTTCTCTGGCTTGTGTGCTACAATAACCTGAAAATACAAGCTTATTAATTGGGTAATACCACTCATTGTTAACTCATAAGGTCCCACTGTCCCTGGGTACCAGATTATAAATTAATACCCTGAAGAAGAGGTTTTAAAGACCAGCATTCTTTATAAAACATGGACCCTCTTTATTATTTATTATACTTCAATTGAAAAACCTCAAACCAAACCACTTAAACTTTCACCTTCAGCAATCATATATATACTTTTTTGGAGGTTTTTATCTTTTATTTTGAAGAATATATTTATTCTTTCTCTTCATCACTTCTATTATCTAACAGATTGCAAGGTTCTTGGAATCTGGAAGCTGGCAAGTGGGGTTTCTGGCTGGTAAATTATTCAAAATAACTATATTTAATTATTTTTATTCCTTGGAAAAGGCAATTAATGAAAAAATAAATAAAAAATACTTATTTAAAAACCTTTTTTCATAAACTTTTCTGCATTGGATCTAAAGACCAACAGATAATTGATCCAGCATGACTTAAATTTCCTTAGATGAATATGAGAAAGAAGGATGTCTTAAAAATTATAAACCCATCGGCTGGGAATCTTTAACTCCTGAAAAACAACAGGAAAGGCTTATACATTACAGACAAGAAGAAAAAAGATAAAAAAGAGAAAGAATTGGAAATACTTGTCAACTTCAATTCTTTGCTTAAAGAACACATAGCTTGTAAAAGATAAGGAAGAAATATTTCCTATAATAATTAAGGGCCTATAAGTAAGCCAAGATGTTTTTAATAAAGTATAACCATAAGACATTTTGAAAAAGAATTAATAAAAATATTTTATTTTTATTATTATCTTTTTTTGTGTGTTTTTTTTTTAGCTGACTCCTCAAAAGTAAACACGTTAAACCCTGTTTTAATTAAACAGGAAATTCCTGGAGACATAACCAACCCAGAGTCCTTATATTTTTCCCAGGACCTAATTTGAAAGCACCAGGACCCCTCTGAACTACCCAATAATGACAACTTCAACCGTAGTAAGGACTTAGTACCTTTAAAACTACACCTAAGTGATCCAATAGACCAATAAAAATAATAAAATTGTAAAATAATAAAATAAAAATGGGTAATGTTAAATTCACAACTCATTGAGCCGCGGAAAGACTCAAAATGGGCTGTGTGGCGTGCCACACAACTACATTCAAGCCGTTTACGTTTCCACATGGCTCAAAGGTTTGTGCATTGGACATGACGCCGGACCATGGTGGGCCCAAAAAAAATACAACAATACAGAAAAAAAGAACTAAAGGGTATCAAAATAAACTCAGGGTTCCCATAAACTAAATAAACATTCAAAAAAAAAAAACAGAAATCAACAAAAAAATCAAAAAATGTTGATTTTTTGGTGAAAAAAAATAATTTAATATAAAAAATAAAAAATAAAAAATAAACATAAACGTAAATAAGAATAAATAAATATAAATAAATATAAATATAAATATAAATAAATATAAATAAATATAAATAAATATAAATAAATATAAATAAATATAAATAAATATAAATAAATATAAATAAATATAAATAAATATAAATAAATATAAATAAATATAAATAAATATAAATAAATATAAATAAATATAAATAAATATAAATAAATATAAATAAATATAAATAAATATAAATAAATATAAATAAATATAAATAAATATAAATAAATATAAATAAATATAAATAAATACAAATAAATATAAATAAATATAAATAAATATAAATAAATATAAATAAATATAAATAAATATAAATAAATATAAATAAATATAAATAAATATAAATAAATATAAATAAATATAAATAAATATAAATAAATATAAATAAATATAAATAAATATAAATAAATATAAATAAATATAAATAAATATAAATAAATATAAATAAATATAAATAAATATAAATAAATATAAATAAATATAAATAAATATAAATAAATATAAATAAATATAAATAAATATAAATAAATATAAATAAATACAAATAAATATAAATAAATATAAATAAATATAAATAAATATAAATAAATATAAATAAATATAAATAAATATAAATAAATATAAATAAATATAAATAAATATAAATAAATATAAATAAATATAAATAAATATAAATAAATATAAATAAATATAAATAAATATAAATAAATATAAATAAATATAAATAAATATAAATAAATATAAATAAATATAAATAAATATAAATAAATATAAATAAATATAAATAAATATAAATAAATATAAATAAATATAAATAAATATAAATAAATATAAATAAATATAAATAAATATAAATAAATATAAATAAATATAAATAAATATAAATAAATATAAATAAATATAAATAAATATAAATAAATATAAATAAATTTAAATAAATATAAATAAATTTAAATAAATATAAATAAATATAAATAAATATAAATAAATATAAATAAATATAAATAAATATAAATAAATATAAATAAATATAAATAAATATAAATAAATATAAATAAATATAAATAAATATAAATAAATATAAATAAATATAAATAAATATAAATAAATATAAATAAATATAAATAAATATAAATAAATATAAATAAATATAAATAAATATAAATAAATAAAAAACACAAAAACTGGGACTATCCAATGGACTAGCCCTAAAGTGAAAACACCAAAAAAAAGACAACTAACTTGACAAGCCATAAAGCTAAAACACCAAAAAAAAAGAGAAGTAACTTGAGAAGCCCTAAATTAAAAACACCAAAAAAAAGACAAGTAACTTGAAAATCCCTAAAGTGAAAGGGCCAAAAAATGAAAAAAGTTCAACTTGTGTTAAGCTGATCTCATCACAAGAAGTAAAAGTATTCCTTATGATGGAATCAGCCCAACACAAGTTGAACTTAATTACCATTAAACTCTCATTCAAAACACTCAATATAACAATTTTAACTCAAAACACTCAACATAATGATGTTCAAAATGTGATAACCCTTTATATTAATAGAAATAGTAAGCTGTATTATAATCACAAGCTGTATGAAACCCAATGATGGAATGAATTCAAAGTCTATAGTAATCTAGAATACTTTTGCAGTTGATCTTTGAGATTATCAACCCAACCAGAGGATTTTTTAGAAAGGAACACAGTTATTCTGCAATGGCTGGGATTGGAATCATTTCTCCCTCAATTACTAATAGAACCCAGTGGTTATTGTTTACAAAGGAAATATAAATAGGGTCTGATTGATCTGTAACACCTTTTTTCCATTGGAGTATAAGAACAAAATGACTCCAATGAAATTATAGGTGTGGCATATTTGTCTGCTAATATTTGTCCCATATCTGGTTTATCCAGCCATTTTTGAAGAGGGAATCTTTTGATTTATGTCTTCAACATCAAGAATTTTTTTAATCTTTTCTACCTCTTTTGCACCACCAAGCATCTGAATGTAGCATGCTTTATTTTTCTCTAATTTTTCAATCATTTCCTTCCTAACTTTAAAACATCCATGTTCATTGTATCCAAGAGATTTAGCAATGACTCTAAATCTGCAATTCCCATTTCCAATCAGATCTCAAACCTCACCCAAATACTTATGGAATTTCATTGGTATTTGATTGAGGTATTTCACATTTGGTTCCTATCCTCAAAAATAACTTAGTATTCATTTTTTAATCACATCAATGAAATGAACACTCACCAAAGATGAGCTTTTGGTTGAGCCTTCCTGCATGGCCTCTTCCTCCAAAGAGGATTCTGATTCCAAATTAAGTGAAGCTGATTCACTTTCAGTTTCTTCCTCTGAACTATGGAATTCAGATTCAGATCCTGCCAACTTTGACTCACAATTATCATCATCAGTTCATTAAACCAAAAAATTAAAATTTCTCCAAAGAAAAGACTTAAAATCTTTCCTCTTTTCTTGATTGGCGCCCCTTTTGGCTTATTTTCCTTCCTGAGTTGTTTTTCAAAATTCTCAAACCAGGGTGTTTCTCTCTGTGTATCTGTAAATTTTGGCCAACCCCTACTCAATTGTAAGACTTTAGGTTCAAGTCTTGGCTTCAATTTATATTTTGCAATCTTCTGAATTATGTACTTTAATAACCTTCCTTGCTCATGATCTGGAGATTCCAAGATGATTGTGTTGATCCTTTCACGTAACTTATGATTTCTCACCATTTTGTCTATGTTGCGCTTCAGAAATTCAAAAGTATCAACCATTAGTAAATTAGGAATAATCAATCAAAAAGCATTTTAAAAAGCATTAATCACAAAGTGATTTTTAAAATCCCACTTAAACCAACTTACAGAACTAGAACTGCAAGGGTCATAGTCCAACCCCCACTGAGTATTTAAATCTTCAGGTACCACAGATTCTCTGGATGCTATAAGGTCACCTATTTGGTGGGAACAGGGAAAAACCATAGTCTTGGAGTGTGACTTTGTGCACACTTTTCCATCATGGTCATGTTTGAATTGCTTTAATTGTTCCCTAACAAGCTGAATTGCCTCTAAAGACAAATTGTATTGCAATTGTAACAGTTAGGGGCAAAGAACTGTCCCTAACTTAATTCAAGAGTTTACAAATGGCGCATGAACCAATTTAATTTGATTTGAAACTGTTCTGTCAAGGTTTTTCAAAACATGAAACATTTTTCCCAAAGATTTTTCAAGGAAATGTTTGAGAGTGGCATGGGCCCCTTCAACCCAAGAATTTGTTTTGTTTCCAAAGTCTGGGTTGATACAATCCCAAGCTGGCACAAACATCTCTTTGATATGGAAAATTTTATTTTCCATATACTCAAGCACATCCTCATGGTCTTTCAAGAAACACTATCCAATTCATAACTTCAGCTCTCAAAACTGGGAAGAATAATAAGCAGTGATTTTGACCTACTCTGAGTTCTGCATCATTGACCTTTTCCTCCTCCTTGGTCTTTGAGGCCCCATACTTTGCCCATGGAGTTATAAAGCTTTTCCATCCTTCAATATCATTAAGAAAGCACAAAGTCTCTCAGGATCATAAGCCAACTCCTTTAATGCATTTACAGACCAACTGTAGAGCTCAAAAGTTTCTTTTGTTATAAAAACAACAGCTTTTGTGAAATTTTTTTGGTTGGCTTTCATTCCTAAAACATGCAATAGTGGAATTTTGTACTTATTTTTTTTATAAGTACAATCCAACATAGCAATATGATGGAATTGTTTAGAAAGCTTTTATGAATCTGGGTTTGCTAAGTTCAGGGCCTCCAAGTGACCCTCTCCACTGATTTTTGACCAATTAATCCAACTTTTTTCTTCAAGCTGTTCATTGAGTACATCCATAACACTTTTCCCCTTCAGTTCTGCAAGCACTACCTTGCGCTTAGTGTTATAGATTGTTCAGTCATCAACATAATTGCCTCAATTGATCTTTCTCAATTTTTGTTTCATTTGTAGTGTATTGAGCCCATCTTTAATGACTTCTTTTAGATTTCCTAAGGCTACCCCAGAGATTCTCCTCAACTTAGGATGCACAGAGGAATGTTCTGATGGTTGATGGTTATGTTTATTTTCTTTGTAGGAGAGTTGCCACAAGGGGTCTGCCTTTGTACAACTTGCACGGATTTAAAATTTGCACCCAACCTTCATTGTTTTAGTTTTCCTGGACTTTTTGGTAAGGATTTTCCCCAAGACAGAACCATGTCTATCACAGGCTAAATCCACATATTCATCTTTCTTTGAGTTAAAAACTTTCAGAGCATAACCATGCTTCATTACCCATGTTTGAAAATAATTTTTTGCCTCTCCCCTAGTAGGAAAAGCTCTCACAGGAGGTGGGTCAAGTGGATCTAGTAAACATTCATTGGTTAATTCATAGTTTCAGTTACATGAACCTCATTAGTTTTGATCAAATTAAATCTTGCAAAGACCTCAGTAACATTTTATGTTACTCACAACCAGTGGTCAAATCCATCTGTGAAACATTTTGTTCCTCAATTTTAACCCTAGATGAGGATGAAATTGGGGCTTCAAATGATTCATTACCCAAACCCTTTTTTTCAAAAGATTTTTTAACAGCACTATTGATATAGTCCTTCAAATCAGCCATTTCATAAGGAGGGCTTGCCACTGTTCCCATGCAAAAAAAATGCAATGGTATAATTCATTATTCAATCCAACTTTCAATTTAAAAAACAAATTTTTCTCACTTTTGAGTTGAGAAAAAATTGTTTTCAGTTTTTTATATGATTTCAAATTTCACTTTACTTTCACTTTGGCTTTGCTTTACTTTCACTGTGGGTTCTCAAATTTCACTTTAATTTAACTTTGTTTTCACTGTGGGTTCCCTAGGAGTCCCACATTGTGTACGTTGATCCCAAATTTGGGTTGAGGGAACCCAAATTTGCTCCAGGGGGTTCCCAAAATTCTGGCACAACTTCTGGGAGGTTTTCTACCCCCAAAAACAGCGCATCGGAGCCTTTTGCAGGGGTACATGACTCAAAATTGCTGTTTTTGGGGGGGTAAACGGCTCTTGTACAACCCCCTGGGGGTTTTGCCTGTTTGAAATGGCCTTTTGTAGTCATGTATGGGCCCCCATCGCTCAAATGGGCGTGTAGGGCCTAACACAACTCCCACACGACTGGGAGTTGTGAATTTATCATCACCAAATAATAATATTAAAATACAAAAAAAACTTTATCATTCTTTTACACAGTTTTCAAAAGTAAACTGAATTTTTTTTATTCTCTATGCAATTTTACAAAACAGGTGGAAGACTCAAGCCACTGGAATAGCCCCATCCTATGTATCTCTTCCCAGAGGAACCTGCACCCAAAATGATTCCAATAGCAACTGCAATGAGGGGGCTTGGTGAGCTCTCTGATACCAGAAACCTTGAAGTCCTTTAGCTACAGAGAGTGATAAAGTATTGGAACAATAATATTTCAAAGATAAACACTTAAAGAGCTCAAATAATAAATAATTCAAGAGCTGGTTCAAGTTTTAATTGTTTTGGTTAGAAGGTTTTTCAATATGTAATAAAAAGAGGGTTCACATTATTATACTACTAGGTATCTTTACAGACAAGTAACCTCTCTTCAAGGGGCCTCCTTGGGCACTTTAAGAACCTTGGAATAATTTTGGGTGCATTTTAAGGACTTATCCAACCAGTACGGCCAGGAAAACAGCACTTATTCCAGTTCAGCAAGGAAAAAACTCCCTTTTTAGCATTAATTTGCAGAAAGACTGCAAAGATTCAGGAAAAGGGTTTCAGAGCATGAGGAGTTGATTGCTTGAATAAACTTTGATGAATCAGGTTGATGGGTTTTTGGAAATAATAATACTTCAGACTAAGTCATAGATCACTTGCTTATTCATTTATAAGGACTTCATCAAAATTGACATGGTGCCTGATTGATAATAAATAAATTCCTGGTAACCTGGGGAACAATAGGTCCAAAGAGGTCTGTATTAATACCTTTTGGGGGTTGAAAAGAGCCTCCTCAGGGATTTTAGAGAGGTTAAGGCTCAATTTATAAGGCTATTAAGCCAGCCAGGGCACTATTTGCACTTCGGCAAGGTGCTGTCAATCAGCTGATCTCAGATCTGCTGGACTTCTGCCTGTTTTTAGCTGCAGGATCTGTTAATTTTTTAATTCATCATTTTTATCATTCTTCACATATCTTTGGTTTTTACTATTAATATTTGACTAAAGTGATCAGATGTGGATATTTATTTATTTTCCATCATCTGCTGATTACCTTGATAATTCTCAATAATTTTTAGCGCAACTTCTTGATATGTTTTGTGATCATTAAAGATCTGTATCAATGCTTGTTGTGGTGGTTCTCAATATTTGTTTGTTAATTTAAAATACTTTAAAATTCATTATATAATGATTTTATTTTATATTGTTCTTTTTTAGATTGCCTTCCATGCATGTGCCACGTTATTACATATGCCTGGTTGATACTGCTAGGTTTTAGCTGTTATTGGCGGTACCTTTGGTTGTTTATCATTTCTGACGCGTGGAGCAGTCTGATCTGCTGCATGAAGGGATCTTGCATGTGGGAATTTGGCCTAATGCATGCGCTTTGGCTGGTTTATATGTATATGAATGAATCAAGCGCGCAGCCAGTTTGTAGGGATGCAGGGCTGCGCGCCGGAATTGTGACAAACACATTTTCGCCTGTAAATGCCAAAATATACACAACACCTCAGTTTTGACTGAATTTTAGTCGTAAAACCCATATGTGACAAAGCGTGTGAAATTTTCAAATGGCCAAAAGTGCCATAGTGGTGCCCTGACCTTTTGGTCAATTTCTGTTTGATTATTTTAAATGTGAAGGAGTAATAATTCAAGGGTGGGGTCAGTGAGGGACCCTAGCTAATTTTGCATGGGGAATCCACTTCCGACATAAAATTTATGGATTTCCCACTTCTTCTGTTTTAATTAACTGTTTTGTTATTTTTATTTATTTTGTCTACTTTGACAGGTTGCTCAGTATTAAGTTGCAAGCTGACAGGCTCAAAAATTTGAGAATCTCTAGCCCCAGGGGCAACCCCTGAAGCTCCCAACTTAACCAAATTGATGTTTGAGAGTTTCCCATTTCCACTAACCACATCTCAGGGGGATAAAATTTCACTTCATCCTCCCCCAGTGGACCAGGAAAAGGAGGAAAAGATATAAAAATTTCTCAAGAAACATTTCAGCTTGTGGGAACATTTCAAGGCGCATAGGTCCCAAAGGTAAATTACGGCCATGAAGAAGGCTATCTTCCAAGCCAAAACTACCCAGATAGACTTACATAAAATAATCACAAGTAAAATTGTAGGAAACTAAATCGAAAATTGGAATTCCTGGGACCAATTGGACCAGTTGAAAGCAGAAGACACTCAAAAGAAGAGATCCTCATCTCACCAAAAATTAAGGGGAAACAGAACCAAAGAATTGGACAAGAAAATAAATCTAGCCCATAAATGGAAGAAATTTTACCATCATTAAATGTACCTAACTTTTTTTACTTTTGAAATGATGTAAGACATAACTTGAGAATTTTGATAAAAAACTATATGGTATGTATGATCAATTAGATAAGTCAACTTTGATATTCTCAAAAATATATTATTTTCAACCTGGACTACTGAAAAAACTTGACATCAAGAACCTAACCAGTCATATAAAAAAACAATAAACTAAGGTAGATAATCCCAAATCAAACATATGGAGGTCACCTTCTCAATGATCCAAGAAGAGCTCCCCCTCTGCTTTCAGCCCATTGAATTGTAATTTAATAACTCACATAAAACTTCTTTTTCTCATTGTAATAACAAAATACACTTACTTAGCCATAAGGTGTATTTAAAACTTGGTATGATTATGAATGATGTTAGAGATATCCAAAAAGGCCTGACCAACCCCTTGGGCAGCATCACAGAGGAACCAAAACCTCCCAGACTCACTAATACTCCCAGTGCACCGCCAGATCTGTAATGCCTAGGAGTTCCACCTATAGGACTAGCCCTACACCTGAAGTGGAACAAGCATTTTAATTACATTTCTTCCACCAATAACTGAATTTCCAAACTTCTCTGGAGAAGGAAAATACATCCACATCATTTTCATCAAATTTGAAGACTATAATTCAGCTTCTTATCAGCTACCTCAATCAATAGCTGTATTTATATTCAGACTACCCAGACTATTTGAAGGATTACCTGTTGGCTGGTTCATCATTAAAAGAGAAGAAATTGGTTGATTTTCCTGAAATTTTTGGAAATAAATGATAAAATAATAATTTTTATCCAGAATATTGAAAAGTAGAATGGAGGGTTCAAAGAATGATGTTTCAAAGTTTTCATCATTCTCATTTCCCAGATTCTGGATAAAAACTATTCTTTTGAGAAAAATCTCATAAGTGGTGTCTGGAACAGAAAAAAGGGCTGGATTTTGTCTTCCCTGAAGCTGAATGTCAGCCTCCTGGATTCCAAGGCCCTTGCTATCCTTTAGCTATCAGATTTCATAGAATAAATAATAAATATATTATTCAATAAATGCAGCAAAAATCCATAAAATATTTGGATAAAGCTTATTGCAAGGTTAATTGGTTTGGATATGGTTTATTGTTATAAATCAATATAGATAAATTTATTATTAAATATTTTAATAGAGGGGCCACCATTATATTGGGGATCTTTAACACCTCTCTTCAGGGATTTCAGTATGAAAACACATAGGCCTGGTTACTTTGGGACCTTTAGTTTAAAGGATATTTTGCCCAAAGATAATATGTATATAAAATACAGGGTAGAGTGGCAGGGCTTTTTAAAAAAGCTGCCACAACAGAGAAAGGATAATAAGACTCACTGGTATATTATTAAATCCTTTAGGGTATCTGTTTGGGACATGCACTGATGGGTTAAACCTGTATACTGGGGTTATAAGGTTGTTCAGCAGTTTAAATTGATAAAAGAAGGTTGAGGACGGATATTATTAATCAGACTAAAGCCATCAATCACTTACTTATCTCTTATAAGTATTTCATTAACTTGGCACAGTGTCTGGATGTAAATATAACTGGGTCTCTGGGTATTGATATCCTCTAAAGAGCTCTTTATTTATAGCTTTTGGAGTCCCAATATTGTCCTTCTGAGGGGTACAGGGGCTCAAAGGGACGGACACTGAGGCTAGCAGGGTAACCAGTGGTAGCCTGGCATTTGTACTTGGTTCTGTAACACGGGTAGCATCTAATTCAAAAGGGTATGGGAATTATTCTACTTTATAATTGATGTTTGGACATGTGAATAACACTAATCTGTCTTTTTTATTTATTATTTAGTTAATTATCCTTAGTAATTGTTCCCAGTAAGTTAATGACTATTTTAATAGACATTTGTACGGATATTCTGATGTCAGGTGAGTTCTCATTATGTATTAAATATTTGGAGTAAAGTCATGATATTGATTTTACTCCTTATTTTCGAAATTCAGTTGATTTACTAAAATAATTACTTAAAAATGTAAGTCATGGGTATTCATGCAATATTTTTACATCATAAGTTTTCTTAGTACGTCAAAAAAAAAGTTGATGTCTAGAAAATCTCATAATAGGATATTACAGTATTTTCATATATTTTTACAATTATTCATTATCTTATTTTCGACATTTTTGGTACTTTGAATTATATTTCATAAACAATACGTATAAAGGTTATTTAGGTATTTTTATATAATTTTATGTATTTTTAGACTATCAACTATCCACGGGAACATTTATTACATATGTAGAATTTTCCCGTGTAGGTTATAGCATGTTTGTTAGGATGGTAATCCCATCAGGGGAATTACAGTTGGTATGATTATATTTAATACCTGTATAGTTTAAGATATCAGTTTGATGATATCAGGAGTATCCTTAATGGATAGAGAATATAATTCTAATAATTATGGAAAAAAGAATTATATAAATATGTTAAATAACAAGGAAGTTATTGAAGAATCAATTCCTGTGAAATACAATGCAGGAATGTCACAGAGACATAGTTAAGTCCCCCAGCTCAAGTTGAAGAGCAAAATGATAGTTCTGATGAAGAAAAGCAAAGAAACATAATATATGCAATACATCTATTCCTTAAGGATGAAATGCATAAATAATATACAGAAAGAAATTCTTTTGAGTTTAAAAGCAGAAAGATGGAACTTTGCTTCCAAGAGGAAGCTTCACTCAAAAGTGTCAAATAGCAAGAAGGCAAAGATGGCTCCCGGGATTGTCATTGGACTATTCACAGTCAGAGCCAAGAGATGGAACTTTCACATAAGTAAAAAGTTCATCATAATTATAAGATAAAGAAGAAGATAAAAAGAAATTATAAATCTACAATTAGTTATAACTTTTACTTTCTAAAAGCATCTAATCATTTACTCAGTTGAACCACCATGTATCATCAAGCATGGATCCAATTCCCAAATTATCTGAATAGCATGCTGAATAGTTGTACCCAATGGCCTAGATGGACTCCAATTAGTATTTAAGGGATCCATCTCCCATCATCAAGTTGTTTTCAATTGTTCATCATCTCCTACTTATCATCAAAAAGTCAATCAATCTTATTAATTATTAATTATTACTAAAACCCTCTACCAACCAAATCGCTAATTGCAAGAATTTTTACGTGGTACCTAGGTTTCTCAGGCTGCATGTCACTTTTTCAACCCGTAGTCCTGCGGCTGCATACTTGTCAGAGGCCCGGGGCTGCGTACACAACTTTGACAGAGTGACAGAGCTGTAGCTCAGCCGCGCGCGGGTGCATTGGCTGCCGGGGCTGCGTGCAGGAATTGTGACAGAACACATTTTGGTCTGTAACTCCTAAAATATACACAACACCTCAATTCTGACTGAATTTTAGGTTTGAAACCTATACATGAAAATACATGTGAAATATTTAATTTGCCAAACAATAGTGGTTATTTTGGTCTTTCTTTTCCTTAATTATTTAAAAATATAAGGAGTTGGATTTCAAGGGTGGAGTCAGTGAGTGACCCTACCTAATTTTGGGTGGAGAATTCATTTTTGCAATAATATTCATGGTTTTTCTTATCCTTCTTAGGTTAATTTTAGTATTATTATTTTTATGTTATTTCTGTTACTTTTGCAGCTTGCTCTGAAATAGTAGCAAGCTGACACTGAAATAGAAAAATTGAATGAAAGACTCCTGATATTCTGCTGTTGAAACCTTGGAAATATTTTAAGATTAATAATTCCTATGAACTCTGATATTCCAACTCTCATCAGTTTACTTGAAGAGGTTACAGACATGAATGGGCTAGACAAGAATGTAAAAAAAACCAAGAAAATAACCCTAGGCCCAAAGAAGAATATATTTCTAAACCCACATATAGAACTTATCAGAAAACTTTAATTGCTTAAGCCAAGAAGACCCCAGAGACTGTAGAAAACATATTCCAGAACTGTAAAAAAACAGGAAATCTCAGACCAGACTTTCCTGTACCAAGTAAAAGGATTAATCTAGTAGAAGGAGAAGAGGGCAAATAATTGAATCTCCAATATAATGTAACAGAGGTATAAGTATCATATTTTGAATTAACAATCACTAAACTCATTAATTTCATAGAAGGGAACATAGATACATCTCCATAAGCTCCATTAATGAGGATTCAAGAATACATCAACAATGGGACCCCAATATGAAGTGCAAAAATTTATCTGAGGCCAGAAAATCTGTGCTGAAGCCTTCTTCTTGCAAAATTTACATGTCTCAAAAGACTCTTTATCTTACTGGACTAATAAAAGATCTCCTGTAAAAATTCTCCTGGATAGGGGTGCCTTCTGCTTCTGTTTTGCAGCTACTTACTTGGAACAACAGGATTCAAATTGGAGACAGAACTTCCTCCCTTTTCCCCAGGCTAAGTTCAGTGATTTTAATTCCTCTCTGAATTCTATAGGAGTATGGACTGTAGATATAATACTCCCACATTGCAAAGAATACCTTAAATTCAATATAGATTTTGTAGTTTTCCAAAATTTTTTGTGATATTAATTCATCCTAGGTAATGATACCCTTTGCCTCTATTGGATAGATGTGTCACAAATCAAAGGAAGGTACTTCAAAGTAGGAGGAGACTGGAATAAGAAATTTCAGATATTTACCATACATACCAGGGAGCCTAACCTAACATATAAAAGACGCCTTTCTTCAGACAGAACCTTGGAAAAATTTAAACAGACTGAATGGTGGATAAATTGGAGAGACTTCACCATCAAATATGTCTCCATCTGTGAAAAATTTCAGAAATCAAGAAGAACTACTGGGAAAAAATTTGGAGTCCTACCAAAGATTTCTGAGCCTAGGAATATATGGGAGATTATTAACGTGGACTTTGTAATAGGATTATCCCCTGTAGGAGCTTATTCCCACAATTATATTTTATTCATGGTATAAATATCCTTAAAAAGGTCCAAATTCATGCCTAATTGAAAATAAGACACTTCCATGGAAATAGATATAATCTTCTGGAACAGAATTGTTGCAGATGTACAAATACCCAAAATAATCATAAGTTAAATAGACCCAAAATTCACTAATGATTTCTGGAGAAACCTACATGACATTTTGTAAAAAACTGTGACTTCCTGTACATCCTATCAAACCCAAAAAGATGGAATAGCTGAAAGAATTATCCAAACACTAGAAGCCATGCCCAGGATATTCTTCTTCTTTGGAATAGAATACAAGAATGTGGGTGGATACTGCCATGATTTGGTAAGCCTACTCCCTTCCCTAAAAATGCCTTATGACAGCAGAAAAAATTCCAAAGAGAAAAAGAGGCTTCCTGTTTTCTATGAATAACAGGGATCCCCAATTTAACCAAATATACCATTAACAACTAGTTGGCTACTGTACAGTGGGTAGACAGAAATAATGGTACTGATTGGCCAAAAACACTCAATTTATTTTCAGGCATGTGTTTCAGTCCATATAAATTGTTCAAAAAAAGGAATTTGATTCCTTTTATTCCTAGTATTATATATTTCAGCATCTTTACTTTAAATTATGCAACAGTTGAAATTTGGAAAATTATCAAATCATGATTTTAAAAAAAAATCATAAAAAGCACAAAACACTCAAAAGACGTGCTGGAGGGAAAAAAAATTGAAAAATTCTGTACCATCAATTTTTTTTTCTTTATAGGGGTGTTAGAGAGGATCAAAAGGAATCATTTCCATGAAAAAAAATTAAATGTTGAGAGTTCCTAAAAAAAATCAAACTCAGTGTTGATCAATGTTTACTTTTCAGTGGCTTGCTAAGATGGTAGTGATAATTTCAAGATAGGTTGGTTGGAAGTCTTGGAAACCACTTATAAACGCTTATTCAAGCTCTATGAGCATGTGATGTTTGTATTTTTTAATTCTTGTGCTTTTTTTTCAGCTTTGAGGTGCCTTGAGATTTTTAAGTTTATATTGGTCTGAGTTTGAATTTGTGTTTGTCTGATTTAAATTTCTCTAAAAGTGATTTGAACCATCACAATTCTACCCTATTCCAATGGTTTCATCATCTTTATCTTCTGAAATATCCAATTGCGCAAAGAAGACTAAATATCAACAAAAGAACTCATAAATCAGAATAGAAGATGAAGAGTGATGTTTCAAAAAAATGACTTACCATATTTGATTTTTGGATTGATTGAGTAGTCTGAAATCAAAATCAAAGAACTGAGTCAGTGGAGATGAGGCAATGGGTCAGATGGAGTGGGAGCCCAAAGATGGGTTTTTCAAAAGCAAAATTGAGACACCCTGGGCTTCATCTACATTTTTTGAAGTACCCGGGTGTGGTTGCTTTGACAAACAGTCCCAAAAATTTTTTCTGGCCATTGTACATCCAAACTCTGTGGATGTTAAGAAAATGATAGACATTGCCAACAGACATGCAGAAAAATTTGTGCAAGATGCTGTTGAATACAACTAAAAAAGATAGGATAAGACTCAAAAAGAAACCAAATTCAAGATTTGAGATCAAGTCTTAATACCAAGCACAAATTTCAACAACCTGGCTGGTAACAGGTGTTTAAATCTTGTCAAGCAAAAAAATAGAAAAATAAAATAAAAAATTAGTCAATTTTTGGTATTAATGTTTTTGTTACTACATTGCCAGACTACCCAAGAGTTAACCCAATTGGTACCACTCAAGGTAGTTTCAATTATTTTCTGCTATGGAATGACCAAAGCTCCAAGTTTTCCAAATTGGGATAACTCAGAGTAGTTTCACAGGGTTGCAAAAACACACCTGATTTTTTGCAACTGGGAAAACTCACAGCCAATACTCATAATTCAACTCCTTTTCAAAAAAGACCAACCAATTGATCCTTCAAGAACCAACCAAAAAAAAGATCAACAAGGACCCAACCAATCAACCCCTCAAGAACTGACTAAGCAAACAGACCAACTAACTGGTGAGCCTCAGAGCTGCCACCTAGCCAGAAGACCAAAGTAGAAAAAAGGATCAAAAGGTAAGACCAGGGTAGATTGAAATACCAAGGCCACCATAAAGAATAAAAAAGAAAGACCAATGCAGACAGAGAGAGACACAAAGGGAAAGACCAAGAAAAACAATAAAACATAACCCATTCTAGACCTTCTGGTCAGTTTCCCTTTGTTCATAATCACTCCCTTGACATGAAGACATGCTCCTCAAATCAATGTCAATTATTCTCTATTTTTTTCCTCCTGTGTATGTAGACCAAACCACACTGGGCACATCTGTTGCTGGTTTTTAGAAACATGAATAAAACTAGAAATTTTGGGCCAGGAGCACAACAATTTATCAACAGGAAACATAGAACTGCCTTTTTAGGACCATTCACCATTAAGGAACTTCATGGTTAAAATTCCGTGGAAGTTATCCTCAGTGATGAACTCTCCAGGAAGCACCTGGTCTTCCCAGTAAGTTTGATTTATCACTTCCACCTCAGAAATGGAAATGAGATCCCTACCCCTTATATACCTGAGGAAGCTGACTGTGAAAAAAAATGAAAATCAGAAAAATTTTTAAAGATAACAAAGAAAGGATCCAAAAAAAAACTTTCAGGATTTACCTAGTCAGATAAAAAGGATAATCAGCTGAAAAAAATTAATGGTTACTGGAAATCAAAATGGCAGATGGTGCTATACACCAGAGGGAATACGGAGCTAGTAATAGAAAATAGACAAAATTCTTTTTTTCTGATATAGCCATATTTTGGAGCAGGGAAATGTCAGCTTGCTACTATTTGTGATCAACCTTTCAAAGTATCAAAAAAAAATTCAATAAAATAACAAATTAATAATTTTCAAAGAATAGGGAAATGCAAAATACTAATGCAAATTTGGATTCCCCACACAAATTTATTTAGGTTCACTCACTAAACCCACCTTTGAATTCCCACTCCTTAACACATTAAAATGATTTATTAAAAATAGCCCAAAGATAATGGCACTCCCATTTCAACTTTTGGCCAATCTAATATTCCAACCACGTTGTCACATGTAAGTTTCACACCTAAGAATTCTGTCAGGATTGAAAAATTGTGTCTATTTGAAAAATTTTGAGCTAAAAGGGTTTTTTGTCAAAATTCCCACACCCAGAAGAAGAAGGTGTACCCCTTCAAACATATCCCGCGGGACTCTGAACTTCCCCAAAGGCAAAATGTACCTAGTTGCCTGCATGAAGAAAGCCTGATCTGCGCATCTGAGATCTGCAACACACAGAAATTGAAAACAGGTAGGGAATGTAACTACTTAAACCTAGAAGGATCATTCATCAATATTTAATAACATGAAAAATGCATAGCGGATGATGCAAAACCATAATAAACCAAATAAAAGTGTGGAAAATCAGAGTAAAAATCAATAGAAAGTTAAAAAACAAACAATGGACTGTACCACAAAAACAACAGATCCATATCTTTGAGGATCACAATAAATATCGCAAGTTCAACAGATTGAATGATAAAAAATATTAAAATTATCAGCATATGTCATGAATTTTTTAAAAACTAACTAATAATCATTTTATTCAAAAAAGTAAAAGTTAAAAAAATGAATTAATTGCAGGATCAGCAAATTAAAAAATAAACCCAAAGACTGATCCAGACCCAAAAATCATGCACTTGTCCTACAGATCCAGTATCTTCTGAGTTACAGCATCAAGAGGATGTGCCAATCCAGCTCTGATTATCCTTCTAGCCTTGGAAAACTAGCCTTTATTTCTCTATTTTCCCTGAGGAGGCCCTTTTTTCCCAAAACATTTATTTATAAAGTACCTTCTTTGCACTTCTTCCCACCATACCTCATCACATATAATCCCAGAAAATGTGCCAAATTTTTATTCATTTTCTTATAAGAGAAACAAAATTGATATATGGCCTCATTCTGATATTATATGATTATTAATTCAACTATTATTTCCACCTATAATCAAGATAAATCAATAAACATCCCTCCTAGATTTTAATACCTCCAGGTGTGTTTCAGCTTCCTGATTCCAGAAACCTTTTAGCCCTTTAGGTACAGAGAGGGATGGAGTGGTGGAATGATAATATCCTAAGAATAAACCTTTAAAAATATCCAAATAATTAAGATCTAGTGCAAGTTTTTCATGTTTTTGTTAAAATATTTTTCCGTCTGTTATAAAGAGGCACCACAGCTTATATAAAACTGAGATCTTTACTGCTTTAGCAACCACCATTTAGGGGATCACTTTGGACTTTATAAAACCCTGGGAAAATTGGCTCCTCATGACTTAAAAAAAAGGTGTCAAACCAGATGGAATGTTGGGTATGGCTGGGCTAAATAGCAAACAAGCCTGAGCAGGGAGTATATAAATTACTTTGATTATTTACTCACAAGATATCTGCATTAATTCATGGTTTGAAGAGTCTCAGAGAAAAGGTGGGGTGATTGTTGATTTTAATACAAAGGGAATGGTAAGCTTGTTGAATTTATAATAATACTATCAGACTGGGGACATATATCACTTGCTTATCTCTTATAAGCACCTGATCACAGATTGAAAAGGGTCTGGATTGATAAATGAACTTAACTGACGTTCAAAAATGCAAAATGGTCCTGTATATATACCTTTTGGGGTGAAAGAAGCCTTCTCAGGTCACTTAGAGAGGGTAGTGCTTGTGGGATAAGGCTTGCAGTCCTGCCAGAGATTGTTTAGCACACATTCTTAGTGCTTTCACTCAGCTTTACCTGTCTCTGCAGTATTTTATGTGATATTTTTGTTTCAGAATGTCAGCTTGCTACTATTGCAGAGAAAGCTGCAAAAGTAACAGAAATAACATAAAAATAATAATAATAAAATTAAACTAAGAAGGAGAATTAAAACAATTGATATTATTGCAAAAATGGATTATCCACCCAAAATCAGGTAGGGTCACTCACTGACCCCACCCTTGAAATCCAACTCCTTATATTTTTAAATAATTAAGGAAAAGAAAGACAAAAATACCACGGCACCACTATTGAACTATTTTGGCCAATTAAAAATTTCAACTCTATTGTCATGTATAGCTTTCACACCTAAAATTCAGTTAGAATTGAGGTGTTGTGTATATTTTAGGAGTTACAGACGGAGATGTGTTCTGTCACAATTCCTGCACGCAGCCGTGGCAGCCAATGCACCTGCGCGCAGCTGAGCTACAGCTCTGTCACTCTGTCAAAGTTGTGTATGCAGCCCCAGGCCTCTGACAAGTATGCAGCCATGGGAGGATGGGTTGACAAAGTGACAGGCGGCCTGAGAAACCTAGGTACCACATAAAAATGCTACAACCTACACGGGAACATTCTAAATATGTAATAAATGTTCCTGTGGATAGTAGATTGTCTAAAAATACATAAAATTATATAAAAATACCTAAATAACCTTTATATGTATTTTTTATTAAATATAATTCAAAGTACCAAAAATGTCGAAAACAAGATAATGACTACTTCTAAAATTATATTAAAATACTTTAATATTGTATTATGAGAATTTCTAGACATCAACATTTTTTTGAAATACTAAGAAAACTTATGATGTAAAAATATCACATGAATACCCATGACTTACATTTTTAAGTAACTATTTTAGTAAATCAACTGAATTTCGAAAATTGGGAGTAAAATCAATATCATGAATTTACTCCAAATATTTAATACATAATGAGAACTCACCTGACATCAGAATATCTGTAGGAATGTCTATTAAAATAATCATTAACTTACTGGGAACATTTACTAAGGATAATTAATTAAATGATAAATGAAAAGGACAGATTAGTCTTATTCACATGTCCAAACATCAATTATAAAGTAGAATAATTCCCATACCCTTTTGAATTAGATGCTACCCGTGTTACAGAACCAAGTACAAATGCCAGGCTACCACTGGTTACCCTGCTAGCCTCAGTGTCCATCCCTTTGAGCCCCTGTACCCCTCAGAAGGACAATATTTGGACTCCAAAAGCTATAAATAAAGAGCTCTTTAGAGGATATTGATACCCAGAGACCCATTTATATTTACATCAAGACACCATGCCAAGATAATCAAATACTTATAATAGATAAGTAAGTGATTGATGACTTTAGTCTGATTAATAATATCCATCCTCAACCTTCTTTTATCAATTTAAACTGCTGAAAAACCTTATAACCTCAGTATACAGGTTTAGCCCATCGTTGCACATCCCAAACAGATACCCAAAGGATTTAATAATATACCAGTGAGTCTTATTATCCTTTGCCTTTTGTGGAAGCTTGGTTACAAAGCCCTTCCACTCCACCGTGTATTTTATATACATATTATCTCTGAGAAAAATATCCTTTAAACTAAAGGGCCCAAAGTAACCAGGCCTATGTGTTTTCATACTAAATTCCTTGAAGAGAGGTGTTAAAGATCCCCAATATATGTCAGCTTGCAGCAAAACTGTCAAATATTAACACAAACTATGAAAAATAAGAATACCTCAATTAACAAAATAAGGAGTAAGAAATCCATAAATATTACTACAGGAATGTATTCCTCACCCAAAATTAGGTAGGGTCACTCACTGACCCCACCCTTGAATTCCAAGTCCTTACATTTTTGAAATAATTAAAAAGAAAAGTACTCAAAATTACAACACCAGTATGGCACTTTTTGGCCATTCTAATATTTCACACGTATTGCCACCTATAGGGTTTACACCTAAAATTCACTCAGAATTGAGGTGTTGTGTATATTATAGGAGTTACACGCAGAAATGTGTTATGTCACAATTCCCACGCGCAGCCCCGCATCATTACATATCCCTACATACTAGTAGCAGCAGGTTCCCGCGTACTAGAGACCCGCGCGCAACTGATTCTGCCACGCACTCAGCGGATCCTACCCCGCGCGCATCTGTACTAACTGATCCCCCCGTCTGGATCAGTTGTGACTAATCTGACAACCAGGTACCGCTCAGAAGAGCTACAACCTAGTTAGGGTTGCCTAGTATATGTAACAAATGGACATATGCATTACTGATGATATAAAAAGATCAAAACTTAAATATAATTAATGAAAATTAAGTTTTAAACATTTTTTAATAATAAATCAAAGATCAAGGACTACCATGTAAATCACTGATCTTGATCTTTGAAGACCACAGAACACTACAAGAAGTGTTCATAAAATTTATTAAAATTATCTAAATAATCAGCAGATGACAGAAAATCAGTAAACATCCACATCTGCACGCTTTAAAGCAATATCAATAGTACAAATGAAGGATGAGTACAGAATGATTAAATTTACGCCATAACAGATTAACAGATCCTGTGGCTAAAATAGTACAGAAATCCAGCAGATCTAAGGACAGCTGATTGACAGCACCAAGTGGACGTGCTAATCTTGCCCTGACTGGCTTGCCAGCCTCAGACCACGAGCAGAACCCTCTCTACGTGCCCTGAGAAGACCAAAATCACCCCAAAAAGGTATTTATACAGACCTCTTTGGATCCATTATTCCATCATCAGTTTACCAGGAATTATTTATTATCAATCAGACACCGTGTCATTGTTAATCAAGTGCTTATATGAAGACAAGAAAGTGATTTATGACTTAGTCTGTAGTAGTATTATTTACCTATATTAACCAATCAACCATTGAAGTTTAGTCAAGCAATCTACCCCATCTGCTCTGAAAACCTTCCAATTATTCCAGGATTTTCGTGGTAAAGTGCTCAGAGTGAGTATTACCCTTCCTTTCTTGGCCATTTGAGCTGTAAAGCCCGGCCATTAGTGGAATAAGTCCTTTCTAAGGCACCCATATTTATTCCAAGGTTCTTAAACTGCCTAAGGAGGCCCCTTGAAGAGAGGTTGCTAGTCTGTAAAAAAGATCCCCAGTAGTATAATACTGTGGCCCCTCTTTTATATTTTATTGAAAACCATTTACTACCAAACTAATTAAACCTTGCAACTGCTCTTATTAAATTATTTATTTTAGCTTCTAAGTGTTTATTATTGGAATAATAATTATTATTATCATTCCAGCATTTTGATCACTCTCTGTAGCTAAAGGACTGCAAGGTTCCTGGTATCAGAGAGCTGACAATATAATTGTGTCCCCTCTATAAAAATATTTAATAATCAATTTATATATATTTATTCATAACATTAAACTATATCCAAACCAATTAACCTTGCAATAAGCTTTATCCAAAGATTTTACGGATTTTTGCTGCATTTATTAAATAATAGATTTATTATTTATTCTATCACCTTTGGTAGCTAAAGGATAGCATGGGTCTTGGCATCCAGAAGGCTGACAATTGGGGGTCTGGCCGGGAAATATTCCATTTTAATATATTTCATACCTTGGACCAGAAATTTCACGTAAAATTAAATCAAAGATAAATTTTCTGACTTTTTAACCGTGATTAATCATTAGATTCTTTTGCAGTGGATTCAAAAACCAATGCAGAATTAATAATCTATTATTTAAATCTTTTAAAGATAAGAAAAGAAGAATATATTAAAAATTATAAACCTACTGGTTGGGAAGCTTTAACTCAAGCTGAGCAACTTAATATCTCTTCTGCATGTAAACACTTAGATAAACTCCTTGAACAAGAAGATCTTGAGAGGCGTATCAACTTCCAGGCCCTATTAAGAAAACATAAATCTTGGAAGAAATACCGTATAAATGACTTTTTAAAATATAAAATTAAGTTTAAAACTTGTATTACCATATTATTTTTATTAAAATAATATTAATATATTTTATTGACCAATAAAATAACCTTTTACCATCAGTGAACCCTCCTATACCAGAAACCACCACCACTGAAACTGATTGGTTGGATCAAGAAGTCCCAGATATCTCTGGACGCCCTGAAAATATTGATTGGACGGGTGAAGACCTCATTGGGACACACCAAGACCCCATAGGATTACCTATTAAGGACCAATTCAATCCCAATAAAGTCCTGGTATGTTTGAATATCAACTTACGTGAATTTTAAATAAAAATTATCTTTATGGATTTTTTTCTGTAAAAAATACTTATAAACATTTTATTCAATATGAATAGACCTAACAAAAGAGCCTCAGGGAGAATTCCCTCCTATGGATCTTTTCCAGGAGCCCCCAGTAACCGTGAGACCACCAATAATTATAACCATGAGGGGACTGGAACCCGTGAATCAAATTTTGATGGACAAGGAACAGCCCCAAGTACTTCTGCCCTCCCCAAACCTAGAGCCAGAGAAGGTAGTCAAATTAAGTCCCCCTCCATTACAAGAAGATTCCCTGCAGCCACCCCAGCAGAATCTGGCCAAGGAAGCCAGGATCAAAGAATCAGTCAGAGAGCACGTGAAATATTGGGAAGAGTTCAAAGAAGCCCAAGCCAAAGAGGACATGGTATCTATGAAAAAAAAAATCTCCCAGGCAAAAGCTACCCAGATAGCTCTTCAAAAAATGATTCCAAGGAAAGAGGTATAATCCTACGCAGAAAAGTGGAATCCTTGGGATTGATTAGCCCAACTGAAAGGCAAAAAATCAGGAAAGAAGAGATCTTCTTCCCATCCAAAGCCAAAGGGCAAGAAGGATTGGGATCAGATAATATCCTTAGCGCAAAAGTGAAAAAAGTTGTACAACAATTAGCTTCTAATTCTGAACCCAGTAACTTTTCCAAACCAACCTCTGATGTAATTATTCCTTTTCTAATGATATGTGCCATTATTTCAAGATTTTTTGTGGACATTTGGATGGTGTTTATTTTATAATTATGGCCATCAATTAGCTTAGGCAAATGAGCAGTATTGAAAGAAAAATAAATGCTGGAAGCCTTGTGTCAATAATTGCTGATGGGCTCTCACAATGGGGAAATATGTTGGATGATATTGGTGATGAATTTTATTGAATGGTGAATGGATGATGGAAAACAGCAGGGAGAAGAGCTCCTTAAGTACAAAAGATTGGTCTCTTGTGAGCCCATGATACAACAAGCCAAAAGGAAAATTTTCCGCCCCAACAGAGCTCTACAGTCTCTACAGGCCTTGTTACTTGGTTTGGGCTACATCAGCCCACATGGCATCAGTCCCTGTACCCTTACAACCAGCCTATTCCGGTCCATTCTGGTGTTTCCACCGTTATGGGGCTGAACCAGCCCCTTTGCTGTTGGATCCCCTGGCTGTTTGTCTGTTACAACCAGCCCAGTTAATCTTATTTCCTTACTTGCGGGCTGGTTGCCTCATGCAGCCAGCCCCTGGCCCCACATATGGGCCAGGTGGGACCCAGGACTCACCTGGGTCCGGTCTCAACCTCACTTGGGAGGGGTGTAACCGGCGGACATGCCGCTCCCTCCCTCTTTCTCTCAAATCCCTTGTGGGGGAGGTGAAATCCCCTTACCAGGGGCCCTTGGCATTGATACCCCAGGGTGTTGTCAAGGATAGTGGGCTTGGGGTGGTCAGATCCCGTCAGCCCATTGCTCCTCCCCCTTGGTAAAGGGGGGGGGGGAGAGCGCCCCTCTTGCTTTGCTGGTGGCAGGGTGATCAGATCCCCCCCACCACCGGTTGCTCCCTCTGCGGTTGGCATTGTCATCCCCTGGGCAAGGGGGTGATGAAATCCCCCCTGCCCTGACCAACAGCCTCATTGCGGTCAGTAGCTGGCTGGTTCAACCCAGCCAGCCACCCCCTCCCCCTTGCAACGGCAAGCAAGGGGAGGGGGAGGGGTCCGGGGCCGCTGGCCCTTGCTCCCGCAGCGGTGGCCGCTGTTTGCAACTGGCCGGGCTTGCATGGCGTTGCACCGTGTGGGATCCCTTGGCCACCGCATCAGCCCCCCACGGGCTGTTGGGCCCTGGGTGGGCCAAACCAAGGGATACAAGCGGCCGCAGCACGGGCTGCAACATGGGCGGCAGCCCCAATGTGCTGCCCTAAGCCCAAAACCTGAGACAAACACACTTTGGCGGGCCAGCCTGTCTGGCCAAGTATGTCCAAAATAAAGCTTTGGCCCAATTATGCCCATCAAAGGCCATCTGGCTGTATTTTCCCATATTCCCCACCGGGCCCGTTAGGGCCCGTGTACCAATAAGCCTGTTTCACGCCCTTTGAGGCCAGTTGCCCCAAATCAGTGACATCCACACAGGCCCGTATGGTCCGTGTGAGTGTCCAATGGGCCGGAGAGGCCCATATGTGCATCCCATTTGGATTACACTTATACGTAGCACACGTGTAAGTGCATATGTATTCTAGCAGTTTATACCCAGATGGATAATTTAAACTCAGTAGTAGCCAAATCAATTTATAACCAAACAAAAACTGTAGGAATGGAAGATATTAAAGAACATACAGAAAAATTATTGGAGACAATTAATCAAGGTAAAATCATACAGACTCAAACAATTGAGAATATGTTATCAGGTATCCAAGAAGATTTTATTATGTCTTTTCAACCTTTAAAAGAAGAATTGGTAACTACCACTAACAGCTCCATTCTGTCCCTTAGTGAGAAATTAGATCTGCTTAATAATAAAGTGGACCTGAAAAATAATCTGATCAAGAATGATCTTAGAGACTTAAAAGTCTGTCTGACCAACCCCTCGGGGAGTACCACACAGGAACCAAAACCTCCCAGACAAACAACTAAACCTTATGCACCACCCTTACTAAGAATGCATAGGAGTGACACCTTCAGGCCTAGTCCTACTCCTGAAATTGAAAAAGCCCTCAAATGTTTACCCCCAATTTCTGAATGGCCTAAGTTCTCCGGTGAACAAGAATACAATCATATAAATTTGATTAAACTTATTTACTATACTATTAACTCTTATGACTTACCAGAAGCTATAGCTGTATTCAGGCTTCCCAGACTATTTGAAGGAGTAGCTTTAGACTGGTTTATCAGTAAAAGAGAAGAGGTAGGATCCTTACCATGGAATTCTTGGAAACTTCTAATTAAATAAAAATTTGGTTCTAGAATGTTGAAAAGAAAAAATGATGAAAAATTTTGAAAATTCCTCATTTGATCCCTCCAAGGATAAGCCTCACAAATGGTGCTTGGAACCAAAGGAAAGACTAGATTTCTTCTATCCAGATGCTGATACAGAGGAAGTAAATGAAAGACTCCTCAACTTGTTTCCTGGAAATCTTAACCATAGTGTAAGATGCAGGGTGAGTATGGATGCTGACTTACCAACTCTAATCAATGTGTTAGAAGAAGTCATAGACATGAATGGGTTAGACAAGAAGTTTCCTTCTAGACCTAAAGAGAACTTCAACATTAAGAAAACCAGAGAAAAACCCCCTCTGATAAATACCTCTGATAATAAGAAACCTGATGAGAACAGGGACAAAGAGAAATTGCCTGGAACTTGTTGGAATTGTAACAAGACAGGGCATATGAGACAAGACTGCCCATTACCAAAAAGAAAGATAGCAGTCTTGGAAGGAGAGAAGGAGGTTGAAGGAAATCAGAACTATGAAGATATAGCTGATATTGAAGTATCCCTTTCTGAATGTGAATTGATCCCAAACAAACCTGTTAATTTTATAGGAGGATATATAGGCACTTCTATAGAAATCAATAACATCCATGGGGACTAGTTTGCCCCAAAAATGGGATCCTACCATAATTCCTAGACATATCAGGGACATTAAACCATTAACAGTTAAACCTATGAGTGGTAAAAGTTATACTACTGGTCAAATTTGCTATGCAACAGGATTGTATAGAGACAGACCTATAAGGTTATTACTGGATAGTGGAGCTTCTTGCTCATGTTTCTGTACTTAATTCTTAAACAAATGGGATCCCAATTGGAAAAAACACCTTCTGCCCGTCCCAAAAGGCAACTTTAGATCTTGCAACTCTACCATGAATGCTATTGGAGTATGGGCTGCTCCTATAATATTACCCCATACTAAAGGATCTTTGAAAATACAAGTGGAATTTGTGGTATTTCTCAACGGATTATGTGACTACCTGATAATGGTTAATGATGCTTTATGTCTATATGGTATAGATGTGTTCCAGAGCAAAGGGAGATACTTTACAGTGGGTGGTAATTGGGACAAGAAGTTTAAGATATGCACCATCCAATCTAACTTCCCCTCTTGCGCTTCTCAAAAGCATTTAAAAGACTTTATTCAAGAATACTTCTCTCAAGCAGCTATAAATATGAAAATTTCTGATTAACAGAAGAAAGATATATTTACAGTCTGCTTTGAGAACCAAAATTCTTTTTTTACTAAAGATTATACCATTGGTGATATCAAAGGACATGACATGGTATTAACATTGACTATTAAGCCTCCTTATCCTCCAAACTTAACAAGAACAGCTTATCCTTCTAGTCCTAAGTCTAGAATAGCTCTTGAGGAACATATCCAAGGACTGATAGACTTAAAAGTATTAAGGAAAATAGGGCAAAATGAGCAGGTAGATGTGACCACACCTGTAATCATAGCTTGGAATAATGACAAGTCAAGAATGGTAGGAGACTTCAGAATGCTCAATAATTATACTCAGGAATATTATTATCCTATACCCCAGATTGATCATGCTCTACATAAATTGTCGAAGGCCAAATATATCACTACTATGGATATGCTTAAAGGTTTCCACCAGATACCTATAAGCCCTGAAAGCAGAATGTTTATGAGAATAATCTGTCATTTTGGAATATATCAATATCTTAGGATTCCCTTTGGTATATTTCAGCTCTCTGATACCAGGAACCTTGAAGTCCTTTAGCTACAGAGAGTGATAAAAATGCTGAAATGATAATAATAATTATTATTCCAATAATAAACACTTAGAAGCTCAAATAAATAATTTAATAAGAGCAGTTGCAAGGTTTAATTGGTTTGGTAGTAAATGGTTTTCAATATAATATAAAAGAGGTGCCACAGTATTATACTACTGGGGATCTTTACAGACTAGCAACCTCTCTTCAAGGGGCCTCCTTAGGCAGTTTAAGAACCTTGGAATAAAGATGGGTGCCTTAGAAAGGACTTATTCCACTAATGGCCGGGCTTAACAGCTCATGGGGCCAAGCCAGGAAGGGTAATACTCACTCTAAGCACTTTACCACGAAAATCCTGGAATGATTGGAAGGTTTTCAGAGCAGATGGGGTAGATTGCTTGACTAACTTCAAGGGTTGATTGGTTAATATAGGTAAATAATACTACTACAGAATAAGTCATAAATCACTTGCTTGTCTTCATATAGGCACTTGATTAACAATGACATGGTGTCTGATTGATAATAAATAATTCCTGGTAAACTGATAATGGAATAATGGATCCAAAGAGGTCTGTATAAATACCTTTTTGGGGTGATTTTGGTCTTCTCAGGGCACGTAGAGAGGGTTCTGCTCGTTTTCTGAGGCTGGAAAGCCAGTCAGGGCAAATTGAGCACGTCCACTTGGTGCTGTCAATCAGCTGTCCTTAGATCTGCTGTATTTCTGTACTATTTTAGCCACAGGATCTGTTAATCTGTTATTGGGTAAATTTGATCATTCTGTACTCATCCTTCATTTGTACTATTGATATTGTTTTGAAGCTTGCAGATGTGGATGTTTACTGATTTTCCATCATCTTCCAATCATGTAGATAATTTTTAATAATTTTTATGAACAGTTCTTGTAGTGTTTTGTGGTCTTCAAAGATCAAGATCAGTGATTTACGTGGTAGTCCTTGATCTTTGATTTATTATTAAAAAATGTTTCAACTTAATTTTCATTAATTTTATTTAATTTTTGACCTTTTTAGATCATTAGTAATGCATATGTCTGTTTGTTACATATACTAGGCAACCCTAACTACGTTGTAGCTCTTCTGAGCGGTACCTGGTTGTCAGATTAGTCACAACTGATCCAGGCGCGGGGATCAGTTAGTACAGATGCGCGCGGGTCTCTATTACGCGGGAACCTGCTGCTACTAGTACGTAGGGTTATGTAATGATGCGGGGCTGCGTGCGGGAATTGTGACATAACACATTTCCACGTGTAACTCCTAAAATATACACAACACCTCAATTCTGAGTGAATTTTAGGTGTAAACCCTATACGTGACAACACATGTAAAACATTAGAATGGACAAAAAGTGCCATACTGGTGTTGTAATTTTTAGTACTTTTCTTTTTAATTATTTCAAAAATATAATGACTTGGAATTCAAGGGTGGGGTCAGTAAGTGACCCTACCTAATTTTGGGTGAGGAATCCATTCCTTTAATAATATTTATGGATTTCTCACTCCTTATTTTGTTAATTGAGATGTTCTTATTTTTTCATAGTTTGAGTTACTATTTGACAGTTTTGCTCTGTACATAGTAGCAAGCTGACAGTTTAAAGAATGCCCCATCACACTTCCAGAGAACAATGAATACAGTTCTAGTTACATAAATCAGAAAAAATGGAGGATGTTATATGCAGATGATGTTATCATATATTCTGATGATTGGGATACTCATATAAACCAAATAAGATTAGTACTCCAAACTATCTCCAAAGCAGAATTCAAAGTATCCATGAAGAAATGCAACTTTGGATATGGAGAATTGAAAGCCCTAGGGCATATAGTCTCTGGTCTAACTCTAGCTGCTGATCAAAATAAGATAGCTGCTGTCATGAAAAGCCCCATGCCTCAAAATAAAACAGAGTTACTGTCTTTCATTAGTTTTTGCAGTTACTACAGACAATACATACCAAATTTTGCTATGCTAACTAAAATTCTGTACAAAATATGCAACAATAACACTCTATTTGAAATGACACTTGAGAGATTGAAAAACTATGAGGAACTAAAAATAGCTATGACATCTACTCCTTTACTGATTCAACCAGATTACTCCAAGCCCTTTAAACTGTACATTGACGCCTGTATGGAAGGGTTAAGAGCTGCTCTACATCAAAAATGTTTAGAAGAAGCAGTAGAACACAACAAAAAAAGATGGGGAAAATCACATTGGGAACCTGACTTTAAAATAGGAGATCAGATTTTGATATCCACTACCAACTTGAACAATCTAGCAGGTAACAGAAAGCTGAAACCAGCCTTTTTTGGACCATTTGTTATCAAAAAGATGCATGTCAAAAATGCTGTAGAATTAATCTTGAGTGAAGAGTTATCAAGAAAACACCCAGTATTTCCTGTTAGCCTAGTAAAACACTTTGAACCAAGAGATGGTAGCAAGCTCCCTCCAGAAATAATCCCAATAGAACCTGACCCTGTGAAAGGAAAAGGGAAAATCAGCAGGATATTGAGAGAAAAGAAAGAGAGAGTGCAAGGAAAAGATCTTAGACCATACTTAGTAAGATACAAAGTAGAATATGCAGACAAAGATGAATGGTCACCAGAGAATAATATACCTGATGGACCAATACATCTTAGAAACTACAGAGCCAGCAAAAGGAACTGAAACACACATGGAATCAATTTTTTTCCCAACATGCTCCAGATTTTTTTTCAGATATGGCCATATCTTGGAGTGGGGGAATTTCAGCTTGCTACTATTTCAGAGAAAGCTGAAAAAGTAAAAGAAATAAAATAAAAATAATAATGATAAAATTAACCTGAGAACAAGTAGGAAAACCATAAATGTTAATGCAAAAATGGATTCCCCATCCAAAATTAGGTAGGGTCACTCACTGACCCCACCCTTGAAATCAAACTCCTTATATTTTTAAATAATTAAGGAAAATAAAGACCAAAATACCACGGCACAACTATTGAACTATTTGGGACAATTAAAAATTTCACATGTATTGTCATGTATAGCTTTCACACCTAAAATTCAGTCAGAATTGAGGTGTTTTGTATATTTTAGGAGTTACAGACGGAAATGTGTTCTATAACTATTCCCGCACGCAGCCGCGGCAGCCAATGCACCCGCTCGCGGCTAAGCTACAGCTCTGCCACTCTGTCAAAGTTGTGTACGCAGCCATGGGCCTCTGAAAAGTACGCAGCTGCAGGACTACGGGTGGACAAAGTGACAGGCAGCCTGAAAAACCTAGGTACTGCGTAAACATGCTACAACCCACATGAGAACATTCTACATATTTAATAAATGTTCCCATGGATATTAAATAGTCTAAAAGTACATAAAATTATATAAAAATACTTAAATAACCTTTATACGTATTTTTTATTAAATATAATTCAAAGTACCAAAAATGTCAAAAATAAGATAATGACTACTTCTAAAAATATATTAAAATACTTTAATATACTATTATGAGAATTTCAAGACATCAACATTTTTTTGACATACTAAGAAAACTTATGATGTAAAAAGATTACATGAATACCCATGACTTACATTTTTAAGTAATTATTTTAGTAAATCAACTGAATTTCGAAAATAAGGAGTAAAATCAATATCATGACTTTACTCCAAATATTTAATACATAATGAGAACTCACCTGACATCAGAATATCTGTAGGAATGTCTATTAAAATAATCATTAACTTACTGGGAACATTTACTAAGGATAATTAACCAAATAATCAATAAAAAGGACAGATTAGTGTTATTCATATGTCCAAACATCAATTGTAAAGTAGAATAATTCCCATACCCGGTGGAATTAGATGCTACCTGGGCTATAGCACCAAGAAAATGTGACAGGCTACCACTAATTACCCTGCTAGCCTCAGTTTCTGTCCCTTTGAGCCCCTGTACCCGTCAGAAGGACAATATTGAGACTCCAAAAGCTATAAATAAAGAGCTCTTTAGAGGATATTGATAGCCAGAGACCCAGTTATCTTTATATCCAGAAACCATTCCAAGGTAATCAAATACTTATAAGAGATAATGAAGTGATTTATGGCTTTATTCTGATTAATAATATCTGTCCTCAAACCTCTTTTTATCAATTTTAACTGATGGACAACCTTATAACCCCAGTATACAGGTTTAACCCATCAGTGCATGTCCCAAACAAATACCCTAAGGATTTAATAATATACCAGTGAGTCTTATTATCCTTTCTCTGTTGTGGCAGCTTGGTTACAAAGCCCTGCCACTCCACCGTGTATTTTATATACATATTATCTTTGGGCAAAATATCCTTTAAACTAAAGGGCCCAAAGTAACCAGGCCTACATGTTTTCATACTGAAATCCCTGAAGAGAGGTGTTAAAGATCCCCAATATAATGGTGGCCCCTCTATAAAAATATCTTATAATCAATTTATCTATATTGATTTATAAAAATAAACCTTAACCAAACCAATTAACCTTGCAATAAGCTTTATCCAAATATTTTACGGGTTTTTTCTGCATTGATTAAATAATATTTTTATTATTTATTCTATCACCTCTGGTAGCTAAAGGATAGCAAGGGTCTTGGCATCCAGGAGGCTGACAGGAAAGCAAAGGGGTTTTTTGGAATAGAAAAATTTTAGTTCAATTTATAGCTTGTTGGTAGCATGATTGTTTGCTTTTGAGGCAAGGAGTAATGGAGCCTCTTGGATAAAAGGCAATTTTGAACCCATTAGAACTCATCCATTTGGTGCCAAGAATCATTTCACAAGAATCCAGGTGAGTTAAAAAGAACTTAATAAAAAAATTTCAATTTTTTTTTGAATCAGAAATCTGTAACTGACCCTCCTAGAATCTATTAATCTTTCAGAAATTAAACTTCAATCCAGAGGATGAAATAGGCCATTTGGGGGGGCAGCATGGGAAGAGAATAGATTCTACCATTTCATTCTCAATGAATTTATATGTTGCTCCCAATTCCAGGAGGAAGGTCCCTTTTAATTTTTTTTTCTCTGCAGTGGACCTCCACCCCAAAGATGAAATGAGGGGCCAAAGCAGATATCAAAGTTTTTTTAATAAGAAATGGAGGAAACAGAGTTTGAAATTTTGGTAGATGGGGGAACAGATGATGGTTTTGAGGGTAGGGTTTCTATTTTGTAGAATAATTTCTGATTTTTATTCAAAGGAAATTCTCTTAAACCAATTTAATTTTCATTTCTGAGAGATTCTGTTGTTTGGACAACAGAAACCATCTATATTGTATTGGCTGGTATCAAGGGATTGAAGGAAGTGGTTGCACAGTCCCTGGAATTTTCACTCCTTTATAAAGTTTTCTAAAACAGAGGATTCTGCCTTCTCCCCAGAGAAATTTGGAGGCCATGGTCTCATTTGAATAGAATCCAGATCCATTGGATCTTGGATGGGGGGGGAGGTAGTATGGGGGTTGGGGTTTTGTAGATTAGGGGGCTTTTTTCCCTTGCAGTTGTTTGGGTTTTTCTGATTTTATAGAATGGAATAAATGAAGTCCGATTTCCTTTAAAAGGATTTTTTCTATCTCTGATCCTAAAATGAGGATGTTTAAAGCAGCCATTCTGGATTCTAAGGTTGAGATTTACTTCTTCATTTTTGAGGCTTTAGACAAGCAAGTTGAAAACCAATTCTAATGGTGAAAATTTTCAGTTCAAGTCAGAGATAGAGCTGGAGCCTTGAATTAAAGAATAAAATTCTTTCTTGGTTTCTACCTGGCCTGCCTTTCTCCAAAAACCATGAATAAAAAACTAGAAGAAATCTTCCAGGGAGCTTAATTCTGGGAGTATATACGCAGGATATTTAAGGTTTCAATCCATAGGTCCCTCAAAGAATTCCATTGCATTCTGAAAAAGGAGGCCAGGGGAAAAGGTGATCACCAGGTGGGATTCCATGCCCCCTTTGGAATGAAGAGATATTAAACTTATTCCCTATTTTTTTTCAAAAAATCCTTGTTTTTTTTTTATCTGATGAAGTTTCAGATGATCTCCAAGAATTAAGAAATTTCTTCCAATTTACCAAGGAATTTCAGGTTAGTAATCAAGGGTTCTCTAGTTTTTAGTTGGGGAGAGCTATTGGTTGCTATTTTTTTTTCTGTATTAGTTTTTTTGGCTTTGGTGAGATCAATATTTTTCAAGATTAGGGAATTATTTTTGTGGATAATTTGATTCTCCCAGAATTTCTCTTCTTTGAATTTTTTTAAGGTACCAGTAATGGTGGCCAGATTCTGATTGAATTTTGGGGTTCTCCAAATCTGTCATTGGGTCATTAGAATCAATTTTTTTTGTATAAAAATTATTCAAATCCTTAAAAATAACCTTAATAATATATTCTAAACCATGAATGACCTATAGTCACCCAGCCAAATCACCACTCTATCTTTCATGTTTTATTAAACAAATGAAAAGCACAACCATGGAAAGCCTCATACCTTAAACAAGTGTCAGAAACCCAGTTAAAGGAACATGAAACCTAATACAAGGCCTCAGATGAATGACAAAGGTCATTAAAAAGAATAATGTGACACTGTTTGGTCTAAAAAACTCATACATATATCATACAACTTTGGGAAATAAAAGGGGTCCATGCATGCCAAGCATGTTTAATCCTTCACCAAATCAGTAAACTTGGCTCAGCTCCAGTACAAACCAGAAGTAATCAATAAATTAGAAGGCCTCAAATTTTTCTTATAAATTACTCTGTTTGTTTATTTTCCACTCCTTTGGTCATACAAAACCTTCAAGATCCTACAGAAGCAGGGGTGCATGCATGCCAAGAAAGTTTGATCTCCAACCAGCCAGCAAAAATTTCTTATTAACCTGTAGCTAACCTGTACCTAGAGAGGCCCAGAAAAACCCTCAGGGGATCTCTGATCACCCACCAAGGAAGAACTTGTCTATAAAACAAGGGGGCTCCTTATTCCTATGCAAGTTGTTCCTCCACCCCCTTCCCTGTGGCATCTGCCCATTCCACCCATGACCCAATCCCTTACCTAGAAAACAATGAATATTAAGTGAACCAGATGTATCAAGGAAACAGGAAATCAAGATTGATGTAAACTAATATTATTTATCATTCAAACCATACTCAGGCTTTCTTGATTAAGTGTTCTGGGAAATATCTCTATATTTCTTATTGAGCACTGATTAATTTTAAAAAAAAAAAAAAAAAAAAACAGAGAAACCCTTACCTTTTTTGAATCAGTAGTATTATATGAAATGAAGACCACAACACAACCACCAAACAAATATTTTCTTTCTTTCTTTCTTTATTCTATTTTTTCTGTCCATCTCTCTATGTGAAACCACATCCTTGAGTATACTATTCCTCCTGGTTGAATAACTTTAAAAAAACCTCAACCCCCCCTCATTTTCTTTTTTTTTTATTGGATTGGATTGGAAGAATAATCAATAAAAGTCAAAAAAGGGGGGCTTGATGAATGAATTGGTGAAAATTAACCTTGTTATAATTATGGCCAGAAATTAGCTTAGGCAAATGAGAAGTATTTAAAGCAAAAGAAATGCTGGACACCTTGTGTCAATAATTTCTGATGGGCTCTCACAACAGGGCAATACGTTGGATGATATTGGTGATGAATTTGATTGGATGATGAATGAATGATGGAACACAGCAGGGAGAAGAGCACCTTAAGTACAAAAGATTTGCCTCTTGTGAGTCCATGTTACAACAAGCCAAAAGGCAAATTTTCCGCCCCAAAAGAGCTCTACAGGCTCTACAGGCCTTGTTACTTGGTTTGGGCTACATCAGCCCACATGGCATCAGTCCCTGTACCCTTACAACCAGCCTATTCCAGTACATTCTGGTGTTTTCACCGTTATGGGGCTGAACCAGCCCCTTTGCTGTTCAATCCCCTGACTGGTTGTCCATTACAACCAGCCCAGTTACTCTTATTTCCTTACTTGCGGGCTGGTTGCCTCATGCAGCCAGCCCCTGGCCCCACATATGGGCCAGGTGGGACCCAGGACTCACCTGGGTCCGGTCTCAACCTCACTTGGGGGGGTGTAACCGGCAGACATGCCACTCCCTCCCTCTTTCTCTCAAATCCCTGGTGGGGGCGGTCAAATCCCCTCACCAGGGGCCCTGGGGGTTGATACCCCCAGGGCGTTGTCAAGGATAGTGGGCTGGGGGTGGTCAGATCCCCTCAGCCCGTCGCTCCTCCCCCTTGGTAAATGGGGGGGGAGAGCACCCCTCTTGCTTTGCTGGTGGGAGGGTGATCAGATCCCCCCCCCCACCACCGGTTTCTCCCTCTGCGGCCGGCATTGTCATCCCCTGGGCAAGGGGGTGATGAAATCCCCCCTGCCCTGACCAACCACCTCATTGCGATTGGTCACTGGCTGGTTCAACCCAGCCAGCCACCCCCTCTCCCTCACAATGGCAAGCAAGGGGAGGGGGAGGGGGCCAGGGTTGCTGGCCCTTGCTCCCCCGGCAGTGGCTGCCGTTTGCAACTGGCTGGGCCCGCATGGCGTCACACCACGCGGGATCCCTTGGCTGCTGCAACAGCCCTGCACAGGCTGTTGGGCCCTGCGTGGGCCAAACCAAGGGATACAAGCGGCCGCGGAACAGGCAGCAGCCCCAAGCAGGCTGCGACAAGGGCGGCAGCCCCGATGGGCTGCCCTTAGCCCAAAACCTGAGACAAACACACTTTTGTGGGCCAGCCTGTCTTGCCAAGTATGTCCAAAATAAACCTTTGGCCCAATTATGCCCATCAAAGGCCATCTGGCTGTATTTTCCCATATCCCCTTACCAATGAGCCTGTTTCATGCGTTTTGAGGCCAGTTTCCCCAAATCAGTGACATGCACACACAGGCCCGTATGGTCCATGTGAGTGTCCAATGGGCCAGAGAGGCCCATATGTGCATCCCATTTGGATTACACTTATACGTAGCACATGTGTAAGTGCATATGTATTTTAACAAACCTTTTCTGACTGGGGAACAGGCTCCCCAAAAGAAACAAAGAAAAGAAAATCTTTTCAATCTAATATTTATAGTTAACCTAGGTTGACTCAGAGACTTATCTTAATTCTCAAAATAGACAACCTACTAATCTTTGATCATGATCAAGATTTTAATGATAGGACTCAAGCAGCACAGGTTATTTTAAACCCACCTTAGTTTAACTCAACCCTTTCAAAAGTAGTAAGTAGTCATACTGAATTTCCCCTTCAAGTGACTTCCAGAAAGATCTCCTTCTTTTTGTCTCTACAAATTATTCATCATTCCTTAGGAGTGTTCCTACTAGACCATCATTAAGATCTCTTTCTGATTTTTTTGTCAGATTTGTGGAGGATGGTACAATTGGTAGGAACAAATTTGCTCTAGATTTGATGATCACCTGTAGATCTCAAACCAGTAGATCATCATCTGTTTTTTGTTTTTTGATTTATTGATTTTGGTGGTGAAGTAATTAGGTTTGCATTGGTTCATTCTATCTAGACATATTGGGCTTTATGATAATTTTAGGTGCAAGGAAATTATTCTATGAAGCTATTTGAGAACCTTAAGGTTTTCAATCCTTCCTGGTTTTTTGCCCCTTAGGTTATGGGTTTTCTTTTTCTTTTTTTTTTGGTATTTGTTTTCAAAATGTCACACAATTGAGGGGGGGGGGGAGTATTTTATGGTATGGATTTTTTTAAGGCAAGATTGAATTGCAATGAGGAGATGAGAAAAGAGAATATGGGGTTTCCATAGTAAAGGGTCCAAAGAAAGACTGAGGGGACTGAGTTCAGACTGAGTTAGGCAAATTGGTGGATGAAACTTGAGAGGTGATGGATGTGACTGTGTGATGTGTTTTGGTGACTGTTTTTTTTTTTTTGTTTGGTAAAAACCTCATGAGAGGATTTATCAGAGGAGGGAATAGATGATTGTTTGGTAGTAAATCTTGAGATGCTCAACCAAATGCCAGAAACCTTAACAAAGTTGAGTAGAAGAAGCTTGAGATGTTAGTCATGGATGGTGATAGTGGATTGGAGAGTGGGATGGATGAGTGAGTTATGAGGCAGTTGGATCAATGGAAGGAATGAGATTGTTTTGAGATCTGATTTATGCACAGTGGGTAAACAAAAGTCATGAGAATGTTTGTCAAAGTGACCACACCCAGATACTTCAAACAATGTAGATGAAGCCCAGGGCATCTCAATCTTGCTATTGACCAAACCAACTTTGGGCCCCCACTCCATGTGACTCATTGCCACATTGCAACCAACTCAGTCTTTGGATTTTGATGTTGGACTACACAATCAATTAAAAAAATAAAGGCGGCAAGTAATCTTTTTGAAATCTTATTCTTGATCTTTGATTCTAATTCATGTTTTTGTTCTTTGATATTTAGTCTTCTTTGGGTAATTGGTTTTTCCAGAAGATCAAGACAGTCCAACCATCAGAAGAGGGTATCATCAAAATGGTTGGATTCAATTTTAGAACAATGCAAACCACCTCCACTCCAATTCAACCTCAAACTAATTCCACCTCAAGCATCTCAAGGCACCTCAAAGTAGAAAAAGTGCAGAGAACTTGAACAATATGAAAATCAAGATGCATACAGAACTTGAATGAATGCTTTTTACTGGTTCCCATGACTTCCAACCTATCTCTTTCAAAATTATCATTGCCATCTTACCAAAGCACCAAAAAATCAACCTGAATCAATATTGGTTGGAATTGTCATTACAAACCCCCAATATTAATGTTTCTATTGTGAACATCATTTCTGCCAATCCTCACTCACACCCTCATCAAGAAGAAAAAATATCAATTGTGCAGAATTTTTCAATTTTTTTTTCCCCTCCACCACGTTTTTTGAGTGTTTTGTGCTCTCTAAGATTTTTTTTTAAAAAAATTATAATTTAACAATTTTTTTTGAAATTTTAATGGTGTTGTAAGTAAGGTACAGATGCTAAAATATCTAATCCTATGAATCAAAGTAAATACATACCTCCTTTTGAACAATGGATTTAGCTTGAAAGACATGCCCAAAAATTAATTGCCTTTTTGAGGTCAATCAGTCCCAACATTTTTGTCTACCCACTGTACTGTACAGTACAGATAGGCTCCTTGGCACCCCCGTTGTTGCTACCCTCTAGAGCTCTCTCACGCACTGATGCCCGTGCAGGTGGGTCGATGACCGACGCCTAGGCTCGAGTACTCGATCTCCGAGTCGTGAGTCTAGCCTGGGATTGACCACGACGAGCTGAGCTGATGATGTCATGATGGATCTCGCAGGCTGAAACTTGACCCGAATCGATGGAGATCAGCATAAAAGGAGATCCCGATCGATCGACCGACTCTAGTCAGAACTTTTCAACGCTACTACTGCTTATGCTCATCTCCGGATACTCATTCACATCCATCATCTCGTTTATCATCACTGCCTGGTGGTTGGTTGGTCAACTCGCGCGCTTATGATGATGAACTCGTCTGGGATTCCTACAAGCTCGAGCTTGGTTGCTCGATCACCATCTAACTCCCATCCTCGGTCTTCCTTCATCTCTCTATTAGTCCTCGTGGGTGTGGGTGTGGGTGTGTGTGTGTGTGTGTGTGTGTGTGTGTGTCTGTCTCGCTTGAGGATGATGAGGATGATGATGACTCGAGTCGTGGTCTCAGATCTCATCCAAACCAGCTCTAGCTGAGCTGGCTTGTCTCCTCCTGACATGAGACGTATACACGATCGTTGAGAGAACTATCTGTAATTTATTTATCTCACCCTGGTCTCTCGACTGCACCACACTCTGTCTTAGACCCTAATTTGATGATGTTGGTACTTTGTAACTCGACATGGCCTGTCGTGTTGGCGCGTCATTACCACTGGCTGGTCATCAACTGAGTGACTAGACCCGAGTAATTAGGCTAAGCCCAAGTGTATCCACCCACCCACCCAGTCTCACCCTTCCTTCCCCACTGCTCGAGGATCTCCTTACCATCCTCCATTCCCTCCTGGCTAGCTAGACCCTTGGAGCCAGATCCTCGAGCTCGTCCATCATTCCTCACGCTCACTTCACTCAATCCTTTAAACTCAACAATCCCCCCTTTCTCTCTTCGCCACCTCATCTTACCTCACCTCGATCTCCTTAACGATTATCGATCATTCCACACTCCTTTCGATCTGCTTCCCATCCTTCATCCATCGTGAGCTCATCATCCTTGCTCATAAAGGTACATACGGCTACATCCAAGCCAACCTTGCTTGCCTCCCTACCTGTACCAGATGAACCTCGATCACACTCATCCCAGTCCCCTCAATCGATCTGGCTCGACTGGCTTGACTGATCACCACGATCGCTCAGGTACTCCCAAGATGACTCAAACCAACCTCGTCCCTCATTCTACCATCCATACCACTCAATCTAGTACCCCATCCCAGCATGGTAGTACTCCCATCATCTCTCATCGTACCAAAATCATCCTCAATACCCCCAACAACAGTACCCCTTGCTCTCCCTCCTCTTCCTCCGGTCATAACTCGATCACCATCGCCGAGAAGCGTCAGACTCAAGTCTCAAAGTATCTGATCTCCAACGATTTCAAGTCTAGCTTCGCTACCAAACTCAACGATTTACGAAAACGTGAATCCGATCTAACCCCACCGGCCTACCTCAGTGCTCCAGCCGCCACCAATCCTTCTCATCTCCCTCATCCTCCTCCTCCCATCGATCACACTCCATCAGATTCGATCCTACTAACGAACTCGACCTCACCGGTGGAACTTTTGGATCAAAAATTGATTCAAGTTAGCGATTGATGGGTCAACCCCGTGATCTGGATTTTTTGGCTTCGATCACCGCGTTCTGAATAAACATGGTTCTTGTTAATTTCTTGATTCTGAATATCTTGTAGGAACTGCCGGAGCCGCCAGAAGATCAACTACCATCCACTTCGATAGACAAAATCATTATCGACCCAGGTTCATGTCCATTGGAGATCACGAGCTACGAAGACCCCGAACAGCAGAACGCCAAGTATGAAGTGATTGGCAAACTGGCAGATCAACTAGCCGATCAGATCGAGGAGAACGATCATCTACTCTACGAATTGGGTGTCGTACGATCGAACCATGCCCGATTACAGGCTTATACGACCGATAAGGAGGACGAGGTGGCGTGTTTGAATTATCGAATTCGTCAATTAGAGTCCGTCATCACCACCCCCTCATCATCATCGACTACTCATGATCCTCAAGCCTGCGACAAACAACGATTCGAATCTGAGGCTTCGATCCGGTCTCTTAACGTTCAGGCTCAGCAACTCCGACGAGCAGTCTGTAGACTTCAACTGGAGCTCTACAAACTAAGAAAATCACACCGGGTCATCCCCAACGCTCCTAGCCATCTGGATCGCTTCTCTCCATCCGACCACAACGAAACTAGGGCAGCAGTTCGACCGGCATCCATGAAACCACCGGTAACTTTGAGTTGATTACCTTTGAGCCTATTCATGATTTTGATCCAAAACCAAAAAAATTCTTTTCACCCCTCTATGTTTCCCTCTCAGCTGCTCGATGTCAGGAGGAGCAGTTGGTCCGGGGTACCAACCCAATCCACGTGGAGGCATTCCAAGCAAGCCCTGAATCAGTCAACCTGGCCGATCTTCAATCGACAGAGTCAATCCTCTGGTACATCCTTGGATCATAACAGGCTAGGATCAGACGATCCGAGTCACATCAGGTATGAAAGGATCACCGACCCCGATGAACTTGGATCGTTGAAAGCTCAAGTTGAACAACTCCGAGCTGAATTAAGTGATTGGTAAGTTTGTGTTTCAAACGCCCTTCTCTGCTTGATTTCTACCTACTTTATTCCAAACCTCGCCGGGCCCTCTTATTTTCTTTGCTTCTACTTTCTAGCCAAGAAGCCAGGATGACATCGGAAATCACGCTCCAGGCGCTGATAGAATCGATCAGCAACGACCCCGATCTTCATAGATCATTATCCCGTGCCCCATCGGGCTCACAGCAAAGATCTGATTTGACCCGCGTCAGGAATAACGAGATAGTCGTAGGCAGGAAGACGACCACAGGATTGGGCATCATCTCAAGCACGATTACTGAGAGAAAAGCTCTATCAGAGTTGAGCTTGAACCTGGAGATCATGAATCAGAACGCAACCAATGAAGAATCTCCAGTGATCGTATCTGCCGTTCCAGCGGAGCAGCATTCCAACAGTCCTCTGATCTCTCTCACGAATTTCGGTTTCATTGGGTGGGGACGAAAGCAGGATTCAAGCCGGTCGTCAACGATGAAGACAGGTGTGGTGAGTAGTGGGGAACCCAGACGGGCATCGCCTCCGAGGATGATGAGCGAGTCAAGGATCAAGAGCCCTGTGGACCAAGAACAGCAGCACATCCTACCACCAACGCCCACGACCGACAGGGAAGGAGCTTCTACGTCCAAGACATTAGCCCAAGGATCGTTATTCAATTCACCTCGTCCTTCTGCCACAAGCTCGATCGAAAGCCGTCATCCAGCTTTCAGTTCTTCACCCGCTTCATCTCCCAATCCATTGCAACGACCAGCCACTGGAAGGTCCTCCCAGGATCGATCAACGACCACGTCACCCATGACGATGGGTCAACTGGTGGTAGATCATCCACTCGAAAACGGTCTAGAGGAGTCAAGCGAAAAGCCTCAAGGATTAAGAGGGCGCGAAGAAGAGTTAGACTCGATCGATTCGATCCATGACAGTGGATCGGCAGATTTATCGATGACCTCATCCAACCTATTCCAATCGGAACTAGTCGATCCTGCGGATTCGGGCCTACCGAATCCCGAGGCAAATCTTGACAAGCTCAAGCAGTCCGTCTTCCTCGATCCCAATCCTTTGCCCTTGAGTGGGGCGGTCGTCGCAGATCTGAACCAAATCGTCGTTTGACGAAACATCGATCTTCCCATTTCTGCTTTTCTTTTCCATCTTCTCATTTATCCCTTTATCTATTACCATTCCGAGCGGGACACACACACACACACACATATATATATATATATATATGCTGAGATACACCATGCTAGTCGTTGGGATATCGAGCTCGTCGGATGGGATGTCGGGACGAGAATTGGGTAGTTTTTATAACCTGAATGCCGGGGGGTCGCTTGGGAGACCGGCCTTTCTCTAATTGCGGGGACGCCAAATCTTGGCTCGAGGCTTGTGAATCGAAACTCGAGCGATTTGAGTGGGGGAAGGGGAGACTACCCCATGACGAACAGAGCAGGCCTCTAAACTTCGATCACTGATGGACCACTTTACTACGCAGGCGTTTATTCCTTCTTTTTTATCTGTTTGTTCTTATCTATTGATACATCAGGTGATTCGGTGATTGGAGAGATCGATCCAGTCTTGATTCGTGAAATGAAAAAAGAGACGCAAAAATAAAGTCTAGCGATCGAGATGCATTGCCCAGATCGGTATCTCGGGGTCTGGGGGTAGATCACACCTTCGCCTGTCTTCCCCCAGGAATTCGATGAGAAATTCTTAGAAAGCTTGATGAAGAGAATGGGTTGAGGTGTTTGATCTTCTGTGGGTTAAGATCCTCGATCATACTCTATTTGTTTTTTTCAAGTAGTTGTAAGTCTAGAGAGGATGTGTTGATGAGAGAGAGGATGGAGTGGTGGGAGGGAGTAGATGGATGAGAGGAAGACTGAGGGGGGAAGAAGTGGATAGAGTCAAGTGAGCTCCCATATGAATCTTGAACTAAAACATTTTTTTTTTTTTGGATTCTTTATTTTAATCAAAAGAAGTCTTTAAGTCAACTTGAACTCCTGGTGAGTGTGAGAAGGATGGACAAGAAGAAGATGATGACGGAAGGATTGAGTTTAGGTGACCGAAAGGTTAAAGGCTCAAATGAAAAACAAACAAGTAAATAAACAAATGATCATCGTCATCATCATCGACTTGGGCTGAATCGATCGATCGAGAAGACCAAACGTGGGTGGTGTCAAGATCTAGTTCGAAGGAGATTTATTTTCTAGTCAACCAAAGTTCGATCAAGCCTTGGTTAGGATTAGGTCGTACCATGTTGAACTTGGATGTTCTTTTTTTTAAAACGAAAAAAAAAATAAAAAGAGGAAAGGATTCATGAAAAAAAAGGAAGGAGTGCGAGGGATGAAGATGACTGGGTAGGGTTTTTATCCTGGATCTCAAGAAGATTGAAGAAGGTACTTGTATAATCTCAAAAAAAAGGGGGAAAAAATTGGGGGTTTTATACATATATAAATTTGGAATTTTTTCTTTATTCAATTCTTGTATACATCAATATGGTCCATTTTGAAATTTTTGAATTAGATTTTAAGATTCTTCCAAGATTTTTTTTTTTTTTTTTTTTTTTTTTTTGGGAGGGGGGCAGGGGCTTTCAATGATTTTTTTTTTTAAATGTGACACATGAAGCTTTGGCATTCACTGATCCAAGTGCAAATATTTTCTTGTGTGAATAGGTCTACACCAAAAAAAAAAGGAAAAAGAAAAAGAAAAAGAAAAAGAAAGAAAGAGAAAGAGAAGAGAAGAAAAAGAAACATGATACAACATATTTTGGCATGTGGAACTGTCTCTATAATTTCTTAATTGATGATGTTGAAGTAGCTGAACTATCCCCTTTTTTTTTCTGGAGAGAGATTTTTCCAAAAATAAAATAAAATAAATAAAATAAAAAAGGGGGGGTTCAATGGATTGGAAGAAGAGTCATGAGTGAAGTGTACTGAACTAAAGCAAATATGAAGGACTGGATTGGATATATTTGATATTATTTTGGTTAGTTAAATTTTCAAACTGGGTGATCTCATCAGGTGTCCAAGTGACCAAGCTACCACACAAGTTCCTCCAGGGAACTTTGGATTGAAGTTTTTTGATTGGTTGTTATTGAAAATTGGTGAGATTGCTTGCTTGGTTTTTTTTTCTTCTTCTTCTTTGTGAACTTGATAAAAAAGATTTGTTGATTGGGAGATGGAGACCCCCAAGATTCTGATATAGATCAAATACTGATCTGGATCATCTAAGGAGGATGATCAAACCAAAGCCTTTAAGCAAATAGAAAGTCAAGTTTTAATTGAAAAATTGGAAACTTGTCCATTGGGCTACTTGAGGATCATCCTATGGATGCATCAAAAAAAAAAAAAACTGTTTATCTCAGGGTGCATGGGCAGGAAGCTTGTTAGATAAGCAAGGGATAAGAAGGATAAATTTAATCCAGAAAGAAAGAATGATAAGACGGATATCATCCCCACCTGAGCATCCAAAAAAAAAAAAACAAGAAATCCAAGATCATCAATCAGTTGAGTCTCCCTCCATCAGCTTACCCCTCTCAACTCTCAATCTTCATATATATTTTTCTCTAAGATTTCTGCTCGCTCATCAATCAGCTTGATCCACATCCATCCAGATTTTTCCTTTTTTTTTTTCCATCCTAGGATTCTGAAAATCTCCCCAATTCAAGATTAGAAAACTGATCAACAACCTCCTTGGATCAAGCCAAACAGATAATATTCCCAGCTCAGTAGAAATCTAAACAACCATCACTCCTCATCCCATAGAAATTGTTTCAATATTGGAAAAACCATCTAGCCTCTCCTCTGGTCCTTTTTCTCTGAAACCCATTGACTTGATCCTGAATTTATAAAAACATATTAATTCTGTTACTACACCACCTCTTGATACCCCAAGTCTTCAAAACCATCAATCTTCTCATAGGTCCTCCAACCTATTCTTAGAGATTAAAATATGATTGAGAGATCAAAATGATCATCATCTCAACATCCTTGATGATATTCATTCCATAATCTATCCTAAATCACTCAAAATAGATCTTCCTTACATGGATCTAAACAAACCCATAGGCTTTATTTATAAGTACTCTCAACTTAAAATACCCTCCTGAATTGATCATCTCCATTTTACAAAACCACTAATCCTTTTTTTTCTCTATCTGTTACCATCTCCAAATTCTATATTCAACTAAATTTTTTTAACCAGTTCCTGATGAGTAGGAACTCAATCCATCAAAGTTCTTCCACCAAATCTGAATCCTTTTTTGTTCCTGAGTTGATAGTGTTGATGCTGATCTATTAGAAGAAGGATCATTGGTATGATGACCATCAAATTCAGTAAATCAATCCCAAGTCACCAAGGAGGATGCAGTACCAAAAATAATACTAATCATTCCTACCTTCCTTTTTCCTATGATCTCACTTGTTTGTGAAAAATAAAAACCCAAGTATTCCATCAAATTGAAACATTGGGAGCATCCTAATCAAGGCCCCAATCAATCAGATAGTTCAATCTTCCTCTCAATCACCCCCAATGGTATTTTTGAATGAAATATTGCTTAAGGCTTGGTTTTCATACATACTACTTTTAGTTTCTGGTCATCAAAAAAAAAATCAAAGTCCTAGTTAACTCTTGAGTAAACACACAACCATCCAAAAATAAATTCATTAAGCATGATCACACCAAATAAAATAATTCCTTTTTTAAGCTTTCCATCAAGGTGAATCTTGAAATTCCACTTTAATATCTACCCACCTACCTCATCCCCCCTTGACTAAACCATTGAAGCCATACAATTGTGTTTGACTAAATTCCAAAAAAAATGGCCCCAACGTCAAAAAAAAAAAAACCTCTGCAAGGATTGAAAGTCAAAATCTGATGTGATTTGTCCATAATCCTTGGTTCGTACTCATTCATCTATTAATTTTGGATTTTAAAACACTCTTCAGATCATCATAGTCAAATCAAAATTTGAAAAAAGTGGGTCAAATTTCAGACTGAACCTGCCAGCAGATTTTTATTTTTATTTTTATTTTCTATCTAATTTTTTTATTGTGGAAATTTAAATTGGATCAGTCACTATCCCATCTTTCTTTGTTTTTTTTTCTTTGTTTTACCTTTATATTTGCTTCTCATATTGCTTTCCCTGGTTTTATTTGACTCATTGGCCAACTCCCATTTTGCTTTTTTTTGGTTTTTATACTCCCCCGTTTTTTTTTTTTTTTTTTTTTTTTTTTTTTTTTTTTTTTGGAAAATTGTGGTTAAGTTAGGTGCAAATATGATGACCCATCTGATTTATGTTTTATTGTTGATGGGTTCCAATCAAGGAATTTCAAATATAAATTTACCAAACCTTCAGAATTCATAAATTCATGCCTTTTTTTTATTGAAGAGGAAGGCATTGATAAAGTAATTATTCTCACTAAAATGATGACTTTCTGGTATGCTTTCTGACTTCAGGAAGTCACAAAAACAATGAAAAATCATGCCAATTGAAACAAAAGGGAATCCATACAGATGGTTAAGGTTTGGAATGAATTTTTTGAGATTGAAAGGATTGGAATTGGTGTGGTGGGAAAGTATGCATTTCAAGGAATCATGCATGAATTTTAAAGGTTAAAAGGATTTCCCATGGGTGAGGAAAAAAATAAAAAAACTTTTGAGGATTTAAATCAATGTTTGAGGCCTATAAATATTATTTCAGGTATAGCCTTGAGGGTGCTAAATCAAGGCCTCCACAACCCCTGTGAGGTCTGTCTGACATAGAAATTTGTACAGAATTCAAATGTGGAAATTTATTGAGTTTATTTAACACGGAGAAATGTAAAAAGTATCAGTATTTTGAAGGAAATTCACATCTTGAACCAGATTTGAAAAAGGAAAAAAAAATCATAACAATATAAGAAAAATAAGAAAAATCATAGAACATCAAGTTCTTCTCATAAAATGGAATATTTTCAGTGGGATGCAAATACCATTGTAGTAAAAATACAAAAAAAAAGACAAATTCTAAATCTACTTGATTTTGGAGAGCAATCAATTTCAAAGTATTAGATGAGAAGGAAAACTCATGGATTACATAAAAAATAATAATGAATTTTTCAAATTAATTACCTTTGAGAAAAAATTAATATTTATGGTGGAATATAAGAAAAAATGAAAAAAGAATCCACACATTCAAAAATTTTGGAGGGGGGTTTGAATGTGAGCCAAGATTTTTGAAAATAATTATAAAGCACAAAAAGATAAAAGAAAGTTTAGGGATTAGCTTCTTTCACCAGAAATTCACATTTCTGATGAGAGATAAAGAACCTTTTTTGAAATATAAAAAAAAAAACCAAAAAACAATTCACATACCTATTGTATGAGAGGAATTGAAATCTGTGGAAATTTTCCAACAACAAAATTAATGATATACAAAAATAATAACAAACTATTTTTTTAATAGACTAAAGTTAATATTTCTGATGGAATTTAAATAAATTTGTATCAGACATAAACAGAAATACCAAGATGCATAAAATAATGATTTTATGAGAAGGATAAGAATCAGTTGAAATTTTGAAAAAAAAATCACAATGTGCAACTTTTAAAATAAAAAACTACAAGATTAATTTCCACAAATGAAATGAAATATTTCTGATGGAATTCAAATAATGGTCTCCTAAAAATTAAAATAAAAACATAGGAAATTTATATGCATAACTATTATGCATGAAAAATTTAGATCTTTGGGCCTGGTTTTGTTTAATTTGATCATGTTTGATAGAAAAATATTTGAATGCCATCAGAAGGAATTGAATTCATTCAAAAATAGAAAGCTTTGATATTCAATACAGTAAAAATATTAGGTTCTGAACCCTGGGTAAATACAATCATTTTTTTCCCAGTTCATGAATCCTCCATCTATTTGCCAACCTCAAGTATGCACCTATTGCATCCAATAAATTTATACAGTTAAAAGGTCCATACCAACACCAGGCAAAAGCCCCCCCAAAAATTTGGGGAATTATAACCTAGTTATATATTATTAATTTTGTGCCTTACAGAGCTTTTCTTGAAATTGGACCTTGTATTGCAACTATCTTCATGATATAGGTATTTCAACCATTTTTTCATGCTTTTTTATCTATTGTAAAAATTTATCCACTTTCCATCAGTAATATTAAATTTTACTCAAAGAAATGAATTTTGGAATGGTTTGTTTTTGTTTTTGTAATCAATGAAGTTTGGGTGGTAAGAAATGTGTCTTAGGGATTTTCTGGGCTTTTGAAGGCCTTTACAAAAATTACCCCAAGGCCTCCTGACCCTCTTTGGGGTATTTCTGGCTTCAAGTATTTTTGATAATCCAGATATGGACATCAATTGAGTCAATTCAACATGTAAAAATCCAATCAATGTGGATTTTTTTGGGAGGAATTCAAATATGAAGTAAAACAAAATATTGATGAAGTCAATGAAAATGAAGAAAAATGATATAAACTGAATTTAATTTCACAAAATGGAATATTTCTCATGGAATTTTGATAAAATAGTACCAAACATGATAGAAAATAGAGAAATTCCAAATTATACTCATTTTGGGAGATAATTTAAAGGATTTATAATATTTTATACAAAATAACTCATAAAGTACAATAAAAATCATTAAATTATGGAAAGTTAATGTCTTTGAATGAAAATTCAAAAGTTGATGGAATATATTTATGGTGTGTCCAATGAGTTTGGTTGGGTTGTTGACTCAGTGGTTTTTTTGTTAAACCACGGTTGGCGGGTGCTCAAAGCTGCGTGCCAGTTAGTCAACCACTGCTTTTCAGGTGTTCAACCAATGGGGGTGTACGTCCATCCAATTGGACTTGGCGGCTTTCAAATGAGGCCGCCAAGAGTTTGGCATTGATAGGAAACCATCCTACTGTTTGTAAAGGTCATGAGGATCACAACAGGCGCAAAATCATTTCTTGTTGCCCAGAGTTGATCAACAACCAGGCCAGGTTGATGACCCAATAAGATTGGGCCCCCTTGGCTATTGCCTCATCAACCCATTTGGTCTGGCAATCAACCATGGCTTGTCAGATGACCAGCGGGAGTTAACCACCTGACCAAAATCACAGGATTCACCATACCTTTTTTTCAGAAAATGAAAAAAACAATGAGAATTCAAGATATAAATATTCAATCAGAGGAATTGAAATATTTGTAAAAATTTCAAAAAGAAATTTGTCAAGTGCAAAAAAAATGATCAAGAATAACAAAAAAGCATTTTTTTCAATAAATTCAATATTTCTGATGCTTTGTAAATATCCTTGTAGCAAAGATGAAAAAATAGAAAAAAACAGAATGAACAAATTTATAAGATAAATTAAAATATTTCAAAAGATCTAAAAAAATGAGTACAAAAATAATGATAAACTATATCAAAAATCAATTTCTTTGAATAATGTTTGTTATTTATGGTCTTCCTTTGAATAAAATAGCCCCAAATGGACCATTTGAGGGGTTAATTAAGGTTAACTAGGACCCCCCAAGACCACATTTGAGTGCTGTAAACCTGAATTTGGGGATTTTTCATAGTGTCAGCTTGCTACTTGTACAGAGAAACCTTTCAAAGTAGAATATGAACAAAAATAAACTATAAATTACAGAAGGAGTGATCAATCTCATAATACTATTACAGATTTGGATTACTTACCCAAACTAAGTTAGGGTCAAACACTGACCCCACCCTTGAATTCCAAATCCTTATATTTTTTTAGTAAATTTACAAAAAAATGGCCCAAAACCACAACACCACTAGAACTGATGTTTTGGCCATTTTAATAGCTCATGTGTATTTTCAAGTGTAGGTTTCACGCCTAAAACTCAATCAGAATTGGAGTTTTGCATACAGTTTAGGAGTTACAGCCGGTTTTGTGTTCTTTCACAATCACTGCACGCAGCCCCTCATCCATACAATAAGGGTTGCACGCTCCTGACACTCAAAATGCAGGCATTGGTCAGCAAACCCACATGAAACATGCTTCTGGCTGCGGATTCCAGATTCTGGCCTGCACCTTTCAAGCATGCGCGCATCAAAAGCTGCCTGGACATCTTCTGACAACCAGGTACCTAAGGAACAGTCTACAACCTCTATGCATGCAGAATGCATATGCAATGTTGCAACCAACAACATCTTCTGACAACCAGGTACCTAAGGAACAGTCTACAACCTCTATACATGCAGAATGCATATGCAATGTTGCAACCAACAACATCTTCTGACAACCAGGTACCTAAGGAACAGTCTAAAACCTCTATGCATGCAGAATGAATATGTAATAATGCAACCAACAGACAGAGTATGATTTGAAAACTCCATAAATTAAATAAATACATATAAAAATCAAATTATAAAATAGAAAAATTAGGGAAAACAATAATAAAGGTTGTCACAAAACAGCATTATCAAATCTTTATGCACCACAAAACATAACAAAGAGTTCTCTTAAAAATTATTAAGAATTACCAAAATGATCAGACAAGAAAGGAGGATCTAAAAATATCCACCTTTGACCACTTTACTTGAAATAAGATAAGACAAACTAGGAAATATGTCACAATTACAGAAATGAAAACCTAATATTTAAACAAGTTTTGACAATCATCTCACACATAACTACAACACAGGAAGTTAAAGCTGAGTGAAAGAACTAAGAAAGACTTCCCAAGCAGCCCTGGCAAGCCTGCTAGCCTTAGCCCTCAAGCAAAACCCTCTCTACGTGACCTGGGAAGGCCCCTTAACCCCAAAAGGTATATATACAGTATGTTTTGGTTACTTTAAACCCCAGTAATTTTTTAGTACCAATCCAGACCTCATTTCCATCCGTGGTCAAGTGTTTATAAAATATAAGCAATTTATATATGGCTTCAGTCTGATAGCATAATTATTAATTCTAAAACCCATTATTAATTCCATTGAAGAAAAATTGTCAAAAGCCCCACCAAGTGATCTGAGACCCTTCAACCGTGAATTTCTGCAGGATTTCTAGGAGCCACTACTCAAAGAATTAAATAATCTCCTCCCTTCCTCCAGACTGAAGTTCTTTGAAAAGCATGTCACACCCATTCCCTTGGGTCAACCCCTTTTTGTAAATCAAAAGGAACCAATGATACCAAAATTTTACACGGTGCAAAGTTGACCCTTGGATAGAGTTTGCTAAGGTTTTAAAGATCCCCAGTTCTGTATAAAAGGTGGCCCCTCTTTAAGAAATATTGAAAAAATTTTCAACAAACCAATATAAACCTTAAACTTGCTCTTATTATATTTAATTGTTTTGAGAATTTTAAGTGTTTTTCTTGAAAATATTATTATTCCAAAACCAATAGAACTTTCTTTAGCTAAAGGAATTTAAGGTTCCTGGTATCAGGAAGCTGGCAACTAGGGTTATGGCTGGGAAATATCCCTGAATAATCAAGATTGAATTATCTATTTTTCTGGACCAGATATACAACATAAAACTAAGTAAAAATACTTAGGGTGTTGGATTTTTTACCCCCCCCCCCAATTTTGAAAATCACGCAGTTTTGAAGTTGCCACAACATCCCCCAAAGTCCCCAATAAACGCGGTAAACCTGGGAAAAGCATGGTTTTTGGGGGTTTCAAAAAAAAACCATACTTGGGGATAGGAGGGAATCTCAAACCCCTGTAGAATAAATCTGAAGAATTTTGGCCATTTTTAAGGCCTTCAAAATTGCCCTCAAAAAACTGAAAAAAAACTCCACGTCTCAAATATTTTTGAATTTTTAATATTTTTTCTTTCATTATTTTGAGAAATATGAAGAGAAAAAAAGTTTCCAAATATGGCAGGCCATTCAATTGAAATTTTTTCCAGAATTTTGGTACTTCACTTTCCTGCCAGAAAATGGGATTTACATAAAAAATGAGACAATATTTTCAATACTTTTTTTTTGTTATTTTTACATGATATTTTCCAAATTTTCAGTTTGAATTATTTTGGTGAGAATAGAACAAAAGTTGTGTTTTTTGCTCTAAATAAATGAGTAAAAAAATTATGAAAAGTTGAATAAAAAAACAGACAAATGATTCAATCAAGATCAATTTTTACTGCTTTATTTTTTTACTACAAGGAAACAAAATCTTCAAAACAAGTTCCAAGTTATTATGAATCAAATCTTCCAATTTTTGTGATTCCTTGCTAGCAAAAGCCTTCCAAAGGGGATCAAATTGGGGAGCTGGCCACAGATCAGAATTATAGTGGAAAGAAACTATGTGCTGAAAATTTTCCAAAATAATTAAACATATGGGAAATGTTTGAGAATTGCCAGTTGGAGGTGAATTGAGCGGCAAATAAGTTGATGGCATCAACTTAGATAAAAGTACCACTGGCCTTTTTTATGTATCTGCAAGCAGGAGACCATGGCAAGGGAATTTCATCCAGTAACTTTGAGGGGAAGTTCCAGTAGTGTGGTTGAGATGGTTTCTTGATTTGTCAAAATTTTCATCCCAGAATTCATCCATAAACTTTTCATCCTTGAAGAGAGATTTTGATTGAATTTTCTTGATCATTTCCTGACGTATTGAGCTCCAATATTCAGATTTACAGCCTGAATTAACTGCTGCTGATCTAAACCCACATTTCCCATCACCAATCACATCTTGAACATGTGAAATTTGTGGTACGGCCGTCTTTGGGGAAATGAAATTTTTGTATTGATACTGAGGAAGAAAAGATGAGTATTATTTAAGATGAAATGAAAAAAAAAATTGATACTGAATTTATCAATAGCAACCACTTCAAAATTATCAAAAGATGAAAAAGACAATGTTGTGACCTTCATCCCATAAAAACAAGGGGTTAATAAGTGAACCATAAAGTAAGATTAATTCAGAAATTTATTCAACTTTTCTATTTCAGAGGCTGTGGCTGTGGGAGCAAAGATTGGATTCCCTGGAGGCCTATAGGCATCTTCATCTTCATCTTGTTGTTTTCTTCTCTTGATCCTCTTCAAAGTCCCAGGACTCCAATTCTATGAAACAACCCTCTTATTTATGATGGTTCCTGACCTCTCAGTGACAAATGAAAATATGAAAATCAATGGAAACTAAAAAAACAATCCAGATCCCCCCCAACCAAAAAGAAAATTAATCACTGTCTTTATTATATCCAGTTTTTTGCAATATTTGAGTTCTTCTCCACTCAATTCCTCTTCTGTTATGAACTCATCCTGTTAAAAATGCAATGTTAGGCTAATTAAAAAAAAATCACCTCTCCCTCTTATTCCTGTTTCTTTTTTCCCTTGGCCTTTTCATGTTCTTCCTTTCCTTTCCTTTTCCTCAGAGTCTGAAATTAGAGAAAACCAATTTTCAACCATATGCTGTTAAAATCAATTCAACAGAAAGGGATAAAAAAACACAAAAAGAAAAAACTAATCATTGAATCAACCCCTTGGTTCTTCCTTGGTGTGGAGTGTTGAATTTGATTGATTGAGTTGTGTAAAGTAGTGATGTGTGATTGGTTGATTGGTGTTGAGTTGTGATGATTTGTGATGGTTGTGATCATTGGTTTGGTGTGGAGTAGATTATGGATTTTGAAAGGTGATGTTGTGGTTGAGGAGAGGATTGGAACGCCCCAAGAGGTGAGGAGGAGACAGCAAATCATTCAAAATAATATTGAATATCAGATTCTTCATAAACAAGAGCCCAAAAATGGGGACTTATCCCACAAAGGGGTTTAAACATGGTATTTTGAGGTTAGAAATTTGAGGGCCAAAGAAAGGTCCAAAAAATATGAAAAAGAAATTATTTGTATTTTATTTGAAGCGCATTTTAAAACTGTAAAATCAGTTTGTCCATAAAAAGAATCAAAATAGTATCAGAAATTGATTCAAAACGCACCCCAAAACAGACACTTCCCATTGTTGTAGATGCATCAATCTCTTTTGGGTGAATAATTGATCCTAAAAATCCCCAAATAATTTTTTTGGGACCTTCAAAATGCCCACTAAGAAACTGAAAATTGAAAATTTGGAAAATCTCCTGGAAAAATAACAAAAAAATAAAGCATTGAAAATAATGTCTCATTTTTATGTAAATCCCATTTTATGGCGGGAAAGTGAATTACTAAAATTCTGGAGAAATTTTTATTGAATGGCCTGGCATATTTGGAAACTTTTTTTCTCTTCAGATTCCTAAAAATAATCAAATAAAAAAGATTAAAAATAAGAAATGATTTGAGATGTGGAGCGTTTTTTTTCAGTTTTTTGAGGGAAATTTTGAAGGCCTTAAAAATGGCCAAAATTCCTCAGATTTATTCTACAGGGGTTTGAGATTCCCTCCTATCTCCTAGTATTTTTTTTTTGAAACCACCAAAAACTGCGTTTTTTCCAGGTTTAACGCGTGCATTGGGGACATTGGGGGACATTGTGGCAATGTCAAAACTGTGTGATTTCCAGGTTTGGGGGCCTGAAAAACCCAACACCCAAATGCTTATTACAATAATTTATTTTAATTCTTTTCTAGTGGATCTAAAGAACAAGCAGGAATTAATTAACTATTATTTAAAACTTCTTAAAAAAAGAAAAGAAGAAAATATCTGTAATTCTGTGCCTGATCATTGGGATTATTTGACCTCTGAACAACATCAGGAAAAAATCTTATAATGAAAAAAAAAGTATTTAAGGATAAATAACTTGAGTTGGAAAGACTCATAAGCTTCAATTATTTAATCAGATAGCATAAAGAGTGGAAGAAATGCAGGAAACTCCTCTTTTTATGGCATAAAATTCACAAAAGTGAGCTATAATAACTTTTTTAAATATATACATAAATTATCAATAAAAATTTGAAAAAAATTATAAAAAACTTATAATTTCATCATATTTATTTTTGAATTCAAACCCACCCCAAAGACATAATTGCTTGCAGATTTTATTGAGCAAGATTTATTGGAGGACCACCCTGACCCTGGTTTGTTGGATTTGAGCCAAGATTGTATTGGTAATCACTTGGACCCCCCCTGAAAAACCTTCTAAGGACACATTTAACCCAGATCAAACTTTAGAGCCCTTAAATTCAAATATAAGTGAGCCATAAAATACATAAAAATACAAAAAATACAAAAAAAAATTCAAAATTATCATTTATTATTTTTTCTACCCTTATTCAAAAGTTTCAAAAAAAAATATTCTTTTGCAATGTTAAAAAGCAGACACAACACCTGTGCCAGCGGAAGAGCCCCATAATATGGATCTGTGCCCAGAGGAACCTACAACTGCAATGAGGGGGCTCAAACCCGCGACCAAAGTGTTGCACCAGCCAATGACAGCAAAGACCATGGCCAACTAAACCAACAGATGGTTGGAGATTGATCCCTTGCTGCTAATCTCATTGCAACAGCTTTGGCTCCCCTTCCACATCCCCAATTGGACTTAGCCAAAGATGAAAGAATAAAATTATTAGTCAAGAAGCACGTAAACTTGTGGGAGAACTACAAGGAAGCTCAGTCCAAAGAGGACCTTACAACAATGTGGAAATTGATTTCTCAATCAAAGAACTCTCAAAAAAACCTACAGAAGCTAATAAACAGAAAAGAGTTAGAAGCTTATTTACAGAGTTGGAATCCTTGGGAGAAATTAGCTTCCTTAAAGGAAAAGAGTTCTCAAAAGAAGAGATCATCCAATCACCAGAGGAAAAAAGGAAAGGATCCCAAGTATTGGGACAAGATAATGAACTTAGGTCAGAAATGGAAGAGAGTATATCACAAGTGAATTTACCTACTCCTAATTTTGTTTCCTTTAACATTGATGTTGCCCATAACTTCAAAGTTTTTAGTAAAAATCTCAATAAAATTTATGAACAATTGGACAAATGGAACTCAAATATTTTTAAGAAACTCCAATTTCAAGAAGTCAAAACCAGGACCAAAGGTTCAGAAATAGAAAAATTGAAAGAGACCATGAGCATGAGTAAGTTAACTCTGATGAGACATATAGAAACCACCTACTCCTATTTCCAACAAGAAATGTTAATTTCAATTGAATATTAAAAAGAAGAGTTTGAGAGATTAACTAAAACCCCTTCTACTCATGTGATCAATAAAATTGATCTGTTAAGTAAAAAACTTGACTTAGAAATAGGTATGATCAAGAATAATCTCAGAGACCTCAAAGTCAGTAATACAGACCCCCCAGGAAATTCAGAAGAACCAAAGTCATCCAGGTTCTCCTCCACTCCCAACACTAATCTTAGACCAAGCTTCTTCAGGTTTGAATCTCATAAGCCTAGGACTACCCAAGAAGTTGAAAAAGCTCTAAAGCTACTCCCCCCTATAACTGAATGGCCTAAGTTTTCAGGAGAGGGAGAGTATGACCATATCAAATTCATTAAATTCATTGATTACACACCAGCTCATTATGATATCCCTGAAACCATTGATGTAGTAAGACTACCCAGGTTATTTGAAGGACTAGATCTTGATTGGTTTATCAAAATAAGAGAAAAATTAAGTTAATTATCTTGGAATTCTTAGAAAAAACTGATCAAAAAACAGTTTGGTGCCAAAATGTGGAAGAGAAAGATGATGAAGTATTTTGAAAACTCCCTATTTGATCCTTCCAAAAACAAGCCTAATAAATGGTGTTTGGAACATAAAAGAAGGTTAGATTATTTCTAACCAGAAGCTGATGATGAAGAAGTTAATGAAAGAATCCTCAACTTATGTCCTTGAAAACTCAAAAACAGTGTCAGTTGTATAATTACCATGAATTCTGGTATTTCTAAATTAATTGGTATACTAGAAGAAACCATAGATATGAATGGCCTTGACAGAAAAATTAAAAGACCTAGATATCAGAACACTAGGAATAGAGAAGAGTACCAAACTAAGGTTAAAGATTCTTCTTCTCCAAACCTCCCTAAAAATGAAGTCAAGAGCACCTCAGAAACAAAATAAAAGATTTTCTGGAATTGCAACCAGACTGGACACCTCAGACCTGATTGTCCCCAGCCTAGGAGAAGGATTTATCCTATAGAAGGAGAAGAGTATGAAAATCACCCTGATATCAAATATGATGAAACTTATGAATCAATTTCAGAATTTGAATTAATGATTACTATCACCATCAATGTTATAGAAGTAAATATAGAATCTTCCTTAGATACAAATACTTTGAAGAAAGATTCTAAAATGCCCCAAAAATGGAACCCTAGTATGAAAATTCAACATATCTCAGAGGCCAAAGAATCTAACCCTAAAGCCTTCTGAGATTAAAGTTTATACTTCTGGTGAAACTAATTATGCCACTGGTCTGATCCAAAGCTCCCCAGTAAAATTACTCCTCAAAACTGGAGCTTTCTCCTCTTGTGTTGGATCATCTTACCTGGAAAAACAAGATCCAAATTGGAAAGAGAACTTACTACCAGTACCCCAAGCTAAGTTTATTAGCCTTAATTCATCCTTAAATTCTATAGGAGTATGCTCTACAGAAATCATACTCCCCCATACTAAGGGATCTCTTAAGCCAAAAATTGATTTTGTAGTACTACAGAATGGAGTATGTGTTTAATTCATACTAGGAAATGACTCCCTATTCCTGTATGGAATAGATGTCTTCCAAAGTAAAGGAAGGTATTTTGCCATAGGAGGTGACCAGAACAAGAAGTTGCAGATATTTCACATCAGTCCTCAGAGCTCTGAATGCAATTATGAAAAAAACTTGAAAACATTCAAACAAGAGTATCTCTCCCAGGAAGCCCTGAACTCCCAGCTCAGTGAAGACCAGAAAAGGGATATACTTCAAGTTTGATTTGAGAACCAGAACACTTTCTCTACAAATGAGCACCCAATTGGTAACATAAAAGGACATGAAATGATTCTAACTCTGCCTATCAAACCTCCTTACCCTCCCAACCTTAGGAGACCTGCTTACCCACCTAGTCCAAAAAACTAGAGCTGCTCTTGAAACCCACGTCCAAAAACTAAATGACCTGAAAGTTTTTTGGAAAATAGGACAAAATCAACAAGTAGATGTCACTGCACCAGTGATCATAGATTGGCACAATCACAAGTAAAGAATGGTTGGAGAATTTAGGATTCTAAACAACTACACTCAAGCTGACTATTATCCAATCCCTAGGATTGAAAATCTTCTACATATCCTCTCAAAGGCTAATTTTATCACCAAAATGGACATGTTGAACGGATTGAACCAGATTCCTATTAGCCCTTATAGAAGAAAATTCATGGGTATCATATGCCATCTAGGTATATATGAGTACCTAAAGATGAATTTTGGAATCAAAAATGCTCCTTTTCATTTTCAAAGGATGATGGACACATTACTAGGCCAGTTCATTAAACAAGGCTGGATGATGGTTTACATTGATGATTTTATCTTCAATAATGATAACGGGACCACTCACTTAGACCAAATAAGGCTAGTCCTTAAAAAAATCTCTGCTGTAGGCCTGAAGGTATACATGAAGAAGCGTAACTTTGGATATGGAGAACTAGCTCTATGACACATAGTCTCTGGTCTAAAACTTAAAGATTACCAAAGAAAGATAGCTGCTGTTATGAATAGACCAATGCCCCAGAACAAGACTGAAATCTTTTCCTTAATCAGCTTCTGCAATTATTATAGGAAGTAATTTCCCAAGTTTTCACTACTAACCAAGTACTTGTATGAAATCTGCAAAAACAACAGCCTGTTTGAAATCAATTATGAAAGAGTGAAAAACTATGAAGAACTCAAAATAGTCATCCCTAAAGCCCCTGTGCTAAACCAACCTGATTACACCAAAACCTTCAAGCTATACGTAGATGCTAGTATGGAAGGACTAGGAGCTTCTTTAAACCAGGAAGTAATAGATGATGAAAAACCAGTGGAGAAAAAAATAATCTGTATATCCAGACAAGTTAAGGATACAGAAAAAGGTATGGTGCCAGCAAAATGGAATGACCTGCTTTAGTCTGGGAATTAGAGAAAATCTAATACTACCTCTGAGGCACTAACTTTGTAGCAATCACTTACTGTAATGCTTTTAGGACCCTTATGAAAATGAAGAATCCCAGCAGACATATGCTGAGATGGCAGATAGCTATCCAGAAATACAGAGGAAAAATGGCCATATCCCATCAAGCAGGAAACAAAAACCAGAATGCTGACAGCCTGAGTAAGAATGCTTTGCCCAATGAACATATCAATCCTGCCCATGACACAGAAGATCATGATATCTTTCCCATACTCAACATAAATATGCCTGATCTAGAAGCTACAATGATGGGAATACATATTTATGAATTAGAGAAATCATTGTCTAACTCTATCAGAGAAACTTACAAACCTGGAATAAAAACAATAATCTCTGTCATGGAAAGTACTAACACCCCTGCTGAACTTATCAACAGCCTATGTGAAACTTTGCTGAAAGATTATAAGGTTTGGAGATTCAATTTATGGGATTGTTTAGTATACTACAGACTTAAACACTCTAGTTTCCTAGTCTTGACTAATGAGGAAAACATCAAATATATCTTGGCTGAATCTCATGATAACTGCTCCTCTGTTCACTTATCCTCTTACAGGAATCTGCAGGAAGTTAAACAAAAAGCTTGGTGGATTAATTGGAGAGACTTGAATATCAAGTATTTCTCTAGCTGTGAAACTTTCCAAGCATCTAAAAAGACCACTGGGAAAACATCTGGCCTTCTACAGAGGATTAATGAACCCAAGAATAGATGGGAAATCACCAACATGGATTTTATAACTGGAATACCTCCAGGAGGAGCTTACTCTTACAAATCAGTATTAGTCATAGTGGAAAGGTTCATGAAGAAAGCCAAATTCCTCCCTAACCACAAAGAGGATACAGCCATGGAAGTAGCACTGCTTTTCTGGAACAGGCTCAATGCAGATTTAGGTGTCCCAAAGATTATCATAAGAAATAGAGAGTCCCAACTAGCCTTTACATTCCGGAGAAACCTACATGATATTCTGGAGACTACCTTGGCCTTCTCCACAGCTTATCATCCTCAAAATGATGGGCTAGCTGAAAGAATGACCCAAACAATAGAAGGCATGCTCAGAACATTCTGATGATTTTTATTAGAATATAAGAACACATATGGATACTTCCATGGCTGGATCAGCCTATCAAATTGCCTAGAAATGGCTTGAAACAGTAGCAAACACTCTAAAACAAAAGAAGTAACCTATGTCCTGGAAAGAGGATGGATACCTAAGTTACCCAAAGAAAACCTTAATCAGAAGATGGCAAAAATAAATCCTACATCAGTGGACTGCCAGAACATGATATAAATAGCCAACAAACATGCTGCTAAGTTTGTTCAAGATGCTTTTGAATACAAACAAAACAGATGGGACAAAACTCATATAGAACCTGAATTTAAGATTGGAGACCAAGCCCTAATCTCAACCAGTAACATCAATAATTTATCTTGTAACAGAAATATAAGACCTGCCTTTGTGGGACCATTCACCATCAAAAGTCTTCATTGGAATAATGCTGTAGAAGTGATCCTAAGTGATGAAATTTCCAGAAAACACCCAGTATTCCCAGGAATCCAGATCAAACACTTCCACCCCAGGGAAGGAGAGAAAATTCCTTCACCAGAGACACCTATGGAAGCTGAAACTGACAAAGGAAAATGAAAATTCAGAAATATCCTTAAAGAAAAGAAGGGGAGGATCAATGGAAAAGATATCAGGCTTTACCTAGTCAGATACAAAGGAGAGTCAGCTGACAAAGATGAAGGGCTACCAGAAAATGAAATTATAGATGGACCTATACACCTAAAAAATTACAGAGCCAATAAAAGACACTGGGGCCAGAAATCATTCTCAGATATACACATATCTTGGAGTGGGGGAATGTCATATTTCTACTTTTACAGAGCAAACTGTCAAAGTAGAATAAAAACAAGAATAAATTATAAATTACAGAAGGAGTGAGAAATCTCATAATATTATTACAGATTTGGATTTTTCACCAAAAAATGATAGGGTCACTCACTGACCCCACCCTTGAATTCAAACTCCTTATATTTTTCAATGAATTTCAGGAAAATGGCACAACCAAAAAACCACTAAAGCTTCTTTTATGGCCATTTCAATCTTTCATGTTTATTGTCACTTGTAGTTTTCAAACCTCAAATCCGCTCAGAATTGGAGTGTTGTGTATAGTTTAGGAGTTACAGCCGTTTTTGTGATCTGTCACAATTCCCTTGCGCAGCCCTGCATCCATAAAATAAGGGTTGCACTTACATGAAACTCAAAATGCAGGAACCTGGCATGAAACCAGCATTAAATATGCTTCTGGCTGTGTATTCCAGATTTTGGCCCGCAGCTTTCAAGCATGCGCGCGTCAAAACTGCCTGGAAAACCTCTGAAAACCAGATACTGCAGGAACAGGCTAAAACCTCTATGCATGCAGCATGAATATGTATAAATGCAACCAAAAGACAGAGGATTATTTGAAACCTCCCAAAATTAAATGAAAACATATAAAAATAAAATTATTAAACGGAAAAATTAGGGAAAAAAATAATAAAAGTTGTCACAAAAACAGCATTATCAAGTCTTTATGAACCACAAAACATAAAAAATAGCTCCCTTAAAGATTATCAAAAAATTACCAAAATGATCAGAAGATGAAGGAGGGTCTAAAAATACCCAAATTTTACCACTTTAATCAGAAAAATATAATAAAATTAGGAAATATGTCAGAATTATACAAAAGGACAAATTAATATTTAAACAAGTTCTGACAATCATTTTAAAAATAAATATGACAAAGGAAGGTACATCAGAGTGACAGCACTAAGAATGCGTGCCAAACCAGAACTGGACAGCCTTCTAGCCTTAGACTTCAAGCATAACCCTCTCTACGTGCCCCAGGAAGGCCCCTTAACCCCAAAAAGTATATATAAATTAACTTTTGGTTACTTTAAACCCCATTAATTTTGAGTAAAAATCCTGACCCCATTGCCATCCATGATCAAGTGTTTATAAAAATAATTAAGTGATATATGGCTCATTCTGATAGCATAAATATTTATTCTAAATCCATTGTTAATTCCATTGAAGAAACATTGTCAAAAACCCCACCAAGTGATCTGAGACCCTTCAACCGTGAATTTCTGCAGGATTTTGAGGAGTCACTACTCAAAGCAGGAAATTATCTCCTCCCTGGCTCTAGGCTTAAGTGCTGTAAATATCCAGTCACACCCATTCCCTTGGGTAAACCCCTTTCTGTAAATCAAAAGGACCCAATGATACCAAGATTTTACACGGTGAAAAGATGTCCCTTCAACAGAGGTTAATAAGGCTATAAATATCCCCAGTTCTCTATAACCTATGGCCCCTCTTCAAAGAATATTTAAAACAATTTCAACCAAACAAATATAAAAACAACAGTTGCTCTTATTATATTTCATTATTTTGAGCATTTTATGTGTTTTCTTGGAAATATTATTATTCCAAAACCAATATAACTTTCTGTAGCTAAAATACTGTACATTTACTTGTATAAGGAAGCTGAAACAGACATTGTGGGACTATTGGACCACAAAAAGAACTGATACAAGCATTCTGCCTATTGGAAAAGAGAAAAGACCAATAATACTTGCCCATTGCATAATGTTCTTTTCCTCAAACCAAAAGTTAGTAAAATTTGGAGTTTTTGAATTGAAATTTAAATTTAATGATGAAGTGAATTTGAATTTTTTGGGATCATGGGAACAGTGGCAAGCCCAAGCCTACCTGGTTTAAAAATGACTGTGTTGAAGGACTTAATTGATAGTTCCATCAACAAAGCTGGGTCAGAAGCTAGTGATTTGGGAAATGAAAAATTGGAGGCCTCAATCACATCCTCATCTAGGGTTTAAATTGGGTAACAACATGTTTCACAACTAGAATTGACTGGTGGTGGTGCGCAAAAGTTAATTCACAATTTTATTGGTTTGATTTGATGGAAAATATTGTAACTATGGCAGATATAAATATGGAACTATAGGGTTCCAGAACTCTTTGATCCTCCTCCAGTGAGATCCTTTCCTAGTAGGGAAGAAGCTGAATATCTTTTACCAAAATGGGTGTCCATGAATGGCTATGCTTTGAAAACATGCAAGTCAAAGAAAGGAAAATATGTAGACCTAGCATGCAAAAGACATGTAATATATTCAGGGCCATTGTTCACCAAACAGCAAAGGAAAACTCAAACAAGGAAGGTTGGGTGTAAATTCATGATCCGTGCAAGTTGAACAGTAGCAGATCCCACATGACCACTCTCCATTAGAAATTACAAAACAAATCATAAACCATCTTCAAACCCCTCAGTGCATCCTCAATTGAGGAGAATATCTGGTGAGGCCTTAGATCAACTTTGGGAAGGAATTCAATATAGAATCAATAGAATTTAACTCAAAAGGAAATTGAGAAAGATTGATGGTGGAAAATATGTTGGAAATAGAAAAATCTATAACCCTAAGCGCAAGGTCAAGGCAGCAGAACTCAATTGTAAAAGTATTATCAATGTGCTATTCAAAAAGATCCAAGATTCTCAGTGGGTTCCCAGGTCAAAATTTAGTGGAAAGGGTCAATTAGAAGACATATTCTTTTCTCACCCTAAGAATATGAATCTTTTTAAAAACATCCATCATATTTCTTTTTTGGATTGTACTTATAAAACAGATATGTACAACATGCCGCTATTGCATGTTGTAGGAAGGACTGCCAACAGGAAACATTTTTGAAAGGCTTTTGTTTTTATAACAAAAGAATAATTTGATTTCTAATGTTTTTCATTGAATGCACTAAAGGAGTTGGTTTATGATCCAGAGATGCTTTCCAAAGTCTTTGTGATGGACTCTGAAAAAGTGCTGGTTTTTGATATTCAAAATAGTTTCCCCAAGTAATGCAGAAATTCATGCTTGTGGAACCTCTCCAAAAATATTCAATCAAATTGAAAAGTTGGCTTCAGTAATGAAAATGAAGGGCAGAAAATTTTTTTGTCTTTGTGGGAAAAGTATGGGGCCTCTCAAATTAAGGGGGAGGCAGAAGTCAATGATGCAGAACTCAGAGTAGGAAAATTTATTTCTTCTTCTGTTCATTTCTGTGGGGAATACTTATTTTGAAAATTGTATACAGTGTTTCTAGAAGGAATGTGAGGATGTGCTTGAGTATATGGAAAATAAAATTTCCCCTATGAAAGAGATGTTTGTAACTGTGCAGACTTGTGTCAACCCTGAATTTGGAAATAAGACAATTCCTTGGGTAGAAGGGGCCCCTGCTACTTTGAAACACTTACTTTTAAGTTCTTTGGGGGGGTTTTGGATGTTTGGAAACAACTGGATGCAAAAATTGATGGCCAAAAAAAATCAGTGAATGCATTGCTTAACAACTATCAAATAAATTTAGGAAACATTCTTCCACCAGAACTGTTAGCCAGGATAACAATTTTCAATTGAGGCCATTAAACTCATGGGGGGGGGGGATTTGAGAATTCAAAGGGTGATAATGATGAAAAAGTGTTCACCAACTCATATTCCAAGACAATGCGCTTTCCCTGTTACAAGACATTAGGAAAAATACTAGAATCAAGGGGATCAGTTGTTCCTGGGTATTTTAATTCTCAGTGGAGGTTGGAATATAACCCTTCCAGTTAAATAATTTGTGTTGTTTGATTGTTGTGTTGTTTGAATTGCTTTTTGATGAATGCTGTTTGATTGATGATTCCTGAATAGAGTTAGTAATGACTGATGCTTTTGATTTTTTAAATGTTGACACTGAAGCGCTTGTCTCAATTCTTTTGGGACTACCTGAAGAAGTTAAAGGGGAGATTTTCAAGTAACTACTCAATAATGCAACAAATTTTGTTTCTAAGCCAAGGCTCAAGCCAAAATTCTTATATCCAGCTGCAGTAAACCCAAATGGAAAGACACCTTGCATGAAATTTTAAGATTTGACCATGTTAAAAAGGAAATTAAGAGGTAAATGCAGTTTACAAGGTCACTAAAAACACTAAAAATTGTAAGTATTTTATTTTTAGAAGTTTTCATTTTTATGGTTTAATGAGAGGATGGTGACATGATGTTTCTATTTGAAGTCCTTAGGCTCAGAATATGAATTTAATAGATCAAAGGAGGAGACTGAAAGTGAATTTGCCTTCCTTCATTTGAAATTGGAATCATATTCTGAGGAAGAAGACATGCAGGAGAAGTCAAACAGAAGCTCATCTTTGGTGAGTATTGATTTGATTAATTGATTTGAATGTTGGCTAAGTGAGTTTTTATTGTAGTAAACAAAATTGAAATACCACAATCAAATAAATGATAAATTGCATAAGTTCTTTCACAAGGCTGGGTATAATGTTTGCTTCAGCTGGCTAATATTCAGAGACAACTGAATAAGACATAAAAAATGAAAATAAAAAACAAAATAAATAAGAGAAATATGGAAACATGAGCTAAAAATAAAAAATAGAAAGTAAAAACATTAAGTAGTAATAAAATGAATAATATTATTGCAGAAATGGGTTCCTGGTGCCAAATTAGGTAGGGTAAACCACTGGCACCATCCCCAAAATGACACTCCTTCAGGTAGAACTATTTTCACTAACATAGCCTCCTCATCACATCCACAGGTATGGGATTCTGACCAGAAATTTGGTCAGAAAACCAAAATTATGTATAGTTTTAGGGTTATGGAGAAAAAATTCTTTTTTCAATAACCAGAGCGCAGCCTTTGACCCTCTGCAATGGCATGCAAAACTATCAGGAACCACAGCATGCCCCAGCCCTGCGGGTAGTCATGCGGGCCTGAGGTGGTTGATACCAAACAACAAACTTGAGAGTAGTCAAGCAACTACCTTGCCATGGCCCAAGGTAGTTGCCATCAAGCAATGGCCCTGTGAGTAGTCTCTTGACTACCTCCCCCAAGCTGGAGGTAGTTGCTACCAATTTAGAGACTCCGGTGGGATTATATAAATATTGGGCAAATAGCTTTCTGGTAGTCCTTGAAGGGAAATTTAGTATTACTTCTCCTCCTTTAGAGTATTAGTAAGACTCAGGTGGTTTTGAATTGAGTGTTATAGTAAGTCTGCACAATAATTTATTTAAACTTATGACTGGTTTCTTTGAGACTTAAAATAGGTCTCAGATAAGACCTAGATTAATTTTTGGGTGATGATAAATTCAAGGCCCAAATGAGCCATGTACACAACTCATTGGGGAAATGCGGCATGCTAAATTGCTTGATTGTAGTCATGTAGCCTCCATACATCTTGAGTGTAGTTGTGCGGCCCCCACACAATAGCCAGGGTCATGTGGCACAACACCTGACTACATTTGAGTCGTGTGGGGCTGTACAAAACTAAAATTTAGTCATGTTACATGCCACACCGCTTCAAGTGTTGTGGGAAAAAAAAATAAAACAGATAAAACAAATAAAAAGCTAAAATAAACTAAATAAAAAAAAATAAATCAACCAAAGGATCAAAAAATGTTGATTTTTTGGTTGAAACCAAAAAAAAAAAATAAATAAAAAAATTAAAATAAGTAAAAATGAATAAAAGAAATAAAATAACTGAAAAAATTGAAGACAACCAAAACACCAAAAATTAAATAAAAAATGAAAGAGTCTATGAAGAAGCCCTAAAGTATAAGTGCCAAAAATGCAAGTTACACTTGACTATCCCCAAAGGAAAAGTGCCAAAGAATACAATTTCAACTTGACTAGCCCTAAAGTAAAAGTGCCAAAAAATACAAGTTCAACTTGACAAGCCCTAAAGTAAAAACACCAAAAAAAAAACCAAGTAAATTGACAAGGCCTAGAGGAAAAATTTCAAAGAAAAAAAGTTCAACTTGTGTTAAGCTGATCTCATCACAAGAAGTAAAAATACTCCTTATGATGGGATCAGCCAAACACAAGTTGAACTGAATTACCAATAAAATCTCATTCAAAACAATTATCACAATGATTTTGGCTCAAAACACTCAACATATTGATGTTCAAAATGTGATAAACCTTTATATTAATAGAATTACAAGATCAGCATCAGAAAACAAACCCAAATGATGAAATATGAAGTCTATAATTAAATTATACAATCTAGAATGCACATTCAGTTGATCTTTGAGATGATCAACCCAAGCAGAAGGCTCTTTGAAATGAAAGCAGAGGGTTTTGCTACAATGGATGGGATTGGAATCATTTCTGCCTCAAGTAATAATAGAACCCAGTGGTTATTGTTGAGAAAGGAAATATAAATAGGCTCTCATTGATCTGTAAAACCTTTTTTAATTGGAGTATAAGAAAAACATGACTCCACTGAAATGAAAAATATAGGTCTGGCATAAGTGTCTTCCATTATTTGACCCATAACTAACTGAGCCAGCCATTTTGAAGAGGAAATCTTTAAATTGATGTCTTCAAAATCAAGTCTTTGTTTATTCTTTTCTACCTCTTTTGAACCACCAAGAATCTTAATTTAGCATGCTTTATGTTTCTCCAATGTTTCAATCATTTCTTTTCTCACTTTAAACCAACCATTTCCATCATACCCAAACAATTTAGCAATGACTCTAAATCCCCAATTCCCATCACCAATTGGATCCCAAAACTCACCCAAGAACTGATATAATTTCTCAGGTATTTTATTGAGATATTTCACTTTGGGTTCCTATAATCAAAACTCACTCAGCAAAAATTCCAATAAAATTAATTAATAACATCAATACTCACCAATGATGAGCTTCTGGTTGAAGCTTCCTGCATGTCTTCTTCCTCTGAAGAGGAAGAAGATGAAGAAGAAATGATGAAGTGAAGCTAATTCACTTTCAGTCCCTTCCTCTGAGCTATGAATTTCAGATTCTGATCCTGCCAAATTTGACTAAAAATTAACATCATATCATCATCAGTTCATTAAACACAAAAAAGGAAAATTTCACAAAAGAAAATACTTAAAATCTTTAAAATTACAGAACTCGAACTGCAAGGGTCATAATCCAACCTCCACTGAGGATGAACATCCTCAGGCACAATGGATCCTTTGAATGCTAGTAGGTCACCTATATTGTGGGAACAGCTCAAACACATATTCTTGCCGTAATACTTGGTGCATACTTCCCCAGCATGGTTCCACTTTAATTTCTCATATTTCTACACATCAAGTTTAATTGCCTCTAAAGACAACTTTTATCCCAACGGTAAATGTTCAGTGGGAAGAGCTATTCCTATTTTAATTGGAGAAGTGTAAAGTGCAGCCTGAACCAATTTGATTTGATTAGAAAATTTTGCCTGTAGGTTTTTCCAAACATCAAACATTTTTCCAAAAGAATTTGCAAAGAATGGTTTGAGATTAGCATGGGCCCCTTCCACCCAAGATGTGGGTTTATTTCCAAGGTCAGGGTTTTTGAAAGTCCAAGCCATTACAAATGTCTCTTTGATACAGAAGATGTTATGATACATATACTCAAGCACATCCTTGCGGTCTTCCAAGAAACACGTTATACAAGTCATAATTTAAGAAAACCAAAGCTGGGAAGATTAACAGTAGAGGCAGTGATTTTGCACTTACTATAAGTTCTGCATCATTTACCTCTGCCTCCTCCTTGGTTCTTGAAGCCCCATACTTAGCCCACAGATACATAAAGCTTTTAAATCTTTCAAAGTCATTATTAAAGCAAACTTTAAAGTTTGCTTGTATGTTTTTATACAATGCCACTGACAACAATGTCTTGTTGACTCAGAGAAAATTTGATCTATAGAAAAAATCAGAGCTTTTTCATGGTCCCTCACAAAGACTTTAGGAAGTCTCTCAGGATCATAAGCCAGATCATTTTGTGCATTTACAGACCAACTGTAGAACTCAAAATGTTCCCTTTTTATAAAAAAAAGAGCTTTTGTGAAAGTTTTACATTTGGCTGTAATTCATACAACATGCAATAGGGGTATGTTGTACTTTTTTGTTTATAAGTAAAATCCAACATAGTAATATTATGGAATTGCTTGCAAAGCTTTAATGACTCAGGGTTAGCCAAGAATAGGGCCTCAAAGTGACCCTCTCCACTGAATTTTGCTTGCAGAACCCAACCTGAACCACAAAGTTGTTCAAAGAGGACCTCCATAAAATTTTTTCCTTTAGTTCTGCAAGTGGTAACTTACACTTGGTGTTATAGTTTGTTTGGTAATCAACATATTTTCCACAATCAATCTTGCTCAGTTTCCTTTTCAGTTGAATAGTATTGAGAGCATCTTTCATGCTTTCTTTTAAATTAACTAAGGTCATCCCAGAGATTTGCCTCAGGTGAGAATGCACTGAGGGGTAAGGAGATGGTTGATGGTTATGTTCATCATTTCTGTAGGAGATTTTCCAAAAATATCCATTGGGCTGTTTAGGGCCTTACACAACTCCCACACAACTGGGAGTTGTGAATTTATCATCAAGCTTAATTATTAAATGTTATTGGTAGGATTTGTGGAAGAATGGACCAGATTTATTGGATTGTTGGTTAATGGTTGATAAGATATATTTGATCTTAAACAACGTCCCAATATCAAAGGGCTCAAGGGTTTATCAAAGGGATGGTTCAGTAGAAGACCCAAGGATGGGTTTACCCAAAGGGGGAGGGGTAGAGGAAAGGTTGGTAGTTGCTTTTTTGTTGTGCTTCCTTTCTCTGTAAGGGTTATTCATTTCTTGATGGGTGGTTCTTCTTTAATTTGGTGCTGAGTATTTAGGTCACAGAAGAACCCTTATTAAATCACCTTTTGGTTGGTTTAATTGGTTAAAGAAGGGTTATAAATTGGTCTCTGACTTCCAGTTTCTTTATAATTGGTTTGATGAGAGTATTTGTCTGGGTAGGTACCACAGATGACTGCTGATGGGTTGGGTGATTGGGTGGTCAGAGGGCCTGATGAGGTGGGGATAATGGGGTGTGATGAGTGGTGATACATCTTGGATAGGTAGAGAGGCCCTTCTTAAATAGGAAATTCATTCCACCAGGGGTGCTAAAGGCTGCCACTGAGGGTTCACCCTGTTCTGGTGAGGAACAGTGAGATACAGTTACATGAGAAATTTCTGCTGGTTGGAAAAAGCTTGTAAAGTTACATGAGGCATTTCTGATGGTTGGAAAAAGCTTGTAAACTTACATGAGGCATTTCTGCTGGTTGAATAAAGCTTGTACAGGGGTTTCATGCATGCCAAGCCCTGCATAGTATGCTGTGTAGTGCATATAAAATATATTTGTTGGCAGTAATGGTGGTTGTTTTTGGTGCTACTTGATTCTACCTACATGTGTTTCTGTGCAATCACTGGTCTTTTTTTTTGGTGCTACTTGCTTCTAACTTCATGTATTTCTTTGCACTACTGGTGGTTTGTTTGGTGCTGCATGGTCTTAAATTCATGCATATATTTCTGGGTAGGCCTAGGGTGAACTTGTATTGGTGGGTTTTTAGGTATCACATGCTTCTGAATACATAAATTTTTGTGTGGTGCTGAGGTTGTTTGTTATTACATGGCTCTGGCTGCATGCATATATTTCTGGTTAGCCCTGTGGTACTTTGTACTGGTGGGTTGTTTGATATCAAATTTTGTTGGCTTCCTTCATAAATTGCTGGGTAGCCCTAGGCTGAACTTGTTCTTGTGGTTTTTTTTGGTCTTGCATGCTTCTGACTACATAAATTGATGTGTGGTGCTGGGGTTGTCTTGGTGCTGGTAGTTTGTTTGGTTCTTTTTGAGACTGGTTCAACTTTCTCCTGCCTATAATTTTCCTTTATACATCTGTAAAACCTTCTGTATAGATCTTTGCTTTTTTGTTTGGTTTTGGTTGAGACTGGTTCCACTTCTTCCTGCCCTATACTGCTCCTGTATACTTCTGCAAAGCCTCCAGTATGTAGATTGGAATGAATTCTGGGTAAGGTGAAAGGGGCTGAACTAGTCACACTGCCTCATGTGTCTGTATTTCTGTATTCTGGCTGAGGTGAAAGGGTTGGTTTATGGTGCTGGTGTTTAGGTTAAGCTGTTACTGGTATTTACCTGAGGGTTTGCAAGGTATGTCTTTACGCCTTCCACAGAGCTGTGACATCTGGTTTGGTATGATTTTGTTGAATCTTTGATTCAGTCACTATCTCTCAGTTCCATTATTTTCAGTTCCTTTATCTCATCCATTCTATCATTTTATTTATTTCAATTATTTTTTTCTACATTTTATTTTTATCTTTATGTGCAGCCATTAGGTCTCTGTGTGTGTCTCCTCATCTGCACGCGTCTCTTCTTCTCTTGCAAGCACGTACCAGTGCCAATACTCCAGATTTGGATTGCAGCTAAGCTACCACCTGGGTCCTGACTTGCGCAAACCTCCTTCCTCTTTCCTCACACAACTACATTGGTTGTGTCATAGGATTGAGGGTGTCTTGAGTAAGGTAAGCTCTAGCCTTAAACTCTCCCTATCTTGTTCTCAATCTAACTATCCTTGATTCTCAAGTCAGTTCAATTCCAGTTTTCTATTGCCAATGTGATTACCAATTTCAAGTAAAGGTCTTCTGCAGCCTCACTACATCAAATCCTGGTTTTAGGTTATTATTCTTTTCATCCTTTCTTGGTTGTTCCTTTTACAGTTTTCTTGTTACTGTCTCTTGTTTCTCCTCAGTTTCTGACAGCAATCACTGGCTTTAGTTGCCTCCAATTTTTACAGATTTACAGTCCCAAGGCTCACCAACTTCAACAGGATTGATACTCTTAAATCCCACCATGTACAACCACGACAAACCTGGTCCTAAACATCTCAACATACCACTCCTAAGCAAAACCAATTTTGCTTCCTGGGTAATGCAAATGAGAAGCCATATTTGTAGAAAAGTACTTCTTGAGTATGTTGAGGACACGGAATTTGAATCCCTTGTTGCTGCTCCCTCCACTGGTCCACAGAGGAAGAAGAGTTACAAAGCTGCAGACCTCATCATCCAACATCTAGGAGACACCACATTCAATGCTGTCATAAGCCCACTTCACCACTCAAAACCTTCACTCATCTGGCAAACAATTCTAGACCGATATGCATCCCAATCCACGAACAACAGAGGACGTATTTGGTTGAACTTCATCCAATACAACTTTGATGGCAATCTACATACCTATCTACGAGAGTACAGAAAACTTATGAATGAACTGGCCGTTGTTAAGCTCAAAGTTCCCCAAGACATACTTAGCTACACTATTCTTGCTAAACTGACAGCAAACCTTTACCACATAGTTGACAGCATTCTCCTCAATGACAGTTTACTTCAAAGCCCAACTCTGGTCCTCAACAAGCTGCAAGAAGTGACCCATCTAGAATCTGCCTGAGAAATCCCTAACTCAATCACTTCCACAACAAATCCTCCTGAAAAAACTGGATCCACTGCCCTGCTGAAAACAAAAACCCGAAAAGGTCCTAAACATCCATGCTCAAAGGGTCATCAAAACCCCCTTGCCAAAAATCCTGAGTCACATTTCTGTCATCTAAACCCACATCTTAGACCTGACAAGAACACTGCCCAAGCTCACCACTCCAAACCTATAGAACCAAGCGCATCAGCCACCAAAAATCCTGCCAAACCAGCCAATGCCTTCTACAATGCTCAGCTCTATCAGAAGGTAATCATTCCTGACTCTAAGAACACAAATGTCCTGCCTCCTGTTCTGGACTCTGGGGCTAGGCATCATATTGTGAATGATCCCAAATACCTTCTCACCTCAAAATCAATCAACCTGCAAGTGGGATTGGGCTCTTACTCCTCAGCCCATCAAGCCACAGCTATAGGGACTGCCAAACTTGTCAATCACATGGGCTCCAAAATAGTACTGAAGCATGTCCTGTTGATACTGGATCTGAACAGATGCCTGCTTTCACTGGACAGAATTCTTGTGCATGAATCAAATATCTTTCAATTTGGCCAAAGTGGAATCTTGATCAACATAGACAAGTTCCAGCTCGTCGGCTCAACCGTCAACCATCTTCTCAAAATATACGGCACTCGATTTGAGACCATTCCAACCCACTCTGCAATACACCACCTCTTGTCCAAAAAGCTTGATTCCAAATGGCATCACTGCCTTGGTCACCCGGGCGCCGCAACCCAGAGATTACCCTTCCCTACTACTGGCATGACCAGCACCGACTGCAACGTGTGCCAGACCTGCAAGATGACCACCACGCCATTCAATGGCCATTTCAAGGCTGCAAGCAAGCCTTTAGAAATTGTGCACATTGAACTTGTTGGTATTTTCTCAATAGAATCAGCCGGTGCTTGCAAATATTTCTTAACTATTGTAGAACAATACTCCCGCTTCAAGACAGTTTCATTCCTGAAGAACAAGAGAAAGGCCCTATTGGCTTTGAAGCAATTTGTTTCAGCCTCTGAACGTTGTCTAAATCAAAAATTGATCACCTTAGTCTCAGACAATGGTGGTGAGTTCACAAGCTCAGATTTTAAAAAATACTTTCAGGAAGCTGGGATTACTCATCACCTCTCACCTCCCTACACCCCCCACCAAAATGGCTTAGTAGAACAAGCAAACAGATACATCATAGAGAAGGCCAGATTCCTGTTTAACCACAGAAAACTACCTCCTTGCTATTGGGCTGAAGCCATCAAAACTGCCACTGATCTTCTCAACCTACTGCCGGTAAAATCTAACCACAAGCGCATTCCCTACGCTGTCTGGTTCAACACCAAGTTCAACTACGACATGCTCAGACCTTTTGGATGCACCTCGTTTGTTCAAATTCCCAAATCAAACCAAGATTTTAAACTGAGCGTCAATGGCTTCAAGGGAATCATGCTGGGTTACAGCAATCAATTCTCATCATACAAGATCCCCAACCCCGTTAATGGTAAAGTCCTTATCACTGCAAATGCAAGATTCAATGAAACCAAATTTGAAGGAAGCGTTTCAACTCACTCTCCATTTCCGTGTTTCTCTGATCTCCCTGCCAACTCAGTTCACCTTCCTAATGATCTGGGACCTGTCGCAACCCTCAATTCTACTCCTTCACTATCCAAATCCATCATCAGGGAGCCTAATATTGACAACATTCATAAAGCCCGCCTCAGTGAAGTCAGCACCAACAACATAGTCATGTACCCCAGGCGTGAAGGATCTCAACTCTATCTGGACGTAAACTATTTAGATCCAGTCACTCTAGAAAAAGCCCTGAAAAACAAATTCCAATTAGAATGGATCAAAGCCATGAACCAAGAACTTCTCAACCTGGAATCCTACGACATGTGGGAAGAGCAAGCCATTGACCCTGACTCTAAAGCAATCAAATGTGTTTGGGTCTTTTTTTCCAAGTGCAATGCCAACAACAAGATAATTGAATTCAAGGCTTGACTTTGTGTACAAATTTTCAATCAAAGGGAGGGAGTCAATTTTGAAAGCGTTTTTGCCCCACAGGTGACAAGACTTCTCTCCGACTACTGACCACTTATGCAGCTCAGAACGACTTGCTGTTCCACCAACTTGATGTCAAATCCGCTTTTCTAAACGCCCCAATCAAGGAAAACATCTTCATCATCCCTCTGGCTAATGTCTTTACAGCACCAGGCAAGACTCTCAAGCTCAAGAAAGCTCTGTACGGCTTGAAAAAAGCTCCTATGGCTTGGTATCAGACACTCAACTCTTGGTTAATCAGTGTAGGCTTTCATCAAAGTGAGGCGGATAACTGTGTTTTCTTCTCCAAAGACACTTGGCTGTACATCCACGTGGATGACATTTCCATCTTCAGCAAGGACCCTTTGCAGTTCAAGAAGCTTATTGAGTCTTGATTCAAAATTGAGTATCTGGGCCAAGCTTCAATGCTCCTCGGCATCAATTTTGATGTCACTACAAATGGCTTCAAAATATCCCAGTTGACCTACATCAACTCCTTGGTCAGCAAATATGATCTACACAATCACAAAGAACACTCAACTCCCTTCAAAACTAACTGAAAGCTACAAGTATCCACCACTGAAGAGCATGAGGAATTTCTGAAAACCGGTCATGACTATAGGAAGATCATTGGTGAATTGCTGTACATCAGCTGCAACACACAACCCAAAATCACCTTTGCAACAAATTACTTGTCACAGTTTCTCACAAAGCCCAACAACACTCACTACAATGCTGCCCTAAAGGTGATCAACTACCTCAAACACACCAGCTCAAAAGGTCTCAACCATCAAAAGGTCAAGACGCCCAAGGAACTGGTTGCATATGTAGACTCCAATTGGGCAACCTGTCCTCAGACCTGTCAATCAATATCTGGACTCTTGATTACCTGGAAAGGAAACGTAATCACATGGAAGTCAAAAAAGCAGCCAATGATTTCTCTTTCAACCACCAAATCCAATTACAAATCAGTAGGGGATGGGGTGAAAGAGGTGCTCTGGCTAACTACCCTTCTGTCTGATTTCTTTCAGTTCAAGCCGCTCAAGCCTAACCCAATCCTAGAAGACAACAAAGGCTGTATCAAGCTTGCACTTCAGCAAGCCAATCACTCCTCCTTCCAAACCAAGCATATCGACATCCGTCATCACTTTATCAGGGAGGAGCTTGAAAAGGGTACAATCAGTCTGCAAAAGGTCTCGTCAAAGAATAACTACGCCGATTTCCTGACAAAACCGGTGTTGAGACAAATACTAGAGACTTGTCTGAGTGCTATAACCGTTTGCTGATCATGAACCTGAGAGATGGGGTGGCTGTTGAATCTTTGATTCAGTCACTATCTCTCAGTTCCATTATTTTCAGTTCCTTCATCTCATTCATTCTATGCTTTTATTTATTTCAATTATTTTTTTCTTCATTTTATTTTTATCTTTATGTGCGGCCATTAGGTCTCTGTGTGTGTCTCCTCATCTGCGCGCGTCTCTTCTTCTCTCGCAAGCACGTACCAGTGCCAATACTCCAGATTTGGATTGCAGCTAAGCTACTACCTGGGTCCTGACTTGCACACACCTCCTTCCTCTTTCCTCACACAACTACATTGGTTTTGTCATAGGATTGAGGGTGTCTCGATTCAGGTAAGCTCTAGCCTTAAACTCTCCCTATCTTGTTCTCAATCTAACTATCCTTGATTCTCAAGTCAGTTCAATTCCAGTTTTCTATTGCCAATGTGATTACCAATTTCAAGTAAAGGTCTTCTGCATCCTCACTACATCAAATCCTGGTTTTAGGTTATTATTCCTTTCATCCTTTCTTGGTTGTTCCTTTTACAGTTTTCTTGTTACTGTCTCTTGTTTCTCCTCAGTTTCTGACGGCAATCACTGGTTTTATTTGCCTCCAATTTTTACAGATTTTGCCACAGTTAAAGGTTTCTTGGGCTGTGTCTTCTAATCTATGAGGGATAGAGGGGTACTTTGGCTGAGTCACTATAGGTTTTTTGCAATGGAGAATTCATTGATTGAGTTAATTTGAGGTTTTGAGCTGTTTTTATACTGTAAAAGTGAGTCTTATGGCCATAGGACAGGTTTGTCTACCACACCAACCAGCCCCAAGGGTAGTCACCCAACTAACATGGGCCTCAGTTGCTACTGGCTGCAAGCCCCACCTGTAGTAAACCAACTACCTTTCCCAGGCTCCTGGCAGCTGACCAAGCAATTGGGCAAGGTGAAAAGCTGGCTCACTGACCATCCCCCCCTCTCCCCAAACATAAAATGGGCTGTAGGGTACCAACTACACAGCCTACAGCCTTATCCCACACCAAATGGGGCCTAAAAAGCGCCACCATGTGTTGGGGAAAAACATAAAACTGCCCATGAATGACTAAAATATGCAAAAATTTGCACCACACCATTTTGTAGCTATACCAAAGGTTGTCAGGGCCCCTGTAATGAGAACTTTATGGGGAATCTGGACCCCAAAGGAGACATAGTAGTTACTTTTGCACCCTGGGAGTGTGCAAATAAGATACACAGGGGCCTTGCTTTGTGCTTTTTTTCTCAAAAGATGCAAAAAATCCATACAAAAACTCCCGTACCCCAGGTAATGAAAACTGTATGTAACTAGTCACAAACAGGGGCTTACTACCTGATTAAGTGGCTATAATTAGACCAATGTGGGCAGAAAATCCTCATAATCAAAATCATCCTTCAGAATAAGCTTCCCAGAGAATGTTTCCAAGCCACTTGCCTTGGGAATCAATGAATCATAATTAAAGCTATTAATTAATAAAAAACCACCCACTTGGCTGATACAGTGAGGTCATTAAGGGAATGGAAACATGTATCAAGTCCCAAATATGATGCAATAGGGCTTTCCATACCTCTTTAATAGTTAGAGAAGGTCCAAAAAAACACATGGATGGTTCCTTGGCCTCAGAAATAGCTTGGGTAACCCTCTTTTGGCTGGTAAGAATACTGTACCATGAGGGGACACAAGAAATATAAATAAAGGCCCCTCCCCCAGCCATTTCTAGTGCATTAATCCCAGTTATATAGTCATTATTGCTCTAGATATTATTTTCCTCAAGCCATAAAACCCTTATAAGAAATCAAAGTGTGATCCTGGACCACCATTCTGATAAAATTATAGACCAAAACTCTTGAATAATTATTTTTTGGCCAAATCATTATCCAACCATTCAGCCTGCTCCAGTAACAACTTCCAGCACCCTGAATCCTTGGATATTGACCCATACATCAAGAATAAGTTCAGTTCTAGACCTAGTAAGTGATCCTGCTGAATTATAACCCTTTTTGTAGTTTTTGCACAACACAACCCCCAAGGAAATTATAAAAACCCTTCTTGAAAGGTATTCTTGTAAACCCCACAGGCACCAAAATTGCTCCCACATTGTCCCAAACAGACATATGACTCTGTGACAGAGGGCTAAACATCCCCAATAAGGTCTTAAGACTTCCTTTTGAATTTTTTTTATAAATATATGAATAAATTTAATACTTTTAGCCAAAATATATCTCTGGAATTTCCTCCTAGTTTAATTACATATTTTCAATCAACTCTAGTAGCTAAAAGGGTCAAGGTCCTTGGAATCTATTAGGCTGACAATTGGGGGTCTGGAAGGGAAATAATTGATATAATTATTGATCCTGTGCCATTTTGAATAATTTTCTCATAATTTTCACAAATCAAACAAAAATTCTGAAAAAAGTCCTTATAATTACCAAACTTCAAAAATAATATGAAAATACAAAGAAATCTGAAAGATTAATTTTTGATATTATTCTGGACTTTTCAATCTGCAGTTGAATTAAAAATCAATGCAGAAATTAATAAATACTACCTTAAGCTCTTGAAACTCCAAAAAGAGAAGTATAGCAAAAATTACAAACCAACTGATTGGGGACTTCTACCTCCTTTAGAACAGAAAAAATTGATTGCTCTTCATATGAAACTCAGAGAGGAAGAGGAATTTGAAAAGAATTTTTTTATCAACCCCATTTTGAAGCATCATATAGATTGGGCTTAGAATTAGCCTCCTGCTAATATTAGATTCTAATAACTAAAAAGTTATATTTTTCCAGAGATTTCTTTAAATATTTTGAACTATAAACTAACTGATAAACAGCACTTTTGGTTGTTCCTAGTGTCTGTACCGCCCACTAACCCATCAACTCCAACTTCTGCCACTGCCAAAGTAGCAGCCCCACCATTTACCACTCTAGTGATAATACCTAACTATCCTGTCATAGAAGCTCCCAGCACCTCTAACCAGCCTAGGTCACCAAATACAGAAGAATCATCTGCCACTCCAAACTCAGAGGATAAGCCATATTATCCGCCCTATTCTAATATTTTTAATTAAATAATAATTGATTCTAATAACCATGTCTAGGCTCAGAGGACCAGATAGACGCTTCACCTCTTTTTCCCACACCAGAGCCAAGCGGAATAATCCATCCATTGACTCTGCAACAAATGAAGGAATTAGGTATTCAGCCAATCCAGAGGATCCCATTACCAGCTCCCATTCTCAGCTCCTCCTCCCAAGCTCCATCAAAAGGACTTCAAGAGGATTCTATTAAAATTCTAATCAAGGAGCACATGACCTTGTGGAAAATGGTGAGGCAAGCAAAGAAGGCAGCCAATGTCAAAATACAGGTATTTTATTTCAGGGCCCAAGTTTGCAAAAGTAATTGCAAAAGATATTAACCAAGAAGGAGCTAGAAGATTAAATGAAGGGGTGGAATACTTGGGACCACGTCAAGAATATCCATCTTCCTCCAAACAAAAAGGGAAAACCAAGGTCCTCCTATCAGAAGAGGCCAAAAGAGGATTTCAACAACCCAAAAATTTGGGCAGAAGTGAAATCTCTGTCTCAAGCATTAAAGGAGGCCTAAAAGAGCTACCTTTAGATAGTTATTTTTCCAATAGTCTCAGAAATAACTTTAGTGCTTTATAAAATAATAATTGTTTGTGCCTCCAAAAAATCCATCAATTGGAAGAGAAATTGAGCACTCCTGAGCACCTCCTTGAGTTGAACATGGTAGTGACTACTTCCCTCATAAAAAATGGAGTTTCTTTTTATCTTGAGGAGAATAAGACCATAATCTTAGAGGAAAGAACCAAGAACATTATTAACTATTAGAAATAATATTTAACCTTGAGAGAAGATGTAATTTTTCATCAATCCTCTGCTGGAAATTCTTCCCTTGAAGACACACTGAGAGGTCATAGGAACCAGTTTGAAAATTCCATAAATGATCTCTAAACTCACATGGATATGTAGCTCAATATGATTTAGAATGATATCAGGGATGCGAAATTATCCCAGATTTTGAAATCTGAAGCTATTAACCATTCTGAGCTTCCCATTCCTTCTAGATTCCTCAGTCCTAGATTTGATATTTATCCTCCTCACCAGAATTATTCTTGTGAAATGGAGGAAGCCATAATATTTTTTCAACCCATCAAATATTGGCCTAAGGTATCTGTAGAAGGAGAATATGATCATATAAGCTTCATGAAATATATTGATCATCACATTCTTTCCTATGGCATACCAGAGACCATAGCCCTAGTAAGATTAACCAGACTTTTTGAAGGGGTTGCATTAGACTGGTTTATATCAAAAAGAGAAAAAATAGGAGATTTTCCATGGGGAGATTGGAAAAAACTAATCACAGAACAATTTGGAACTTGAGTTTCAAAAAAGAAAATTCTCAAAGATTTTGAGAAATATTTCTTTGATCCAATTAGAGACCATCCTCAACAATGGTGTTTGACCCAGAAGAAGAGGATTGAATGTGTCTACCCAAAGGCTTTTTTAGAGGGGATGAATGAAAGATTAATAGGACAATGCAAAGGACACTTAGAACACAATTTCTGGTTTAGGATACCCTGAAGCAAACTTTCCTACTCTTATAGGACTCATGGAAGAAATAATTGACTTGATGGAACTCAATGAGAAGCCCAGAGACAGACCCAAAGAACTTCAGAACCAACACAGAGCAACAAAGGAGGTTGGTAAATAACTAGTGTTAGCAGCTCCCCAAGGGAATTCTGTTGTCAAGGCCAACCCCTCTCTTGAATTATGAAACTTTGGAGAAAAGGGACATAGAAAAACTGACTGTTCTCATCCTAGGAGAAAGAAAAAAAATATAAATTCTGACTCTTATAGTGAGGAAGAAGGTGATGAATTGAACCTAGTCATCCAAAAACACAAGGAAGAACCACACTCATGCCCCATCAATATCATCTCAGGAGATATAGGTTCTAGCATGGATATTAACCACCTCAAAGGAGAGTACCAACTACCTCAAATGTCAGCTCACTGATACCAGGAACTTTGCTGTCCTTTAGCTACAGCAAGTGATATTGGTGTTGGAATAATAATAATTCCAAGAAAATTACGTAAAATGCTCAAATGGTTGATTTAGAAGCAAGTGCAAAGTTGGGTAGTTTGGTTGTATTAAATTGATTTAAATATATTTTTCAAGAGGGGCCACAGTTTATGCAAACAGGGGATCTTTATTGGATAAAAAACTCTCTTCAAGGGTCTCTTTTGAACCGTGTAAAGAACTTGGGAAAATGAGGTCCTAAGTGATTACTCAAAAGGGGTTTACTCAAGGGGATTGGGTGGAATAGCTGACTCACAGCACTTACGCCTGGAGGCAAGGAGGAGATAACTTACTAACTTTAGCAGAAACTCCAAGAAACTTGAAGAAATTCACAGTTGAAAGGGTCTCAGGAAAATTGTTGGAGATATTGCTGATATTCTTCAATTGAATTAACAATGGGTTTAGAATTAATAATTATAATATCATACTGAGGCAAAAAATCACTTTTTTATATTGAATAAACATTTCATCAATGTGTGGTAGTCCAAACCTGTCCTATAGCCATCAGACTCAGTTTTCCAGTGTAACAACAGCTCAAAACCTCAAATTAACCTCAGAAATGGATTCTACATCAGAAATAACCCATAGTCATTCAGCCAAAGTACCCCCTATGTCTCATGGATTAGAAGATACAGCCCAACAAACCTCCAACCATGAAAAAATCATACCCAAACAGGTGTCACAGCCCTGTGGAAGACATAAGACATGTCAGCTTTCTACTATATACAGAGCAACCTGTCATAGCAACAAAAAAACTATAAAAAACAAATCAAACAAGAATATTCAAATTAAAAAAAGAAGGAGTGAGAGATCCATAAAAATTATTGATGAAATGGATTACTCACCAAAAATTAGGTAGGGTCACTCACTGACCCCACCCTTGAAATCCAAGTCCTTACATTTTTAAAATAATTAAAAAGAAAAGTACTAAAAATTAGGACACCAGTATTGCACCTTTTTGCCATTCTAAAATTTCACATGTGTTGTCAAGTTAAGGGTTATACCTAAAAATCACTCAGAATTGAGGTGTTGTGTATATTTTAGGAGTTACATGTGGAAATGTGTCATGTCACAATTCCCGCGCGCAGCCCCGCATCATTACATATCCCTACGTACTCGTAGTAGCAGATTCCTGCGTACTAGAGACCTGCGCGCAGCTAATTCTGCCAGGCACGCAGCCGATCCTACCCCGCGCGCATCTGTACTTACTGATCCCCGCGTCTGGATCAATTGTGACTAATCTGACAGCCAGGTACTGCTCAGAAGGGCTACAACCTAGTTAAGGTTTCCTGGCATGTGTAAAAAGTTGACATATGCATTAGTAATAGTCTAAAAGGATCAAAAATCAAATAAAATTAATTAAAATTAAGTTTAAAACATTTTTTAATAATGAATCAAAGATCAAGGATTACCACGTAAATCATTGACTCTGATCTTTGAAGACCACAAAACACTACAAGGAGTGTTCATAAAAATTATTAAAAATTATGAACGTGATCAAAGGATGATAGAAAATTACTAAAAATCCACATCTGTCCACTTTAAAGTAATAATAATAGTACAAATGAAGGATGAGTGCAGAATGATCAAATTTAACCCATAAAAGATTAACAGATCCTGTGGCAAAAATAGTACAGAAATCCAGCAGATCTAAGGTCAGCTGATTGACAGAACCAAGTAAACGTGCTAATATTTTCCTGACTGGCTTGCCAGCCTCAGCCCATGAGCAGAAACCTCTCTACGTGCCCTGAGAAGCTTAAAATAACCCCAAAAAGGTATTTATACAGACCTCTTTGAATCCATTATTCCAGAGATTATCAGTTTACCAGGAATTATTATTATCAATCAGACTCTGTGTCATTGTTAGTCAAGTGCTTATGAATATTCTAAGCAAGTGATTTATTACTTAGTCTGTAGTATTATTATTTCTTAAGCCAATCAACCAATTGAAGTCAAATCAGGCAATCATCCCCAACTGCTCTGAAACCCTTCTTATTATTGCAGGATTTTTGTGGGAAAGTTCTCAGAGTGAGTGTTTCCCTTCCTGTCTTGGCCATTGTGATGTTATTCCCGGCAATTAGTGGAATAAGCCCTTTCTAAGGCACCCATCTTCATTCCAACGTTCTTAAACTGCCTAAGGAGGCCCCTTGAAGAGAGGTTGTTTGTCTGTAAAGATCCCCAGTAGTATAATACTGTGGCCCCTCTTTTATATTATATTGAAAACCTTTTATTAAAAAACCAATTAAACCTTGCAAATTATCTTATTATATTATTCATTTGAGCCTCTAAGTTTTTATTTTTGGAATTATTATTATTATTATTATTATTCCAGTATTTTTATCACTCTCTGTAGCTAAAGGAATGCAAGGTTCCTGGTATCAGAGAGCTGACAAGAAATACCTTGTAAACCCTCAAGTACATACCAGTAACAGCTTACCCTAAACACCAGGACCATACAACCCTGTCACCTCAGCCAGAATACAGCAATACAGGTACTGGAGGCAGTGAAATCTGTCAGACCCTGTCACCTCAGCCAGAATACATAAATACAGACATAGGAGGAAGTGAAACCAGTCCAGATCCAGTCACCTCATCAGAATACAGAAATAAAGATTGAAGAGGCAGTGCAACCAGTCCAGATCCAGTCACCTCATCAGCATACAGAAAATACATATGCAAGAGGGAGTGAAACCAGTCCAGATCCAGTCACATACAAAGATACAGATCCAGGAGGCAGTGCAACCAGTCCAGATCCAGTTACCTTATCAGCATTCAAAGATACAGGTAAAGGAGGCAGTGCAATCTGTCAGATCCTGTCACTTCATCCAGAATACATCAATAAAGACATAGGAGGCAGTGAAACCAGTCCAGATCCAGTCACCTTATCAGCATAAAAAGATACAGGTACAGGAGGCAGTGAAATCTGTCAGACCCTTTCAATTCAGCCAGAATACATCAATACAGAAATAGGAGGCAGTGAAAACAGTCCAGATCCAGTCACCTCATTAGCAGACAGAAATATACATAAAACAGGCTGTGCAGAAGTATACAGGAGCAATATATGCAGGAGGAAACCAAACCAGTCTCAAGAAGAACCAAACAAACATGCAAATACACATACAGGAGGCTGTGAAAAAGTATACAGGAGCAATATAGGCAGGAGGAAGTCAGACCAGTCTCAACCAGAACAAAAAAAAACACAAGTATTGCACAGCAATACATGTAGGTAGAATCAAGTAGCACTAAACAAAACACCAATACAGCACAGCAAATTCAACCTATCTGAACTTCACAGAAATTTATGCAAGGCTGTGCATGCATGAAACCCCTGTACAAGCTTTTCCCAACCAGAAGAAATGCCTCATGTAACTGTAAAAGCTTTTTCCAACCAGCAGAAATGCCTCATGTAAATGTGCAAGCTTTTCCCAATCAGCAGAAATGCCTCATGTACCTGTATCCCAATGTAACAGGGGAAGCCCCAGGGCACCCTCAAGGGCAGCCCTGCGCATCCCCTGAGGACCAAATTGTATATTTAAGGAGGGCCTCTCTGCCCTATCCAGGTTGTATCCTCAGATGCCATCTGGCCCATCATCCACCTCATCACCACCTCCAGACCATCATCCCATCTCATCTTCCATCTGTGGTACCTACCCAGATAAAATATTATTAGTGAAAATCAGTCATAAAAGGCAAACAAGAAATCAGAAACCAAGTTATCACCCATCTTTTAGAAAATTAAACCATCCAACAGGTGCTTGAATAAGGGTTCTTCTGTGACCTGAATATTCAGCACCAGATTAAAGAAAAACCACCCCTTATTCAATAAATAACCCTTAAAAAGAAAGAGAGCACAACAAAAAGAAACTACCAACCTTTCCCCTACCCAGACCCCTGTGGGTAAACCCATCCTTGGTTCCTCTCCTGAACCATCCCTTTGATAAAGCCTTGAAATCTTTAAAGTTTGGATATTGGTTAAGATCACATATATCTGATCAATCAGTGACCAATAACCTTAACACATCTGGTCCACTATTCAAAAACAATCCTACCAACCCACAGCTAATAATTAATCATAGGTTGATCTGAGACCTATATTAATTATAAAAACAAAAAAGCCACCAATAAAAAAATATTGGAAGACTTACTATAGTTTAGAAGGGCAGGCAATGCAAAACCACATCATTTTACTAATACTCTAAAGTAGTAGAAGGAATACTGAATTCCCCTTCAAAGAATGCCAGCAAGCTATTTGCTAAATTAACCATTATCCCATTAGGTGTCTCACAACAGATGGCAAGGGGTCTGGATTGATTACTTAAAAATTACTGGGGTTTAAACCATCTAAAAGGGGCTGTTTATATACCTTTGTGGGGTAATAAGAAATTCTCAGGGCACGTAGAGAGGTTTGTACTTGTGTGCTGAGGCTGGCAGGCTAGCCAGGGCTAGTTTGGCACGTAGTCTTGGTGCTGTCAACTGGTTAGCATTGTCTGTATCATATTTCCATGTGAAATAATTGTCAGAATGTATTTAAATATTAATTTTTTATTTTTAGGTTTCAGACATATTTCCTAGTTTTATATTACTTTCTTTGGGGTGGCATGGGTAGAAGTGGGTATTTGTAGATTATAAGCCATCTTCTGCACATGTAGGTAATTTTTAATAATTTTTTGGTAGACTTATTGATGTGTTTTGTGGTTCATAAAGGTTTGGCAATCTCATTTACGTGAAAACCTTCATTATTGTTTCTCTTAATTTATTTGCTTTAATGTTTTGATTTTCATATTTTTATTCAATTTTTTTAGGTTTAAAACATCTCCCTATCCGTCGGTTAACTTGTTACAAATGCATGATGTATGCATGCAATTTGTAGCATGTTCCTGCGGTACCTGGCTGTTAAAATTAGTACAGCTGATGTTGACGCGCGCAGACTTTGACAGCTGCGTGCGGGAATCCATCATTTGTCATTATGCATGCAAGATTCTTGACATGCACCTACATACTGAGTGTCAGGAGTGTGTACCATTGCTGTATGAATGTGGGGCTGCGCAAGGGAATTGTGACATAACACAAATCTGCCCATAACTCCTAGAATATACACAAAACCTCAATTCTGACTGAATTTTAGGTGTGAAACCTATACATTAGGGGGTATCAAAGTTAACCAAACCCGCCATTTTTTAATGGTGGGTTTCAACCCAAATCCGCCATTTCAAACCCGCCATTAAAAATCAAAAAAACCCACTTATTTCAGATCAGACGTGTCAAAGTTAACCTGAAATAAGTGGATTTTTTCAAATAAAGTATTTAAATGCTTCCACCACCTGTCCGCGTCATACACCCCTGTCTTCCCACCTCCTTCTATCTCCGACCTCATTGGAAAATTTTTTACCCCCACCCTCATCATAAAATTGATTGACCACTCTCATCACTTTATTGCTCTCATCACTTGATCACTCTCATCCACTTCATTGCTCTCAAAACTTCATTGCTCTTAAAACTTCATCACTCTGATCACTTAACCGCTCTCATCACTTGATCACTCTCATCCACTTTATCGCTCTCAAAACTTCATCACTCTCATCACTTAACCGCTCTCATCACTTGATCACTCTCATCCACTTTATTGCTCTCAAAACTTCACCACTCTCATCACTTTATTGCTCTCATCACTTGCGTAGCCCAAACTCTTTCAAATGGCCCCTCAGCAAACCTCCCCCCACAAGTCCAACACACCCAAGAGAAAATCGCCAAGGAACTCCACAACAAACAATCCTCCCCCATCAGCTTCCAAGGGCTCAAGTCAGCTCAAGAGAGCTGATCACATCATCCTGGTAAACTGGCTGAAAATTCCCTCCAACTACGATGCCTGCTTTGGATCCGACAACAAAACACGTGTTGGCAGACCCCAATCCTCTTAGGTCAATGGTTATCTCCTGATGGCCAATGAACTCAAGAAAAAAACAAAAGGTAGGCTGGATCTGTCATCCAAACAGATGAGGGAGCGGTTCAAAAACTATTGAGCCAAGTACAAAAAGGCCCACTCCATGTCTATCTCCACTGGCTTTGGTATCACCGACTTGGACAAAGCCAAAGGAATCAACTCAGTGGTTGATAAGTTGGACTCCATTTGTCCTTTTTATATTCAAATGGATGAAATCTTCGAAAAGAAGGCCAACATCACCCCCCTAGCTGCTTTTGATGCCCAAAAATCCGATTCCGTTGATGGCGAGGACTTGGCTGGGGATGCTCAGCCTACCAACGGGGACCTTGATCAAACCTTGGCCTTGGAGTGGCCCCCATCTGATGACAAGGAGGATATTAAAACACAATCAGCTCCAATCACTTCTACTTTGGTATTGCTTGATCAGTCAATCCTGACCTTGGACCCCTCACTTCCTTCTTTTGATTGCTCTCTTCCTGGGGCAGAACAACTGGAGAACTTGCCCAATGAGGAGGATTTTATTCCTGGATCACCGTTGCCATCAACATTGGCTCAAGTAAGGAACTAAATTGTTTTTGATTCTGTCTGGTTGCTCCTGACTGATTTACATTGTAAAAAAACCGGCTCATCCATTTTTTATTGGCCAAAAACTCAAGCCAATGGGGCCTCCCACATCGCCTTCAAATACTAGTGAGGACTTTCAGACTCAAACCTCCTCTGCCAAGGGTAAGTGAAAGGCCTCCAATTCCATCAATGTCAACCCCAAAAGTCATCAAAAGAGGAGAAACACTTCCAGTTTTTCGGGCTTTGAAGAAATCATGGAGAAGCAAGATTCATGTAAGTTGATTGATTCAATATCCTTGCTTTCAAAATCATGCTCATTGCCATTCCCCTCCAAAAAACAGTGAAATCACAAATTGAATCAGATAAACTTCAGTTTGAAAAGCAAAAGTGGGTTCGCCAACTGGCCATGGATGGTCAAAAGCAGCAAGCCAAGACTTTGGCTAATCAACAAAAATTGGATGCTGAGTGGAGGTTGAAACAAGCTGAGCTAGAGTTTCAAAAAGAGGAAAAGGAGAAGGATCGGCAGCAAGTGCAACTGGAAAAGGAGAGGGAACAACGGGCAAACGAAAAAAGGATAAGGTATCAGTAGCTTTGGCTTGCATTGGCAGTGGTAGATCGGTAGAAGAAATACAGCAGATTACTCAAATGCTGGGCTTGTAAATATATTTGCATGGATGAAAGAAAAACAAATTATTTTTTACTACAACAACGTTTGAGAGCATTCTTAACCCCACCAATATACAAATCTTTTTTGTTTTTATTGATATTTTTTTCTCTAGAGTAAATTTGGCCGTTTTTCATGTCCCTACAAGTTCTCTGAGTTTTTTTATTAATTTGGAGTGACATGGCCATTCTGGTATGGGTTGCTGTGTCCACAGCTGGAAAGGTACAGTGCTGGTACTTGTTAGCCGCCCAAACCATTTTGACTATACCTTTTTGCTTGAAATCAATTCCAAAGCCAAGGTCAGGAAAAACAAATTGACCGTCCGAAACTTGATATTCATCCGTATCTTCAATAAGTCGACCATTTGATTTTTTGGTTGGGACCACAAGTAAAAAGGAATAGCCAGAGATGTTGCCTTTGTCAATATGAGGAGAATTGTAAAAAGAATCCGAGGTGAAAGTGAGTTGTGGGGAGCAATCAAAAGGTGTAGGCTTAGAACCAAATTTCAACGAAGAGAAAGAGGGGATGTTGCTGTCCTTCATGGTATCACGGTTTGATTCAAAGGCAAGTTTGGCCAAATTACAAAACATTTGTCCTAAAATTCAGGATACTTTGTTGGCCTTCAAGTTGAGGACAGCGTACTCTTGAGGAGAAGATCTAATGGATGATTTCTTCACATAACTTCCGAATAACTCCAAAGGGTTCATCAATTTTTGCCAACCAATCGCCCACATTTTTCCACCCCAAGATCTTGAGGGACCAACCGGGTTGACAAATTTTTTTGAACTGTGAAGGAATGTGGTCACAAAGTTGATATCTTTCTTATCTTGCTCAGATAGTCGTTCCAAAGGCACAAATTCAATGACGGCAACAAGAGCATGGTGATCAGATTGGTTGAGAACAATAAATTTTCCATGGTGGAAGAAGTGGAAAGCCCCAATTGTCTGTTTTGCTTGCTTAAATTCTTCCTGGGTGGGTTTTCGAGGGTTGTTTTTCTTTTCAGCCATGATAGCAGGGTACAGATCCAAAGGGCATAGCTTTTGTCTAGACCAGGAAAACTTTTCCTTGATCAAGTCTTCAGTCACTTCCAAAGAAATTTCCAAATCCCTCATTTGAGCCCTCCTTTTTCTACGATTCCTCTGCTTGCCACCTCTCTTTATGTTTTTCATACCATCTCCTTCCATCTTTCTCCCTCCCAGGCACTTGCTGCACCCAAGGTGAGGATCAAGGTGAAATTTGAATGGATGTATGACATTTTGAGTTTGGTAGGCATTGAAGGAATCAATATCAAAAAAGGGGTTGGACAAACAAAAAGACCGGTCAAACAAATAAAAAAAAAAAATGTCAGAAACGTTCTCATTATGGAAACGGTGGGATTAAAAAAATAAAAAAGAGATGAAAATCAACGATTCCTCTGCTTGCCACCTCTCTTTATGTTTTTCATACCATCTCCTTCCATCTTTCTCCCTCCCAGGCACTTGCTGCACCGGAGGTGAGGATCAAGGTGAAATTTGGATGGATGTATAACATTTTGAGTTTGGTGGCCAGTGAAGGAATCGATAGATATCAAAAGAATAGAATTAGATGGGGAGGAGTGGTAATGATGAGGAGCCGCAGCCGGCATCATATTAGGCAAACCAGACTGTCCCAGGACGTAGCTTGGTTGGCGTAAGACTTGAGAGTATGTGTTCTGGCCAAGCTCGAAAACCTAAAAAAAAAAAAAAAAAAAAAAAACAATGGGGAAGTCAGTTCCTGTACCCTACAAAAACCCTGCATTGATTGGCCCAAACGATTGGCCAATTGATCGCGAATCAATTGCTTGATTGATTGCCAATCAATTGCCAATTGATTGCAAATTGATTGAGCAATTGATTGCAAATTGATTGCAAATCAATTGAGCAATTGATTGCCAATCAATTCGCAATCGATTGAGCGATCGATTGCAAATTGATTGGGAAATCAATCGCTCGATTGATTTGCAATTGATTGCCCAATCAATTGGCAATTGATTGCTCGATCGATTCGCAATTGATCAAGCGATTGATTGCCGATCAATTGCCCAATTGATTGGCAATTGATTGCGAATCGATCAAGCAATTGATTGCGAATCAATCGAGAAATTGATTGCCGATTGATTGCCCAATTGATTTGCAATTGATTGAGCAATCAATTGCCGATCAATTGCGAATCAATTGGGCAATCGATTGGCAATTGATTGCGAATTGATTGAGCGATCGATTGCCAATTGATTGCAAATCAATTGAGCAATCGATTGCCGATTGATTGCCCAATTGATTTGCAATCAATTGGCAATCAATCGCTTGATCGATTGCGAATAAATTGGGCAATCGATTGGCAATCGATTGATCAATTGATTTGCAAGCGATCGAGCAATTGATTGCCGATCAATTGCCCAATTGATTGGCAATCAATCAAGCAATCGATTCGCAATTGATTGCCCAATTGATTGCCGATCAATTGCCCAATCAATTGGCAATCGATTGCGAATCAATTGAGCAATCGATTCGCAATTGATCGAGCGATCGATGGCCAATTAATTGCAAATCTACCGAGCGATTGATTGCTCGATTGATGAGAGGAGAAATTGGAGGAGGGGAGGGGCTCACCTTGAGGGATTGAACTTGAGGGATTGACCAAGGGATCCAGGGGGGGACTACAGGTTGAATGATCAAAGGATCAGCAACTGGTGAGGGGAAGGAAGAGGAAGAGCATGGAGGGGGCTTACCGGGATTAGGAGGAGGGGATTCAGTGAGTGAGGAGATATGAGGTGGTGGTGATGAGTGAGGTGGTTTGGTGAGGAGGAGGCAGGGTTTTACCGGTGAGTGAGTGGGGTGGATCCAGGGGGGGACTACAGGTTGAATGATCAAAGGATCAGCAACTGGTGAGGGGAAGGAAGAGGAAGAGTGTGGAGGGGGCTTACCAGGATTAGGAGGAGGGGATTCAGTGAGTGAGGTGAGATGAGGTGGTGGTGGTGAGTAAGGTGGTGGTGATGAGTGAGGTGGTTTGGTGAGGAGGAGGCAGGGTTTGACCTGTGAAAGAGTGGGGTGAGGTTGAAGGGGTTGAGTGGTGAGGGGGAGGGGGGTGGCATTTGGTGAGTGGCAGGGTTTGAGGTGGAGGTGTTTTTGGATTCAAGTCCACTAAAAAAAAAATAAAAAAAAAACTCAGCCTATGAATCTTGGGTGAACAACCAAAACCAAAAAAATACGGTGAAGGGTATTTTTACCAATTTCAAAATCAAAAATTACTCATCAAAGCAAGCAAGGGTGAGAGGAAGAATCCGCTCTCTCATAGAATAAGATGAAGGACCAGATGAGACAGGGATGACTTGAGGCGGATCAGGAATATCATCTTGGAATATTTCGTCCCATTCATCTTTGATGTTGGCAAAAAGGTTGTGAAGGATTACACAAGTGATAATCCAGTTGATGAGGAACCTCATATCTTTGGAACATTGGAGCTGGTTTTGCCTCTCCCGTAAGCTGGCCCATCTTCCTTTCAGAATTCCTATGGCATGCTCAATCCGAACTTGTGATTGGGCAAGATGATAGTTAAAATTGGTTTTTCCTTGATCATTGGACAAAACATTCCGGTATGCTGGAACTACATATTTCCCACTAGCATAAGCCGAATTGGCCAGAAGGTATTGATCTTGGTCAAAGTAGATCTCTGGTTGTTGGGCAATCCGCATCCAATTGAAAACATATGAATCATGACAAGAACCTGGAAGGCCAGCATGGAGGGAGATGAACTTCTTGTTGTTATTGCAAACAAGTTGTAGTGCCACGGAGTATCTAAACAAATAGATGGAACATATTTGGTCAGTGTGTGATCCAAAGTTTTATCATAGCAATTGGAAAAGAAATGAATCAATTGCCTTTTTTTACAATCAAAATAGTGGTTGCCATCTAGGTTGGGTTTTTGACTCAAGGGGATGGTGGTTCCATCAACAAAACCAATGCAACCAGGAAAGCCTTCTGTCTCCATTACTTGAGATATCTCCTTGCGTTCTTCTTTGGTTGGCCATGAAAGGAACAAGCGGCGGAAAGATAGGATAGCAATCATGACTCTTTTGGTGTATAAGTCAATGCTTCCGTAACTGACTGAGAATAGATTTTCCAATCGATGGATTGCTGCTCCATTTCAATTTGACCCCAATCTACAAAGAGCAATGGCAAGTTGGATGGCTGGATCGCGTTGAGGATTGCAAGAATTGTTCTGGAAGATGTGGTGGTCTTCAATCATTGCCAAAAGTTTCATGAAAGAAGGCAACAAAGTTTGGAACAGTTTCTGGAAGCTTAAGTCAGGGATGAGATGAAGCTTTTGCCTTTCATACATAGGGTTATGGAGAGTGTGTATTCTTGGAACCATGTATCAATTTGCCAACAGAGAATTCAAAGCTAACCAAGTTGATTCCAAATTGGAGTCTGAATCAGAGCCTGAATGGGAGTCAAACAGTAGCAAAAGTTCAGTCAGCTTTTTTGCGTTTTCAACTTGCTGGCGGGATGTTTGATTGGACATGTTGAGAAAGGTGGTGAGTGATGTGGGGTGATGAGATGATGATGGGATTTGTGTGAAGATGGGTATGTGAAGGTATGTGAAAAACAATAGAGATGTGTTTGATGCAATGGATATGGGACCGGTATGGATTTGCTGATGTGGATGGGTGTTTTTGATGTGATGGATGGTGGATGGATGATGATGCATAAATGGCAGGTTTAATGGCGTGTTTGATGATTGAAATCCGCCATTTTCATGAAACACGCCATTTTGAAATACACCAGTTAGGGGGTATGTGTATTTCAGAAACCTTCCATTAAAAATGGCGGGTTTCTAATGGCGGGTTTGCTAACTTTGATACGCCCTATTTCATTTTGTGTGAAATATTAGAATTGCCAAAAAGTGCCATAGTGGTGCCGTGGTTTATTTGTCTTTTTCTTCTGAAATTATTTAAAAATATAAGGAGTTGGAATTCAAGGGTGGGGTCAGTGAGTGACCCTACCTATTTTTGGGTTGGAAATTCATCTCTGTAATAATGAATATGGATTTTCCACTCCTTCTAATTTTATGATTTATTTTATGTTTATGATCTGCTTTGACAGGTTGCTTTTGTCAACTAGCAAGCTGACATCAAAAGTGGGATGAGTCCATGAACTTAGACCAAATCTGAAGAGCTAAAAATATTTGATTACCTGAACCCACAGACTAAGGAACAGAAATGAACAAACAATGAAGGAGACGCATGAGAAAGAAGACAGTAGAAGGCTGGAGGTTCTCACTCAGTGCGGACATGAAAAAGATAAAGCGCTTGAATAACAATGACAATCTGAGAAATGAGGAAATGAAAATAAATGGAACTGAAAAGAGATGTTTCGAGATTGGTCAGCGGTTGTCATGGGATCTGAAACAGGTCAACCTCACATGTGAACAGAAAAGGAAATCGGTGAAAAGCTTGATCAGTTGAGGTTTTGAGGCAATAGTTGAGTGTCGAGACAGGACAGAAAGTTGAGTATTGGATGGGAGCTGTTGGGACTTGAGGAGCTTATATGAGGGTCAAGAGATGATGTCAAAGGAAAGAAGGAGGATAGATTAAGGGAACGGTTGGATGAGGAGCAGGGATTTAAGTGATGGTGGAGGAGCGGGAGCGGATGATAGACTGATGGGGAAGCAGAGAGGCGGATGACAAAGAGATGAAGGGGGAGCTGAAGAGGAGAAGCGGATGGAGGGGATTGGAGAAGCGGATGAGGGATGACGAGATGAGGGAGGAGCAGATCAGAATGATGAAGGAGTGGATGATGAGTGAGGAGCACGGGAGCGGGAGCGGTGTTTTGGTAAACTTGAGTAGGGAGCGGGAGCGGTTTGAGAAGCTAAGTTGGTGCGGGGAGCGGGAGAGGTGTGGGAAACCAATTTCCTCTCAACACGCCGCCGTGTTCAGATGAGAGGTTGCAGAATTGTATTGGTGAGGCGTTTGACTGAGGGTTTGATGGCAGATTTTGTCAACGGGTTGGCTAGCATTGATTCCAAAGAGACAAGATTGGTGACAAGGAGTTTGGCGTCCTTTTGCTCCCAAAGCCATTTGATTTGAATGTCAACGTGCTTGAGCGCGCTGTGGTGAGATTCAAAGTTGATAAGATTGTTTAGGGCTTTGTTGTTGATGTGTGAGCAGTGGGTGAGAGACAGAGAGGGATTTAATTCTTTCAGGAGGTTCAGGATCCAGATCTTCTCTTGAGTAGCCAGAACAAGAGATTTGAGTTCACCTTTGGTTGAGGACAGTGAAACAGTAGGTTGAAGCTTGCTGTGCCAGGAAAAAGCACAGCCATAGAGTAATATCAAGTAGCCAGTGTGGCTTCTTCTGGAGACGGGATTGTTACCTCCATTGGATTCGCTCCATGACTCAAGGTCAAATTTGAAGGAACTATTTTTAAGGCAAAGAGCAAGACTTTGAGTTGTTTTGACGTAGCGCCAGGCATGCTTGGCTTTGTTCCAGTGAGACATACCGGGATTTACATTGAATCTGGATAGGGAAGAGACAGGGTAGGAGAGTTCTGGTCGAGTTTGAGTGGCGATGAAGTTGAGGAAGCCCGTAGAGGAGCAGTAGTTGATGTTAAGTTTGTAGAAGTTGGAAGCATCTTCATTGGTAGCAGGTTTGAGCGCGATGCCAGGAGTAATTGGTGTGTTGATTGGTTTGGATTCTGAGAGTCCAAGTTTGGTCAGTCCAGTTTTGATGTGATTGGGTTGATGTAGGCAGGGTCCTTCCGGCGAATCAATCATGTAGTTCCCAAGGATTTTGGTGAGAGGACCTTCGTGCAAGATGGCAAATTTAGCTTTTAATTTTGTTTGTAATTCTTGTGAATCTCTGATGATAACCAGGTCATTGACGTAGCAGAAGATTAAAAGTTGGAGGGATTTATTGATGAATAGACAGGGGTCAGCAGCGGATGCAACAAAGTTTTGATCCAGGAACCACTGTTTGAGGGTGTCAAACCAGCTTTTAGGGGCTTGTTTCAGGCCGTATAGGGCCTTGTTTAGCTTGAGATAAGGAAAGGGAGTATTGTATCCAGAAGGGGCCTTGATGTAGATGTCTTTGTCAAGTTTGGTGTGAAGGAACGCGGACTTGATTTCCATTTGCCTTATTGGCAAATTGTGATGGAAAGCGTACACCAGCAACATGCAAAGTGTGGTGATTTGACCTGTGGGAGCGTAAGTTTCCCCATAATTGAGGAATTCTAGTTGTCAAAAGCCTTGGACACATAATCTCGCTTTAAAGATGGGGCCATCATTTTTGGGGTTGATTTTAAGCCAATATACCCACACGGTAGACAGAGCTTTCTTGCCCTCTGGTAATGAGTAGCAGCCAGTCCACACACCCATGGATTTGATTTCAGTTAGTTCCTTTTTCATGCCAAGAGTCCAATTTTGACTATTGGGTGAGCGTTTGGCCTCTTCATAGTTTCTGGGAATGGTCCGGGTGAGAAATCCATAGCGCTGGGGCCTTTGAAGGCAGGAGCCGTCTCTGAGAGTTATACCGGAGGGAGTGAGTTGAGATACCAGATCCTCATCGTCCAAGGAGTTGGAGTTGGATTTGGTGATTTGAGGAGTTTCCTTTGGAGCTTCAGGGTCTGGCGTGGGTTTGGCAGCTGGTGATGGTTGCGTGTGTTTGGGATTGTTAGAGCTTTGGTTAGAGGGTGGTGGCTGATTGTGATTTGTCGAGCCAAGGGTATCCAGAAGATCAGAGTTTATTTGAAGAAGGGTTTCAAATGGGTGTTCATGTGAAGAGGGGAGTTCAGTCAGCTTTATGTTTTCAAAAATCTTAACATTCTTAGAGCGGATTGTTTCCCCAAGTTCTGGGACAAAGATTCAATAGGAGTTAAACTGCAGTCCATGGCCCACAAGGATTCCTTCCCAGCCTTTCTTTTCAAACTTTCCAACACTGTGGCAAAGATTGAGAACAATGTTTTTGGATCCCAGAGTTCTGATCAAGTTGAGTTTGGGTTTGAGTCCGTTCCACATCTCCAAGGGGCTTAACTTTGATTCTTTTGCTGGCAGAAGATTGAGAATTTTGCAGCTTCCCACCAGGATTTGGTCCCAGAGCTCGACAGGAATGGACATGTTGATAAGAGTGGTCCTTGCAGCTTCAACTATTGTTCAATTTCCTTGCTCCGCGATGGGGTTGTGTTGAGGAGTGTAAGGTTCAGATGTTGTGTGTATGATTCCCAAGTCCAGGAGGAAGTTGGTGAGTTTGGAATTAACAAATTTGCCGCCATTATCCGAATGGAGCAACTTGAGTTGATATCCGAACTGATTTGAGTGTATTTTGATGAATTTTATTATTTCATCCGTGATGTTGGATTTAAGCTTGATGGGAAGGCAGGTTTTGAAACAAGAGAATTTGTCGGTGAGTAGTAAGAAATATCTATTGCCAGTCTTGGAAACTGGATTTATTGGTCCACATACATCAGCATGTAGCCTAACAAACGGTTTGGTGCAATTTGGTATGTGACCCTTGAACGATGATTTGTCAATTTTTACCAGTGCGCACGATTCACACGACAGCTCACTCCATTTGATTTTCAGAAAGTCTCTGGAAAGGAGTTTGGTTTGGTCCAAATGGGGATGGCCAAATTGTTTGTGGAGAGTGGTGAGTGTTACAAAGGCGTGGGTTGATTCGGACTGAGAAAGAGAAAGATCTTTGAGGACTAAGAGATTGTCGTCTATAGATCCGAACAGAATTTCCTCGTGTTTTAACTTCACAACAAATTTGTTCGGTCCTGATAGATGGAGGGAGCAGCCCTTGTTCAATAGTTGTCCTAATGACACCAGATTCACCGCCAACTGAGGAACAAAGAGTGACTGGCTTAGAAGAACACTGCAGGATTCTGAGAGGATTTTGGCCGTTCCAATACCTTTGGCGTAGAGTGACAAATTCTATTTTCCAGTTTGAATCTGTGTGTTGTCTTCTGTAAGGGCTTCTAAAAAATCCAGTGAGTTGAACATAGATTGAGACGCCCCAGAGTCTAGTATGATGGCTTGCTTGGAGAGAAGTTGAGAGTTGATCATGGCAAAGTTGTAGGAGGTATAGGACAGATTGGCGGAGGCAGGTTTGTTTTTGTTTGATTTGGGGTTGTTGTTGGGATTTGGACGGAGGTGAGGGTATAGCCACCAGCATGCGTGCTTAGGATGGGAGGACTGTGGGTTGTGCCAGGTGGCTCAACACTTGATGGCGTCTTGCTTCATACCTTTGTTCAACATAGCTGAGGCATAGGTGCCGGCAGCGATTTCATTTTTGATTTGATTTAGATTTCGGAGTATCAGATTGCCATTGATTTTAGATTCTCCCAATGAGTGGGTAATGGTGGTCTTGAGATGTTCAAGTTTGGGTGGGAACTTGTAAAGTATGAGGTAAGCAATTATATTGTTGTCCATCTTGATTCCAATTTCTGAGATTTGGATCAGGCAAGCTTTGACATTGGTAATGAATTTGTTGACGTGTTTTGTGTCAAATTGGAGGTTGAGAAAATTGAAGAAAACTTGAGACCTGTTTGCCATTTGAGATGATGCACAGAATTTGTTTATCGACTTCCAGAGTTCTATCCCGTTGGTAAGGTGATAGTCCTTGACACAATTGATGTATGTTTGATTGTCGAGCTTGGCTACAATGTATCTGACCAATTCGAGATTGGTGTCGGGAGGGCATTTCTTGGGTTTGGAGGTCAGGAGCCATTTGGCAATACCTTTAAGGGCAAAGATTGTCATAAGCTTGGAGCGCCAAAGTGAGAAGTTTGATTCCGTCAAGGTGGGGATTGAGTCCATGAGGTTCTTGAGAAGTGGGGAGTTGAGATCCTTTGGTTCAGATATGGGTTCCATACTGTAGCTCGTGGTAGTCGTCGGAGTTGTGGCGTTTTGGCTTTTAACCGTGAAGAGCTAAAAATATTTGATTACCTGAACCAACAGACTAAGGAATAGAAATTAACAAACAATGAAGGAGACGCATGAGAAAGAAGAAAGTAGAAGGCTGGAGGTTCTCACTCAGTGCGGACATTAACAAGATAAAGCGCTCGAATAACAATGACAATCTGAGAAATGAGGAAATGAAAATAAATGGAACTGAAAAGAGATGTTTCGAGATTGGTCAGTGGTTGTCATGGGATCTGAAACAGGTCAACCTCACATGTGAACAGAAAAGGAAATCGGTGAAAAGCTTGATCAGTTGAGGTTTTGAGGCAATAGTTGAGTGTCAAGACAGGACAGAGGGTTGAGTATTGGATGGGAGCTTTTGGGGCTTGAGGAGCTTATATGAGGGTCGAGAGATGATGTCAAAGGAAAGAAGGAGGATAGATGAAGGAAACGGTTGGATGAGGAGCAGGGATTTAAGTGATGGTGGAGGAGCGGGAGCGGATGATAGACTGATGGGGAAGCGGAGAGGCGGATGACAAAGAGATGAAGGGGGAGCTGAAGAGGAGAAGCGGATGGAGGGGATCGGAGAAGCGGATGAGGGATGACAAGATGAGGGAGGAGCGGATCAGAATGATGAAGGAGCGGATGATGAGTGAGGAGCAAGGGAGCGGGAGCGGGTTTTTGGTAAACTTGAGTAGGGAGCGGGAGCGGTGTGAGAAGCTAAGTTGGTGCGGGGAGCGGGAGCGGTGTGGGAAACCAATTTCCTCCCAACAAAATCTCTGAGGCCAAAACAATGAAAGTGAAATCAGTCATGGGTAGGAGCTACACTTTGGGTAAAATTTTCATTACCACAAATCTTTTTGAAAAGTGACCAGTCAGAATTTTACTTGATAGTAGAACTTTATGCTCATTTAATATTTTTGATTTACCTGATATTCACTACCCCAGGTGGAGAGAACACTTACTTCCTGTGTCCAAGGCAAAGTTCAGTAGTTGAAATTCAGCCATGAATTCTTTAGGATTTGTAACTATTCAAATTGTCTTTCCTCACATTAAAGGATTGATAAGACTTCAACTTGAATTTGAAGTCTTGGAAAATAGCCTATATGATTACTTGATACTAGTTAATGACACATTCTGCTTGTATGGGTTAGATTTCATCCAGAGCAAGGATAGATACCTCACTGTTGGAGGAGAATGGAAAAATAAATTTTTCAGCCTACTAGATTACAAGGACCTAGCTCCTTCTAGCTACTAAAGGTGATGAAAATTTTAGAGTAAAAATGTTGAAAAAATTCCAGAGATATATTTTGGCTAAAAGAGTTAAATTTATTTCTATATTTATAAAAATAAACTTTAAAGGAGGGGCCAAGACGTTAATGGGGTTTTTGAACCCTCCGGAACACAGGTATATGTCTGTTAAGCACAATATAGGTGCAATTATGGTTCCTGTTGGGTTTAAAAGGACTCCTTTCCAGAAGGTTGTGTGTAATTTCCTTGGGGTGGGGGTTATGCAGAACCTAAAAAAATAGTATAAGTCAGAAGGATCACTTACTAGGTCTAGATCCGGACTTATTCTTGATGGATGGACCAATATGCAGCAATTCAGGGTTCTGGAAGCTGGTGCTGAGGCAGGCTGGATGATTGGATGTTGATTTTGGCCAGAAAGTAAGGATTCAAGGGTTTTGTCTATAATTTTATCAGAAAGTGATCCAGGATCACACTTATTTCTTATAAGGGTTTGATGGCTTGAGTAAAAAACTATCTGAAGCAATAATGAATGAGTTAGAAATGGCTGGGGGAAGAGCCTTTATTTATATTGTTTGGGTCACCTCAGGGTACAGTCTTTGTACCAGCCAAAGGAGGGTGGCCCAGGCTAGTGCTGAGGACAGTGAGCCATCATTGTGTTTTTTTAGACCTGCTCTGGTCACTACAGAGGTACAGGAAGCCCTATTTCATCACTCTTGGGGCTTGATACATGTTTCTGTACCCTTGATAACCCCATTGTATCTACCAAAGAATTAGTATTCAATTAATATTTTTAAATATAAGTCATGGCTTCCTGAAGCCAGGGGTTTGAAAACATTCTCTGAGACCCCATTCTGGAAGAATATTTTGAGTCTGAGGCTCTTTTGTCCAGGTTGGGGTGTTTTAAATTCACTTAATTGGACAGTACACTCCTAGTAATGATTAGTTACGTACAGTGTTAGTTACCAGGGATACAAGGGGGGTGTTGTATGGCTGATTGGTACCTTTTGAGCCATCTAGCACAAAGCTAGGCCTCTTTTTATACTTAGTGCACACTCTCAGGGTGATAAAGTAACTAAAATGTACCCTTTTGAGTCCAAACCTACCGTACAGGCCCTTTTACAGGGGCCCTGACAACCTTTTATATAGTTCTAAAAAGGGTGCAGGGCCCATTACTCCGGATTTTTTGTTGGTTTATCTGTTTTAATACTATTCCTCACCACATGGTTGCGCTCTTTGAGCCCCATGTTGTGTGGAACAGGGCTTTAGGGTGTATAGGTGGTACCCTAAAGCCTGTTTCTGTTTTGGAAGAGGGGGGGGCTGTTCAGTGAGCCAGCTGGTTGCCTTGCGCAAAGGTATGGCTGGTGGCTAGGGGCCCACGCAAGGTAGTTGGTTGACTACCTTTGGGGCTTTCACAAGGGCTGCTGAATGCAAGCAGGGCTTGGAACAGAGGGGACTCCACTCTCAGTAGGCTTGGGGGGCAAGGATACTGGAAGATGCTACAAGGAGAAGAGTAGGATTGAATTGTAGTTGAGGTGCTGAATGACACTTTCTGGGATGGATTCCTAGTAAGAAGTAGTAAACTGATTTCTTGGGGGACAATCAGGAATATCAAGAAAGAGGCTGCTTCAATAGACAGGAGGCTGGACTAAAACAGAGGTACAGATGCCTTGGGGCTCAGACTATACATGTGATGACAAGGGTGAAGTCAAGTTAACAGAGAGGCTGATCAGGTATGCTACTATGTTGGGGTTAGGTTGCTCACTAAATTGGGGCTAGGATAAAGTTCTGGCTGTCTAAGTGGGAAATGTACAGTGAGAGGATGTATAGTGTACATGGAGGTCATGAAACTATGTACTAATTAGAGAGAGTATGTGATACAATCTGCAAGAGGATGTACATAAGGATTCCAAAAGGATAAACCATAGTGAGGTATAGGATAGGCAGAGTGAAGAAGGTTAGAGGATATTCAGAACCTGAGAGATTAAGTATGTGCAAGCCTAGGGAGTCTATATGTATAATGCATGAGGTTATACTATATGTAGATATGTAAGGCATGAAGATCCTGAGGATATTTGGTTGAAGGAGATATACTGATAAATTCTCCAGAGCCCTGAGGTTGAAGTTCCTGAGGTAAGTAGATTAGACCAAGGTTATACTGAGTTAGACCAAGTTAGGTGTTGGTATGACAGTACCCCCTGGTGAAAAGGAGGGAATCTCCTGATGACCACAAAAGGAGAGGTTGAAGAGGCCATCCAGGTATTCCATCAGCCATGTCTAACTTGATATTTCCTTCCCCCTAACCCCAACCATCACCACCATCCACCCCATTACCATCCTTATCCCCTTTTACCACATCACCTACACCAACCTACTCAATGGAGAAGACCACAAACTACCATCAAGTTCAACAAAACTACCCAAGCTGTGACAGATTCATCAATCTTGGAAGAATCTTTACCACCAGTATCAAACATAACTCTACAAAGTGTGAAAGTTGTAGACAGTATGGAAGAGTATGTGATATGGATAAGCAAGGCAGGAAGGCCATGGGGCCAATCTTATGGGTCCTGGAGAAGAGCCAACATTTTGAGGTGAAGGAGGCTCCAGATGATGATTCCATGACTTTAGCATATTCATCCACATTGGATGAATCTTCAGGTAAGTGCTGCCAGATTTTTGTGTTGGAGGTGTTTTAGTGCTGATATGGGTTTGAATAGTCTGTTTGATGCAGAAGACGCAGGAAAAAAGGGAGGCTTTGCGTCAAACTGGAATTTTGGCAATAGACCGTACATCAAAGCGTCAAGAGGAAGAATATGGAGAAGCCTGTAGAAGATGGGGCACCCCTCACCTAGACTCAGACAATGAAGTGGTCAAGGTTCTGTCAAAAAGAACTAGAAACAGTGAATTTTTCAAATCCATCAAACATGTCAAAGGAAGCTATCAAAGCGTCAAAAATCCACTTTGAACTGTCAAACGTTGAAGTGTCAAAGCTTGAAATCAAACCATTGAAGATTGAAGCGTCAAAGCTGGTTTTTGAAGCGTAAAAGCATCAAACCAATCTGTTGAAGCGTTGAGCCAAATTTTCAAAGTGTAAAATCAAATTGTCAAAGCATCAAACCCTTGCATCAAAGCGTCAAAGCAGTTTTTCAAAACGTTGAAGTTGCATGTCAAAGTGTTGAAGATGGGTGTCAAAGGAAGGAAGAAGCTTAAAATGCCAAGGGATGTTTAGAGATGGAAGTGAGTGAGATGGAAGATGAAAGAGAGACAACAAATAATGAAGATAAAGGAAAAGAAAAAGAGACCATTGTTGAAGACGGGGGAAGATCAGATGAATCCTTGGAGGTAGAAGATTTAAGGAATAAGATGAAGGCTTTAGAGGTGAAGATGAAGGTTATGGAAGATAGAAGAAACAGAAAGAAGGGAATTGAGAAGAGAAATGAAGCAGAATTTTGGTTGGAAGAAATAGAAAATGTAGAAATATTGTTGGAAATGATGGAAGGAAGAAGATTTAGAGAAGATTCAGTTTTAAATGAAGATCAAGTCAATCAATTGTTAGAAGTTTATAGTAGGAATTCTAGGAATTTAAATTCAAGTTTGCAGGAAGGTTTGAAGAAAGCTTGGGTTAGTGAGATAAGAAAAGAAAATTATGGATTCTTAGAGGCTAGAAAGAAAAATATTTCAGAAATAAAGAAAAGACTAGCTGATATATTGGCTTTAGCTGGTCATACTTTTGAAGTAGGTAATACTATAAGGGGTCCTAATTCTTATTGAGTTAACAAATTAGGGTAAAAGAGTTAGAAGATTTGATGTGTGAAGCTATCTGAAAATTTTTTTATGAGTAAGTATTATATAAATTAAATTTTATTTTATTTTTTATAAGAGAGTTTATTATGGTTATTATTTTTTTTGCATTGTTTTATTTTTTATTTTTTGTTAACTTTATTATTTACCATTACATATATATTTATTTTTTTGATAGTATATATATATATATATATTTTTGAAAGAAGAAATTGATTTTATTTTCATTTTTTTAAGGATATTTTTGGTTTTAAAGGATAGAGTGTATGGAAATCTTGAAGTAAAGTAGGTAAGTTGGTAAGATGAGAGTGAGGTTCCCAAGTAGTGTGTTCCTTGTCATTTTGGAAGCCTTTCCATTCAAAAAAGTAAAATAATTTCCCCCTATTAAGTTTTGAGTCCAATATCTGAGACACTTCCCATTCTTCTTCTCCATCAATTTTGACTGGTTCAGTTGGTGGTTGGTTCTTGGAGGATAGTGAGTTTTCCTGATATGGCTTGAGTAAGGAGGAGTGGAAAACAGGGTGAATAGTGGACCACTGTTGAGGATGTTGAAGCTTGAATGAATTTTTTCCAATCTGTTCTGTAATCAAAAAATGGCCTAACCATTGCTCTGAAAGCTTATTAGTTGTAAAATTAGTTTTGATATTTTCAGAAGAGAGCCAAAATTTGTTTCCAACAGCAAATGAGGCAGTAATATTAATTCTTTTTAGTTCAGCATATCTCTTATAAGTTTTAATTGAATTTTCCAGTTCAACTCCTAGTTGTTCCTGATTCTGGTGAATCTGAGTTATGTAGTGGATAGCAGGTTGATTATCTACTACATGGAGGCTGTAAACGTTGGGGTGTCAACTGTAAATGGTGAAGAATGGAGATTGCTTGGTGGAAGGATGGGTAGAATTTTTGTAGGAAAATTCAGCAAGAGGGATCTGTCACACCTTGCACTTAGGAATTATTGTCTTCATCACTTTGACATGTCCTCTCCTCAGTACCATCTACCTCAGTCTATAAGTGTGACACAAATAAAGCACAACATCAATGGTGCTATCTGCTACTTCCTCTGGCTTGCTTTGACCTTCCAATCTTGGCAACCAACTCAGTATATACTTGCAAACTTTGCGGTTAACTCCATACCGGTTGGCCATCCATTATGAGATCCAATCTCCTCCCCTGGCCCATCAAAAGCCTCGGACTTCCATCTTTGGTCACGCACTGTTTGTTAGTTCGCATCTACGTCTATCTAAGCCATCATTACTGTACAGTTTGCAATTTGACTAGTCCTTACCCTGCATACACTATTACTTCTAACTTGCATTACCTTCAACGTCATTTGCTCCTGTCCCAATTCATCATACATTTGTACGCTTGGATTCTATTGTCTTGCACTTACGCCATGGCCTCGGATATGATTGTACTACTGCTTTATTTCCTATCCCGTTCCTGTCATTCATTGCCTCACCGCCTTCAACTGTAGTTAGCTCACCACCAGGTTGTATCTAGTCACTTTGGATTACCTTATAAGGGCTACCCCCTTGCCTGATGATTGTCTCCTCAGTTAGTTAATTTCAAACGTTCTTGCATCTTGCTACAACCTAGTTATCACATTGGATTCAGGTTGAGTTTCCTTCCTTGGAACACATCCCATTCCTCTTGCTGTTTTTTGAGTGGCATAACTAAGTTTGCACTTTGCAACTGAGTCTTGCTATTTGCACTTGCCCTTGCACTCAGCATTCCTCTGCGCTTACAATCATCTAAGAATTGCCCTATAGTACGTGGGGTGGTCGTGTGACAGTAAATTAACTAACTCAACTCATCTATTGTAGCTTGCCAACCTATAGTAGACTTCTTGTTCTCAATGTCAAGTACTCGCTCAACCGGGAACGCTTCCCTCGCCCCTTACAATGATAATATCCATTGGGTAGGGAGAACCAGCGTTCCTTGGGCCCAACAACCCTTAGATCCCGTTCCTTCTTCTAAATCTCCATCTGTTGAACCCCTTGATGATCCTCAGACTCCTTCACGGGATTTTCCGACGGACCCTCTCGGGGAATTTGCAGATTCCGACCATTCTTCCAATGAAACCTTGACTTGTAGTAGACCAGGGGTTTGCACTACTGCTCCCAAGCCCAATGCTTCAACCCTGCTTTCAAAATTGATCCAGGCCCTCACTCATGGTGCCCAGCAATCTAGTCTGAGTACTCCTATCTTTTGCACTCCGGGCATGAAGCAACCCAATCACTTTACGGGAGAACACCCTCATAAGCTTAGATCCTACCTACAGTCTTGTAAAATCATCTTTTCAAACAACTCCAACAATTTCCCTTCCAATAGGCATAAAGTTATGTATGCTTTGTCATTCTTAGGAGGAAGAGCCTTGCAGTGGTTCAAACCTTACCTCAAACTTTTGTCCAGCAACAGTCCCACGTGTATTCTCAACAACTGGGACAGGTTTGAGCAACAACTGTTCACCCTGTTTGGCGACCCCAATGAAGTTCAAAATGCCAAATACAAACTTAATACTCTAGTTATGAAGGAAAATAGTAGAGCTTCCATTTATATTTCTCACTTTTGAACCTTGCAGTCTTGCATCCCGTTGAACAAGGCCGCTCTTCTATTCCATTTCCAAAAGGGTCTACCGGTACGCTTAATCAAACAGCTTGCAGTTGGGGGGCATAAGACAACCTCGCTCCAGCAGCTAATCAATTGAGTGATTGAGCTTGATAATGGCTATCACAACAAGAATTGCTCTTGGCAAAACAACCATGGACCGTCCACCTTGGCTCCAAGGGTGGACGACTCCTCAAAGAAGAACGCAAGGAACCCAAAACCATCCAAACCAACCCCAACTTCAAACGCAAACTCAAAAGGGAAAACCGTCACCAAAACTCCAAAGTTCTTGGACAAAGAAACTGAGATGCTATGGAACAAGGAACAGCTAAGGAGGGAGAAAAATGGGCTGTGTATGTATTGTGGAGGAAAAAATGCTGTCAACAGCTGTACAAAGTGGTTAGCGCGTGAAGCAGCTAAGCAGTCAAAAAATTAGCTTGTAGTTTTTCTGACACTCGCAAGGAAAACTACACATTATCTAAATTACCGCGAGTAAATCTTTGCACTTGCGAGTCACTAGGTGCTCCTAGTTTGAGATTTATCCTATTCAATTATGACAACACCCCTTATTGAGTCTTACTTGACTCTGGCGCTAATGTTTCCTTCATCAGTGAATATTTTGCCTCTTCCAAAAATCTTACGCATTCCAAGATAGATAAATTTCCTATCTATTTAGTAATTAGTGCGACTGAACCATCTTATTGGGTTTCCCAAAAGGCAAAATGGACCTTTGCATTCTCCAATTTCCCCAGCTTCAAATGGGATTTATTTGTCTTGGCTATACCCGGAATGGATGATACCATTCTAGGCCATGATTTCCTTGTTTACTGGAATCCGGATGTGAATTGGCAAGAAGGAGTAATTAACCTTCAAACCTCACACCCCCAGAACGCTAATCTTTCTGTCAAACAGGAATTAAACAGCCTACCTGACACTGTCAGTGAGTTGGATGACACTTTTCCGCCAGGAGATTTGCAATATCCTGACCTCCATTCCCAAATTCCCTCTTCAGATTTAGGAGTTATTGCTTACCTCCTTCCTTTTCCTTCAAAGAGAAAAAGACATCAACCAAACGGTGTATTTTGAGCTCCCTAATCCTCTTTCACCATGCAAGCACCTCAAATCCGGTGCTCAAAGATGAAAAGATTGAAGATTTAGAAATCATTTGAGAGTCTTTACCTTCAGTTTATCATGACTTCGCTGACATCTTCTCAGCTGCAAGAGCAGATAAACTGCCTCCATCCCTTCCTTACAATCACAAGATTGAACTTACCGGCCCACCTCCGGCACCAGGACCAGTTTACTCTCTCTCAACGCAAGAATCAATTGCGCTTCAAGACTACATTGCGGAAAATGTAGCAGAAGGATTTCTTCAACAAAGCAATTCAAATACCGGTTCACCTGTCCTATTTGTTCCAAAAAAGGACAGTGGAATTTGCCTTTGTGTTTACTACAGGAAACTGAACCAGGTAACCTGGAAGAATGCCTATCCAGTACCGCCTATGTCACATCTCCTCACCCTCTTCCATGGAGCTGCTTATTTCTCAAAGTTAGACCTTTGAGGTGCCTATAACCTAATTTGCATTATGAAAGGTCATGAGTATTTGACCGCAATGAGAACCCGGTTGGGCAGTTATGAGTATACCGTCATGCCTTTTGGCCTCTGTAACGCTCCTTCCACTTTTCAACATTTTGTCAACAACATTTTCTCCAATCTCATAGATAAATACCTTGTGGTATATCTAGATGATATACTAGTCTACTTGAGGAGCCTTGAAGATCACATTGCACATGTGAAAGAGGTGCTGCAGCAACTTTGCAAGAATGACCTGTTTGCAAAAGCCTCTAAGTGCAAATTCCATTCCTCTTCTCTTTGGTTTCTAGGTTTTGTAGTCTTGCAGCAAGGACTATTGATGGACCCAGCCATAAGAAAACACATATTGGAATGGCCCCCACCTTCTTCCGTTAAATCCCTTCAAGTTTTCCTTGGTTTCAGTAATTTTTATAGGAGGTTCATTGAGCATTACGCCAAGAAAACTGTGAATCTTACTAACCTTCTTAAAAAAGAAACTCCTTTTGTTTTTATCAAATAAGCTGCTTCGGAGTTTGAAGCTCTGAAGAAAGCGTTCACCACTGCTTGAATACTTGCTCACTTCAACAAACTGGCTCGCACTATTGTCAAAACAGACCCAAGCGACTATGCGATTGCAGGAGTAATCTTGCAGTTCTCTTCCTCCACTTCTCTTTCTCATCCCGTAGCTTTTGAGTCTTGCAAGTTGCTCGCTGCAGAGCTTAACTATGACATTCATGACAAGGAACTCCTTGCAATTGTTTATTGCTTAAAGAAATGGGGTTCATACCTTTTGAGCCTTAGGGAATCCTTTGAGGTTTTAACTGATCATAATTCTTTAAAGTATTTCATGAGCTCAAAAGTCCTCACACGTAGACAGGCACAATGAGCCAAATACCTCTCTGAGTTCCACTTTACAATCACGTACCGCCCTGGGAAACAAGCGGTAGTCCCTGATGCTTTATCATGTTGGGACGGCGTTTACCCAGGGGGGGGAGCACCTTTGCCAAAAACAACCCTGAAAATGTTAGGACACTCTTCTCAACCCAATCTGCCCAACTCAGTTTGATCATTGCTCACTTACAAGATTTGGCTTCTGAACTCCAACAAGCTCAACGCGACGACCCCAAGTGCATCAAACTTTGCAAGAGTGAAAACTTATTAGATAGTAGTTACAGTATTGATGATAATGAATTTCTAGTCTATGATAATTGTATAGTAGTACCAGATAATTCTTGCATTAAGTTAGATATCTTCAAGTCACGGCACAATTCTCCGCTTGCTGGTCATCATGGGCAGGATAAAACCTACCAATTGATTGCAAAAGACTTCTACTGTCCTGGTATGACCAAAGAAGTAAAAGACTATGTTAGCGTGTGCTATGATTGCAATCGTAACAAGTCCTCAAAACAACGGAAGTATGGGCTGCTCCAGCCACTTCCAATTTGGCCTCATCCTTGGCACTTGCTTTCTATGGATTTCATCTCTCAATTACCTTCTTCTAGTGGATATGATGCTATTCTAGTAGTAGTAGATTGCTTCTCAAAGATGGCTTTATTTCTGCGCAGTAATTTGACGGCCTCTTCAGAAGACTTGGCTAACTTGTTCATAGAATATTTATTTTTGAAACATGGCCTCCCTGGCAATATAGTTAGTGATTGTGGATCTCTGTTTGTCTCAAGCTTCTGGACCTCGCTATGCCAACATTTGAAGATCACTTGCAACTTATCAATGGCGTACCACCCAGAAACGGATGGGCATACCAAGCAAGTTAATCAGATTCTCAAACAATATCTTTGAATGTATGTCGCCTATCAACAAGATGACTGGTCGCAATGGCTCCCATTAGCCAAACTTGCCTACAACAACTCCACTTATTCCTCCACCAAACAGTCGCCCTTCCAAAATCTTTATGGTAGAAACCCGACTTTCTCTTCCCTTCATGTAGCACCTTTTCAACCTGCTACCAATTACCTTGAACAAATTCAATCCCTTCAATTGCAACTTCAAACCAACCTCAAAGAAGCAAACCAGCACTATAAGGAGCAAGCAGACCAATCTTGCACTACGGCTCCAACCTTTGCAGTAGGAGATCAAGTGTGGCTTGATGCTTGCAATATTTGCAGCACTTGCCCAAATCGCAAACTCTCCAAAAGAAAGCTTGGCCCCTTTAAAGTAGAATCAGTCATCTCCCCTAACGCCTTTAAACTTACTTTACCTGCAAAATGGAAAGGTATCCACCCAGTCTTTCATGTGTTTCTCCTAGAGCCAGCTCAAGTCCTATACCCAGGCAAGAATCATCCCCCTCCCAAACCGGTCACTGTCCTTGATCATCAAGAGTGGGAAGTAAGCCATATTCTGGATTCCAGGTTACGCAAAGGAAAACTTCAATACCTTGTTGAATGGTCTGGCTTCCAGTCCAACAAAGATTGCACCTCGTGGGAACCAGCCCATCACCTTTGCAATTCTCCCAATCTGATTCAAGATTTCCATGCAAGCTACCCTTGCAAACCTTGACAATCATGATTCCATCCCATCCAATCCAATTTCACTCCACATTCCATCCCATCCAATCCCATTTCATTCCACATTTCACCCAATCCCATTTCATTCCACATTTCATCCCATCCAATCCCATTCCATTTCACATTCCATCTCATCCAACCGCATTCCATTCCACATCATCATTCCATCAGTCAATTCCTTCATCTCACCGTGTTATTCCTTCCTCTCATCCCCCTCTCATTCCTATCAAATAAAATTCCATTCCTTATACAAAAAAAAAAGAGAAAAATTTATTTATAAAATATATATATATATATATATATATTTATAATAATAAGTTACAAAGTTTCCTTCACTTCTTTCTCCGCATCCTCCCAATTTGCCGTCAATGCCGCAACCATGGACCAAAAGGTATCCAGATCTTCATCATTTATCAGTGCGGACATCCTTTGGAGAACCAGCACCTCTGTTACAATGTGCCTCTTGAATATCTCCTTGCACCTTGCAATTCAAGCTTGCTTTGGCCAAGAATTCCATCCACCTTCCTCCAAGAGTTCTTTGTACGCTCTCTTCCTTTGGCCTCCCAAAAAACCTTCTCCAATGTCACCCATCAGTCGCCTTGCATCAGTTTCAACCGGCCCTACAACTTGCAATTGATCTGCTTCACCTTGGCCCTCCATTCCTTCCGTTCCCGCCATTCCATCCCTTCCATCTCCTCCATTCCCTTCTCCTAATTCTTCCATTACAACCTCCTCTTCTTTCTCCATTCCCTCTCTTCCTCCATTTCTGTCTCCATCTTCTCTATCTCCCAAATCTCTTTCCACTTTGTTCCTTTCTTCCTCCCTTGCTTCCTCAGTTATGACCCCAACCGGTTCCACACCGTGCACTTCATCTTGCACCTCAGCATTCATCTGGGCCCCCAGAAGTTCAGTTGGCGGACCCCAGTAAGGTGGTGGTGGCGGTGGTGTGTTTTTGGTGTATCTCCCGAAATGGGGAAAAACTAACAAGACAAGTAAAATTTAGTTACTACCTTTATTATAACTAGTCATTCCCAATTAGTACTCACCAGGAACTTGATTACCCAAGTATTCAATCTCCGGCAACGGTGGTATCTTGTAATTAACCCTTGGCGCAGACCTACAACTCCAAATCTCCCTTGATGACTCCGCGGGACCATCAACAGCCAAATCAATATTTATAGGGAAATTACAGGCTACCTTGCAAAGAGGACATTGCTCGCACTTGCCTTGAAGAACTTGGACGGCAGTACTAGGGATACATTGCTAGTTTTGACAAATAAAGTTTTTGCAAAGGTGGGACAACAATTAAAACATTTTATATAATTTATAAGTCTAACAAGTAATGAATTAAATAATAAGTAAAGGGTATACAGTATTTATTAACGACTTGAAATCAATGGGAAAATTTATCTGAACGCTTGCAGGAGCTTGCATCTTTATACCCTGGCAACTGTCACGCCTCGCACTTAGGAATTATTGTCTTCATCACTTTGACATGTCCTCTCCTCAGTACCATCTACCTCAGTCTATAAGCGTGACAAAAATAAAGCACAACATCAATGGTGCTATCCGCTACTTCCTCTGATAGGGACTCAGGTAGGGAGTGGGAAAAGAAAAAATTGGAAGCCCCAATTGCATCCTCATCTAGAGTTACAATTGAGGAAGAAAATTCTTCTTCACAAAAGGAACAAGTTGTTCTGTCACAAGTTGAATTGAATAAAGGTGGTGGGTTTTGTTGGCAACTCAAGGACTTTGTTGCGCTTCTTTTCCGCAATCCCTCTTCCGTTGGAAGCCACAAAATGCCCTCAAACCTCCAGTGTGGGTACGCAGACTGCTAAAACAAATCAAAATCAAATCAAATCAAGAAAAAAAAAACAAGAATCAAAAGATGGTGGTACTAAATTCACAATGTTTTAAGACACATTCATGACTCAACATGGGCCTTGTGGCAAAACTCAAAACCAACTTTTGGTGGTGAACAGATTTCAAATGTTAGTTTTTTTCCATTTTTTCATACTTTCTATATGTTTATGTTTTAATACCTTTTTATGTTTTTATGTTTTTTTTTTGTTTTGTTTTATATTTTTGTATGTTTTTGTATATCTTTTACATATTTTTTCATCTTTTTTATATTGATTCATATTTCTGCACATTTTTACATATTATCTGATCTCTTGATATTTTTTTATATTGTTATATATGTTTACTTTTTTTTACATATGTTCAACCAGCAAGGCTATTGGTTGGTGATAAGGATCAGGCCACAGAGGGGCAAAGACTCAGGGTCAAAATGGATCAGGGGGCAATCAAAGATATACCCAGGATAAGGATCAGGATTAAATTTCACAATGATGGGGGGGGACACAGGCACACACCCCTATGGATGATTCTCTTAGCTGGGGATCCGATGATCTCCTCTCAAAAAGCAGGGGAGAGCCCCTCTTTTTATAGACCATATGCCTATAAGCTATTTACAAGAGAGATTTACAAATGAGAGCGGAATTTTTTTTTTTTTTTTTTTTTTTTTTGATGAGGATCAAGATCATGAGAAAACAAAAGAAAAAAAAACAAACAGGTACTCAGAGACCAAGAAATCCAAAGGGGGGGACGCCCGCGGGCATCCGACGGGCCGGGCAGACTTCCGTGGCCACGGATGACCGCCGGCCGGTGTCTGACGGGCATTGGCAACTGCCAAGACCCGCGGATGACCGCTGGCCGGTGTCCGATGGGCATCGGAAACTTCTGAGACCCGTGCAGGCAACCAACAACGTAAGAGACCTACGGAGGACTGCGAGCTAAGAGGGGAGGAAGAGAGGTAGGCTTGTTGATCGCAGAGAGTTTGAGTTCAAGGAGGTGGTCAAGATGCCATTCATGGTGGATTGGATATCATCAAGGATCTTCTGAGGGTCTTTGAGCCTGCCTCCATCCTTGGAGAGATTGTCGAAATTGGATGAGAAGGTGGTTGGGTAGACGCTAGCACCAATTGAATGATGACCGTTACTGGATGGAGAGTGGCCAGCCTGAGGCTTGTTTGCAGTCGAATTCAAGATTGAGTAAAATGGTGTGTTGTGGCCAATTTTGGCCTATGGGAGGCCTTAAACCTTGGGAAGCATCAAATAATGTCATTTGGGATAAAGTTCACGAGTGGACGCCAAACACCCACCATGAAAAGCTACCCAACCATCATATGCCTTCATAAATATCCAGGATTTTCATGATGGTAAATGATGGTTCATGTGGGTGCAAATGCACCATAACTTTTACAAACTCTTGACCAAGCATTGTAAGGGTCCATTTGGCAGATGACTTGTAACTGTAACTGCTGGTTAAAAGTTAAAAATCTGCCCATGAGTGAAGACTCAGCTGCATAGTGCAAACTTAGTTATGCCACTAAACAAACGGCAAGAGGAATGGAATGTGTTCCGAAAAAGGAAACTCAACCTGAGTCCAATGTGATAACTAGGTTTTAGCAAGATGGGAGAACGTATGAAATTAACTAACTGAGGAGACAATCATCAGGCAAGGGGGTAGCCCTTATAAGGTAATCCAAAGTGACTAGATACAACCTGGTGGTGAGCTAACTACAGTTGAAGGCGGTGAGGCAATGAATGACAGGAACGGGATAGGAAATAAATCGGTAGTACAATCATATCCAAGGCCATGGCGTAAGTGCAAGACAATAGAATCTGAGCGTACAAATGTATGATGAATTGGGACAGGAGCAAATGAGGTTGAAGGTAATGCAAGTGAGAAGTAATAGTGTATGCAGGGTAAGGACTAGTCCAATTTCAAACTGTACAGTAATGATGGCTTAGATAGACGTAGATGTGAACTAATGAACAGTGTGTGACCAAAGATGGAATTCCAAGGCTGTTGATGGGCCAGGGAAGGAGAAAAAACCTTCCACCAGTCCACGCCCAAGAAGTTTTCCAGCTCAATGTCCACCGGAAGCACCAGACGCTTTCCATAGAGAAGTTTTTAGGGCAAGTAGCCTGTTGAGCTTTTGACCAAGATCCTGTCCACAAAGAGGACCGCCAGAAGGGCCTCCTGCCACACCTTGCTGTCCTCACCAACCATTTTTACCATGGCGTCCTTGATAGGCTGATGACCACGTTTGATTATCCCGGCGCCCTCCGGATAGTATCCCGTGACCCGCCCAAACTGAGCTCCACAATTTGGAACCAGCGTCATCAGACGACCCCGGAACTCCCCGCCTCCATCAATGGTGACCAGGCAAAGCAAACCGTACCGCGCAAACCAATCTTCCTCTAGAAACTGAGCAACCTTCTCCGCCAACAACGTCACCAGGATAAGCCTCAACCCAACCCAATAGATTGTCCTGCGCAACAGCAGGTACACAAACTTTCCCGCCTTTATGTGGACTACATCAAGGGAGACCCGCCCAAACAACGCATCCTCCCCCATAGGGTGACCCACCTCCCTGGGCAGCCTGGAGCTCCGCCGTTGACACGCTTCACAAGACTTCACCCATTCACGCATCACCCACACCACCAAGGGGGGGGGCATGGAATCAGACCATCACATCATTGGATTGGATCAATCATCTAACCAAAAGATTAAAGGAACTCATACTGGATACACATCCAGGTGGAATGTTCTTAGGATTGAAGGATTGGCAATTTCACACTCTCTCTATTTTTCTATTTCTCATTTAAGTGCAACTTTGGGCATCCTCATCTCCTTTCAGACGCAGGAAACCGTTAACTTCCAAACCTTGGGACAATTATAGGGGGACAACCCTTATTCTTTCCACAGTTGACCTTCCAATCTCGGCGACCAACTCAGTATATACTTGTAAACTTTGCGGTTAACTCCATATTGGTTGGACATTCATTATGAGATCCAATCTCCTTCCCTGGCCCATCAACAGCCTTTGACTTCCATCTTTGGTCACACACTGTTTGTTAGTTCGCATCTACGTCTATCTAAGCCATCATTACTGTAAAGTTTGAAATTGGACTAGTCCTTACCCTGCATACACTATTACTTCTCACTTGCATTACCTTCAACGTCATTTGCTCCTGTCCCAATTCATCATACATTTGTACTCTCAGATTCTATTGTCTTGCACTTACGCCATGGCCTCGGATATGATTGTACTACTGCTTTATTTCCTATCCCGTTGTGGTGTCAATTTATAGACACGGATTGGGAACTGCATCGCGGCTGCGCACTCAGCATTGGGGGCAAGCCGGCTCCGCACTAGGGTATGCAGAGTGCTCAGCAGCAGCCGCTGTTTGGCTCCGCACCTGGTGGACGGCTCAGGCTCAGCATCAAATGCGGCGTGGGCGGCGATCCGCCCCGGGGATCGGATTTGGAAGGTAGTGCGCTTGACTAGGTTTGCGGGCGCGCCCGTTTGGATACGTAGGGGCGGAGCAATCCGTGGGCTATGAAGGAACAGATGGAGCGCGCCCGCAAGCGCGCGGATCATGCCGGATATTACCAAACATCCACAACGGGCGCGGACAAACGGATACGGACAGGTGCGGGGGGCTCCAAGTAGGGCGCGGTGCAAGGACCGCTTCATGAGAAGGACAAACCAGATGGATGGAACGGCATATGGACAACGGGGGGAGTTTGGTACGGAGGAGGTGGGGAGAGGAGGCTAGGGTTTCTGTTTCGGGATTGTTTTGTGATTCTTTGTCATACTGTCATTTGCGCGTGTACTTAGGTTAGGGTTGAGGGGGAGGACTTATCCTCACTCCCAACTCCGGGTTAGAGGAGGGGCATGCATGCATGGATGCAGAGGAGGAAGAATCACATCACATCATCGGATTGGATCACTCATCTCACCAAGAGATTAAAGGAACTCAGAACGGATACACATCCAGGTGGAAAGTTCTTAGGATTGAAGGATTGGCAATTTCTCTCTCTCTCTCTACTTTTATTTATCTCTTTATCTCCTTATTTCTATTTCTCATTTAAGTGCAACTTTGGACATCATCATCTCCTTTCATACGCAGGGAACCGTTAACTTCCAAACCTTGGGACAATTATAGGGGGATAAACTTTATTCTTTCCACACCTTTCCTGTCATTCATTGCCTCACCGCCTTCAACTGTAGTTAGCTCACCACCAGGTTGTATCTAGTCACTTTGGATTACCTTATAAGGGCTACCCCCTTGCCTGATGATTGTCTCCTCAGTTAGTTAATTTCATACGTTCTCCCATCTTGCTACAACCTAGTTATCACATTGGACTCAGGTTGAGTTTCCTTCCTCGGAACACATTCCATTCCTCTTGCCATTTGTTGAGTGGCATAACTAAAATTGCACTTTGCAACTGAGTCTTGCTATTTGCACTTGCCCTTGCACTCAGCATTCCTCCGCGCTCACAATCATCAAAGAATTGCCCTATAGTACGTGGGGTGGTCGTGTGACAGGATCCAGGTATCCCAGTTGTCTTGGTGGTAACTGACATACATCCTAAGAAATTTTTCTAGGATCTGATTTACCCTTTCCATTTTCCCATCTGTCTCAGGGTGATAAGCTGTGGAGACAGTTATTTTTACCTGTAATTTTTCACATAAAATTTTCCAAAAGGAAGAAACAAATAAAGATCCTCTGTCACTGACAATTTCAGTTGGGAGTCCATGCTTAGTGAACACATGGGAGATTAGTAGGTTAGCTAACTCCGCAGAGGAGATATCAGTTCTATTTTTAATAAAGAGAGAAATTTTTGAAAAAAAATCAACTACCACAAGGATTGAGTCAAATCCATTGGATAGTGGCAGCTGTGAGATGAAGTCCATAGAGAGTGAAGTCCAGGGAGAATCTGGAATTTGTGGGGGTTGAAGGAGTCCAAACTTCTTGTGATGACTGGATTTGTTTCTGCTGCAAAGGTAACAAGAAGAAACATAATCTTTGATAAAGGAATTCATATATTCCCAGTGGAAATCTCTTTTTACTAGATCAATTGTTTTGTCTTGTCCAGGGTGACCAGAGAGAGGGGAGTTGTGTTGTTGTCAAAGTATTTCAAGTTGAATTTGTTTTTCCTCCTTGGGGATTGCTATTCTATTCTGGAAAATAAGGAGTCCAGTGTCTGGGTCTATGAGGTAGCTCTTTACTTTTTCTTTTATATGTAAGTTCAGAATAATCTGTTGGGTTGATTTGTTGGAGATCTGGGATTGAAGTAAGTTGTGCAAGTGTGTATCAACTTGTTTTTTAGAGATAAAGAAAATTCTAGAAGGTTCAAAGTCAGTCTTTTTCAAGAGTTTTTTGACATTTTCTGGATTCTTTTCTGCATATGGAATCCCCCCTTTGGCATAAAGGTTTTCTCAATGTGACAGCACATCAGGAACTATTAAGTGTTTTCCAGGTCTATAGAATATAGTAAAGTCAAATTCTGATAGGGCTTCAGCCCAATGGGCTTGACAATGAGTCAAGACTTGAGAAGTCATAAAATATTTAAGGGAAAAGTGATCAGTGAGAACTTCAAAATGAGATGAAAGACTGAGGAAGCAAGCTCTCTAGATCTTGATGGCACATACAATGGCCAGGAGTTCCTTATCATGGATTTCTTAATTCAGTTCAGCACTACCCATTCTTCTGCTTTCAAAAGAAATTGGGTGTTTGGTTCCTTCAGGGGAGACTTGAGTGAGGACAGCCCCTAGGGTATAGTCACTAGCATCAGTCTCCAAAAAGTTTTTTAAGGAAAGATCAAAATATCTAAGGATAGGGGCCTTGGTAAAGGCTAATTTGAGGTCCTCAAACTTCTGCAGAGCCCCTGGGGACAAAGGAAAGATGGGGTCTGAACCAGTTAAAGCAATGAGGAGGGAGACCTTTCTGAAATAGTTAATGATAAACCTGAATTAAAAATTAAAAAAACCCAAAAACTGCTGCAAGGCCTTTTTTGCTTGTTGGTGGTGGCCAGTCCAAGATCATTTGGACCTTGGAGGTTTACATTTCAATACCATTCCTAGAGATAGCTTAACCTAAGTAATCTACTGAGGAGGCATGAAATTCACACTTGGAAGCTTTTGCATATAAGTTGTTTTTACAAAAGACTTCACACACACAAGCTGTATATTCTACTAAGTTTTTTGAAAAAATAAGAATTTCATCAAGGTATACCACCACACAGCTGGTTAGAACGTCTGCAAAAATTTCATTAACAAGACATTGGAAGGAGGCAGGAGCATTTTTTGGCCTAAATGGCATTACCAAATATTCAAAATTTCCAAACTGAGTTCTGAATGCTGTAATATGTTCATCCCCTTCTTTAATTTGAAGCATATTTTAAGCACCCCTGAGGTCAATTTTTGAGAAAATGGTATAACCGGAAAAGACTTTTAATAAGTGAGTCATGGGAGGAATAGGATACCAACTCTTTTGAGTAACAGCATTAAGTTTGTGATATTCAAAACACAACCTAAAACCACCATCCTTCTATATCACAAAGGGGAATGGTGTTCCAGTTCTTGAAGTTCTGGGGGAATGAAAACTTTCTCTATATTTTTTGCCATATAGGCTTGTAGGGCCTCCTTCTCATGGTGACTGAGGGAGTAGATAGGCCCAAGGGAGGCAAAAGGCCTTCCAGTCTGATATGGTGATTGTAAGCATGGTGAGGAGGGATTTTATCAGCTTTAACCTTGGAAAAAACATCTAAAAAGCCATGGTAAGATTCTGGAACTGTCTCCATCACAGTTCCAATTTCATCAGTTTCTTCATCTTCATCTAGTCCTTCAGCAGTAGTCTGCTTTGGGGCAGAGTCAGAAGTGGAAATAATTATACACAAGATTTGAACAGATAGATCATCCTCTATTTCCTCCAAGAATTTCAGAGAATTTCCAAAGAATATCCTGTTCACAGAAGTGGTTGTTAAACTCAAGGGAAAGTGTTATGAGTGCATAGATTCTGAAGGGGGGGCAGGAGAAGTTATCTGCAGATTCACTGGCGGAAGATGAGTAGTGGGCAAAAATATTTGAACAGAAGGGGAATGATCCAAAGTTGGTTGGTGCCTTGGGGTGATCAATCCCCATTGCCAGTTTACCTCTGGTTTCCAGAAATGTAGGAAGTCAATACCTAGAATAATACCTTCTTTTTTAAGAGTATCAACAACCAAGAAATCCCATCCTAAGTTGGGAAAGGAAGGTAGGGAGAATTTAAAGGAAACCTTATGAGTGATCTCCTGGGAAGGTGAGTCAGAAGGATTGAAGTTAAATAGAAAGATAGGAGTGGTCAGAGGTTTGGGAGAAAGAGAAAAATTTGAAACCATAGATTTGGAAATAACAGATTGAGTTTATCCAGAGTCAACAAGTACGCTATAGGCCTGATTATTGAAGAGATAAATAAAACGCAAGTCTTGAGTAGGGAGGTTAGAGTCTTTCCCTTCCAAAGTTTGTACTCAAATGTTGGAGGGCTGATGGTCATGGAGTACGACATTTCCATCACCTAGTCTTTTCCCTGTTTGGGTTTACCAGGAGTGCGCTTTTGGCCAGGTTTAAATTATGGAAGTTTCCTGCAGAGGCTAAACTTGTGAGCACCTCCAAAGTAGTCAAACAAACCCTCTATTTACTTTCTAGCCTTTTCTTCAGCCTTGAGGTGTCCATCCTCAACCACATTGGGATTGGGAACATAGGTTGGAGCAGAATTAGTAGGGGTTGCCTTTGCTTTCCCCTTGAACCTACCTTGTTGGCTGGGCTGTTGAGATTTTTGAGGATTTGAAGATATGGATCCAGGTCTTGAGGTCTGATGGGAGCTGAAGGAATTTTCACGGATCCTTTCATGGTAGCGGGTATCATACTTAAGGAATATGTCCATTAGTTCTTGCAAGGCTTCTTGAGGTCCATCATAGCCAGCTATTTGGTACAGTATTCTTGCTGGGAGTCCCTTTCTAAAATGGAAGAAAAAAGCTTTATAACCCCATCCAGAGCCCTTAGTCATAAGTGTAATGAATTCAATGATATAGTTAGTTGCATAACCAGTATCTTTAATCTTAAGGAGGGTCAGTTCTTTCTCAGCACATTGGATTTCCAGAAAACCCCCAAAAAGGGTATGGAGCTGTTGATTAAATAGAAACCAAGAGTTAAGTATGAAATCTGGCTCATGATTACCAATGTGAGCAAGATATGGTTGGATCCATCAACTAGCATTTCCTGTAAGGTAAGAGACTGTAAAGAATAATTTCTTTCTGTCATTAGCAAAGACCCTCTCATCAGTAGCAAAGGTGAGTTCATAAGCTTGGAGGAAGAGTCTGAGCTTGATTGGGTTTTTCCCATCAAATTTTTCTTGAGAATTGATAGATGGAGATTTAAAGTTAGTAGAAGGTTCATGGTCAGCAGGTTTAGAGAAATGGGTCATTGCAGTGTTCATTTGCTGAAGAATGGCCAGAAGAGCAGGTTAAGTTGAAGGGCCCTGAGAGGTGGAAGGAAGGTTAGTGGCTGGGGAAGTTGAAGGGACTGCTTTTGCATTAAAAGTTGGGCTAGGATTACCCCCTGGGGAGGGTGAATCAAAGCCACTCAAGATTCTTGAATAAAATCCTGGGTCCCCATCCTCATCCTCATCATCTTCTTCTTCTCCTGGGATTGGGACCATGCTGGAATTTTAGGAAGGGAAGTCCAAGCCATGGTAGTCTGGAATTGGAAACTGACCTACAACCCTGTGGAGGCTAGCATTGTCAGAAGAACCAATAGTAGAAAGACATACTTGTGGTATAGGCTCCAATAAGCCAGTATCCGTAGGGGTAGAAGTGATAGCCACTGGTGCTGGAAGGTTAAAAAAAGCTCTACCATGAGCTCTGGGAGTAGAAGGGTCTAAAAGTTCAGTGGTACCTCTCCATCTGGAACTAAGGGTGACAGCTGGGCTAGAGTTGTGAGAAAAGGTAGCATGTTGTGGGAGAGTTCTTATTATTGAGGATAAATAATTACCCAAAAGTTCTTCTTCACTTTAGAACAAGAATAAAATGATTAAAAAGATTTTTCCCTGATTACCTTAATTATTGTCAAATTAACCGTTGAAGTACCTTGTCCAAGCGCCAAAGTGTCAAAGTGTCAAAGTGTCAAAGTGTCAAAGTGTCAAAGTTTCAAAGTGTCAAAGTGTCAATGTGTCAAAGCATCAAAGTGTCAAAATGTTGAAGCTTCAAAGAGAAAATTAGATTATAAGTGGGCCTTTTATGGAGGTTTGACAGTAAGGTAAGGGGTAAAATGAAAATGGCCACAAATCAAATAGCCAAGTTCAAGTTTTGGGAAGGAAATAAAGCAAAAAAAATTGTGGCAACTCAATAGCAAGATTTGATTCTGTCTTGAGGATAAGGATTGTGGTTGGTGAAGAAGGGGTTATTGGGGAAGAAATCAGTTTAATTTCAAAAAGGCTACTGAATGCAAGCAGGGCTTGGCACAGAGGGGACTCCAATCTCAGTAGGCTTGGGGGGCAAGTATACTGGAAGATGCTACAAGGAGCAGAGTAGGATTAAATTGGAGTTAAGGTGCTGAATTACACTTTCTGGGATTAATTCCTAGTAAGAAGTAGTAAACTGATTTCTTGGGGGACAATCAGGAAGAGGAAGAGAAGGGCTGCTGAAATAGACAGGAGGCTGGACTAAAACAGAGGTACAGATGCCTTGGGGCTCAGAATACATATGTGATGACAAAGGAGAAGTCAAGGTAACAGAGAGGCTGATCAGGTATGCTACTACATTGTGTTTAGGCGGCTCACTACATTTGGGCTAGGCTACAGGTCTGGCTGTCTAAGTGGGGAATGTACAGTGAGAGGATTTACAGTGTACATGGAGGTCATGACACTATGTACTAATTATAGAGAGTATTTGATACAATCTGCAAGAGGATGTACATAAGGATTCCCAAAGGATAAACCATAGTGAGTTATAGGATAGACAGAGAGAAGAAGGTTAGAGAATATGCAGAACCTGAGAGATTAAGTATGTGCAAGCCTAGGGAGTCTATCTGTATAATGCATGAGGTTAGACTATATGTAGATATGTAAGGCATGAAGATCCTGAGGATATGTGGTTGAAGGAGATATACTGATAAATTCTCCAGAGCCCTGAGGTTGAAGTTCCTGAGGTAAGTAGATTAGAATGAGGTTAGACTGAGGTTAGACTGAGTTAGGTGTCAGGATGACAGCCACATTGCTTGGGGAGATTGAAGGCATTTCAGTTAGAGGTAAGGTCATTCTTTGAAAACTTGCGGAGCCATTGCTGCTTAGTGGCTGGGAAATAGAATTGGGCATTGATTGATTGGGATTGGGCTGACTCTGTGACAAAATCTAACCAGTCAAGATGAAACTGTGAGGCAAATGGGATGTGGGGGACAGGATTGGACAATTATATCTGTGGGAGTTTTGGGGAGTGTCAGGAGGCATAGTTTGAGACAAGTCAGATATAGAGGGCAGGACATCTTCTGATTGGGGAATGGTGAGGATGGTAGGTGTGGTCCATTGAGAATGATTTCCAGTAGGGCTGGGGGTCAAATCAAAGCAAGATTTGCATGTGTTATGTATAAAGGGGAGAGGGGGGGAGGTAATGGTAACTGGAGAGAGGCTCAAGAGGATGTATGTACTTTTAAATGCATACATGAAGCCAAATTTTGGTCCAGACATGAATTTGGAGTCATTTGGATTTTGGGCCTATGGGAGATGTGAAACCTTAGAAAGCTTTGTAAAGCATCAATTTGGAAAATGTGGAAGGGTGGACGCCAAACACCAAACATGCAACGCTTCAAAAGTGTTGTATACCTTCATGAAAATCCTGCATCTTCATGACAGTATAAAACACTTTTTGTGGGCCCAAATATGCCCTTAATTATTATTGTGGACAGACATAACCAAAACTACATAGAAAAATTAAATATTTACATTGTACAAACATTAACCACACTAAACAACAATGGTTTTACTACTACCTAAACTAAAATATTCCAACCAAACAGGTACAATATAAATGGAAAAACAAAATCATTGCAATTCAAGACTCATGCATTCATTCCACAACAGGCTATGAGCCTATGGCTTGAATTTGGAACAAAATTTTTTGTTTCCCACTTGCCCTTTTTTTACAAAAAGGAGGTAAAAAAATTTCCTGGTTCAAAGGCATGACATTGTATTATGCCAAATAGTCTTAGTTTGATGCTGAAGCATTGGGTGGTATATTTTTCATTGTTAGCACCTGTCTTGTGTTGAAGTGCCGTTGAGATTTTATGCCACATTTTTCTTTTAGGATCTTCCCTATTTCTGTTTCTTTGCCATACTATTGCTTCTATCTCTTGAGATATGATAAATGCTCCCATTCAGTCATCAGGACCCCAGTCCCTGCATGCTTGTAGTTTTTTTTGTAGTTGGTGTGGAGAATTTGGAACAAATAATGATAGTTTAATTGATCAGAGCTAGATATTTATATCTATGAACTTAGGTATGCGTAGCAGGGCTTGGTGAGAAGTATATGTGATTAGCGTGTCTAAGTCACAACAATCCCCCCCCCTGACCAAACCCACTGCATACCTGTAACAAATCTTAGCGGAAATCTTACTAGTAATAATTGAGACACTACCCATTGATAATCAGTAACCTTTGGTCAAAACTCTTCTTATTTTGGTTTTGTTTATTAAATGGGTAATGTTAAATTCATGGCTCATTGAGCTGTGTACACGGCTCTGTACACAGCTATTTGAGTTGTGTACAAAGATCTTTGAGTCGTGTACACGGCTCAATGGGCCGTGTGGCACCCTACACGGCTCAAATGAGCCATGTGGCATGCTACAGGGCTCAAATGGGCCGTGTGGCATGCTTTATGTCTCAAATGGGCTGTGTGGCATGCTACATGTCCCATCTGAGTTTTACGGCATTCTAAACAACTAAAATCACGTTGTGTAGTCTCCACTAAATAATAAATAATGAATAATAAATAATGAATAATAAATAATAAATTAAAAATAATAAATAATAAATTATATATAATAAATAATCAATAATAAAAAATAAAAAATCAATAATAAATAATAAATAATAAAAAACAAAAAATAAATAATAAATAATAAATAATAAATGATGAATGATAAATAATAAATGATAAATAATAAATAATAAATAATAAATAATACATAATACATAATACATAATACATAATAAATAATAAATAATAAATAATAAATAATAAATAATAAATAATAAATAATAAATAATAAATAATAAATAATAAATAATAAATAATAAATAATAAATAATAAATAATAAATAATAAATAATAAATAATAAATAATAAGTAATAAATAATAAATAATAAATAATAAATAATAAATAATAGATAATAGATAATAAATAATGATTAATAAATAATAAATAATAAATAATAAATAATAAATAAAAAATAATAAATAATAAATAATAAATAATAAATAATAAATAATAAATAATAAATAATAAATAATAAATAATAAATAATAAATAATAAATAATAAATAATAAATAATAAATAATAAATAATAACTAATAAATAATAAATAATAAATAATAAATAATAAATAATAAATAATAAATAATAAATAATAAATAATAAATAATAAATAATAAATAATAAATAATAAATAATAAATAATAAATAATAAATAATAAATAATAAATAATAAATAATAAATAATAAATAATAAATAATAAATAATAAATAATAAATAATAAATAATAAATAATAAATAATAAATAATAAATAATAAATAATAAATAATAAATAATAAATAATAAATAATAAATAATAAATAATAAATAATAAATAATAAATAATAAATAATAAATAATAAATAATAAATAATAAATAATAAATAATAAATAATAAATAATAAATAATAAATAATAAATAATAAATAATAAATAATAAATATAAATAATAAATAATAAATAATAAATAATAAATAATAAATAATAAATAATAAATAATAAATAATAAATAATAAATAATAAATAATAAATAATAAATAATAAATAATAAATAATAAATAATAAATAATAAATAATAAATAATAAATAATAAATAATAAATAATAAATAATAAATAATAAATAATAAATAATAAATAATAAATAATAAATAATAAATAATAAATAATAAATAATAAATAATAAATAATAAATAATAAATAATAAATAATAAATAATAAATAATAAATAATAAATAATAAATAATAAATAATAAATAATAAATAATAAATAATAAATAATAAATAATAAATAATAAATAATAAATAATAAATAATAAATAATAAATAATAAATAATAAATAATAAATAATAAATAATAAATAATAAATAATAAATAATAAATAATAAATAATAAATAATAAATAATAAACAATAAATAATAAATAATAAATAATAAAAAATAAATAATAAATAATAAATAATAAATAATAAATAATAAATAATAAATAATAAATAATAAATAATAAATAATAAATAATAAATAAGAAATAAGAAATAAGAAATAATAAATAATAAATAATAAATAATAAATAATAATTAATAAATAATAAATAATAAATAATAAATAATCATTAATAAATAATAAATAATAAATAATAAATAATAAATAATAAATAATAAATAATAAATAATAAATAATAAATAATAAATAATAAATAATAAATAATAAATAATAAATAATAAATAATAAATAATAAATAATAAATAATAAATAATAAATTATAAATAATAAATAATAAATAATAATTAATAAATAATAATTAACAATTAATAAATAATAATTAATAAATAATAAATAATGATTAACAAATAACAAATAAGAAATAATAAAAAATAAACAACAAACAATAAATAATAAATTATAAATAATAAATAATAAATAATTATAAATTATAAATTAAATGAAGTAGTGTATGGGCCCCCACGCTTTGAGGGGCCCTACACAACTCCCACAGGCCGTGTGGGGCCCTAAACGGCTCCCACACGCCTGGAGGGAGCCATGTACACGGCTCCCACATGACTGAAGCCTTGAATTTAATATCAACCTTATTAAATATTTCCACTTTTTTATTCCTCAAAGAATCAGAAAGATTCATCCCCCTCTCCTAAGCACTCTTTAAAACACCATTTGATTTTTTTTAAATGGTCCAACATCATATACCATTAGAGGGATCCTTCCTCCATCTGAAAATCTTTTTAAAAGTTTCATCTCACCTTTTAACACAATCAAACTCAACTTGTGCATTATAATACATAATTTTGGTTACACAATACTTCCTGTAAACCTTAACAGTAATCTAGCTTAGATTTCAAAATTCTAGATAACATATTCCCTAGATATATAGTCATCAAATTTGAATTACTAAAAGCCCTCAAAATTATCTTGCCATCTTAAATTTCTCTCCCTTCCTTCAAAAAGAATGGATCCATTGTCATCAAGATGTTTGGAACTATCAACTTCATTATTAACTTCCTCCCGCAAATTACCTACAGTAGAATCTAAGTTTTTTCAACTTTCCAGAATGGATCCATTGTCATCAAGACATTTGGAACCCTCAACTTGATTATTAACTTCCTCCCAAAAGGTCCCTACACTAGAATCCAAGTTTTTTTCAGCTTTCCTTTCAGCTGTATTCTTTGAGCTTGGGATCTTCTAGTAAAGCGGATCTCATTAGTGTAAATTTGTAATTTTTCAGGTTGAAATGTCTCATTAAAAGTTCATCTAATAATATCAAAGATCTATCCGGTCTAGGAAATGTTTTCCAAAACAAGATGGAAGAAGATATGAGCCAACTTAGAAAAATTTTAGATAAACTATACTTAGCCAATCAAAAACTTTCATTTCAGTCATTAGAACTTTCAAAGGGGGGAGAAAATTCCTGCCCTGATATTCAGGATCTCCTTAATGTTTGAGAAACAAAGAAGAAATTTTATTTCATGAAAGAGAAGCTCCACAAAAGAGCAAGAAGCTTCCAATTGAAAGAATCAAATATAAATTGGAGTGTTTGTCACTTCTGTCCCACTGAAAGTAATCTAGGTGATAGTATTCCATCATATACTTGATGGATGGCATTGCTTAGGGAAAAAGCAGGGATTAAGTTCATCAACCCAGATTTTGCCTAACTAGAAGGCCCTTAAATATTGGAAAAATTGTCTTCTACAAAGGTATTCCTCTGACACCCGGAGGAGGTATTTAGCAATAATAATAGAGGTGAGGAAGCCAAGGAGGGTCTCTTTTTGTGCAATGAATTCTCTAAAAGAATTGAATAATTTAATGCTTTGTTCAATTTGTTGGTTTTTGCCATTAATCTTTCCAAATAGTGTCAATGCAACATATATGGGAGGGCCTTACACCCAGAGTTCCTTTGCATTCCCATGTTCCTGGGATCTTGGGTGAATTTCCACAAGTTAAAGGAACATCAAAAGATTTTGGTTTCTGATGCCAGGGCCCAGGAAAAGTTTTCTATCATCCAGGGTTTGAATAAAAATTGGATGGCCTAATTTCTGACAATTATTTCACACATAAATATGACACATCCAGATACAGCTGAGTGGCAGCACTAAGAACGCATGCCAAACCAGCCCTGGACAGCCTGCTAGCCTTAAAACTCAATCAAAGCCCTCTCTACATGCGCTGAGAAGGCTCCATCACCCCAAACAGGTATATATACAGTACCTTTTAGTTATTTTGAACCACAGTAATTCTTAGTATAAATCCAGACCCCATTTCCATCAGTTATAAAGTGTTTGTAAAAGATAAAAAAGTGATATATGGCTTCAGTCTGATAGAATAGTTATTAATTCTAAAACCAATTATTAATTCAATTGAAGAAAAATTGTCAAAAACCCCACCAAGTGATCTGAGACCCTTCAACCATGAATTTCTGCAGGATTTTGAGGAGCCACTACTCAAAGAAGTAATTTATCTCCTCCCTCCCTCTAGAATTAAGTGCTGTAAAATTCATGTCACACCCATTCCCTTGGATCAACACCTTTCTGTAAATCAAAAGGACCCCATTATACCAAGGTTTTACAAGGTGAAAGTTTGCCCCTTGAAGAGAGGTTTCTCAGGCTGTAAATATCCACAGTTCTGTATAAAATTTGGCCCTTCTTTAAAAAATATTGAAAAAATTTTGAACCAAACCAATATAAATCTTACAATTGCTCTTATTTTCTTTAATTATTTTGAGAATTTTACCTGTTTTTTGTGGAAATATTATTATTCAAAAAAAATATAAATTTCTGTAGCTAAAGGACTGTAAGGTTCCTGGTATCAGGAAGCTGGCAGGTTCATTAATCATTTCCTGCACTGTAAGACTCCAAACGGTGCTAGGCCGTGGCAGTTCTGTGGAGGGGAAAGTTGCTGTTTAGGCTTCCCTCCTGAGTGTTACAAAAATATTTAAATGTAACCAAGATCAAAGTCCAGAACCTGGTGAACGGGGGACCAAATGTAAGAGGATAAAGATTATAGTGGTGGGTAGCTGGGAAACAAAACTATCTGAGGCAACATGGTGCCAGGGAAAACTTGAATAGAAGAAGTGAAGGTTTGTTCAGAGCTCAACAAGACAAGGCAATTGTAAGTAACAACACCCACAAGTTAATAGCTCTGGTCGTCAGCAGAAGCTTAGGAAATATCAACTCAATCCCAAACAACCTTCAGGTTCTTCATGAACCTGCCCAACTCTCCGCAATCAAGCGCTTGAAGGGTACCAGATAACTGTGGGTGGCTGCACAAGACAAATCTAATTGTTTGAAGAAGCTCTAGGAGCAAAACAATAACTTATTCAAACAAGAATAACCCAACACTTCTCAAGGGACTCAAGAGTAGCGTGGCGGAATTCAACTTCAAAAGTGATTAAGGGAGGTTTAACACTCCAGTTTTTAAGCTTAATAAAACCTCTTCAGTCAAAAGTGACTGGTTCCAGAAAGATAATCAAAGAATGATCCGGACCAGTATGGTCGGATAAAGGGATAACAAGTGGTGCAACACCCTCAAGAATTCAATTAGTCAAATTGTTCTTCAACCAGCAAAGCTATTGGTTGGTGATAAAGATCAAGGATCAAGGGTTTGAGTATGGAGGCTCAAAAATCAAGGGGAAATCATAGATATACCCAAATTTTTGTCTCAGATAAAGGGGAATGAAGACCCCACGGATGATGTATTCCAAGGTAAAAACAATGATGGTACTATGGTGCTTGTGGGTTCCAGGATGATCCTCTCTGGTGGGATTTTTTCACCTCCAAAAGGAAGGGGAGATCCCCTCCTTATATGGGCAGGCAGCCCTGTTAGAGTATGTACAAGGGATACTACAAATGGAGCGGAAAAAGAATTTTTTTTTTGATTTTCAGATTTTTGGTGATCAGAAGGATTTGATCACGCAGGCCGGTGGAAATCCGGCCTGCCTGACCGGGGTGGGATCTAGTTCATCCCTTCACCTATCCTGCGTCCGTCTGTGGACGGATGCGCGCGAAAATACCAGAGTCACACCCACCCCTCAGCCAAAGGCGGAAGGAGTGGGAAAGGAAAACAGATCAAGCCGCCTGCCAGTGTCTGCGGGCGGTACACAACATTTTCCCACCCTCACCCAAAGATGGAGGGGGGAGTGGGAATGATTGATGGATCGGTGGCTGAGCGATTGGAGTCGCTTGGAGCAGTTGGCGGAGGGGGGAGGAGGGAGTGAGTTTGGTCTCAAGGTAAATGATTGGATGATGCTTGACCAATCAATGAAAATTGATGGATTGATGATGGTGGGAGGATAGGTCACCAATTGTAGCCAGGTTTTTTGACGGGATTCCTTCAACAAAATTTGTTCTTTTCATCTGGGGGGAAATAGATGAGTGAGGGGATCAATATGACATTGAAACAAGCCTATTGTGAGAAGACTTGATTGATGCCAAGTAAGGATTTGGTACATTGACCAAGGGACAAGTATTTACAACAACGGACAACGCCCCATTGGAGGGTGAGAAAGTTGATGAGACTGCTGGTGGAGCTGGTTGAACCTAGGAGTAAGAACCAGGGGCTGATACCTTGATGAGAATTTTGAGGAGATCATCCAGTGATGTTGGGGAAGGTAAGAGATCAATAGAGCAATCATGGTGATGAGGGAGGGGGAACAATGAATGGAATGGGATGTCTTGGGCTGAGCGGGTCTAGGCCCGCGCGTTCAGCCAAAAGGACGGGGGAGAGAACAATGAGAGAAGGAATTGAACACAGTGTCTAGATGGTGAGGTTGTGAAAGGCCTGTCCTAGACAAATGGGACAAAGGGATGTTTGACAGGATGAGGAAATTGGGGAGGTGATACTGAAAAAGGAAATTCTGATTTTTTGTTTTTTTTTTTTTTGAATAAACCTAAATAAAAGAACTGTAAAAATTTTTGAATTTTTTGGCATCTGGTCCAGGGTGTCCAGGTTTGGTCACCACAGCGCAACTTGTTAAATCTTTGCTGTTTTGTTTATATAGACAATGTTTTGATATTTTCTTCTTCCCAAGAACAGCATCTAATCAATTTGAATGTTGTTCTGGACCATTGTGGTGCAAGATTGTGTGCAGCTACTAATATCTGCAACAAATCCAATACATTACCAGACTCTTGTCTAATTCTTGAGTTACAATAAATGCCCCCATCTGATTATCTCAGAAAAAGATTCCTTTGCAGAGAAGATAACTATGAATTGCAAAAAATGGAAAACACCCCAAAATTCCTTCTCTGTTGTTTGTGTAACAAATCAATGCCCTTCAAAATCTTCTTTGAATAATTTGCCATGAAATAAAGGTAAAAAAATACCAACTAGGCAATGAGCTCTGAACTGAAATATTCCTCCAAAAATACTCCAAGCTACTCCAATAAAAAAAAATCCAAGATACGTAAACACAATTTCCATAAAAACTATGCTCCCTAAAAGATTCAATTATAAGGCTCCATATTACCTCCAGATCACTAGAAAGAAAAATATCCTTTTATGTACAACCAAAAAATAAAATAAAAAACAAAAGAAAAACAAAGAATGAATTCCTCTGGTCCTCCGTCTCCATGCATTCCACAACAACCCGGATCACTATTTGCCATGATCCTCTGAGTCAATATGTCTGCATACATTGGCTACAGTGATACCTGCAATCTCCAATGACCCTACCAGTTGATTCTGCCTTAATGCAATACTAAAGACAGATTCACATCAATCTTCCTTAGCAGATCCCCTTCAATCCTACATATTTTATGAAAAAAAACCTCCAACAATATTCCTTACAGATCCCTGTAAACCAATATTCTGCACCCTTGAAATAACTTTTCATTTGAAACAACAAATAAATACTCTCTGGCAACCCCCACTGAATACCCCATAGTTGACTTTTGGATACATACTCCATAGTTCCAATCAATTCCTTTTGCATTCTTTGCTCCTAAATCCATAATTGCAGAAGGTTGATCAACTACCATGAATATTGTCTGAAAAATGAAAAAGCCTGGCTCAGATTTGCCATTGCACTGTGGAACCTGCTTCTGCGCAGCTTCTGAGCCCTCAAATATCCCCACCAGAGTAGGCATTAAGCCAAACTCAGCTTTTCAATCCTATTGTGCTGCAGATCCTGCACCCACCCACTGCTGAGCCTTCTGGTCAAATTTTTCTGCTGAGCCTACTTGCATTCATGTCTATAAATAACCACCACACTGTCTGTGGGCTCATTCCCTAGCAGCTTCTCTAGATAAATGCATTTTTATTTCATTCTAGTGTAAAGATCCTTGTATTCATTATTTCTCAAGAGGTTCTGGACATTTACCCTTTGGAGGTAATTACCATTTTCAATTTACCTAGTCCTTGGAACTTTGTAGAACTCCACATATTTATGGGGTTTGGTAACTTCTACCATTGTTTAATTTTTAATTATTAATTGATTGCAAATCCCCTTACAGATTAAATTTTCAAGGGCTCTTTCTCAATCAATTCTATAGCCTTGGTTTTGGATTCTGGCACCTTCCACTGTTTAAAGGACTGTTTAATTTGTGTTCCATTACTTTGAAATTTTGATTATAACCTCCCCTGGGTCTTACAGGTTGATAGCTCCCAGTTTTTGTTGGCTGCAATTGTAAGCCAGCCAGATGAGGAAGGGAAGCTCCATCCTATTTTTTTCTTTTTGCAGATGCTATTGGATTGAAAAAAGATTTGGCCAATATATGATTTAAAACTTCTCACTATTGTTTCTGTGTTTGAAGAATGGAAAGCATGGCTGATTTGTTCTCTAGTTCCTGTCAGAGTCATGACAGACCATTCTAAACTTTGTTATTTTTTCTCTGAAAGGAATTTATCCCTTAAAAAAGCCCATTGGTTTTCATTTTTGGATTCCTTTAAATTTTTTACTACTCATGTTTCAGAGAGGCTGAACCCTGCCAACAGCCCAAGCTGCCGGCTGGATTACAGGTTAGGCTATGAAACTCCTCCCAACTAACAGGCGTAGGAAATAGATTATCCTGCTCACACAAACAAAATTGGCTTTTCTATTACTTCAAATTTGCATGAATTGTTCTTCAAACGTCCTAAAATGGACTTATTTGAATTTTTAGCTCAATATTACCCAAATTTGTCCCTAAAGGACCTTAAAAATTTGTTTTTCCTTGATGGAGCTTATTGAAACTCTGATCAAGCTTTTTTTGTTTCCCAAGGAAAGGCGCCTCCATCTCATGCAGTTGTTCCATGACTCTCCCTTTGAATTCTATCTTGGAATAGCCCATACCCTTTCATTATTAACTTTTTCTTTCTCCTGGCCTGGAATCCGCAGATCTGTCATAGATTATGTTTTTTCAAGCAACTTTTGTCAGAGTTTCAAGCTGAGAGGGTCTCCCCCAACCAAAAGATGAGCCAAATACCTATCCATCATCTCCCTTTGAATAAAATTGGTCTGAAATTTATCACTAAGCTCCATGTTTTGGGGGATTCAATTTTATTATGCTCATTACAAAAATTTTCTCTAAAGCTTTGCATTTTATTTCCTGCAAGGAGGTGCAATCTGCCTTGGACTTGGCCAAAGTGGTTCGGAATAAGTTCTTTTGACTACATGGCATCCCATATAAAATGATTTCTGATTGGGGTTCAGTGTTTGTAAGTGATTTTTGAAAAGCATTTATGTCTTGCTTAAAGATTAGGTCTGGATTTTCTAATGAATATAACCCTTGGATCAATGGTCAAACAGAGGGAAAAAATCAAACTTTGGAGGATTACCTCTGGCATTATGTTTCCTATCATCAAAATGAATGGCACAATTTGCTTGATATGGCAGAGTTCACCATGAATAATTTGGAATTCTCCTCTAATGAGATGTCTCCCTTCTTCCTCTTATGTTGCTATCATCTGTATTAAAGGAGTAATATAGAGGTCTCTGGCCTGGATAGTACAGAGTAGAATTTCACATGGCTACCCCCTGTACTATAGAGCAATCTTAGATGATTGTGAGCGCAAAGGAAGAGACTGAATGCAAGCAAAAATGCAAGGCAGAAAGGCTAACAGCAAAGTACAAACTTATGATTTGGTGACTCAAAAAACAGAAAGGAGAGGGAGGTGTTCCAATTGAAGGAAACTAAGGCCAAGCCCAATGTGATGACTGGATTTAGAAAATGAAAGAACATATGAAATTAACTAACTGAGGAGAAAATCTTCAGGCAGGAAATGCAGCCTTGATAAGGTAATCCAAAGGTGACTAGATACAACCTGATTGATGGATAGCTATAATTAAGAGGCAATGAGACAACAAATGACATGAAAAAACCGGGAAATGAAATAAAAGTACAATTTTTTCCAAGGTTGTAGATGTGAGAATTATTGGCCCACAAGCGTAGTCAAAGAGCAGTACTTAAAGCAAAAGAAATTCTGAGACAATAATGTCTTATGATTGATCCTTAATATGAGGCAGAGGCAATGGCACCCTTTTGAATGTGAATGAATTTATGAATGAATTGATGAAAAACATCAGGGAGAAGAGCTCCTTAAATACAAAAGATGGTGCTCATGTGGAGCTCATGTAATGACAATCAAATGGCAACAATTCCGCTCCAAATGGGCTCTACAGGCTCTAAAAGTCTTGCTAATTGATTTGGGCTTACTCAGCCCACTTGGCATTAGTCCCTGAACCCTTATGACCAGTCTGTACCGGTTGAATTTGGTGTTCCCACCCTTACTGGGCTGAACCAGCCCTTGTTGCTGTTCATACCCTGGCTGGTTGTAAGAGACAACCATCCCTGTTACCCCTCTGACCATACTTACGGGCTGGTTAACTCATTCAACCAGCCCCTGGCCCCTCATATGGACCAGGTGGGACCCAGGAATCAACTGGGTCCAGTCTCAAACTCACATGGGGGGGATGTAACTGGCAGGCATGCCGCCTCCCCCCCTCTTTCCTACCTAGGTGACCAGCAGGGGTGGTCAGATCCCCTGCTGGTCACCTGGGACGCAATTTGCCCCAGGAAATCTGTCAAAAAGAGTGGGCTGGAGGAGGATCAGGTCTCCCCAGCCCTTGGAGCCTCCTCCTTGGTAACAGGGGGGGGGGGGGGGGGGGGGGGGGGGGGAGAGTGCCCCGCACACTTGGTGGGAGGGTGATCAGGTCCCCCCCAACGCATTGTCCCCTCCACCACCAACAGGTGGGAGGATGATGAAATCCCCCCCCACCCTGGTTGGTTTCCATATGCAACCAACCTCTTGCTGGTACTTGATGAGGGGGAGGACCAGCCATCCTCCCTCCCCCTCACAACCAAGCGAGGGGAGGGAGGGAGGCAGGGGCTGCCAGCCACTGCGGCCGCAACCCACCCCGGCCTCCGCAACTGGGGCTGTGCCCCCACACACAGTGGGTAGGGGGACTCCAAACGGAGTCCCCTGCCCCATACATTGGCCCTGCGCAGGCCGTCAGGCCCTGCAACGGGCCCCAGGGGGAAACAAGCGGCCCTTAGCGGGCCCCAACACAGGCGGCTGCCCCAATGGGCCGCCAAGGCCCAAAGACCACAAAATACATACTTTGGCGGGTCAGCCAATCTGGAAAAGTATGTCCAAAATAAATCTTGGTCCCAGCTATGCCCATATAAGCCCATGTGGCTAAGGTGGCCCGTCCACCCTGGCGGGCCCGTTAAGGCCTGTGTCCCAAAAGACCTAGAAAACGTGTTTTGGTGCACAAATGCCCAAAACCAATAACATCCACGTAGGCCCACGTGGCTCACGTAATGTAAAATGAGCTGTGGAGGCCCATTTGTGCATCCCATTTGAATTACACAATAATATGCACATTAGATGAGTGCATCCATATTTTAACACACACCCTTAATCCAAAAGGGATGCCATATGCATACTAGACACAAAACCTTGATGTTTTTTCTATCTAACGCCTTAGTTATGATATCCACAATAATTGATCCAGTGGGAATGTACCGTAACACTATCTCTCTGCAGTTCACTGCATCATGTACATAGTTATAATGAACATCAATAGTTTTTGTTCTTGAATGGAACACATGGTTTTCTGCCAATGCAATGGCACTCTGATTATCAGAATAAAAACACGCAAACCTTTGTGGTTTATGAGTATCCTCTAAGACCTTTCTCAACCACTTTTCCTCCTGTGAGGCTGACAGGTACGCTCTGTACTCTGCTTCTGTTGATGGAAGACTTATTGCTGACACATTCTTAGACATCCATGACACAAGATTCTTCACTAAAAAGAATACAAAACCAATTTTTGATTCCCTAGTGTCACCATCTGCCCAACTTGCATCAGAATAACCAACCAAATCAAAATTGGCTGAATTTGAAACCTGAAGTCCCAGACTGCTTGTTCCTTTAAGATACCCCATAACTTGCTTAAACGCAGAAAAATGTCTCATGCTTGGTTTCTCTAAGTTTTGTGACAAGATGACAATTTCATAAGCAATATCTGGCCTTGTAAACTGCCCCAAATAATTTAGCAATCCAATATCTGACTTATAATTGTTCCCAGATTGGACAAAATCCAGATGCTCTTCATCTGTAGACTTTTCTAACTGAATGTTGGACTGATTTGGAGTTACAAACTCCTTTGCATCCTCTAAGCCATACTGCTTAATTAGAGCTAAAAAATAATGGTTTTGATCCAACTTGATCCCATTATTGCTCTTACTACCTTTCATTCCCAGCACCTGTTGTTCCAGGCCAAGATCTTTTATCTTGAACTCCTTTTTTAGTGCCTTCATGACTCTCTCTTTAGCATTCCCAATAATGATAATGTAATCAACCCATAAAAACAAAATTGCATCCTTTCTCACAAAGAGAAAAGGGTTGGCTTCACTTTTCCTGAACCCAATCTCTATCAGTTTCTTACTCATGGTGTTATACCATGACCTAGCTGCTTGTTTCAATCCATACAGGGATCTACACACCTTGAGGACATATTCCCCTTTATCCACTGAGAGGGAACTTCTCACACAGATTTTCTTCATAGTTTCTGGCTTGGTCTCTACCAGCCATTCCTTGAAGCCGTCAGGAATTGACATATAAACAGTCTCCTCTTCTCCAAGTTTTGAATTATAGTATGCACTCACAAAATCAGCCTGTCTGATTTCTTTTCCCAACTCCACTGCCAAAGCAATGACCTACCTGAAGGTGGGCAGCCTTCCAGTTGGAAAAAATGTTTCTTGATAATCAATACCCTCTTTCTGTATGAAGCCTTGTGCAAAGCATCTAGATTTGAAACTTTTTAAAAATCCATTGGTATCAAACTTCTTATTCAACACTAACCTAGACCCAACAATGGTCTTTCCTTTTGGAAATAAATCCCGCTTTACCACTTCAAACACACTATTATTTTCCAGAGAATGAAATTCCTCAAAAATAGCTGTCTTCCAATGGGCTCTATCATCAGAATTCACAGCTTGGCCAAAGCTATTTGGGTTAACCCTATTACCCATTTCTGAACTTAACTGTAGAATCTCATTAAGCATACATTGTTCCCAAAATGTATCTTCTTCGTATTCTGAAGAAGCATAATGGGACTTCAATTCCCCATACCTATCTACAGGTATCCTACTCCTTCCACTCCTTCTAACTGGAGGGGGAAGCTCATCAGGTTCTGATTTGATAGATTCTCCTGAAGTGGGTACTGAAACCTCCTGTGGCACCTCTGCCATCTCAACATCATCACTCATGATATTCTCTACAGTATCTGCTGGTGAAATAGGCTCCAATGCTACTTCCTGCTTTGATTCCTGAACAGCACTATGTTGAATCCTTTTAAGTGGAAAGGTACTTTCTTCAAATTTTACATCCTTATAAACTACGGATAACCTTTCTTGTCCCTGGACAATAAATCCTGTATGACTTACTTATTAAATCATAGCCTACAAGTGCCCCTGTTCTGGCTCTAGGATCTAACTTTCCAACCATTTCATTATGGTGGACACCATAATACACTAAGCAACAAATTTTTATTAGGTGTGATGTTTTGGGGTACAACTTCCAAAACAGATAATGTGGACTTTACCCATTAACACTTACAATATTGTGCAACAGACAAACTGTGCACACCAACTCATCCCATAAAAAATTTAGCAAACCAGATTTTGCCATGATAGTTCTGAATTTTTCCAATAGATTCCTATTCATCCTCTCAACTATTCCATTGTTTTGTGGAGTACTTGTGGTAGTAACTATTTTTAAAATATGTATGCACTTACACATGTGCTACGTAAAAGTTTAATCCAAATGGGATTCACATGTGGACCTCTGCAGCCCATTGGAAACACACACAGACCATACAGGCCTGTGTGGATATCATGTATTTGGGGAAACTGGCCTCAAAATGCGTGAAACAGGTGTATTGGTACATGGGCCCTATTGGGCCCGGTGGGGTATATGGGCATATACAGCCAGATGGACTTTTATGGGCATAATTGGGCCCAAGGTTTATTTTGGACATACTTGGCCGGACTGGCTGTCCCACCAAAGTATGTCAAACTCACGTTTGGGGCTTGAGGCGGCCCATTGGGGTTGCCTCCCGTGTTGAAGCCCATTTGGGGCTGCTGCCTGTGTTGCGGCCCACTCAGGACCAATTGTCTCCCTCATTTTGGCCCATGCCGGGCCAGACGGCCCCCGCAGGGCTGTTGCAGCAGCCAAGGGATCCTGTGAAGTGCAACGCTGCATAGGCCCGGACGGTCACAACCGGCGGTCAGCGCTGCAGGAGCAGGGGCCAGTGGACCTGGCTCCCCTCCCTCCCCTTGCTCGCCATTGCAAGAGGGAAGGAGAAGGCTGGCTGGGTTGGACCAGCGAGCAAACAGCAGGTCAGGGTGAGGGGGATTTCATCACCCCCTTTCCCAGAAGGATGGCTGGGCCGGTTGCAGCAAGGTGACCGGCAGTGGGGGGAAATTGATCACACCTCCACCATCAAAAGGGGTGCTCTCCCCCCCGCTTTACCAAAAGGGAGGAGCAACAGGCTGGAGGGGATTTGACCACCCCCCAGCCCACTTACCTTGAGAACGCCCTGGGGTATCAACCTCCAGGGATGCTGGTAGGGGGATTTGACCCCCCCTCCAGGGATTTGAGAGAAAGAAGGGGGGGGGGGGCATGTCCACTAGTTACACCCCCCCATGTGAGTCTGAGACCGGACCCAGGTGTGTCCTGGGTCCCACCTGGCCATTTATATGGCCAGGGGCTGGTTGCATGAGGCAACCAGCCAGAAAGTGAGGTAACAGACAACCGGCCAGGGGTTTGAACAGCCAAGGGGCTGGTTCAGCCCCATTACAGTGGAAGAACCAGAAATGACCAGAATAGGCTGGTTGTAAGGGTACAGGGACTGATGCCATGCGGGCTGATGTAGCCCAAACCAAGTAACAAGGCCTGTAGAGCCTGTAGAGCTCTTTTGGGGCGGAAAATTTGCCTTTTGGCTTGTTTTATCATGGGCTCACAAGAGGCCAATATTTTGTACTTAAGGAGCTCTTCTCCCTGCTGTTTTGCATCATTCATTCCACATCCTATCAAATTCATCAACAATATCATCCAACGTATTGCCCCATTGTGACGGCCCATTAGCAATTATTGACACAAAGTGTCCAGCATTTTCTTAGCTTTAAATACTGCTCATTTGCCTAAGCTAATTGCTGGCCATAATTATAACAACTATATGAGTGATACCATAATCATTCAACAGTTTCTCAAAATCTTTACTCACAAACTCACCCCCTCCATCAGTAATAACCCCCTTGATCTTGCTCATCAAACAATTCTTTTTCCAGACTTTGAAGATTACTGAAACCTCCTCTGTGTTCTGATCCTTTGATATTATTGGTTTCACCCAAAGATAATTAGTTTCTGTATCAACCAAATTGATGATGTACTTTGCCACCCAAAGGGACACTGGCAAAAATGGCCCTGCCAAATTAATGGAAAATTCCTCTCTAGGAAATTCTGTGCGGTCTCTTGTCAGCTTAATTATATCAGGAAATTGGCTGTCCTTTAGCTACAGAAAGTGATATTGGTGTTGGAATAATAATAATTCCAAGAAAATTACGTAAAATGCTCAAATGGTTGATTTAGAAGCAAGTACAAAGTTTGAGTGGTTTGGTTGGATTAAATTGATTTAAATATATTTTTCAAGAAGGGACACATTTTATGCAAACAGGGGATCTTTATTGGATAAAAACCTCTCTTCAAGGGGCTCTTTTGAACTGTGTAAAGACCTTGGGACAGTGAGGTCCTAATTGATTAATCAAAAGGGGTTTCCTCAAGGGTATTGGGTGTACTGGCTTACTCACAGCACTTATTCCTGGATGCAAGAAGGAGATAACTTACCAATTTCATCAGAAACCCCAAGAAACTTGCGGAAATTCATGGTTGAAAGGGTCTGAGGACATTTTTTGGGCATATTGCTGATACTCTTAAATGGAATTATCAATTGGTTTAGAATTAATAATTATACTATCAGACTAAGGACATAAATCACTTGTTTATCTTGCATAAACACTTGATAAAGGATGGCAAGGGGTATGGCTTGAATTCTTATAAACTACTGGGGTTTAAAAAATCTAAAAGGGTTGGTTTATATACTTTTCTGGGGTAACAAGATCTTCTCAGGGCCCATAGAGAGGGTTTTGCTTGTGTGCTGAGGCTGGCAGGCTAACCAGGGCTAGTTTGGTATGTATTCGTGGTTCTTCCAACTGGCTAGCCTGTCCTGGGTCATATTTCTATGTGAAATAATTTTCAGAAGGTATTTAAATATTAATTTGTTATTTTTATGGTTCAGGCATATTTCCTTATTTTGTATTACTTTCTTTTGAGTGGAATGGGTAGTAGTGGGTATCTGTAGATTCTACGCAATCTTCTTCCTATTTTGGTAATTTTGAATAATTTTTTTGGTGGATTTCTTGGTGTGTTTTGTGATTCATAAAGATTTGGCAATCTTATTTACATGACAAATTTATTATTTTTTCTCACAATTTATTTGCTTTACTGTCTTTATTTTCATATTTTTATTCAATTTTGTTAGTTTGAAACATCTCCCTATCAGTCAGTAAACTTTTTACATATGCATGATGTATGCATGCAAGTTGTAGCATGTTTCTGGGGTACCTGCCTGTTTGGAATCAGCACGACTGATGTTGTCAGCTCTCTGATGCCAAGAACCTTGCAGTCCTTTAGCTACAGAGATTAATAAAAATGCTGGAATGATAATAATTACTATTATTCCAATAATAAACACTTAGAAGCTCAAATAAATGATTTAATAAGAGCAGTTGCAAGGTTTAATTGTTTTTGTAGTAAATGGTTTTCAATATAATATAAAAGAGGGTCCACAGTATTATACTACTGGGGATCTTTACATACTAGCAACCTCTCTTCAAGGGGCCTCCTTAGCCAGTTTTAAGAACCTTGGAATAAAGATGGGTGCCTTAGAAAGGAATTATTCCACTAATGGCCGGGCTTAAAAGCACAAATGGCCAAGACAGGAAGAGTAACACTCACTCTGAGCACTTTACAACGAAAATCCTGGAATAATTGGAAGGGTTTCAGAGCAGATGGGGTAGATTGCCTGACTAAACTTCAATGGTTGATTGGTTAATAAGGTTAAATAATACTACTACAGAACAAGTCATAAATCACTTGCTTATCTTTATATAAGCACTTGATCAACAATGACACAGTTTCTGATTGATAATAAATAATTCCTGGTAACTGATGATGGAATAATGGATCCAAAGAGGTCTGTATAAATGCCTTTTTGGGGTGATTTTGATCTTCTCAGGGTATGTAGAGAGGTTTCTGCTTGTGGGCTGAGGCTGGCACGCCATTAAAGGCAAGATTAGCACGTCCAATTGGTGCTGTCAATCAGCTGTCCTTAGATATGTTGGATTTCTGTACTATTTTAGCCACAGGATCTGTTAATCTTTCACGGAATAACTTTGATCATTCTGCACTCATCCTTCATTTGTACTATTGATATTGCTTTAGAGCGGGAAGATGTGGATGTTTACTGCTTTTTCATCATCTGCTGATCCTTTAGATAATTTTTACTAATTTTTATGAACACTCCTTGTAGTGTTTTGTGGTCTTCAAAGATCAGGGTCAGTGTTTTACGTGATAATCCTTGATCTTGGATTTATTATTAAAAAATGTTTTAAACTTAATTTTCATTGATTTTATTAAAGTTTTGATCTTTTTAGATCATTAGTAATGCATATGTCAGTTTGTTACATATACTATGCAACCCTAAATAGGTTTTAGCTCTTCTGAGTGGTACCTGGTTGTCAGATTAGTTAAGACTGATCCAGATGTGGGGATCAGTTGGTACAGATGCGCGCAGGGTAGGATCCGCTGCGCGCGTGGCAGAATCAGCTGCGCGCGGGTCTCTAGTACGCAGGAAGCTGCTACTACAAGTATGTAGGGATATGTAATGATGCGGGGGTGCACGCGGGAATTGTGACATAACACATTTCCGCGTTTAACTCCTAAAATATACACAACACTTCAATTTTGAGTGAATTTTAGGTGTAAACCCTATACGTGAATATGCGTGCAAATTATTAGAATGGCCAAAAAGTGCCATACTGGTTTTGTAATTTTTAGTACTTTTATTTATGGATTTCCCACTCCTCATTTTGTTAATTGAGATATTCTTATTTTTCATAGTTTTGTGTTGCTATCAACAGGTTGCTCTGTACATAGTAGCAAGCTGACAGATGTTGACGCGCGCAGGCTTGACAGCTGCATCTGGAAATCCATCATCAGTCATTTTTCATGTGGGTTTCTTGCCATGCGCCTACATACTGAGTGTCAGGTGTGTGTACCCTTGCTATATGGATGCGGGGCTGCGCGTGGGAATTGTGACATAACACAAATCTTCCTGTAACTCCTAAAATATACACAACACCTCAATTCTGACTGAGTTATAGGTGTGAAACCTATGCATGGCATTGTGTGAAATATTAGAATGGCCAAAAGGTGCCCTAGTGGTGTTGTGGTTTATTGGTCTTTTTCTTCTGAAATTATTTAAAAATATAAGGAGTTGGAGTTCAAGGGTGGGGTCAGTGAGGGACCCTACCTATTTTTGGGTTGGGAAGCCATTTCTGCATATTATTTATTTTCTGTTTTTAATCTGCTTTGAAAGGTTGCTCTTGTAAAATAGCAAGCTGACATTCCCACACTCTAAGATATGTCTATATCTCAAAAATATTTTGGGGTTCAGTTTCTTTTGTTAGCCCTGTAATTCCTTAAGTGGATAGGTCCATCAGGGATTTTGTTTTCAGGTAAACATTCATCTTTTTCAGTAGATTCTGATTTTTATCTGACTAGTTACATACTGAAATATTTTCCATTTATCCTTTCCTTCTTGTCTTTGAGAATTTTGCCTATTTTTCCTTTTGTTTAGCTTCTGGTTCAGGTTATCCTTGGTTAGTTTAGGAATCCATCCTCTTTCCAGTAAATAGGGTGCTGATTTAGTGGTAGAATGCTTGCTGCTGTTGTAGGCCATTTTTAGGGCAGGTAAAAGGCTAACCCAATCATGGCAATACCCATCAGTATTCTTGTATTCTATACCAAAGCAGAAGAAACTTGTGAGCATGTCTTCTAAGGTCTGAATCATTCTTTCAGCTATTCCATCTGTATGAAGGTTATAAGCTGTTGAGGAGGCCAAGGTAGTGCCTAACATGTCATGGAGACTTTTCCAAAAATTCAGAGGTGAACTTGGGATCCCTATTACTGATGATGATCTTGGGTACTCCTGCGTCAGCTATGAGTCTATTCCAAAACAGTAATGCTACTTCCATGGTAGCGTCCTCCTTATGGTTGGGCGGGAATTTATATTTCTTGGATAACATGTCCACTATGACCAGGACTGAGTTGTACAAATAGGCTCCTCCTGGGGGTAATTCAGTTACAAAGTCCATGTTGATGATTTCACATCTTTTCTTAGGTTCAGTAATTTTCTGTAGTAGACTAAACTGTTTTTCAGTAGTCCTATGTGACTTCTGACAAGTTTCACAACTGGTGACATACTGGACTGTTGAATATCTCCAACTGATTCACCAAGCAGTTTGTTTGACCTTTTCTATGGTTCTATCAGTGGATAGGTGACCAGCTGAACAGTTATGGTGGCATTCAGCAAGAATATGTTTGATATGGTCTTCTTTGTTTAAGACTATAACACTGGAATGTTGCTGTCTATAGTATACTATACCATCCCATAAAGTGAACCTTCCTGCTTTTTAATGTTTCAGGAGAGTTTCAGGTAGACTGTTAATCAGTTCAGATGGTGGAGAGGTACTTTACATAATGGTGATTAGGGTCTTCATACTAGGGCTCTAAGCTTCCTTGATGGAGTTGAACAGGGATTCATCCAGTTCACAGATGTGGATTCCTAGAATAGGAGCCTCAATATTCATCATTTTAATGCTCAGTATGGTAAATATATCATTATCTTTTGGGTCATCAACCGGTTTTCTTGGATCATTGGGTAGAGCATTCTTACTCAAACTATCAGCATTCTGATGTTTTGCACCAGCTTGATGGACTATGGTCATCTGTCCTCTTTACTGTTGAATGGCTATCTGCCACCTTAACATGTGCATACTAGGGGTTTTAATGTTCATTAAAGTCCTGACAGAATTGCAATCAGTAATTAACGTGAACTTGGTACCTTCTGAGTAGTACTGGAGTTTCTCCACATCCCAAGCTAAGGCAAGGCATTCCATTTGGCTTGCACCATACCTTTTCTCAGTGTCTTTTACTTTTCTGGATAAGAAGAGTATGGTTTTTTCCACTGGTTTATCATTTTATATCACTTCTTGGTGTAAAGCAGCTCCTAGCCCTTCCATGCTAGTGTCTATATAGAGTTTGAAAGGTTTAGAATAGTCAGGTTGAATCAATACTGGAGCTGAGTTCATGGCCAGCTTGAGTTCTTCATAGTTCTTGACGCTTTCATGAGTCATTTCAAGCATGGTGTTGTTGTTGCAGATTTCATACAAAAATTTGGTTAGAAGGGAAAACTTAGGTAGATACTTCCTGTAGGAGCTGCAAAAGCTGATAAAGGATAGGAGCTCAGTTTTGTTCTGAGGCATTGGCCTATTCATCACAGATGCTAATTTGTTCTGGTCAAAAGTTAAAGTTATTCCTGAAACAATGTGTTCTAAAGATTTCAGTTCTCCATAAACAAAGTTACATTTCTTCATTGATACTTTTAATCCCACTGCAGAGATGGTTTCAAGGACTAGCCTTACTTTTTCCATGTGGGCATTCCAGTCATCAGAATAAATGATAACATCATCAATCTATACCATCATCCAATCTTTCCTGATGAATGATCCTAAAACTGTATCCATCATCCTTTGGAAGTGAGAAGGAGCATTCTTGATACAAAAAGGCATCCTAAGGTACTCATAAATTCCCAAATGACATATGATTCTCATAAATTTCTGGCTAACAGGAATGAAAGGTATTTGGTGAAAACCTTTCAGCATATCCATAGTAGTGCTGAACTTAGCCTAAGAGATGTCATGTAGAGCATGATCAATCCGGGGAATAGGGTAATAATCTTCTTGGGTATAGTTTTTCAGCATTTTCAAGCCTCAAACCATCCTAGATTTATGATTGTGCCAAGCTATAATTGATGGAGTAGCAATTTCCACTTGTTCATTGTTTCCTACTTGACTTAAGAATTGCAAGTCAATTAATTCTTGGATATGAGTTTCAAGAGATGTCCTTGATTTTGGACCAAAAGGGTAAGCAGGTCCCCTGAGGTTGGGAGGATAAAAAGGTGTAATGTTTAAAGTTAGGATCATGTCATGTCTTTTGATGTTACCAATTGGATGATCCTTGGTGCAGAAGGCATTCTGATTTTCAAAGCAGACTTGGAGAATGTCCCATTTTTGGTCTTCACTCATCAGGGGGTTCAGGGCTACTTGGGAGAAGTACTCGGCCTGGTTGAACTTCTCCAGGTGTTTTTTGTAAGTTAAATCAGAAGCTTGAGCATTTAAATGGCATTTTTTGAGCTTCTTGTTCCAGTCTCCTCCTACTCTGAAGTACCTGCCCTTACTTTGGAATACATCAATAACATATAAGCAAAGAGAATCATTCCCTAGAATGAAGTAATCACCCACTCCATTCTGGAGCACTACAAATTCAATTTTAAGTTTGAGTGATCCTTTTGAGTGAGGGAGGAAAATATCAGAGGACCAAACTCCAATGGCATTAAGGGAAGAGTTACAACTACTAAACTTAGCCTGAGGTACTGGTAATAAGTTCACTTTCCAATTTGGGTCTTGTTGTTCCAAATAAGTTGAAATAAAACAGTAACAAAAGGCTCCAATTCCTAAGAGTAACTTAAAGTAGATCCGTGAATTAATCCAGTAGCATAGCTGGTTTTACCAGAATTGTAACTTTTACCAGAAGAGGGTTTGAGAGTCAGAGTTTTTGCTTCAGAAACATGGTGAATTTTAATATTGGGAGTCCATTGTTGTGGTAAGTGGGAATCTTTGTTAACAGAGTTAATGTCTAAGGAAGATGTTATACTTCCTTCAATGAAATTGATAGGGTTAGTGATCATTAACTCACACTCAGATAAAGATCCATCAGTGTCATCAAGTTGAGGGTCAGGGTCATTGTAATTCTCTTCTCCCTCAATGAGATTGATCTTCCTCCTAGGGTGTGGGCAATTGGGTCTCACATGCCCACTTTGGTTACACTTCCAGCATACCTTTTCCTTAGTGTCAGAATTTTTCTTAACTTCTAGTTAGGGAGTGGTAGAGTCTTTGTTTTGGGGATTTCATTCTTCTTGAGTCTTGGGAGTGAGTTCTTTAGGCCTATTGTTCCTTTTGGCAAGACCATTCATATGAATAGTTTCTTCTAGAATACCAATGAGGGTGGAGAGATCAGCATCCATGGACATTCTACAACTCACACTGTGATTAAGGCGTCAGGGACACAGATTGAGGAGCCTTTTATTGATTTCCTCTTTATTAGCTTCAGGATAGAAACAATCTAGCCTCTTCTTTTGTTCCAAACAACACTTGTGGGGTTTGTCCTTTAAAGGGCCTAAAAGTGAGTTCTCAAAAGTTTTCATCATATTTTTTTTCCAGATTCTGGTGCAAAACTTTTATTTGATAAGACACTTCCAAGATTTCCAAGTTTGAGATCCTACTTCTCCTATTTTTTTGATAAACCAATCCAGTGCTTCTCCTTCAGAAATCCTGGGTAGTCTCACTACAGCTATAGTATCTGGCAGTTCTTAGGAGGCAAGGGTATATTCAATGAGTTTAATGAAGCTGATATGGTTTTATTCCACTTCTCCTGAGAATTTAGGCCATTCAGTTACAGGGGGAAAGAGTTTCAAAGCTTTTTCAACTTCAGGGGTAGGACTAGGCTGGTAAGACTCATTCCTATTCACTTCAGAACTAAGAGAGATGTTGGGAGTTATACTGGTCCTGGTGGGTTTTGATTCTTCTAAATTGGCTAAAGGAGGGGCAGTCGATTTAATTTTAAAGTCTCTTAAATCATTCCTAATCATACCTAGTTCCAAATCCATTTTTTTCTTAATAAGTCAATTTTATTTAAAAGATGAACTGAAGGGGTATCACTTTTTTTTTCTTATTTATCCTTTGAATTGCTGAAGGAGAAGGAGTATCTCTTCCTGTCCGCAAGAACAGGTAGTACCAATATGATTCATTAAATATTCTTTTTTTAAATCAATGATGTTCCTTAACAATTTAATTTCAGACTCATTGGCTCTCAGATGGTAAGTTTGGTTTATTATTTTTTGGATTTCTTTTTCAAGTTGTTTGTGAAGATTGTCTAAATTGTTACTCAAGATATTAAAGTTTTGGAAAAAATTGTCAGAAAATTTGTTATACAATGAGGTTATATCATCAGAATTTAATTTTGATAAAATTTCTTCCATTTCTGGGCTGGAGATATTATGTTTTCCCAATCTTTTGGGTTCCTCAACCTTTGATGATTTGAGGATCTCAATTTTTTGGGGTCCTTTCCCTTTAATTTGGATAGTTCATCCCAAGGGTTCCATTTTTCTATGTATTTCTATACCTCTGCTCTGGGAATTAATTTCTGCAGGGCTATTTGAGAGGAATTGGCCTGTGAAATAGCCTTTCTCATGGCTGCTGGATCCTCCTGCTCCTGGGCTAACTTGTATGATTCCCAATGACTCACATGATCCTTCACCAGATACTTTATCTTGGACTCTTTGGCCAAGTCCAGACTGGGAGGCGTAGGAGGAGGATTAGCTTTACGGGACAAATGTCTGGGCAAAGGACTCACTTACAAAAGTTTGTTGGTTGACTTGGCGGGTGCGGGTGCTGGAAGATTTTGCAGAGCTCAAGTTGGGGGTTTGAGCCTCCTCATTGTGCTTGCTACAGGCACTTGTATGGGCGCGCATTCCTCAGGTAGAGGTCCATAGAACAGGGCTTTTCCGGTTGCGCAGGTGTTGGGCCCGTTTTGCAATATTGTGAATAAAAATGAGTACAAGTTTTTTGTCAAAACTTTGTAAAAATGAAAAAAATAAAAAAAATATTTTTATTTTATTTTTAAATTAATTTAAGCTAACTTAGACTTAAATTCAATGGTAATAAGGCTTTTTGAGGGTTGTAGGAGTCCTTGGAGGGTAATCCAGGGGGGTCTTTGTGGGTACCAATGAGGTCTTGGCTTAAATCCAAAGATCCATGGTGAGAACCATTTTCTAACAGATCTTGCTCAATAAAATTGCCAAGGGAAAAGATTCTTTCCACTGAAAATAAGTTAAAAATTAAATTGAATACATTTTGATAGTTTATTATGATTTCATTAATTTCTCTGATGCTTCTTTCAGGCTGTGTGTTGCCTGAGTAAAGAATTGAAATTAATAACCCTTTCAAGTTCTATTCTTCATCTTTCAAAGCTTGTTGTTTACAATGGTTTAATTTTTCTTTTTGTTGCTCAGGAGTTATGATAACAGGTAAAAAATTAAGGATTCTCTCTTATTTTCTCTTTTTAAGAAGATTATAATAATAATTGATTGATTCTTCATTGGTATTAAGATTGACTGGAAGAATAACAATAAAAATTAATAAGTATTTTTTACTTGTATTTATGTAGATTATCTGGTCCAAAGAAATTAATTAATTAAAAATTAATTATTCAGGGATATTTCCCTGCCAGACCCCCATTTTTTAGCTTACTGAAACCAGGAAAATTTGCGTCCTTTAGCTAAAGCAAGTGATATTGGTTTTGGAATAATAATAATTCCATGAAAATTACGTAAAATTCACAAATGGTTGATTTAGAAGCAAGTGAAAAGTTTGAGTGGTTTGGTTGGATTAAATTCTTTAAATTTATTTTTCAAGAGGGGCCACAGTTTATGGAAACAGTGGATCTTTATTGGACAACAACCTCTCTTCAAGGGGCTCTTTTGAACTGTGTAAAGACCTTGGGACAGTGAGGTCCTAAGTGATTACTCAAGAGGGGTTTACTCAAGGGGATGGGGTAGACTGGCTGACTCACATAACTTATTCCTGGATTCAAGGAAGAGATAACTTACTAATTTAAGCAGAAACTCCAAGAAAATTCTAGAAATCCACAGTTGAAAGGGTCTCAGGACAATTTTTGGGGATATTGCTGATATTTGTCAATGGAATTAACAATGGGTTTAGAATTAATTACTATAATATTAGACTGAGGCCAGAAATTACTTTTTTATCTTGAATAAACACTTCATCACGGATGGCAGGGGGTCTGGATTTATTACTTAAAAATTACTTGGGTTTAACCCATCTAAAAGGACTGGCTTATATCCTTTTCTAGGGTAATAAGATCTTCCAAGGGCACGTAGAGAGGGTTTTGGTTGTGTTCTGAGGCTGAATGGCTGACCAGGGCTAGTTTGGCACGTAGTTTTGGTGTTTTCAACTGGCTAGCCTTGCCTGTGTCATATTTCTATGTGAAATAATTTTCAGAAGGTATCTAAATATCAATTTGTTATTTTTATGGCTCAGAGATATTTCCTTTTTGCATTACTTTATTTTGAGTGGCATGTGTAGAAGTGCTTATCTGTGGATTCTACGTCATCTTCTGCACATGTTGGTAATTTTCAATAATTTTTTGGTAGAATTCTTTGTGTTTTTTTCATAAAGATTTGGCAATATTAATTACGTGACAACCTTTTTTATTGTTTCTCACAATTTTTTTCCTTGATTGTTTTGATTTTCATATTTTTATTCAATTTTCTTGGGTTTCAAACATCTTCCTATCTGTCAGTCAACTTGTTACATATGCATGATGTACGCATGCAAGTTGTAGCATGTTCCTGTGGTACCTGGCCGTTGGAATTAGCATGACTGATGTTGACGCGCGCAGGCTTGACATCTGCATGTGTGAATCTGTCATCAGTCATTTTACATGCTGTTTTATTTACATGCGCCTACATGCTGAGTGTCAGGCTTATGTACCTTTGCTATAAGAATGCAGGGCTGTGCGCGGGAATTGTGAAATAACACAAATCCACCTGTAACTCCTAAAATATACAAAACACCTCAGTTCTGACTGAATTTCAAGTGTGAAAACTATACATAGCATTATTTGTGAAATATTAGCATGGCCAAAAGGTGCCCTATTGGTTTTGTGGTTTATTGGTCTTTTTCTTCTGAAATTATTCACAAATATAAGGAGTTGGAATTGAAGGATGGGGTCAGTGAGTGACCCTACCTATTTTTGGGTGGGGAATCCATTTCTGCAATAATATATATGTATTTCCCATTCCTTTTAGTTTTATCATTTATTTTCTGTTTTTAATTTGCTTTGACAGGTTGCTTTTGTCAACTAGAAACCTGAAATATCTACTCTTTTAGAACACATTCCTGGTCTTGGCCCCTAAATTACAACTTTGAAAGTTGCTGTCCTTTACCTTATGGTCACTTCTATTGCAAGAAACAGTGCTCAGAGCTGAAAACTTGAACACGTTTGCACAAAGCAAATTATTCTGAACTTCTCCACTCAGGATAGTTCTCCCATTCAAATCAATAACAAACTTATCTTCTTTAAGATAAAAAATCTGGAAACCTTTTTTCCAGAGAACTCCAAGAGACACAAGGTTATTAGGAAAATCTGGTACATAGAACACTTTATCAAAAGATATTTTGCAACCCAAGTGATTTGCAAGAATAAATTTTCCAATTCCTTTAATCTGAATTTTTCTTTGTTTTTGGTCAATATTTACAATACCATCCAAATCTCTATGATTTGAAAAAAAAATTGTCTCAAAAAACACGTGGTCTGTACAACCAGAATAAATCAAAACAAGAACATTCTCCTTCAATCCTCCTACAATTAAAGAATAATTATCAGCCACTGATAAGTTCTTATCATCAAGTTTAAGATTACATACTTCATAATCAATCAAGTCCATGTCTTGATCCTCATCAATTTTGGCCTTCCTGTTGGGTATTTGTTCCTCAACAGCTTGTTCCATTGAAACATCCACTGCCACCATAGCAACATTTTCCATTGCAAGGTTGACCTCTTTGTCATCCTTTTCACTTTCCTTGGATTTCTTACTCTTCTTGGACTCCTTGCAATGCTTTTCATAGTGCCCCTTCTTCTTAAAATTATGACAAAAGGCCATTGATAAATCCCTCTTGGCCTTTGCCTTCTTCCCCAATTTTCCTGCTTTGCCCACCAGAGCAGTTCCTGTGCCCTCCTTCATTTTGAATTGAAGATCATCCTTTTCAATCCTTCTAAGCACATCCTCTTCTCCAGGAAGGGAATCCAATTGAGATATAATCCTAACAAAGGACTCATATTCTTTTGGTAGATTTTGAAGAATTAAGAGTGACAAACACTCAGGATCCATGTTCAGCTTAGATGAATTGAACTTAGCAATACATGATCTTGCCTCCCCCACAAATTGTGTACAGTTGACAAATTTCAACTTGAAAAATTTATTGAAAGCAATACCCTTTTGATGAACAGAATCACCAGCATACTTGGCCTTGAGCATTTTCCATAAAACACTCGCCACCCTCTTATGTTCCTCTTTTAGAGTATCAGCAACCCATGCAATATGACTCTCATCCATATGTCTAAGAATAAGATGATAGGAATTCTTCTCCACCTCTGAACTGATAAAAGTGTCATCTGCATCCACAATTTTCCCACAAAAAATGTTGCCCAACTCACTGTCCATGAAGACAGACCAAGCTCTATAGTTTTGACCATTCAAAATAATCTTGGTGCAGCTGGAATCTGGGATATAGGGCATCTTCTTGGAAAACTTGAGATCTTTGAGGTTTTCCAGAGTAAGATATAATGGTCTTTCCTGCTTGGAAGTAATGATGATGATTGTACTGATAATGTTTGAGAATTATTGGCCCACCAGCTTAGTAAAAGAGAAGTACTTAAAGCAAAAGAAACGCTGAGACAAGAATTTCTTATGATTGTTCCTTAATATGAGGCAGAGGCAATGGCACACTTGTGAATGTGAATTAATTGGTGAATAAATGGATGGAAAACAGCAGGGAGATGAGCTCCTTAAATAAAAAAGATGGTGCTCATGTGGAGTTCATGTAATGAAAAGCAAAAGGCAAAATTTCCGCCCCATATATTCTCTACAGGCTCTACAAGCCTTGCTAATTGGTTTGGGCTTACTCAGCCCACTTGGCATTAGTCCCTGAACCCTTATGACCAGTCTTTACTGGTTGAATTTGGTGTTTCCACCCTTACTGGGCTGAAAAAGCCGTTTTTGCTGTTCATACCCTGGCTAGTTGTCTCTTACAACCAGCCCTGTTACCCCTCTGACTATACTTACTGGCTGGTTACCTCATGCAACCAGCCCCTGGCCCCTCATATGGGCCAGGTGGGACTCAGGACTCACCTGGGTCTGGTATCCTACTTGCATGGGGGGGATGTAACCGGTGGGCATTCCACCTCCCCCCCCTCTTTCCTACCTAGGTGACCAGCAGGGGTGGTCAGATCCCCCGCTGGTTGCCTGGGACGGAATTTTACCCAGGCAATCTGTCAAAAAGAGTGGGCTGGAGGGAGATCAGGTTTCCCAAGCCCTTGGGGCCTCCCCCTTGGTATTGGGGGGTGGGGGGGGGGGGAGAGAGGGCCCTGCTTTGCTTGGTGGGAGGTTGATCAGGTCCCCCCAACCACCAAAAGGTGGGAGGGTGATGAAATCCCCCCCATTCTGGTCCGTTGCACATGCAACCAACCTCTTTCTGGTCCTTCATGAGGGGGAGCACCAGCCATCCTCCCTGCCCCTCATAACCAAGTGAGGGGAGGGAGGGGGGCAGGGGCTGCCAGCCACTGCAGCGGCCAAATGGAGTCCCCTGCGTGGGCCGTTGGACCCTGCAACAGGCCTCAGAGAGAAAAAAGTGGCCCCAAGCAGACAGCAACACCGGCGGCAGCCCCAATGGGCTTCCAAGGCCCAAAGACCACAAAATACATACTTTGGCGGGCCAGCCCGTCTGGCCAAGTATGTCCAAAATAAAGCTTGGGCCCAGCTATGCCCAGATAAGCCTGTCTGCCTAAGGTGGCCCATCCACCCTGGCGGGCCCTTTAAGGCCTGTGTCCCAAAAGACCTAGAAAACGTTTTTTGGTGAAGAAATGCCCAAAAACAATAACATCCACATAGGCCCACGTGGCCCACGTGATGTACAATGGGCTGTTGAGGCCGATTTGTGCATGCCATTTGGATTACACAATAATATGCACATTACATGAGTGCATCCGTATTTTAACAGTAGCGTAGGTGCAAGACAATAGAATCTGAGCATACAATGGGTGTAATGTATGAGACAGGAAGGAATGAAATGTGAAGACAATGAAAATGCAGCATAAGGGACTAGTCTTTTTGCAAACTATACATTTGAGATGGCTATGTAGGCATGGGTGTGAACTAGGGTGAGTGCCTGAACAAGAATGGAAGTCAAAGGGCTGATGATACCCAGGGTAGAAGAGCATAGCTTGAATGGATGGCCAACCGGTATAGAGTTCACTGAAAGATATGCAAGTATATATTGAGTCAGTTGCCAAGATTGGAAGGTTGTTAGGCAAGCTAGAGGTGGTATGTGGAATTCACCATTGATTTTTGTTCCTAAGGAGATGTTGCTAATGTGCCTTCATCTCTCTCACTACGCCAGGTTACCACGCTACCACGTGTTTTTGCTGTGTGCTCTGTTGTATTTTCTTTGTATTTTATTTTTCTGTGCAGCGGCGCTCCTTAGAGCGCCCCAGGAGCTATGAGCGCGCTCCACTTATCTACTTGCACCGGCCCAGAACAAGGATTCCTTTCTCCTTTTACAGTTTCAATACCAAACCACTCGCATCCTGGATTCTGGGATAGGTAAATCATGTCTTTCAGCTTCCTCAATCCTTCTCCTCATACTGATACTCTCCTGCTTTTCTTATACTCATCAGACTTGTTATTGCTTTGTTTGTGCTGCTGTCCTATCAGCCTGTGTGGCCTTGAGCCTTTTCTTTTTAGTCTGAACTTTACAGATTTACAGTCCCATTTTCACTCTCTCAACCTAACAAGAAAAGGCTCCTTGCCATGACCAATCAAGAAGATAATCCAAAAATCATCATCCCACTTCTCACAAAATCCAACTTTCCCAACTGGTTCATTCTTCTAAGGAGCTACCTTAGAAGGAAAGGGCTGCTTGAACTCATTGAGGGTTATAAACCCAATGATGCGACCACTCCTATGCAAAAAAGGAAGATTTACAAGGCATGCAACATAATCATCCAGCACCTTGGCAACATTGATTTTGACGCGGTCGTGAAAAGCTCAAATGAAGCCAACCCACGCGCTATTCTGGAAGCCATCAAAAAGAGATATGCCTCTCAATCGTCCAACAATTGCGGTCGTCTCTGGCTGAATTTCATACGCTACCAGTACAAAGGGGATCTCTCGCAATACATCAACGACTGTTGCAAATTGATGAATGAGCTATCAGTGGTCAAACTTGATGTGCCGCAAGATATTCTCAGCTACACTATTTTGGCCAAACTTCCCACCGCCTTCCATCACATTGTTGACACTCTCCTTCTAAACAACAAACTGCTTACCAACCCAACCGCAGTGATCAATAAACTCAGAGAAGTCATGCACCTGGAAACATCTCAAAAGGTAGAGATTTCTGAACCTGGAGAAGAAGTCTCATCCACTTCCCTGCACAAAACTGCGCACCTGAAGAAACCAAAGAACAGACACCCGTGCTCTAATGGGAAACACAACCCATTGTCAAGCCACTCAGAAGATAGATGCTGGTTTCTCCATCCGGAACTGCGCCCTGATCATCCTACCTCCAGAGCTGTCTCCCATCTCCACTTGGCAGTGTTTCCAACTGATGAAACCACCAATTTGACCAAAACAGAACCTCCCCAAGCCTACCCAAACGCACAGCTCTACTTCAAAGACTCAAATAACCATGCGTCACTTCTTCCTGTTCTAGATTCAGGAGCTTCACATCATATTGTCAACTCACATCACTATCTCTGGGATTCCACCCCAATAGAATTAAAGGTGGGCACTTGAGCCAAAGGAACTGCATTGCTGGCCACAGCAATGGGTAAGGTTACCCTCTGCAACCATCTAGGCGAACAGATTCAACTGGATAACGTGCTCCTGGTCCCCACTCTGAACCACTGCCTCATCTCACTTCCACAACTTACAACTAAATCAGCCACTATCAAATGAGTTGGGTTCTCAGGATATGAAATTGTCCTGGATCACTTTTCTCTCTTGGGAACTGCCAGAAATCATCTGGTCAAACTCTGCGTTACTAGGTTCAAAAACACTAAAATCATAAATTCCACCAAAAGCTCTGCGCTTCTTACACACCCTCAAGGCTCTTGTTAGAATTATGGCCAGAAATTATCTTAGGCAAATGGGCAGTTTTTAAAGCAAAAGAGATTCTGGAAACTGGGTGTCAATATTGGCTAATGGGGCTCTCACAATGGGGCAATATCTTGGATGAATTTGATTGGAATGATGAATGGATGGATGGAAAATAGCAGGGAGAAGGGCTTCTTAAGTACAAAAGATTGGCCTCTTTTGAGCCCATGATACAAAAATCCAAAAGGCATATTTTCCGCCCCAAAAGAGCTCTAAAGGCTCTATTGGCCTTGTTAGTTGGTTTGGACTACATCAGCCCACATGGCATCAGTCCCTGTACCCTTACAACCAGCCTATTCCGGTTATTTCTGGTGTTTCCACCTCAATGGGGCTGAACCAGCCCCTTAACTGTTCAATCCCCTTGGCTGGTTGTCCTTTACAACCAGCCATGATGACCTTTATTGCCTTGTTTACGGGCTGGTTGCCTCATGCAGCCAGCCCCTGGCCCCTCAAATGGGCCAGGTGGGACCCAGGGCACACCTGGGTCCGGTCTCAGACTCACATGGGGGGGGGGGGTGACCAGCAGACATGCTGTCCCCCCCTCTTTCTCTCAAATCCCTGGTGGGGGCGGTCAAATCCCCTCACCAGGGGCTCTGGGGGTCAATACCCCCAGGGCGTTGTCATTTAAAATGGCCTGGGAGGTGATCAGGTCCCCCCAGGCCCATCGCTCCTCCCCCTTGGTAAAGGGGGGGGGAGAGCGCCCCTATCCTGTTTGTTTGCATTAACCAATCAATGGTGGGGGGGTGATGAAATCCCCCCCACCTGCCGGTTGCTACTCTTGCGGCCGGCGCCGCCATCTCCTTGGGCAAGGGGGTGGTCAGGTCCCCCCTGCCATGACCGACCGCGCTGTTGCGGTTGGTTGCTGGCTGGTTCAACCCAGCCAGCCTGCCCCCATCCCCTTTGGGACGGCGAGCAAGGGGAGGGGGAGCAAGCCGGGGCGGCAAGCCCCGGCTCCGTGGCGCTGGTTTCCTAGCGCAACCAGCCGGGCCCGCGCGGGATCCCTTGGCCGCGCAACAGCCCCGCGTTGGCCGCACCAAGGAACAAAGGCGGCCCCAAATGGGCCGCAATGCGGGCAGCGGCCCCAAACGGGCCGCAACGCGGGCAGCGGCCCCAAGCGGGCCGCGACACGGGCGGCGGCCCCTAGCGGGCCGCGCCAGGGGCGGCGGCCCCAAGCCCAAATTGTGAGAATTACATACTTTGGCGGGCCAGCCCGTCTGGCCAAGTATGTCCATAATAAAGCTTGGGCCCTTTTATGCCAAAATAAGCCTATCTGGTTTGGGTGGCCCATCCACCCTGGAGGACCCGTGAGGGCCTGTGTCCCAAAAGACCATAAAAACGTGTTTTGGCGCCCAAATGCCCAAAACCAATAACACCCACATAGGCCCACACGGCCCAAGTGATGTACAATGGGCCTTGGAGGCCCATTATTGTATCCCATTTGGATTACACACTCCTATGCACATTACCTGAGTGCATCCGCATTTTAACAGCTCTCCATGGCACCTTTGGCTGGGGCACCCTCACAATGCCATTCTCAAAGCCGTCATTCCAGATAGCTCTCCCAGTTCCAACTGCAACATCTGCAAAAGCTGCAAGATGACCTCTACTCCGTTTCATGGCCACTTCAAACCAGCCACTTGCTTCCTGGAAGCAATTCATCTAGATCTTGTTGGGCCATTTCCTGTCCAGTCAAACAGAGGCTGCAAGTATTTCCTTACTATTGTGGACCAATTCTCAGGTTTCAAGTCGGTCTCTTTCCTTTGCTCCAAGAATCAAGCCTCCGGGGCTATCAAAGATTTCATAAATCACTCTGAAAGACTTCTCAAAACCAAGGTTGCAACAGTCATGTTGGAAAACGGAGGCAAATTTGTGAATGAGGAACTCTGTGAGTATTTTAAGCTTCATGGTATTGATCATCACCTGGCTCCCGCGTACACACCTGAACAGAACGGTCTAGCTGAGAGAGCAAATTGCTCCATTCTAGACAAAGCTTGATGCTTACTTGTGAAAAGCGGCCTTCCTCCCTCCTACTGAGCGGAAGCTGTAAAGACATCAACCAATCTACTCAATGCACTACCCATCATATCCAAGGGCCTCAAGATTCCCTACAAAACCTGGTTTCAACGACCATTCAATCATCATTTCCTCAGGCCATTTGGCTGTACCACTTACTCACTCATTCCCAAGGTCAGACGCGGTTTCAAACTATCACCTAATGGAGAGAAGGATACACTCCTTGGGTATGTAAACAATTTCTCATCCTATAAGATACTTGATCATCAAACCAAACGGGTGCATTCAAGCGCCAATGTCACTTTTCTTGAAGACACTTTTGAGCGCAAACAAGATGAAGCCTTGAAAGGCCTTTGATCTTCTTCTTCTACTTCCAATCCACTAAAAACCATCTCTGGGGAAAGTCTTCCCAGCATTCCGGCTGAATTGATTTCAGGACCTGGTCAAGTGTCTTCTGTTACTGAGGCAACCTCTGTTCCTGATCACAGTATAATTTCCAAGCAAAACATACTCTTGCATTCTCGACAGGAGACAATGGCCAATAACCCCCAACTAAATTCCATGGACACCAAACTCCAAGATCCCAAATCTTTGGATGAAGCCCTTTGCAGTCCCCACAGACTGGAATGGATTGCTGCCATGGAGAGAGAACTCCAAAATCTCTTGTCCTACAATGTTTGGGAAGAATGCAAGAAGAATAACTCTACCAGCCAGCTTAAGTGCATTTGGGTTTTCCGCACCAAGAAAGACAAGGAAAACCAGATCATCAAATTCAAGGTGCGTCTCTGCGTGCAGGGTTTCCACCAAAAGTTTGGCATTGACTATACCAATGTGTTTGCACCCATGGGCAACAAATCTTCACTTTGGCTTCTCATTTTGCATGCCATGCAACAAGGCTACAAATTCCACCAGCTTGATATCAAGTCAGCATTCCTGAATGCTCCCTTGAAGCAAACCATCTATGTCTCAACACTGGCAAACGTTCCTGTAACGCCTGGGAAGTCCCTCAAGCTCAAAAAGGCCCTGTACGGCCTGAAGCAGGCTCCCCAAATGTGGTACAACACACTGAGTGCCTGGCTTTCCTAAGAAGGGTTCATCCAGAGCAAGGCCAATCAATGCGTGTTCTGGAAGAACAGCACCTACGTTTACATACATGCAGAAGATATTTCCATCTTCAGCCCGGAACCACAACTTTTTATTGACGCCGTCCGGAGCCGCTTCAAAATCAAGGATCTGGGCCCGGAGTCTCTCCTTCTGGGTATGAACGTGAGGCAACATATGAATTGTTTCCACCTAAGACAAGAGAACTACATCTCCTCCCTAGTGGATCAATACCGGCTCCCTCCACAAAAAAAATGCTTGACTAATTTCAAACCTTTTGGAAAATTACTGCTGGCATCTGAGGAGGAACATCAACTTTTGGTTAAAAGAGGGCTGAATTACAGAAAGCTTGTGGGTGAGCTAACCTACATAAGCTGCAACACCCAACCCAACATTACATTTGCCGTCAACTACCTCACTCAATTCTTGAACACGCCCGGGATGACTCACTGTCATGCTGCAACACTTACTCTCAGTCATTTACAGTCAACACCTAAGGTGGGGCTAACTTTCTCTAAAAAACCATGTCAGACTGGACTCAGTTCATATTTAGATGCCTACTGGGCCACTTTTCCAACCAACAGAAGATCAATAAGCTGTTTTGTCGTCCTGTGGAAAGGTAATGTAGTCCGCTGGAAATCACAAAAACAACCAAGTGTTACACTTTCCACCACAGAAGCCAAATACAAAGCAGTGGCTGAGGCTGCAAAGGAAATCCTCTGGTTCAAATCTCTGGCTGAAGAGGTGCTTAGATCAACAATCAAGGCTCCAATCATCCTCCATGAAGACAACAATGGTTGTGTCAAACTTGCCTCCAACTCAGAAAATCATGCGGTGTGGTGAACCATTTGGGACACCTTGGGAAAATAATTCAAAAAAAAAAAAAAAAAAAAAAACAGTCCTAGTTGCGTCGCTCATCCTCATCCTCGCGCGTTGCTCATCCTCATCCTTGCGCATTGCTCCTCCTCATCCTTGCGCGTCGCTCATCCTCATCCTTGGGCATCACTCCTCATCCTTGCTTGTTTCTCATCCTCATCCTTGCGCGTTGCTCATCCTCATCCTCATTGCATTGCTCCTCCTCATCCTCATTACTCGCATCCTTGATTGCTTCCTCACTTTCATTGCAACCATCAGTTGTTCATCATGACCCTCCCTATTGCTTGGCCCTGCGCGAATCATTGCCTTCCCTCTCATCATCAATTTATCTATCATGGTGTCCTCATCATCACCACCATCAGCGCTTGTGAGCAAGGATCATTGATCACATCAACCCCATCGCTCATCATCAAAACCATCCAATTTCTTTCTTTCTCACCCCCCTCCAGATTTGGATGGGAGGGGGTGTTGCGTTGTTACTAGGTGTGCAAACATCTGCACGGACGTTTGCAAGCAACAGGCGGGGGTGAGAATCTCTCACCCCAGTCTGGAAGATTGGCAGAAGGGAACCGGGCCTCCCCAAGCTTGAGCCTCATCATTGTAAAAAAAAAAAAAAAAAAAAAAAAAAAAAAAAAAAAAAAAAAAAAAAAAAAAAATCCGCTTTCATTTGTGTTATCCAATTTTAAATAGTTACAGGGCTCTCTAGCCTATAAAAGGAGGGGCTCTCCCCTGCTTTTTTCCTTCATCAATTCTTCCCACTAATCAGAATTATGAGCTTCTGATCCAAGAGCTCCTTCCTTTGTGAAATTGATCACTTATCTGGATACATCTTTTGATTATCCCTTGATCCTTATCCCTTACCCTGGAATTTTTTTTAAGTCCAAAACTCTGATCTGCCCTTCTGTGGCCCTGTTCCTTATCACCAACCATAGCCTTGCTGGTTGAAGAAGAATTCATTAAATTGAATTCTTGAGTTTGTTATACCACTCTTGATCCCTTTTTCTGACCATTATTTGGTCTTGATCATTCATTTGATTGTCTTTCTGGACCAGTCACGTTTGACTAAGAGGTTTTATTATATTTAAACCTGGAGTGATAAACCTCCCTTTAATTATTCAAGTTGCATTCTGCCACACTATTCTTGAATCCTTGAGAAGTGTTGGGTTACTCTTAGTCCAAAATTGTTACTGTTTTTTTCAGTGATCCATAAACATATTGCGTTGTCTTGTGCAGCCACCCACCGTTATCTGGTACCCTTCAAGCGCTTGATTGCGGAGAGTTGGGCAGGTTCATTGAGAACCTGGAGGTTGATTGGGTCTGAGTTGATTTCTCCCAAGCACCTGCTGACAACCAGAGTTATTAGGGTTTGGGTGCGGTTACTTACAACTGCTTTGTTCTATTGGGCTCTGAGCAAACTTTAACTTATTTTGTTCCAAGTCTTTCTCCTCATCATCTTGGTTCAGGTAGTGCTGCTTCCCCCTCAGCTATTGTTGCTATTGACTTATCCCTATCCCATTTGATTCCTCATTAACAAAGGTTGCTGGACCTTGATCCTGGTTACATTTAAATATTTTTGTAACACTCAGGAGGGCAGCCTAAAAAAGCACCTATCCCCTCCACACAACTGCCAACGCCCTGCGCCATTTGGAGTCTTACATTTGGTCCCCCGGGCCGGGATCAAACCAGCAACCTTGGGATTTACAGTCCCAGATTTGTGGAATCAACTTTGAAATCCAATCTTTTTCTCTCTTTCTATTTTTCTTTTTTTTTCTGTGTTTCTGTTATCATCTAGATCTGATCCCTGGAGGCAACTTGTTCCAGAAGTAAGTCCTCCCAATTGTGCACCATCAAGGGGTTTCATCCTAGTCCTTTTTTTTTAAACCCTACCCTTGCCACACTTGTGAGCCACTTTGGAAATCTGTTCTTTGGATCACTTAGGAAATCTTTTGTTGAAATGGAATTTATCAGTACCCCTTCTACCCCTTTTTGGGCCAAGATGATCAAAATCAAACCTCAGAACAAGAACTTATGCTTTAACGGTACAAATGTTGAACGGTTCCTGGATTCCTACAAGATGGCTGCTGAAGTGGACGGTGCTAGCAAATATGACATGGCTTATCAACTGCAATTCTTTATCTCCTCTGATGAAGTCATGGAAGTGATTGAATCATTTGATGGATTTTAATCCCATGACTGGGTACTTCTTAAGGAGGCAATGATTGCCTATTGGGGCAAAATTGATATAGCTAGGTTCACTCTCCAAGATCTGGATGCCCTAGTCTCTCAATGGACCTCCAATGGTGGTATCTCCTCAGCCTCTCATTATCAAGCTTTCAGAAAATCTTGGGACCCTATCCAATCCTATCTTATCCAAAATGATCACATTGATACGGTGGACAAAATTTGAGTGCGATTTTTTCAGTCTTCCTCTCCAGGAGTGCAGGAAAGAATTAAGGATGAATTGGTGAAAGCTGGATCCATGATCACTACAAGAGATAATTGGTTCAAGCTCCCTGCTTTCATGGTTCTTAGGAATACTGTGGATAAAGTAATGAAAGGTCAAACAGCTCTCACCTTTGAAAAACCTAGAATCACTGAACCAGTCCCTGCCCCCTCTTTTCAAGCATCTAAAAAAATCATGAATAAGATGGAAGCCAATCACAGACCTAAACCAAATCCTCAGACCCACCGGGAAACACCGACTATCAATGAGATCACCAAACTCCTGCAAGCTTTTGAGAATAAAATGGATCAGAAACTCTCCTCTCTGGTTGTCCCTAAAACCTCCAACTCTGTTCCTAGGTCAACCATGGTTTGCTATTATTGCCACAGAGAAGGTCATGGAACTGGTTGCTGTCCTGAACTCCAGAAGGACAAGGAGGAAATGTTGGTGGAACAGAAAGGGAGCAACTTCTTTCTGCCTAATGGTGCACTTATCCCTTTTGATTCATCTTGTCCAATTTGTCATGTGGTGGCCTCTTTCCAGCCTTCTGCTCCCAAGAAGGCATACTTGGCCTCTTTTGATTTTCAATCTGCTTGTGGAACTCTTCAACCTTGGTATCCTCCTGCTGTCTCTTCTTCCAGATTTTCTGGAACTTATCAATCTGATCCAGCTAGGAAATTACATGAAGAGCCCACACCTCATAAAGCTCCTCCTGTTCCATCTTCAATTCTTCAAAAACCTGTCAAACTTCAATCTTCACTGGAGCCTCCTTCTTCTGAGGTAGAAGACATGGAAGTAGAAAAGGAACCCCTTGTGGATAGGTTCCCAGAATACTCTGATCCTGCTCCTCTGTCATCCAAATCACCTTCACCAACTGATCCAGTTATAGTGCCACCCTCACCTGAACTTCCTCTTCCAACTGAACCCAAGGTTTGATTCAAAAGGGGAATTTCCAAAGACCACCCCAACTCTATGGAAGGGGTATTAAAGAAAATCTCTGATCTTAAAATCCCTGATCTATCTATGGCTGAACTCCTTTCCATCTCACCATCTGTGGCTGAAGGCATGAAGAAATGGGTTTCTTGGCGACATGTGGAGATTGGTCCTGATGAATCAAAAGTTTCCTCTGGAACCTTGATGGAAGACTCTGGTGGAACAGATCCTCCTTCTAATTCAAATCTTTATTCTTGTCCTCTTGGATTTTTACCATGCTCTCTAGGTGACTCATCCAAAATGGTTTCTCTACTTGTCAATTCTGGGTCCCAACTAAACTTAATTTTGGATGCAATGGCCTGCAATCTCAATCTCAGTCCAAGGGTCAGCTTAAACTCTGCTGTTTATGGAATTGGTAATCAATCTTGTGAGTTGGTGGGTATTGCTGAGGATGTGCTAGTTCAAATTGGTTGAAATATTGTTGGAACCTGTCACTTTTGGATCACTTGTTTGGAAGGTCCTATGATTTTGGGTTGTCCTTTCTTAATAGACTTTGGAGGCACCCTGATGTTTTCTGATCAAGTTGGGGAGAGAATTCTTCTTCCTGATGCTGATGGTAGAAAGCTTGAAGTTCCTCTCTGATCTTTGGATTCTGGTTGTTGGGAAAGAGATTTCCCTGGTTCTTCACCTAAATTGGTTCTGAAGGGGAAGCAGAAGGATTCTTCTAACTCCTATCATTTTTTAGCAGAATAGTTGGTAATACTAATAATTTTAGTTCTTCTAAGCCTCAGAATTCAACTACAGGGCCAACTTTAATCTCTGAGGCATATTTTTCATCCTTTTCATCTCTTTCTTCTTTTTCTTCTGATCTCAAAAATGTCCAGAATCAAAAACATGTTAAAACACAAAATTCCAAAAATATTTCTCTTCTCTCTGGTTCTGTTGTTTCTTCTTTTCCTTGTACTGTTATCACTGATCAATCTTCCTCTAGCTCTGGTTCAATTCTCTGCAATGAGTATAAACTAGATCCGGATCTCAATTCTTTTCTTAATGGTTTTGGTATGGAGGAGTATGGGCTCCAGTGGAGGCACTTGGGGGTAAACGTAAGTAATCCCAATTGTGCACCATCAGGGCATTCTTCTACCATAGTTTGTGAAACTCTACCTTGTGCCACACATGTGAGCAAAGCGTTATCTTTTGGATCCTCTTTTATGGAAAAGGCACCTTTCAAAAATTTTATGGAACATTGAACTTGGAGGATGTTGGAATCTGGTCTCAGTTTTTGTACTCAGGTCTTGCTGGTGAATGCTTGGAGGAAAAAAGAACTTCTCTCTTTTGCCACTAAGTATAAGCCAGTTGCAAAAAAGTTCCAGCCTGTCAACCAACCCATGCCTCTCAATCTCAATCCTCCTCTCATGCGTCCTCCTCTATCTTGTGATCCTTATTGTGGTCTATCTCACTCTCTTACTGGCCCCTTTGTACCTTGTGGTTGTGTCACTGAAGAACAATTGAAGGTGGTCAACTTTGGTCCAGATGGATGGCTTTTACCTGATGAGTTAAATTCAATCAAAAATATCTTATCTCTAAGGGAAAAATCTATTGCATTCTGTGAAGAAGAGAGAGGTCTCTTGAAAGAATCCTATGGTCTCCCTTATATCATCCCTGTAGTTGAACATGATCCTTGGCAAAAGGAAAAGATCCCTTTTCCTGATGCAAAAGTCAACAAATTCATCAAGTTGGTCCGCAAACAAGTCCGTACCGGTCTATATGAACAGTCAACCTCCAGTTACTCTAGCCCTGTTTTCTGTTTTATAAAGAGTAATGGTAAACTTAGAGTAGTTCATGATCTCCAACCTCTCAATAAAGTTACTATTTTATGACTCTTGTGTTCCTCCTGCCACTGAAAAATTTGTTGAATCCTTCTCTGGTGGAGCCTGTCATGGTCTAGGAGACATCATGGGGGGTTATGACAAACAATCTTTGCATCCTATTTCTTGCCCTCTCACTACTTTTGATACTCCTCTTCAACAATTTCAACTGACTCGATTGCCTCAAGGTGCCACCAACTTTTTTGCAGTCTATCAGGCTCAGATGATGTGGATCCTCCAAGACAAAATCCCTGATCATGCTGGAATCTTTATTGATGATGGTGGAATTAAAGGTCCAGTTTCTGACTATGATAATGAGCTCTTACTTTGGCACTCAGGAATTTGACAATTTATCTGGGAGTATGCTACTATCTTGGAAAGGATTTTGTTTCAAATTAAGGAATCTGGCCTTACTGTCTCTTGATCAAAACCTGCTGCCTGTTTCCCTGCCTTGGAAATTGTTGGTAATATAGTCTGCAAGGAAGGAAGAAGGATGGCACCCTCTAAATTGAACAAAATCATCTCCTGGCCTACTCCAATAAATCCAACTGAAGTTAGAGGTTTCCTAGGTGTTGTAACTTATGTCAGGATCTTCATTCCCTCTCTATCCAAAATCTGTGCACCCTTGCATTGTCTAACCAGAAAGGAAGCTGAATGGATTTGGACCCAAGGTTGCAAACAATCATTTCAGTTGCTCAAAACTATTGTTTTCAATGACATAGTTTTGAAAAAGATCTCTTATGGGCCTGGAGCTGGCAAAATAAAATTGGCTGTTGACTCTAGTTATAAATCTGTTGGGGCTGTCCTTACTCAGGAAGATGAAAATGGTTTTGACCGCCCCGTTCTTTATGAATCATTGCTATTTTTGGATGTGGGATCTAGATACTCTCAGCCCAAACTGGAACTCTGTGGTGTGGCCAGAATGCTGAAGAAACTCCAAACAGTACTCTGGGGACAACATTTTGAATTGCAAGTTGATGCTTGATCCATTTTGGAAATGATCAATGCTCCCAGTCTTCCAAATGCTCCAATGACTTGCTGGGTAGCTTTTATCCAGCTTTTCTCTTTTGATATTGTTCATAGGCCTGGGAAATCTTTTACTATGCCTGATTGTTTATCTAGAAGACCTATTGGAGACAATGAATTTGATGTTGGAATGTATTTTGATGAGGAAGAACCTTTGGTCCGCCCTGGTTTTGCTTTCTGCTCCCAAGATTCCTCTGGTTTCCAACAAGGTTTCTGGCTTAAGTTAGAGCAGTACCTTTCAACTCTTCAAATATCCCTTGATCTCTCTGCCAAAAAATTTCAATCCCTTAAAAGAAATTCCTCTAGTTTCTTTGTCGAAGGATCCAGGCTTATGAAAAGAGGAACTCCTTGTGCTCTTTTTGTGGTTACTATCCCGGCTAAGAAAGATTTGATCCTTGAAAGTCACCATGAGGGTCTTGGTCATTGTGGGGAAACCAAAACTTATCAACAACTATCCAAACAGTTCTGGTGCCCATCACTGAATAAATCTGTCTCTCAATGGTGCAAGAGTTGTGAAGTTTGTCAAAAACGTGATCTTAGGCGTCCAGCTGAAATTTGCTATCCTACTGGGGAGTCCACTGTCTTTGGAAGGGTTGCTATGGATGTGGTTCATATCAAGGCAGGTGGTGCTAAGTACCTCATTGTGGCTAGAGATGATTTTTCTGGATGGGTTGAAGCCAAATTCCTTAAAAACCTTAGTTCTGAATCTGTGGCAGCTTTCCTTCATAAGAATTGGACAATGCGTTAGGGTTTTGTTTGATATTATTCTACTGATGGTGGCTTGGAATTTGGTAGAAAACTTGCTGAAATGATCCCATCACTACCTGGACAACATAGAGTTACTACTCCCTATTATCCTGAAGGACAAGGAATGGTGGAAAGAGGCAATGCTCCCTTGAAGGCTGCTCTTGTTAAACTGGCTGGTGAAACTTGCAAGAATTGTCAAAAGGTTCTGCCCTTGGTCCTATTCTCTGATTGAATTTCCACCAAGCAAACCACTTGCTACTCTCCTTATGAAATCATCTTTGGTCAAAGGGCTGTTCTTCCTCTTGATCTTGAAATAGAGTCTTTCTTGGGCATCTCTTGGTAACAAGTTTCTTCAACTACTGACCTATTAGTTGCCAGATCAAAGCAACTGGAGCCGAGTGAAGATATTTGTAACAAAGCTTATCAGAAGATGATGGAATCAAGAGCAAAATCAGTTCAGTATTGGGAAGATAAAAATCTAACTCAAATCAGAGATCCTTTAAACCCTGGTGATATGGTATTGGCTTATAATTGATCTTTAGAGACTCAGTGGGGAAAACTTTTTTTGAATCATTGGAATGGTCCTTATAGAGTGGTTTTTCAAGTTAGAGGTGGATCTTATGTTTTGGAAGAACTGGATGGTACTCAGTTGGCTAGAAGGTTCTCTGCTGATTAATTTAAGAGATTTTATTGTTGTGGGGGCAATTTGGGTTCAAAGTAAGTCCTCCCAATTGTGCACCACCAGGGTCTTCTGCTGCTTTTTGTTGTAAAAACTATACTTTATGCCACATACTTGAGCACCTGGGACGCCTTTTCTTTTATCTTCTCCACATTTAGGCTCTTTTGGATGGATCAAGATGGGTTTGAACATTTTTTTTACCTAGAGGATCAAGAAACAGCCAATTATTTTCTTTTTTTTTCTTTTTCATGTTTTCAAAATTATGATGCAGACTAGGGACATTCTGTAAGTTGGGGAGAGATGTGGTGAACCATTTGGACACCTTGGGAAAAGAATTCAAAAAAAAAAAAAAAAAAAACTTTCCTAGTCCCATTGCTCATCCTCATCCTTGCGCATCTCTCATCCTCATCCTTGCGCGTCGCTCCTCCTCATCCTTGCGCATTTCTCATCCTCATCCTTGCGTATTGCTCATCCTCATCCTTGAGCGTTGCTCATCCTCATCCTCGCGCGTCGCTCATCCTCATCCTCGTGCCTTTCTCATCCTCATCCTCGCGCATGGCTCATCCTCATCCTCATCGTGGCACTCCTCCTCATCCTCATTGCTTGCATCCTTGATTGCTTCCTCACTTTAATTGCCACCATCAGTCGTTCATCATGACCCTCCCCATTGCTTGGCTATGCGCAAATCATTGCCTTCCCTCTCATCATTGATTCATCTATCATGGTGTCCTCATCATCACCACCATCACCGCTTGTGAGCAAGGATCATTGATCACATCAACCCCATTGCTCATCATCAAAACCATCCAATTTCTTTCTTTCTCACCCCCCTCCAGATTTGGATGGGAGGGGGTGTTGCATTTTTACTAGGTGTGCAAACGTCCGCATGGATGTTCGCAAGCAACAGGCCGGGGTGAGAATCTCTCACCCCAGTCTGGAAGATTGGAAGAAGGGAGCCAGGCCTCTCTAAGCTTGAGCCTCATCATGGTAAAAAAAAAAAAAATTCTGCTTTCATTTGTGTTATCCAATTGTAAATAGTTACAGGGATCTCTAGCCTATAAAAGGAGGGGCTCTCCCCTTCTTTTTTCCGTCATCAATTCTTCCCACTAATAAGAATTATGAGCTTCTGATCCAAGAGCTCCTTCCTTTGTGAAATTGATCACTTATCTGGATATATCTTTTGATTATCCCTTGATCCTTATCCCTTACCCTTGACTTTTTTTTAAGTCCAAAACTCTGATCTGCCCTTCTGTGGCCCTGTTCCTTATCACCAACCATAGCCTTGCTGGTTGAAGAAGAATTCATTAAATTGAATTCTTGAGTGTGTTATACCACTCTTCATCCCTTTTTCTGACCATTATTTGGTCTGGATCATTCATTTGATTGTATTTCTGGACCAGTCACGTTTGACTAAGAGGTTTTATTAAGTTTAAACCTGGAGTTTTAAACCTCCCTTGAATATTCAAGTTACATTCTGCCACACTATTCTTGAATCCTTGAGAAATGTTGGGTTACTCTTAGTCCAAAATTGTTACTGTTTTTTTCAGTGATCCATAAACATATTGCATTGTCTTGTGCAGCCACCCACTGTTATCTGGTACCCTTCAAGAGCTTGATTGCGGAGAGTTGGGCAGGTTCATTGAGAACCTGGAGGTTGATTGGGTTTGAGTTTATTGCTCCCAAGCACCTGCTGACGACCAGAGTTATTAGCGTGTGGGCGCCGTTACTTACAACTGCTTTGTTCTATTGGGCTCTGAGCAAACTTTAACTTATTTTGTTCAAATTCTTTCTCCTCATCATCTTGGTTCAGGTAGTGCTGCTTCCCCCTCAGCTATTGTTGCTATCAACTTATCCCTTTCCCATTTGATTCCTCATTAACAAAGGTTACTGGACCTTGATCCTGGTTACATTTAAATATTTTTGTAAAACTCAGGAGGGCAGCCTAAAAAAGCACCTATCCCCTCCACAGAACTGCCAACGCCCTGCGCCGTTTGGGATCTTAAAGCGGTTTTTTGGAAAAAACACATGGAACTATGGTTCCATTTCCTAAGAGAAGAGGTGGAAAGGGGTAAAATATCCATCAAAAGTATAGATTCAAAAGAAACCCCCTGGATTTCCTTACCAAACCAGTCTTGCAAATCTCTCTGCAACAAAAGCTCAGGCAGATCAATGTAGGTTTTCCCATGCCAGAAGGCTGAAGGCAGGGAGGGTGTTGATAAGGAGATGTTGCTTATGTGCCTTCATCCTTCTCACTACGCCAGGTTACCACGCTACCCCATGTGTGTGCTATTTGCTTTGTTGTATTTTCTTTGTATTTTCTTTTTCTATGCGGCGGTGCTCCTCAGAGGGCCCCAGGAGCTATGAGTGAGCTCCACTTTTGTACTTGCACTGGCCCAGAACCAGGATGCCTTTCTCCTTGTACAGTTCCAATACCGTACCACTCGCATCCTGGATTCTGGGCTAGGTAAATCATGTCTTTCAACTTCCTCAATCCTTCTCCTCATACTGATACTCTCCTGCTTTTCTTATACTCATCAGACTTTTTATTGCGTTGTTTTTGCTGCTGTCATATCAGCCTGTGTGGCCTTGAGCCTTTTCTTTTTAGTCTGAACTTTACAATTTTGAGCTTTATTTGTGTCAGGCTTGTGGACTAAGGTAGATGGTACTGAGGGAAAGGATATTTGAAAGTGATGAAGACAATAACCCTTAACCTTGAAGCGTGAAAGTTTCCCAGGTAGAAAGAGGCAAGCTCTTGAAAGCCTCAGATGATTTTACCATTGATTCCAACAATTGTTTTACCCACTGTATACCCTTTAGTTGATACTGTATTTCATCCCTTTTAAATAAAAGTTAATTCAACTATGTTTTCATCCTAATCCTGTTGCTGCAAGAATTTCATTTGTTGAAATGAATGATGTGTCCCTAGTACTGCCATTTGGTGTCTCCTAGGCAAGTGTGAGAAGTTTTGCCTTTGAAAGGTTGCTTTTTTGTTTACTTTCAATAAAAACTGGTGGTTGGTACCCCAGTGGCGTCCACAAGTGAGGTGTGAAGTTGACTGCCCCTCAAGTGAATGATCATATTCCTCCAGTGCCAGAGATCAACATATTAGGATTACAAGACCCAGTTGATCAAGGCCAGAGACTGACTTAATGGGAAAAGTGAAACCTAATTTGATTTAATTATTGATCTTTATAGTATTGCCAAGATTCCAGAGGTATGAAACTAATAAGCCACCACCACCACAACCACCACCATATATTGGACCATTGGCCAAGTTTCAGGAAAGCCAAATGAATTCCAAGGCTCCCGGCAAGGTGCAAGGTTAGGAGCAAGCTGTAGTGATAACCAATGAAACCAAGGAAGAATGGGTATAAACAGAGAGAGGAAACAGGATGGGAAAGGAGGAAGGAAGCGGAGGAAATGGAAGAAACAAAACAGAAGGGAGAGATGGAGAAAAGCAAGAGGAAGGGGTTGGAATCAAAGGAGATGGGACAGAAAAAGACATGACTCAAGGGAATGGGGAAGAATGCCAAGGCAAGAGGGACCAAGTGCAAGTTTTGGTGCTAATTGGAACTGATGCAAGGCAGTTTTTTTGGCCTACTAGATGCCACAGACCTAGCTCCTTCTAGCTAATAGAGGTGATGAAACGTTTAGAGTAAAAATGTTAAAAAATTACAGAGATATATTTTGGCTGAAAGGGTTAGGTTTATTTATATATTTATAAAAATAAACTTAAAAGGAAGGGCCAAGACCTTAATGAGGTTTTTGAACCCTCTGGAAAAAAGTTATGTGTGTGTTAAGGACAATATAGGTGCAATTATGGTGCCTGTGGGGTTTACAAGGACTCCTTTCAAGAAGGTTATGTGTAATTTCCTTGGGGTTTGGGTTATGCAGTACCTACAAAAAGATTATAAGTCAGAAGGATTGCTTACCAGGTCTACATTTGGACTTATGCTTGATGGATGGACCAATATGCAGGGATTCAGGGTGCTGGAGGCTAGTGCTGAGGCAGGCTGAATGGTTGGATATTGATTTTGGCCAAAAGGTAATGATTCAAGAATTTTGTCTATAATTTTATCAGATAGTGGTCCAGGATTACACACTTATTTCTTATAAGGGTTTGATGGCTTGAGGAAGAAAATATCTGAAGCAATAATGACTATATGCCTGGATGAATGAGTTAGAAATGGCTGGGGGAAGAGCCTTTATTTATATTGTTTTGGTCCCCTCACGGTACAGCCCTTTTACCAGCCAAAGGAGGGTGAACCAGGCTAGTAATGAGGCCAGGGAGCCATCAGTGTGTTTTTGTTGACCTTCTATGGTAAATAAAGAGGTACAGGAAGCCCTTTGTCTTCATACTTTGGGCTTGATACATGTTTCTGTATTCTTAATGACCTCATTGTATCTACCAAAGAAGGTATTCAATTAAAGCCACAAGAGGGTGACTAAGCCTAGTGCTGAGACCAGGGAGCCATAAGTGTGTTTTTTTAGACCTGCTCTGGTCACTACAGAGGTACAGGAAGGCCCTATGTCATCATGCCTGGGGCTTGATACATGTTTCTGTACTCTTAATGACCTCATTGTATCTACCAAAGAAATAGTACTAAATTAATATTTTTAAATATAAACCATGGTTTACTGATTCCAGGGGCTTGAACACATTCTCTGGGGACCTCATTCTGCAAGAAAATTTTGTGTCTGATGATCTTTTTTCCATATTGGGATGTTTTACATTCACTTAATTGGAAAGTACACTCCTAGTCATGTTTAGTTACGTACAGCTTTAGTCACCAGGGACACAAGGGGGGTGTTTTATGGGTATTTGGTACCTTGTGAGCTATCTAGCAAATATATAGGAATCTTTTTATTCTTGTTAAAAACTCTCAGGGTGTTAAGGTAACTAAAATGTACCCTTTTAGGTCCAAACCTAACATACAGGCCCTAACAACCTGTGATACAGTTTTCAAAGGGGTTCAGGGATCATTTTTCCGGATTCTTTGTTGCTTTATCTGTTTTCATACTATTCCCACCACATGGTGAAGCTCTTTGTGCTCTATTTGGTGCGTAACAGGGCTGTAGGGTGTATAGGCAGTACCTTACCTTTATTACAGGTTAAGATTTTATTTCTTAATTTTTATTATTTATTTGTTTTTATTTTTGATTGATGTATTTTATTTTTGGGGGCTTTAGTCAGTTGGTTCTGAGTAGTAGCCAGCTGGAATCCCCCTTTCAAGATTGGTGTAGCCAAAAGAAATTTTGGGAGGGGAAACAGGTAAAAGAGGTTCTTGGGTGGAGATTTTAATCTTTCCTTTTTGAAGCTCTGAAATTCCTCAGAAGGATGGGGCCATCTGTTATGTTACTTTCTGGTAGCCATTCATCCTTGTCTGCTGATTCTCCTCTGTATCTGACAATTTAAAGCCTGACATCCTTTCCATTGACTCTCTCCTTCTTTTCTTTGAGGATTTTGCTTACTTTGCTCTTGCTCCCTTCCTGTGGGATTTCTAAGGGAATATTTTGGGAAGGTGGGTCTTTGGTTTCTCTAGGGTTATAGTGTTTAATAAGAATAACTGGAAAAACTGGGTGTTTCTTGGAAAATTCCTCATTAAGGATAACTTCAACTGCATTCTTTCCATGGAGGATTTTTATGCAGAAAGGGCCTACAAAGGCTGGTTTCAGTTTTTTACTACCTCCTAGATTGTTGAAGTTGACCGTGGACATTAAAATGTTGTCCCCTACTTTGAAGTCAGGTTTATTGTGGCTTTTGTCCCACCTAGTCTTATTATACTCAACAGCTCTCTGAACACATTCTTGGGCATGATGATTAGCTTTTTCCAACATTTTCTTGAATTACAGGGATGTTGGGTGGACATTGACAAGGTTTTGGTTGACTCTTTCTTTAGGAATTCTAGGTACCCATCCTATTTCTAGAATATAAGGAACTTCTTGAGTAGTTGAGTGCATACTGCTGTTGTAAGCTATTTCTAGGGCTGGAATGAGATTTACCCAGTCATGCGTTGTGGAAAGAATAAAGGTTATCCCCCTATAATTGTCCCAAGGTTTGGAAGTTAACGGTTCCCTGTGTTTGAAAGGAGATGAGGATGTCCGAAGTTGCACTTAAATAAGAAATAGAGATAAGGAGATAAGAGATAAAGAAAATTAGAGAGAGAGAGAAATTGCCAATCCTTCAATCCTAAGAACTTTCCACCTGGATGTGTATCCGGTATGAGTTCCTTTAATCTCCTGGTGAGATGAGTGATTCAATCTGATGATGTGATTCTTCCTCTTCCGCTTCTCTTCATGCATGCTTCCCCCCCTCCTCCTAGCCTGGAGTTGAGAGTGAGGATAAGTCCTCCCTCTCAACCCTAACCTAAGTACACGCGCAAATAACAGTATGACAACAAAACAGAAAACAATCTCAAAACAGAAACCCTAGCCTCCTCTCCCCACCTCCTCCGTACCAAACTCCCCCCGTTGTCCGTACGCCGTTCCGTTCATTCGGTTTGTCCTTCTCATGACGCGGTCCTTGCACCGCGCCCTACTCGGAGACCCCGCGCCTGTCTGTATCCTTTTTTCCGCGCCCGTCGTGGGTGTTTGGTAATATCCGGCATGATCTGCGCGCCGCTCATCAGTTCCTTCACAGCCCGCGGATTTCTCCGCCCCTACGTATCCAAACCGGAGCGCCCGCGAAACTAGTCAAGCACACTACCTTCCAAATCCGATCTCCGGGGCGGATCGCCGCCCATGCCGCATTCAATGCTGAGCCCAACCCGTCAACCAGGTGCGGAGCAAAACAGCAGCTGCCGCTGCTGAGCACTCTTCATACCCTAATTCTGAGCCCGCTTGCCCCCAATGCTGAGCACGCAGCCGCAACGCAGTTCCCAATCCGTGTCTATAAATTGACACCACATCCCCCCCCCCAACTTGAGTTCTGTCCCCAGAAGTTTCCCATTGCTTTGCCATACCACCACCTCCGCTACTTCCGCTCCACCCTCACCACTTCCCACTACCACCTTCCCCATTTTCCTTCCTACCCGTGGCCATCATGCTCCCATGCAAGTTCTGCGCTCGGAACGGGTACGCGTGTTTGATCATCCCCGGTCGTCGCGCCTGTGTAGCTTGCCGTCGCGGTCATTGTTGCTGCTTGCTTAGCGACAGAATCCCTCAAGCTCCCCCCCAATCTGGCTCTTGCCCCAGGCCGCACAAGAGGGCTTGTCCGGACCCGTTTGTTTTTTGGACAACAAGTCAATCTCGGAAGGCTCGTGGACACCACCTGGTTCACCTCCATCCCGCTGCCCCCAATCTCCTTCACCCACCACTTTGCACGTGAGCCGCAACTTGGCATCACCCCTCCACCGGGCTGGACCTCCGCAACGGGGCAAATACAAAACTTCCAAGGAATGGCGCCCGGCGACCCGCGCTTGGGCCGCTGCTGTTGGCGTGAACCCAAAGGTACCGGACCCGAGACTCTCTGGAAGACCCGCGGCCGCGCCAGCACCTCCTCCTCCTACTCCATGAACGCCAACACCGCCCGCGCCACCAGCAGACCCGGATGAGAGGCCTACGACCTGAGACTCTCCTCCGCCTCCGTCACCAATTGTTGTCCCGTCATCACCTCCAGCTGGACCAAGCCCCCCTGTTGGTTCCTCGGAGGCACCATCTTCACCGGCCGCTCCTCCAGCCAGCCCTCCCAAGATCCCGGAGATTCCAATTGTAATGGCGCTCCCAGCGGCCGGCTTCAAAGCTTTTGCGGAAAGCTTGACCACGATGCTCTGGAATTTCCTCGCAATCCCCGGTGCACAATCCTCGGAATCCTGGCGCGAACTCCTGGCGTCTTTCCGGGCTTTACTGGCATCCTCAAGGGCGGAAATGGAGGAAATGATGAAGATGGCGTAGGCGCATCGCCCCTCCCTTTTCCCCTTCTCCCCTTTCCTCTTTTCTTCTCTTCTTGTTGCTTGTACCGCGCTTCCCTTTTCCATTAAGAAAATACATGTCTCCGCGCGAGGTCCTAACCTTCTGAGAGAAAAGTGGGCGGCTGCGCTTTGAGAGAGTGAGTCCGAGATTGAGTCCGCGCCCGCGCGCTTGCTTTGTGAGCAACCGTAAGTGACTAGCCGTTCCAAAAGAGGCACCTGGACCGCCCCAGACAAACTGCCACACAGTTCCCTGTACCCTTCCTGTAACAAACACCACAACCAAAACACCAGCGCGCACCACCGTAAGGGAAGAGAGAGAGAGAGAGTAGGAGAACGGACATTCTGGGGTGTCTAGTTGTCCCGGCTGTGAACCGGCTAGAGCACCCCCTCACCAAATCAAGCTTAGTCCAATACCAGCCACCCATCCTTGAGATATCCTGAGAGAAAGAAAAAGAGAAAAAGAAACCAACAGAGAAGAAGAATAGAAAAGAACCCCTCTTTTTTTTTCTTTTTTTTTTTTTGTTTTTTTTTTCGTGCAACGCCCGTAGACCGCCCGCAAATTGCTCTTTGTCCCTCTTCCCCCATCTGCGGGATTGCCCATGCGTCCCGGTTCCGCGGGGCTTGTCCTTGCATTTACGGACCCGGATTTGTGCTGCGCCCGCGTTTCCTGCAAAAACCCCAAGCCAGCAAAGACCCCACAATCCAGATTAGAAAGAAACATGTTGACATTTCCCATTAATCTTATATTCTTCATCTTCAGATTTCTTTCTTCTTTGCTGCTGTTTCACTTTCTTCATTTTTCCTTTTCTTTCTTTCACCTGTTTGTTCTTTCTTCTCTATCACATGTTGTCTCCTTTCTTTCTCTCTGTGTCTCTTTTTCATCATCCTGACGTGCGCGCACTCACTAATCTCACAACAAACTCCCCTGCGACTGCGCTCCCAACTGTGAACTGCGCTCCCGACTGTGAAACCTCAACGCGCCCCTCAACAGTCGTCACAACACAAATCTAATCTCTGGACACATTCCTCACTCGACTCATCTCCAACCATACTCTCACTCACCTCCAACTCTCAACTCACTCACCTCCAACTCTCAACATCCAAATCCCTGATTACGACCAATTCCCACCTCATCAATTGTGAATCTTCACGCTGCTTATCTTTCCATATCTCTATTACCTCCCTCTCAATCCAACTTCAACCTCTGCTTCCTCATCCTATCACGTGGTCAACAATTCCTTTAGGTATTTTCCTAATCCTCTTCCTCACGTCACCCCTTTGTAAATATCTATTGAGTTTCTCACTCTTATTGAAATGAAACTTTAGTTTCATCCTCTATTTCTTCAGATTTACAGTCCCAAAAACGAACCATCAAACCTCGCACTAAAGGAATCAGCGATCTTGGATATGTCTGACTCAGAAGAGGAACAGAAAACCAGAGGCATCCCCAGGTTGAACGAATCTAATTACATCCAATGGTCCATCCAAATCAAATCCTATTTCAGAAAGAAGAAGCTGCTTCTCTACTGTACCAATCCCCCTCCCGAAACTCCCACTCCAACGCAAACTCAAAAGATCAACAATGCTGCCGACCTCATTCTTCAACACCTTGGGACCATTGCCTTTGATTTGATCATCACCCCCTTCAACTCAGACAAACCCTACAAGCTCTGGAAGGCTATCCTCAAAAGGTTTGGAATTCAATTGGCCAATAATAAGGGCCGAGTTTGGGTACAATTCATGAGACTAGAGTACCCTGGGGATTTGGACACTTATCTCACAGAATGTAAAAAAATCGCCAACAAACTCGCTATCATGAACCTAAGCATTCCTGACGACATCATGAGCTACTCCATTCTGGCCAAACTCCCATCCAAACTCTGGCACGTAGTGGACACCATTCTCCTCAATGACGACATCACCACCAAGCGCTCTCTTGTCCTCAACAAGCTGCACAAAATTGTTCATCTCGAGCAATCCAGGAAAAACACTTCTTCCTCCATGCCACCCTCTGGAACCTCTCTCCTTAAGGCTCCTGGCAACCAAAAAAATAATCCTCATCCTGGTCAAAACTGTCTCACCAATTCCCTTCCCAAGCATCCCTGCAGACCCGGGTACCACAATCCTCTTGCAAATCACCCTGAAAACCGCTGCTTTAGACTATATCCTCATCTTCGCAATCAATTCTACAACAAGAAACCCCAAGTGAACCTGCAACACTCCTCTGAACCAACCAATTCAACCACCCAACAACCTAGTCAGCCCACCTCTGGGGAACCTTCTGCTCATTTCCTAGCCAAACTTTACCTCTCATCACCAACCGCACCCAACAACATGGTCCTGGACTCTGGAGCATTGCATCACATATTCAACGACCCAAGTCAACTCTACAAGCTCAAACCCATTGACATATTGGTTGGTACTGGAAACCCGGACCAAGGACTCAAAGCCGAAGGTATTGGGAAGGCTCAACTCACTCTCTCCAATGGCTCAAGTATTGTCTTAGACAACGTTCTTCTCATCCCATACATCTCAAGCTGTCTTTTATTGCTCCCCAAACTGCTGAACTCAGGTGTTACAATCAGTCACACCGGACACAGTGGATTCACCGCTCACTTCCAAAACTCTTCTCTCACCCTCACTGGGACTATGTCCAACAGTCTGCTTGAGGTAACTAACGCCAAAATCTCATCTCTGGCTCCCACTCTCAATTGCCTTGTCACCCAAGCTTTGGACAACTCCTCTCTCTGGCACTTCGTCTTGGACATCCTAGCTTCCAGTACAAATCCAAGCTGTTCCCTAAAACCTCTCCGTGCTCAGACTGCAACGTGTGCCTGAGATGCAAGACTACTCGTATTCCTTTCCTCAGCAGCTTTGCCCCTGTCTCCAGACCTCTTGAAACACTCCATCTCGATTTAGTAGGTCCTATTGCTGCAGCATCCAAAAAAGGGACTTGATTCTTTCTCTCGGTCACTGATCAATTCACCTCCTTCAAGCTTGTGAAATTTCTCAAGACAAAGAGAGACACCTTCAACGCCTTCCGAGATATCGTGGCTGAAGCCAAAAATAAACTACAGGTGCGACTCCTGAGGATAATTTCTGACAATGGAACAGAGTTCCTGAATAAAGACTTCAAAAAATTCTGCGAGGAAAAGGGAATTGTTCACAACTTCTCTCCACCCTATAGGGTGGAGAGAAGTTGTGAACAATTCAGAACAATGGAATATCCAAAAGGAGTAACCAAACATTAATAGACAAGGCACGCTGTTTACTAGTTCAGTCAAAACTTCCACTTACCTACTGGCCCAAAGAAATCAAGACTGCTGTTGATCTCAGCAACTGCCTCCCTAGCAGATCCAATGGATTTGTTGCTCCCTTCAAGGTGTGGAACAACAAAGACTTTGACTACACACGCCTGAAACCATTTGGATGCCTGGGCTATTATCACCTTCCCAAACCCTACCAAATTTCCAAGTTCAGCAAAAGAGCACTACCCTGCCTCCTTCTTGGTTTCCTTAACAATTTCTCCTCCTTTAAAGTCATGGATCTCACTTCTAAAAAGGTCTATTCTATGAAACATGTTTGCTTCATTGAACACTCCTTTCCTGGTCTCAATTCCTCCGCTCCGTCCTTCTCCCCTTCTGACTCCCTTTTCTCTCCCAATCCTCTCAACTGTTGTTCCTCCACTTCCTCTGCAATATCTCCTGTTCCACTCCCTGATTCTTCTTCTTCCATTTTGCTCCCTGATCTTCCTCCTTCCGCTCCATCCCCTGCTGACACATCTCTCCCGTCTTCTCCCTCAGAAATTGCCATCCATAAGACTCCACAACTTCTCAAAGAAGTCGACCCTGCCAACATAATACACCATAGACGTCGCCCACTTGCCTTTCTGATCTTACCCATAAAATCACATCCCAATTTGACTCCATCCTCTCAAATATTCTATACCTCCCTCAAGCAAGTGCCAACCACCTATGGAGAGGATCTTTGATCACCCAAATTCGCCAAGTGGATAGAAGCCATCAATAAGGAGTTCAAAAACATGGACAATCATCAAGTCTGGATGATGGTAGACACGCCCAAGGGCATCAAACCTCTTGACTGTACCTGGGTGTTCAAAATAAAAAAAGACAAAAAGAATCAGAGCGTGGAGTACAAAGCCCGGCTCTGTGTACAAGGTTTCCGACAAATTGAGGGAGTGAATTATCACTCCACATATGCTCCCACTGGCTTGCTGAACTCTCTGCGACTACTCATCTCCTATGCTGTGCAGCATGATCTTCTCTTTCATCAGGTAGACATCAAATCTGCCTTCCTAAACGCACCCTTGCAAGACTTGATATATATCAATCCTCCACCTGGGCTTCCCTTACCGGAAGGGAAAAGTCTCCAGCTCTTGAGGGCACTCTACGGTCTCAAACAGGCTCCTCAAGCCTGGCACAACACACTATCATCTTGGCTCATCTCAGTCGTATTCAAACGCTGCGCTGCCAAACCGTGCGTCTTTTGGTCCTCAAACACCTGGCTCTTTGTACACATGGATGACATTGCTGTCTTCAGCAAGAATCCTCATGTCTTCATACGTCTTCTCTCCGCCTGTTTCCCTTGCAAGGACCTTGGGGAAGCTAAGCTCCTCCTGGGTATGAACGTTTCTATCACTCCCAATGGTGTCTCTCTTTGCCAATCTCACTACATCACCCAATGTCTGGATGAATTTGGCCTGGCCAACAATCATCCCTCCAAAACTCCACTCAATCCAAAGTCCTCTCTGACTCCAGCCTCCAGCTCTGACATCAATGCTCTAAAATCCATGAACGTCAACTATCGATCAATCGTGGGAGCTCTTAACTTCATAAGCTGCACCACTCGCCCCAACATCACCTTTGCTGTAAGCTCCTTATCCCAATTCCTCAAGAATCCAGGCCTAAAACACTACGAGTCTGCTACGCAAGTATTTTGGTATCTAAAAGGAACTCTGAGCTACTCACTTACATTCTCCAAGTAACCCTTGCCAACCTCCTCCATTGTTGCTTATGCGGACGCCAATTGGGCCAACTTCCCCTTCTCCCATCGCTCCTACTCTGGTAACTGCGTGTTTTGGAACTCTCATCTCATCTCCTGGCGCTTGAAAAAACAACCCAAAGTCTCTCTCTCAACCACTGAAGCGGAATATAAGTCTTTGACAGACGCCACGAAGGAGATCACATGGCTACAAACCCTTCTGACCAATTTCTTCAATCACAATAATCCAATCTTCACCCTCTTTAACAATAACAAGGGTGCAATTGATCTTGCCAAGAACGAGCTCAATCACTCCAGCTTCCGCACCAAACATATGTTGCTAAAGTTTCACTTCATTCGCAAGGCAATCTCCAACAGCATTGTCTCTCTCCGCTTGACTCCATCCATCACCATGGTGGCTGATTTCCTCACCAAAGCTGTGGGGCTTACCTCAATCATTCGCTCGCGCAAGGCTGTCAATCTTGTTTGCTCTCAATCTGAAGCCTGAGAGCAAGCGGGGCTGTTGACATTTCCCATTAATCTTATATTCTTCATCTTCAGATTTCTTTCTTCTTTTCTGCTGGTTCACTTTCTTCATTTTTCCTTTTCTTTCTTTCACCTGTTTTTTCTTTCTTCTCTATCACACGTTTTCTCCTTTCTTTCTCTCTGTGTCTCTTTTTCATCATCCTGACATGCGCGCACTCACTAATCTCACAACAAACTCCCCTGCGACTGCGCTCCCAACTCTGAACTGCGCTCCCGACTGTGAAACCTCAACGCACCCCTCAACAGTCGTCACAACACAAATCTAATCTCTGGACACATTCCTCACTCGACTCCTCTCCAACCATACTCTCACTCACCTCCAACTCTCAACTCACTCACCTCCAACTCCCAACTCACTCACCTCCTACTCTCAACATCCAAATCCCTGATTACGACCAATTCCCACCTCATCAATTGTGAATCTTCACGCTGCTTATCTTTCCATATCTCTATTACCTCCCTCTCAATCCAAATTCAACCTCTGCTTCCTCATCCTATCACGTGGTCAACGATTCCTTTAGGAATCTTCCTAATCCTCTTCCTCACGTCACCCCTTTGTAAATATCTATTGAGTTTCTCATTCTTATTGAAATGAACCTTTAGTTTCATCCTCTATTTCTTCAAAACATAGAGAAACTAACATTCTGGGGTGTCTAGTTGTTCCGGCTGTGAACCGGCTAGAGCACCCCCTCACCAAATCAAAACTTATCCCCTACCCCCTCTACCTCCCCCCCCCAACTTGGCCACTGTCCCCAGCTGGTTGCAACCGCCTACTCCGTCACAACGGCACGGCCTCTGCTTCTCCGCCCAAAGACAAATCCCCGGATTTCCGCGCTCCACACTCCCCTCTTCAGATCCCTCACCCCCTTCCGCTGTCTTGCCAAACGAGGTAGATCCTCGCGCAAAGAAGGGCTTGACATGCGAAGCCGCCGCCTTCCGTTTCAGCGGAGTACTGTCTTATTCCTCCAACTGATAGCTTCCGCCCTCGAACTTGGACGACACACGGAACGGGCTGTTCCACCGGTTAGCAAACAACTTCCCCCACTGAGACTCCAGACTTCCGTTGTACAGGAGCACCAAATCTTCCTTCCGCAAGGGATCCCGGAGGCAATGCAAGCAGCACTTGTCCCAATAGCGCACCAATGCCGTCCAAGTCTTCTTTAGCCGGTCTGCGGCCTTTGCAAGCATCCCGTCCCGTCAAAGGAGCTGTTTGGCGCGAGCCTCAAGCAATTCGGCGTAAGTCTTCACCTTCCACCAGTCAACCCCCAGGAACGTCTCCAACTCAATGTCCACCGGAAGCACGGGGCGCTTCCCAAAAAGTAACTCATACGGCGAGTAGCCTGTTGACCGCTTCACCGAAATCCGATCGGCAAACAGAACCATTGGAAGGGTCTCCTGCCAGCGCTTACCGTCCTCCCCACACATCTTGACCAGGGCGTCCTTGATTGGCTGATGCCCGCGCTCGATCATGCCAGCCCCTTCAGGATAGTACTCCGTTACTCGGCCGAATTGGCTCCGCAACTCTTCACCAACTCAACCAAACGGCCACGGAACTCAGCCCCTCCATCCACTGTGACCAGACAAAGCAACCCGTACCGCGCGAACCAGTCTTCCTCCAGAAATAGAGCAACTTTTTCCGCCAAGAGCTTGACCAATGGACGCGCTTCCACCCAACCGGACAGGTTGTCCTGCGCAACAAGCAGATAGGCAAACTTACCGGCCTTGATGTGGACAACATCAAGCAAGACTCGACCAAAGAGGGCATCTTCCCCTGTGGGGTTTCCAACTTCCTTGGGCAGTCTTGCGCTCCGCCGTTGTGGTGACCAATCCGGGACACCACGGAAAAAAAAAAAAAAAAAAAAAAAAAAATATTTTTTTTTTTGGTTGTACCCCTATGGGTACCTTCATTTCCCCCCATCTCTCAACTTCTCCCTGTCCTAGCGGTCTAGGACAGGCCTCTTGCCTGTCTCTCCGCTTCGATCCCCCCCTCCTATGTTCAACTCCTACTTGTCGCGCTTGCGGCCCTGACTTTTGGCGACGCGAGCGATCGTCAAACCACCTTTGACGGTCCCTTCAATCCTTCCCGATCCTCTCATCCAACTGACGCCGTTGCTTGTTGCAACGGTCGTCAACTATCATTCAACCAATCTATCACTCTTTGCCCATCATCTGATCCGACCAACAACCGCGAGCGACCAATCGCGGCCGTCGGAACCTTCACCCCGCTGTTGCCGCCAATTGGGCAACGACAGCCGTTGTCGACATCCGCGACCGCTGTCGCGGGTGTCCATCTGGTTGCCCGCGGTCATTCTCGATGCGGGCGACATTTCTTTTTTTCCTCTCATGTCATCTTTTTTTTATGTTTTCATTTTCCCGCACCTATTTGTAGTATCTCTTGTACATAGTATACAGGGCCTCATGTCTATGAAAGGAGGGGCTCTCCCCTGCCTTTTGGCCCAGCATCCCATCAGACCATCATCATCTCATCTCATCTGTTTCCCCCATCATCATAATCAACTTATCCGTGGGCATCCTTCCCCACTTATCTGAGCAACTTATCCGGGTATATCCATGATTTCCCCCTTGATCCTTTGAGCCTCCGTACTCAAACTCTGTCCCTTGTGACCTTGATCCTTATCACCAACCAATAGCCTTGCTGGTTGAAGAAGAATTCCTGTCTGTCTGAATTCTTGGGTGTGTTATACCACTCTGATCCCTTTTTCCGAACATACTGGTCTTGATCTCTCCTTGATCATCTTTCTGGAGCCAATCACGTTTGATTGAAGAGGTTTTATTAAGCTTAAAACCTAGAGTGTTATACCTCCCTTCTTCTTTAAGGCTGAATTTTGCCACGCTATTCTTGAGTCCCTTGAGAAGTGTTGGGATATTCTTGCTCAAATTCGTTATTAATTTGCTTCTAGAGCTTCATAAACAAATTGCTTTTGTTTTGTTCAGCCTCCCACAGTTATCTGGTACCCTTCAAGCGCTTGATTGCGGAGAGTTGGGCAGGTTCATTGCGAACCTGGAGGTTGGTTGGGATTGAGTTGATCTTTCCTAATCAGCTGCTGACGACCAGAGTTATTAGCTTGTGGGCGTTGTTACTTACAACTGCCTTGTTCTATTGAACTCTGAACAAACCTTGACTTATTTGTTCAAGAATTTACCTGCACCATCTTGCCTCAGATAGTGTTGTTTCCATCGCTACCGAAAACTCTTATCCTCTTCCCTTACTTTGATTTCTCATCCATAAGGTTCTGGACCTTGATTCCGGTTACATTTAAATATTATTGTAACTCCTAGGAGGGAAGCCTAAACAGCACCTTTCCCCTCCACAGAACTGCCACGGCTTAGCACCGTTTGGAGTCTTACATTTGGTCCCCCGGGCCAGGATCGAACCAGCAACCTTGGGATTTACAGTCCCAAGACATTTAAAATCAACCTTGAAATCCAATCTTTTTTTCTTTCTCCTATTTTTTTCTCTTCTCAAATCTGATCCGTGGAGGCAATTTATCCTAGAAGTAAGTCCTCCCAATTTGTGCACGGCTTGGGCAAGATGCTTGTTGTTTTTGGCGAAAACCTACTCTTGCCACATTTGTGAGCCACTTTGGAAATCTGCTCTTTGGATCCCCTAGGAACTCTGTTATTGGATATGGCATCTTCCGCTACTCCAACCACCTCTGTCCGACCTAAGATGGTAAAGATCAAACCTCAGAACAAGAACTTAGGCTTCAACGGTACAAATGTTGAGCGATTCTTGGACTCCTACGAAATGACTGCTGAAGTGGATGGAGCTAGTGAATTTGATATGGCTTATCAGTTGCGATTCTTTATCTCCTCTGATGAAGTTATGGAGGTAATCGAGTCTTTCGAGGGATTTGAATCCCATAACTGGACGCTTCTCAGGAAGGCTATGTTGGCATACTGGGGTAAAATAGATGTGGCTAGGTTTACTCTGCAGGATTTGAATGCTCTGGTTTCTCAGTGGATCTCCAATGATGGTATTTCTTCAGCCTCTGACTATCAGATTTTTAGGAAGTCTTGGGATCCCATTCAAAACTATCTTATCTGAAACGATCACATTGACACAGTGGACGAAATTCAAGCAAAGTACTTCCAATCTTTTTCATTGGCTGTGCAGGAAAGGATTAAAGAAGAACTGGTCAAATCTGGATCCATGATTACCACCAGGGATAATTGATTCAAGCTTTCTGTTTTTCTCACTCTTAGGAGTACTGTGGATAAAGTCATGAAAGGTCAAACTGCTCTTACCTTTGAAAAGCCTAGAACTACTGAACCAGTCCATGCTCCTTCTTTTAAGGAGTCAAACGATATTATGATTAAAATGGAGGCAGATCTTAGGCCTAAAGCAGATCCTAATTCCAATCGAGAACCTACTACTATAGATGAAATCACCAAGTTACTTAGAGCCTTTGAGAACAAAATAGATCAAAAGATTTCTTTGCTAGCTACTCCTAAAACTCCTTCTTCTGTCACCAAATCAACTCTGGTCTGTTACTACTGTCATAGGGAAGGCCATGGAACCGGATGATGCCAAGAACTTCAGAAGGACCTAAAGGAAAATTTGGTAGAGCAGAGGGGGAACAATTACTTCCTCCCTAATGGTGCTCTAATCCCTTTTGACTCGTCTCGTCCTATCCAACATGTGGTGTCCTCTTACCAGCCATCACCTCCTGTGAAAGCATCTCTTGCTTCCTTTGAATTTCAATCATCCTGTGGTACCCTCCAACCTTGGTATCCTCTAGCTATTTCTTCCTCTAGTCTTGCTGGGACTACTTATCAATCTGATCCAGCCAGGAAACAACATGAGGAACCTAAAACTCATAAGGCTCCTTCCTTGCCAACTTCAATCCTTTGAAAACCTGTTAAACGTCGATCATCACTTGAGCCTCCTTCCTCTGATGTAGAAGACCTGGAGGTTGAAAAGGAACCACTCATGGAAAGGTTCCCAGATCACCCTGATCCTTCTCCCTCACCTCAACCTTCTAATCCTATCTTAGATTCTGCGTCACCTGAACTTCCTCCCTCCACCCAGCTCAAAGTTCAATTTGAAAGGGGCATCTCTAAGGATCACCCCAATGCTGTGGAGGGAGTATTAAAGAAAATTTCTGATCTCAAAATTCCTGATCTATCTGTGGCTGAACTCCTATCAATCTCTCCATCTGTTGCTGAAGGAATGAAGAAATGGGTCTCTCATCGACGTGTGGAAATTGGCCCTGAAGAACTCAAAGTCTCCTCTGGCACTTTAATGGAGGACTCTGGTGGAACCAGTCCTTCTTTAGACTCCAACCTTTATTCCTTTCCCCTTGGCTTCCTTCCTTGTTATCTTGGTGACTCAGCTAAAACTGTTTCTCCTCTTGTGGATTCTGGATCTCAGCTTAACTTAATCTCGGATGCTATGGCCTGCAAGCTCAAACTTAGTCCTAGGGTCAGCTTCAACTCTGCAGTGTATGGGATAGGAAATCAAGCTTGTGAACTGGTTGGTATTGCTGAAGATGTACCGGTCAGGATTGGTCAAAATATTGTTGGAACCTGCCACTTTTGGATCACTTGTTTGGACAGTCCTATGATCTTGGGACGACCCTTCTTAATGGACTTTGGTGCAACCCTGATGTTTTCTGATCAAATTGGGGAGAGAATTCTTCTCCCTGATGCTGATGGCAGGAAAATTGAAGTTCCTCTTTGCTCTTTGGATTCTGGTCGTTGGGAAAGAGATTTTCCTGGTCATTCTCCCAGATCATCTTTTAAGGGGAAGCAGAAGGATAACTCTAGTTCCTCTCATTTTTTAGAGGAATAGTTGATCCTACTAATAGTTGTAGTTCTTTTCAGCCTCAGACTGCAAATCAAAGGTCAACTCCCATCCCTCAGGCTTATTTTTCATTCCTTTCATCATTCTCTTCTGAGCTCAAGAATATTAAAAAACAAAAACATATCAAAATAGAAAAATCCAAAAATATTTCTTCTCCATCTCCTTCTCTCTCTGGATCTGTTGTGTCTTCTTTTCCTTCTACTTTTGAGTCTGATCAATCTTCTCTCAGTTCTGGTTCAAATCTCAGCAATGAGTCTAAACTAGATCCTAATTTCAATTCTGTTTTTGGTGACTTTGGTATGAAGGAATATGGGCTTCAGTGGAGGCAATTTGGGGTACAATTAAGTCCTCCCAATTTTGCACTGCCAGGGCAATCTTTTACCGTCATTTTTGAAACCCTACCTTGTGCCACACATGTGAGAAACGTATTATCTCCTGGTTCTCCTTTTATGGAAAAGGCACCCTTCAAGGATATTGCAGAACATCGGACTTGGAAGATGTTGGAACTTGGACTCAGCTTTTGTAATCAAGTCTCTCTGGTCAACTCTTGGAGGAAACAAGAACTTCTCTCTTTTGCCACTAAGTATAAACCAGTTTCTAGGAAGATCCAACCAGTCAACCAGCCTATGCCTCTAAACCTCAATCCTCCCCTTATGCGTCCTCCTCTATCTTGCGATCCTTACTGTGGTCTTCCTCAATCTCTTACTGGTCCCTTTGTGCCTAATGAATGGGTCACTGAAGAACTTCTGAAGGTGGTCAACTTTGGTCCAGATGGATGGCTTCTTCCTGATGAGTTAAATTTAATCAAAAATGTCTTATCTCTAAGGGAAAAATCTATTGCTTTCTGTGAAGAAGAGAGAGTTCTCTTGCGGGAATCCTATGGCCTCCCTTATATCATCCCTGTAGTTGAACATGATCCTTGGCAAAAGAAAAAGATCCCTATCCCTGCTGCTAAAGTTGACGAATTCATCAAGTTGGTCCGGGAACGAGTTCAAACTGGCCTGTATGAACAGTGAACTTCTAGTTACTTCAGCCCCGTCTTCTGTGTCCTCAAGAGTAATGGTAAACTTAGAATAGTTCATGATCTTCAACCTCTTAATAAAGTTACTATTAAAGACTCAGGTATCCCTCCTGCTACTGAAGAATTTGTTGAATCCTTCGCGGGGAGAGCTTGCTATGGTCTAGGGGATATTATGGGTGGCTATGACAAACAATCCTTACATCCTATTTCTCGTCCTCTCACTACTTTCAATACTCCTCTTGGTCGATTTCAACTTACTTGATTGCCTCAAGGAGCCACCAACTCGGTTGCAGTCTATCAGGCTCAGATGATGTGGATCCTCCAGGATGAAATCCCTGATCATGCTAGTATCTTTATTGACGATGGAGGAATTAAAGGTCCAGTATCTGACTATGATAATGAGCTCTTACCTTGGCATTCAGGAATTTGTCGTTTTATCTGGGAATATGCTACTACCTTGGAGAGGATTCTGTTTAGAATCAAGGAATCTGGCCTTACTGTCTCTGGATCCAAACTGGCGGCTTGTGTCCCTGCTCTGGAAATTGTTGGTCATGTGGTCTGCAAGGAAGGAAGAAGGATGGCACCAGCTAAAGTCAACAAGATCATCTCTTGGCCTACCCCAATCAATCCAACTGAAGTTAGGGGCTTTCTAGGTGTTGTCACTTATGTTAGAATCTTTATCCCATCTTTATCCGAAATCTGTGCACCCTTGCGTCGTCTAACCAGAAAAGATGCTGAATGGATTTGGACCCAAGATTGTGAATGTGCTTTCCAGCTACTCAAAAGGATAGTTGGTAAAGACATAGTTTTGAAAAAGATCTCTTATGGACCTGGAGCTGGCCACATCAAGCTGGCTGTTGATTCTAGTTATTGATCTGTTGGGGCCGTCCTTACTCAGGAAGATGAAAATGGTTGGGACCGTCCTGCTCTTTATGAATCTTTTTTGTTTTCAGATGTAGAATCTAGGTACTCCCAGCCCAAACTGGAACTCTGTGGTGTGGCTCGAATGATGAAGAAACTTCAAACCGTTCTCTGGGGCCAACATTTTGAATTGCAAGTTGATGCTCAATCCATCATTGAAATGATCAACGCTCCCAGTCTTCCCAATTCTCCTATGACTTGTTGGGTGGCCTTTATCCAGCTTTTCTCTTTTGATATTGTTCACAGGCCGGGGCAATCTTTCACCATGCCTGACAGTTTATCTCGACGACCTCTTGGGGACAAAAAATCTGATGTTGGAACCGATTTCAATGAAGAGGAACCTTTAATCCAACCTATTTTCTCTTTTTCTTCTCAAAATTATTCTGGCTTTCAACAAGGCTTCTGGCTTAAATTAGAGCAGTACCTTTCAACTCTTCAAAAACCTCCTGATCTCTCTGCTAAGGAATTTCAATCTCTTAAACAAAAGTCTTCTAATTTTTTTGTTCAAGGCTCTAGACTTATGAAGAGAGGCAATCCTTGTGCTCTTATTGTTGTTACTATTCCATCTAAAAAAGATTCTATCCTTGAAAGTCTCCATGAAGGCCTTGGTCATTGTGGGGAAACCAAAACTTATCGACGATTATCCGAACAATTCTGGTGGCCATCTTTGAAGAAATCCGTCTCCCAATGGTGCAAGAGTTGTGAAGTTTGTCAAAAACGTGATCTTAGGCGCCCAGCTGAAATTTGTTATCCTACTGGGGAGTCCACTGTCTTTGGAAGGATTGCTATGGATGTGGTTCATATTAAGGAAGGTGGTGCTAAGTACCTCATTGTGGCTAGAGATGATTTTTCCGGATGGGTTGAAGCAAAATTTCTTAAGAACATTAGCTCTGAATCAGTGGCAGCTTTCCTCTACAAGACCTGGACAATGCGTTATGGCCTGGCTCGATCTTACTCTACTGATGGTGGCTCTGAATTTGGGGGCAAGCTTGCTGAAATGATCCAATCCCTTCCTGGACAACATAGAGTTACTACTCCTTATTATCCTGAAGGCCAAGGCATGGTGGAACGAGGCCATGCCCCTTTGAAGGCTGCACTTGTTAAACTGGCTGGTGAAAGTGGCAAGAATTGTTGCAAATTCCTTCCTCTTGTTCTCTTCTCTGATCAAATCTCAACCAAAAGGACTACTGGCTACTCACCTTATGAAATCATCTTTGGTCAAAGAGCAGTCCTTCCTTTGGATCTGGAAATGGAATCTTTCTTGGGTATCTCTTGGGAAGCGGTGTCCTCAACCACTGATCTGTTAGTTGCTAGATCCAAGCAACTGGAGCGAAGTGAAGACGTTTTTGATGAAGCTTATCAAAAGATGATGGAGTTCAGAGCAAAATCCGTCAAGTATTGGAAGGACAAGCACTCTAATCGAGTCAGGGAGCCCTTGAACTCTAGTGACCTAGTTTTAGCTTATAATCAATCTTTGGAGACCCAGTGGGGCAAGCTTTTCTCTAATAGTTGGAATGGCCCTTATTGAGTGGTTCATCAAGTTAGAGGTGGATCTTATGTTTTGGAGGAGCTGGATGGTACTCGGTTGGCCAGAAGGTTCTCTGCTGATCAAGTCAAGAAGTTTCATTGTTGTGGGGGCAACTTATCTCAGAAGTAAGTCCTCCCAATTGTGCACCACCAGGGTCATTTGCTGCGTTTTTGTTGTAAAACTCTACTGTATGCCACATATGTGAGCACCTGGGACGCCCTCCTTGTTCTATTCCTGCCGCTTCTAGGGCTCATTTGGAAGAATCAAGATATTTTCCTCAACTCTTCAATTGCTCTCAAGATCAAGAAATGGCCAATCTTTGCTTCAATTTCTTTGTTCCCTGCCTTTTTTTAATCCCTTCAAATTTCAGATGCAGACTAGGGACAGTCTGTAAGTTGGGGAGAGATGTGGTGACCAATCCGGGACACCACGAAAAAAAAAAAAAATATTTTTTTTCGGTTGTACCCCTATGGGTACCTTCATTTCCCCCCATCTCTCAACTTCTCCCTGTCCTAGCGGTGTAGGACAGGCCTCTTGCCTGTCTCTCCGCTTCAATCCCCCCCTCCTATGTTCAACTCCTACTTTTTGCCCTTTCAGCCCTGACTTTTGGCGACGCGAGCAATTGTCGAACCACCTTTGACGATCCCTTCGATCCTTCCCGATCCTCTCATCCAACCGACGCCGTTGCTTGTTGCAACGGTCGTCAACTATCATTCAACCAATCTATCACTCCTCGCCCATCATCTGATCCGACCAACGACCGCGAGCGACCGATTGCGGCCGTCGGAACCTTCACCCCGCTGTTGCCGCCAATTGGGTGACAACAGCCGTTGTTGACATCCGCGACCGCTGTCGCGGGTGTCCATCTGGTTGCCCGCGGTCATTCTTGATGCGGGCGACATTTCTTTTTTTCCTCTCATGTCATCTTTTTTTTATGTTTTCATTTTCCCGCACCTATTTGTAGTATCTCTTGTACATAGTATACAGGGCCTCATGTCTATAAAAGGAGGGGCTCTCCCCTGCCTTTTGGCCCAGCATCCCATCAGACCATCATCATCTCATCTCATCTGTTTCCCCCATCATCATAATCAACTTATCCGTGGGCATCCTTCCCCACTTATCTGAGCAACCTATCCGGGTATATCCATGATTGCCCCCTTGATCCTTTGAGCCTCCGTACTCAAACTCTGTCCCTTGTGACCTTGATCCTTATCACCAACAAATAGCCTTGCTGGTTGAAGAAGAATTCCTGTCTGTCTGAATTCTTGGGTGTGTTATACCACTCTGATCCCTTTTTCCGACCATACTGGTCTTGATCTCTCCTTGATCATCTTTCTGAGCCAATCAGGTTTGATTGAAGAGGTTTTATTAAGCTTAAAACCTGGAGTGTTATACCTCCCTTCTTCTTTAAGGTTGAATTTTGCCACGCTATTCTTGAGTCCCTTGAGAAGTGTTGGGATATTCTTGCTTGAATTCGTTATTGATTTGCTTCTAGAGCTTCATAAACAAATTGCTTTTGTTTTGTTCAGCCTCCCACAGTTATCTGGTACCCTTCAAGCGCTTGATTGCGGAGAGTTGGGCAGGTTCATTGCAAACCTGGAGGTTGGTTGGGATTGAGTTGATCTTTCCTAATCAGCTGCTGACAACCAGAGTTATTAGCTTGTGGGCGTTGTTACTTACAACTGCCTTGTTCTATTGAACTCTGAACAAACCTTGACTTATTTGTTCAAGAATTTACCTGCACCATCTTGCCTCAGATAGTGTTGTTTCCATCTCTACCGACAACTCTTATCCTCTTCCCTTACTTTGATTTCTCATCCATAAGGTTCTGGACCTTGATTCCGGTTACATTTAAATATTATTGTAACTCCTAGGAGGGCAGCCTAAACAGCACCTTTCCCCTCCACAGAACTGCCACGGCTTAGCACCGTTTGGAGTCTTACACCGTTGACAGGCTTTGCAGGACGCCAGCCATTCCCGCACTGCACGCACTACACCCGGCCACCAGAACTGCTCTTTGACCCGCCTCCGCCTCTCAACCTCCCCTTGATGACCGAGATTGTTGTGAAGACTCCAGAGGATAGCTTCCTGATCTGCCCTTGAAGTGGTAACCACCAGAGGAACCGGAGTCTTCCGCTGCCAAAGCTTCCCCTCCTGCACATAGAAATTCCCCGCCCGCCGCTTCGCCCATTGCATGTCCTTCTCCGTAGCTCCATTGGGACAACAAAGGTCCCGCAAGTAGTCGCAAAGGATTGCATACCGCCCGGTCTGCTGGAGCGGCAGTTGAACGCCTGCCTCCACAACCCCTACCTTGACAACCGGGGCCTCCACATTGAGCATTTCCGCATCCCCAAACCGGTCATCCCTTGGATACCGCAACAACGCGTTGGGCATAGTGAACGCTTTCCCCGCAACATGAACAACAGCAAAGGAGAAAAGTTCTTGAAACACCACCCACCTGGTCATGGGAGCGTTGGGCAATGCTGGGGAATTGATCATCCGCGCCAGCGCCTCCGCGTCCACCAAAAGCTCAAAATGGACCCCCCACAAAAGATACTGGAGCCGCCGCACAATCTTGGTGACCCCGCACAACTCCAACTTTGGCTGGGAGTACCGGCTTTCCGTCGGAGTGAAGGTGACCGACTCGTAAAGTACCGGCCAATCCTTGCCGTTGTCCTCTTGAGTGAGAACCCCCCCTGCGCCGAATTCGCTGGAATCAACCGCTATCCTAATCCCTCCCGCGTTGTAGTCAAGATCGCGGAGCACAATGTCACGTCCCACGATCTCCTTGAGCTTCCGGAACGCGCAATTGCATTCTTCCCCCCACTTCCATTCCGCGCCTTTCCGTGTTAGTGATTGGAGCGGGCTTGCAACCTCTGCAAACCTCTTGATGAACATACGGACATAGCTACATAATCCCAAGAACTGAAGGATATGCAACACCGTCCGTGGGGTCGGCCATTTGAGGACCTTGTTCCGCTTTTTCTCTGCAATGCGCCAGCCGTCAGAAGCAACAACCTGGCCAAGGACTTTGAGCGCCGGGACACAAACGGCCAACTTCTTCCCCGACACCGTGAGCTCTGCCTCCTCAATGCGAAACAGGATGTGTTCCAATGTCTGCGCATATTCCCACACAAAACGTTGGACGCCGGGAACTTCAACCAGCTCCGCTCCCCCGTAATCGGATTTTGGACCTTTGATGCCCGCGTCTTTGATGAAGATTTGGACTCCCTCCGGAAGATCGTCCTTCAGGATCCAAGCCATTTGCCCCTGGTACACCGCCACGGAATTGGTTGCGCCTTGCGGGAGCCGAGTCAGCTGCATTCTTCCCAACCAAGTCTCAAATGCCGTTAGAGGCCGCAAGGGAGGATCCAACTTGCGCTGGTTGTATCCCTCCATCACATCCACTAAACCGTAACAAGCGTGCCCTGCCATTGACTCAAGGAACTTGTCAACGCGAGGGGGCCGTCCTGCGTCCCGGATTGTAAAGGAGTTGAGCCGCTGTAAATCATGAACAATCCTCAACGACTTTCCGTCCTGCTTAACCACTGCAAAGATTGGGCTGGAGTAACTAGACGTTGACTGTTTGTAAAGGCCAGTCTTCACCTGCTCCCGCACCAAATCCAGAAACTGCTCCCGGACCGCCCGCGGTATTGGAATTGGCTTGATCTGCCATGGCTTGTGATCAACAGTGGGGATGACATAGGGGTCGCCAATATTGTTTTTCAGGAGCCCCCGCTCTTCCGGTCCAAATGCGAGCGCTCTTTCCCAAAGAACTACAACCAAAATCAGCAACTCGCGCTCCTCCGTACTCAACCATCCCGTCGGGCCAAAATTGAAAGCTGCAATCCGCTCCTCCGTGATCCACACTGAACTAGTAACCCACCTTGAAGCCTTAATCAGCGTGACCCAAGGGTCCCGCAACCAAGCAATTGGTCAAAGCGGTCTGTTCAGTTCCTGGGGCATCGGCTCATTCCTCAGTTGGACCTTCCGTGACACCTGCTTGTACTTGCCTGCGTTTCACCGCATCATCCGCACGCATCCTTTGCTGTAAGTCCTGCACAGAACGGAACTGCGGCTTTTGCCTTCGCTCACGAGTGTGGCACAATGACAGGGTTTTCAAAGCGTAGTACCCTCGGGCAATGCATACTGAGAAAAGGGACTTACTTCTGCAACGTGCGCGCCTTTCACTTTCCTTCCTCCCCCTCCCTGCTCCTCATTAGTCGACCGCCCGCGCAAAACTGGAGCTTGTTCTGCGCAGTCTCCTTGGTTGACTAGAGAAAAATCCTCCAAAGGTTGCCCGTTGCAGACCAACTCCGCGTCTGGTTCCTCCTCATACTCCAACACTCTCCTCTGCTTCCCTTGCCCGTGATTGCAGATAATTGTCTTGAACCTTCCGCCGGACAAATCCTTCACCATCAATGCCTCCGTTTCCGCCTCTGGATCAAAAACCATGCGTGCTCAAAACCCGAACATGAACGGCCTTCCCAAAATCACATCCGCACAATCAACCAAAAGAAAAGAAAGGGGCCTACGGACCCTTGAAACCTCAACCTCCTCCTCCTTGACTACTCCATCCACACAACACTCCCCTCCGTTAAGCGCGCGGAGACCCATTGCGCATTTCCGCCGAACCAACCCCAGATCATCCACCATCGGCAATGGCAGCAGGTTCACCATTGAACCACTGTCCACCATAGCCCACACCTTCCTTCCCACTATGACCATTGGAACGTAAGCAAGCGGAGTCAAAACCAATTTTGACTTGCACTCCCCGGGCCCCTCCTCCTTCCACGCCACGTGGACCGGCTGCACTGTCTGAGGTACCCGGCCCTGACCGCAATCCCGCAACGCCTGAACCATCTCGTCTACCACCACCGGAGACACGTCCTCCAGTTCCCGCAAGGTCAGCGGAACCAGAGTCTTATTACCCATCACCCTTTGCACGATGTCCGCCGCTTTCTTCTTCCCTACAGGGTTTGCTGCCCGTGCCTTGGTTCCAGGTGCGCGCGCGGCCGGTTTTGGAATGGCCTACAGGGGTCGCTCCTTTGCGTCCACCTCCATTTTATTGGAGACCGCCACCTTTTCCTCCATTACCACTACCCTTACCTCAGCTTCCAACCGAGGTGGTTGCCACGCTCCGGGACTGGTAACAATGCCCAGTGATGCTCGCGCCGTCGTTCCCGCCTCCTGACCCCGTGTGCGCACCTGCTGCATTGCGGTCTGCTGGCTTGGCTCCATTGGAATCTGTTTGCCCATCGGAAACATGTACCCCATCCCCGCCGTTCAAACCAATCCCGCGCTGAGATCCTTTGTAAGCTCCTCACATGCCAATCGCCAATGACCGTTTGCCCCGCAGTACAAGCACCCCCTCGGCACAAATGTACCGGGCGGCCAAAACCCTTCCACCATGTGAGGTGGAGTCCCTTGCGGCTGCTGCTGGCCCATACGACTCATGCAGATCTTCAGGTCCTTCATCAGCTCCTTCAATTTGCTTACCGGAGGGGCTGGCGCGGGTTGAGGAACCAGAACACGCGTGGAAGTAGGTGGAACTGGGGCCGGAAATTGTGCTGGAGCCGGAACCTGGGGGGCAGATTTCTTCGATCCCGCTGGGAAGGACTTAGCGGTGTCCTTGATAAGCTCCTCTAAGTTGAGCTCACTCTCCACATCCCGGCAAATGACAGCCAACTCTGGAAGGAGCACAATGCTCCCGTCAAGTGACTGCTTTACCAAGTTGTGATTGTAAAGATGCCACTGCACCCTTGCCGGGAGTTGAGCTCCTAAACGGCCCAGAAAGGCGCGTTTCATGGCCCCCATCTGTCCAGCCACCACCTTGTTCTTTGACAAGTACCAATAGATCCAATCAAACGTTGAGGTGTACTCCGCCAGCTCCACCCGCGTTCTGACTCCTCCGCACGCGCTCGCCTCCAAGGCCACGCGGTCAAAATTGCTTTCCCGGAACCAAGGTTCGCGCCTACCCCACCGCGTTAGGATCTCCGCCTTCAGTTTTGGCCAATCTTGATTCTCGTAGCCTTCCATTTCCTCCACATCCCGGAGCTTCTCTTTGTCCATAATGAACAGGACAACAAGCCTGGCCTTATCAGCGTCCGACGCACCTTCTATAGCTTTAGTTGATGATTGAAACAACAAGCTGTGGCAAATAACAGCAAAGACAGAGATCAGAGTGAATGAAAACAAATTGATATGTGAGGAGACGTGGAAAGATTAAGAAAACCAACACAACAAGACTGTTACCCAAGTATCCTATGGCTATATGAGAGGGAATGAGGTAGACATGAATAGACTGGATTGAGACAACATTTTTCAATGAGTTGAGTTCAGAATGATCTTCAGTCAGAAGATTGTCTTACCAATTGAAGACGATTCCTGTTTTGATGATCAAAGTTTGAGTGATTGAGACTGAGGTTTTTGAGGATGAGCGTTGGAATGAAAGCTTTTGAAAAGAAGAAAGAAAGTTGAATGAAAACAAAAAGGATAGAAGGAAAAATGAAAACAAAAAAAAGATGGAAGTCAAGTAGTCAAGTTTCGTTGATTGGTTTGTCTTGAGGTGATTGTTTGTTGTCCGGTCCTTGCTAGAACCCATGAGGGTCTCTGTTGGGTTTAAGAATAAGGTGAGCGCACCCGCGGGGACGATGAACCTGTCACAGTTGTGAGAGCAAGGAGTCGTCCGTGAGATTTATGGATCTATCCTTGTGATATTTATGCATCCGTCTTTGCACTCCCCTTGACTGAAGATTGGTCTGGTTTTAGTTCAAAAATTAAACGGGCAAATTTATCCATTTGTCACAGGTTGACAGCCTTAGTCAGAGGGTCTGCAATCATTGCCTTGGTATCTATTAGATGAATGAGAAGTGATCCTTCTTTCAGTCCTTCCCTCAGTCCTTTGGTTTTGAGATCCATGTGACGAGTCTTAGCATTAGATCAGAACCGTTTCAGTTTGTTGTCTACACCTTTATTGTCAATTTAGTGTTTTGAAGATGACAGTGTTGATTCAAAGACTTCTCTCAGTAGATGTCAGACCCACTTGCTCTCAAGATATGAATCCAGCAGCGAGTTGAGTTCCGCCTCTGTGGACAAGTATGTAATGTTTCTTTGCTTGTAGCTGTTCCACAAGATGAGACTGCCAAAGGACATGCACAAATAACCTGATTGAGATTTGCGGCTGGTCGGGTCTTCAGCCCAGGAGGCATCACTGTAGTATTTGATGGGTTCTTTTGATTCATTGTACGCAAGTTTTAGCTTCCAATGTTTGGTGTGATTCAGGTATTGCCAGGTTCTTTTGAGTTCCCTCCTGTGCAAGAGACCGGGTTTGTTCTGAAATCAAGACAGGCTGGAGACTGAGTAACTGATGTCGGGACAAGTCCGACTGGCAATATAGTTCAGGAGTCCAATCGCAGACTTGTAATTTATGTTGAGTTTCTTGAAGCCTTCAAAGTCTTCATCTGATGCTTCACTCAACTGGAAATGTGGCGTTAAAGGGGTAGCTGATGGTCTAGATTCCAGCAGACAAAGTTCTTCTAAGCTGTGTATGATGTGTCTGGGTTGGCTGAGTAGAATGCAGTTGGAGTCTTGTTCAAATTTCATTCCTAGGATTGTGTCCGGTTTGTGGTCTTGAGAGCCTTTGAACTTAGTCCTGAACTTGTCGTCAAAGTTGTCACCATTGCCAACCAAGATCACATCATCCACATGGAAGAAAAGAAATGAATTGCCGTCCTCCAATCTGTACAGGCAGGGATCACTGTCTGATTTGTTAAACCCCACAGACTTGATCCATTCCGTGAAGGCGCCGTACCAGTTTTTAGGCGACTGCTTGAGTCCGTATAGACTCTTCTTGAGTCTCAAGAATTGACATGTTTGCAGACATCCCTGTGGCGTTTTGATGATAACTTCTTCATCCAAGGGTGCGTGCAGAAATGCCGCCTTTAAATCATACTGTCAGATGTTCAGTTTGTTCTTCAAGGCGAGTAGAAGGATTGCTCTCAATGAGGCTATCTTACCTGTTGTAGCAAAGGTCTCATCGAAGTCCAGGCCGTGAATTTGATTGTACCCCTTGACGCAAATCCGTGCCTTGTGTATAACAGTGTCATTGTGGGTGTTATCCTTGATCCTGAATATCCACGTTGTGTCCAACAAATTCAGTGGAGTTTCACCCTTGTAGTCCTCCCATACTTCAAATGATTTGCACTGATCCATTTCTTTCTTTATTGCTCCACCCCATTTAGGACTGTCTGCGCATTGTCTGGCTTGTTCAAAAGTTTTTGGTTCAAAATAATGGTGGAAGCCATATTGTTGAGGGGGTTTGATGGAAGATCTGTTGCGGAGGGATCTTCTGGTTGGTCCTTCAGCTGTTTCTGGAGGTTGAACTGCTTGGCAGGGAGTTTGATGTTTGCTTGGCTTGTCCTCAGAGCTGGATTCTGACTCAGAGACGCCGTTTGACACATCTTCTTCTGAAGAATTCACTTCAGCTGGAGGATTACAATAGTTCATCCAATTGGTGATGGTTTCACCAATTTCTTTGGTTATCAACGGATCCTTATCAATCACTTCTTTTGTGTTGAAATCAAGATCCATGGTGGATTTGATTCCTAGCTGATCCACCGAGTGCTTGAGAAAACGGATGTGTTTTGATTGTAGAATCAGCCCGTTGGGCATGAGGACTCGGTACAAGAGAAATTCGGGATTATACCCAACAAGCTTTCCCTCTCTTCCCTTAGGCTCAAATTTCGCGCCCTTTGTTCTTTTTTGATTCAACACTACCGTGGTGACTCTGATTGGTTGAAGATAGTTGGAAGGCAATTTGTTTTTCTTGATGAGTTCCCAAGGAGACTGGTCCCAACCGTCTTTTGGGATTTGGTTGAGACTGAGACAGCAGGACTTGAGAACTTCCAACCAATATTTTTGAGGTAGGTGGGCCAAGCTCAAGGTTGACCTAACACTTTCAATAATTTTTTGATTGGCTCTTTCAGCTCTGCCGTTGTGTTCAGGGTGATACGGTTCAGTTACTAACTGATTAATGAATTTCTCCTTGAAGTACTTTACTAACCTTGTGTTAACAAATTCTGATCCTCCATCCAAACAAACCATGGAAGGGTATTACCCGCAGACGTTCTTTTGTTTCTCTATGACTTCAATCAGTACAGTAGTTACTTTGTCCTTTCTATGAAGAGGGATGCCGGAGATGTAACCGGAATAGTTGTCCACAACGGTTAGTATGTATTTGTCATGTCTGTGTGATTCAGGCGTGATTGGTCCAATGACGTCAAGATGGATTCTTTCGAAAGGCTTGGTGGAAGATGTGGAGGTTGTCTTGAACGGGCTTTTGGTTATTTTGCAGATTAAGCAGTCCTTGCATTCAAAATTGTCTTTCTTGGACGAGTTGAATTGGACTCCCTTGATCTTAGCAAGGCGGCCAAGCAAGGCATGGCCGTAGGAGAGGTGAAGGTCTTTCAAAGTCCTGGAGTCTTCATGGGTGGTCCAATGGCACTCATCATTTCCAATCTTGTGTGGTTGATCTAGGACAAAGAGATTGTCAGTGATTGACCCTTGACGAATCTTTTTTCCATCCTTGTTAAGCACGAAGTGGCCCGATTTGGCCTTCAGGGTGCAGCCTTGATCCAGAAGCTTGCCCGGGCTTACCAGATTGACTACAATGTTGGGAACAAATAGGCAGTTTGAAAAGGTGATTGTTTGATCCTTCCAAGATAATCTGACCGTCCCAAGACCCATGATGGGTAGGTTCGCTCCAGCCTTTCTGGTGGTTATGTGTTCTCCAGAGTAATCGTCGAGCGTGATGAAGAACCGTTTGTCGTTGAAGATGTGGGCGGATGCGCCACTGTCAATCAGGATATTCTTCTCCGCTCCGATTTTGGAGTCAATCCACCTAGTGACAAATGGGTGGAAGTGAGCCAATTCCTGATTTCTCTTCTGCTTCTCCTTCCATTTGCTTTGATTTTCCCTCCACCACTCGGGGGCCTTTTCTGGATGAAGATGGAAGCATTTGGACTCTGAGTGGTTTTTGTCTTGTTTTGGATTGTGATACCCTTCTATGCATCAACTGGATAGGGCGTTCTTTGTCTTGGTTCTCATGGTGGTCAGGGCTGTGTCAGATGTCCCTCGTGCGGTCCCTTTTTCCAAGCTTTTGGCCTTGACTTCATTATGGTATTGTACAAGATGATTGCAGACAAATTCCACTGAGATCTGTTTGTCGGAGTGCATGAGTTGACGCTTCAGATCTTGAAGGGTTGATGGGAACTTAAACATAGTTAGGTAGGCAAGAATGTCATCGGGTAGGTCAATACCTATGTCTATCATTTTTTTTATGGAAGTCTTGATGTTCGTGACAAAGTCTAATATCTCATCTTCTTTGAAGGTGAGATGCAGAAAGTTGTTGAATATTCTTGCTCAATTAGATGCCTGAGAGGATGAGAATTGTTCCTTGATTGATATCCAGATGTCCTTGGCGGAGTTGATATTGGCCGCACTGATGACATTGTTGTGAGTTATTGAGTCTACCTTGGAAATAAGCAGGAGCTGGATTTCATCATTATCTAGAGAGGAAAGTGATTTGGTGGTTGACTCAAGTGTGTCCAATACTCCTCTGAGCTTGAGCAGGGCCTTCATCTTGTCTTTCCATATCCCGTAATTCTCTTCCGTCAGTAAGGGCATTGTCTTGAGAGCCGTTTTGAGCATGGCCTGTCGGAATGAGTCCGTTGAGAAACCCGGTCCTGATGCCATAGTCGTTGTCTTGCTGGTTGAGTGGAGCGTTTGGCTTTTAACCGTATAACTTTAGTTGATGATTGAAACAACAAGCTGTGGCAAATAACAGCAAAGACAGAGATCAGAGTGAATGAAAACAAATTGATATGTGAGGAGACACGGAAAGATTAAGAAAACCAGCACAACAAAACTGTTACCCGAGTAGCCTATGGCTATATGAGAAGGAATGAGGTATACATGACAAGACTGGATTGAGACAACATTTTTCAATGAGTTGAGTTCAGAATGATCTTCAGTCAGAAGATTGTCTTACCAATTGAAGACAATGTGTGTTTTGATGATCAAAGTTTTGAGTGATTGAGACTGAGGTTTTTGAGGATGAGCGTTGGAATGAAAGCTTTTGAAAAGAAGAAAGAAAGGTGAATGAAAACAAAAAGGATAGAAGGAAAAATGAAAACAAAAAAAAAGATGGAAGTCGAGTAGTCAAGTTTTGTTGATTGGTTTGTCTTGAGGTGATTGTTTGTTGTCCGGTCCTTGCTAGAACCCATGAGGGTCTCTGTTGGGTTTAAGAATAAGGTGAGCGCACCCGCGGTGTAAGACTCCAAACGGTGCTAAGCGTGGCAGTTCTGTGGAGGGGAAAGGTGCTGTTTAGGCTGCCCTCCTAGGAGTTACAATAATATTTAAATGTAACCGGAATCAAGGTCCAGAACCTTATGGATGAGAAATCAAAGTAAGGGAAGAGGATAAGAGTTGTTGGTAGAGATGGAAACAACACTATCTGAGGCAAGATGGTGCAGGTAAAGACTTGAACAAATAAGTCAAGGTTTGTTCAGAGTTCAATAGAACAAGGCAGTTGTAAGTAACAACGCCCACAAGCTAATAACTCTGGTTGTCAGCAGCTGATTAGGAAAGATCAACTCAATCCCAACCAACCTCCAGGTTCTCAATGAACCTGCCCAACTCTCCGCAATCAAGCGCTTGAAGGGTACCAGATAACTGTGGGAGGCTGAACAAAACAAAAGCAATATGTTTATGAAGCTCCAGAAGCAAATCAATAACAAATTCAAGCAAGAATATCTCAACACTTCTCAAGGGACTCAAGAATAGCGTGGCAAAATTCAACCTTAAAGAAGAAGGGAGGTATAACACTCCAGGTTTTAAGCTTAATAAAACCTCTTCAATCAAACGTGATTGGCTCCAGAAAGATGATCAAGGAGAGATCAAGACCAGTATGGTCGGAAAAAGGGATCAGAGTGGTAAAACACACTCAAGAATTCAGACAGACAGGAATTCTTCTTCAACCAGCAAGGCTATTGGTTGGTGATAAGGATCAAGGTCTCAAGGGACAGAGTTTGAGTATGGAGGCTCAAAGGATCAAGGGGGCAATCATGGATATACCCGGATAAATTGCTCAGATAGATGGGGAAGGATGCCCACAGATAAGTTGATTACTCAAGATGGTTTCCTAGAATGGATGGGGTCCTCTGATGCTAGGATGCTCTGATGCTAGGATGCTCTGATTCTGGGCCAAAAGGCAGGGGAGAGCCCCTCCTTTTATAGACATGAGGCCCTGTATACTATGTACAAGAGAGATTTACAAATAGGTGCGGGAAAAATGAAAAAAAAAAAAAAAAAAAAAAAAATACATGAGAGGAAAAAGAGATGTCGCCCGCGTCAAGAATGACCGCGGGCAACCAGATGGACACCCGCGACAGCGGTCGCGGGTGTCGACAACGGTTGTTGTTGCCCAATTGGCGGCAACAACGGGGTGAAAGTTCCGACGGCCGCAAGCGGTTGCTTGCGGTTGTTGGTCGGATTGGATGATGGGCGAGGAGGGCGTGTGATTGGTTTGGATCACCGGCCTTGGGATCATGACTTGGTCGGTACGTTGATCAAAAGCGTGTTGGAGTGCTGATGACGGAACGGCGGAAGGAATGGGAGATCTGAAGTGGTTGAGGGATATGAAGTTTGAGGGGATGATGATTGGATCGAAGTGGATCTTGAGAAGGGGCTCGATAGGGGAGGTTGACTGGATGGCTTGATTGGAGGATAGGGTGCGTTGGAGTTGATGAGGATGATTGATTGTGGAGGATGTTGAGAGGGAACGCAGGTCCAATGGATGACAAGCTTCGAGCTGGTTGGGATCATGATGAGTCAAGGATGGTAAAGTTGGATTGGACAAGGGTGATGATGATGAAGAGAAGGAGGAGAAGGGATCGTTGAAAGTTGTTTGCCGATTGCTTGCGTTGCCAAAATTCAAAGCTGCGAGCGCAACAAGTGGGAGTTGAACATAGGAAGAGAGGGTCGAAGCGGAGAGACAGGCAAGAGGCCTGTCCTAGACCGCTAGGACAGGGAGAAGTTGAGTGGTGGGGGGAAATAAAGGTACCCATAGGGGTACAACCAAAAAATATTTTTTTTTCGTGGTGTCCCGGATTGGTCACCACATCTCTCCCCAACTTACAGACTGTCCCTAGTCTGCATCTAAAATTTGAAGGGATTAAAAAAGAAAAGCAGGGAACAAAGAATTTGCAGCAAAGATTGGCCATTTCTTGATCTTGAGAGCAATTGACGAGTTGAGGAAAATATCTTGATTCTTCCAAATGAGCCCTAGAAGCGGCAGGAATAGAACAAGGAGGGCGTCCCAGGTGCTCACATATGTGGCATAAGGTAGGGTTTCAAAAATGACGGTAAAAGATTGCCCTGGCAGTGCACAATTGGGAGGACTTACTTGTACCCCAAATTGCCTCCACTGAAGCCCATATTCCTTCATACCAAAATCACCAAAAACGGAATTGCAGTTAGGATCTAGTTTAGACTCATTGCGGAGATTCAAACCAGAACTATGAGAAGATTGCTCAGACTCAAAAGTAGAAGGAAAAGAAGACACAACAGATCCAGAGAGAGAAGGAGATGGAGAAGAAATATTTTTAGATCTTTCTATTTTGATATGTTTTTGTTTTTTAATATTCTTGAGATCAGAAGAGAATGATGAAAGGAATGAAAAATAAGCCTGAGGGATGGGAGTTGACCCTTGAGTTGCAGTCCGAGGCTGAAAAGAACTACAACCATTAGTAGGATCAACTATTCCCCTAAAAAATGAGAGGAACTAGAGTTATCCTTCTGCTTCCCCTTAAAAGATGATTTGGGGGAATGACCAGGAAAATCTCTTTCCCAACAACCATAATCCAAAGAGCAAAGAGGAACTTCAATTTTACTGCCATCAGCATCAGGTAGAAGAATTCTCTCCCCAACTTGATCAGAAAACATCAGGGTTGCACCAAAGTCCATTAAGAAGGGTCATCCCAAGATCATAGGACTGTCCAAACCAGTAATCCAAAAGTGGAAGGTTCCAACAATATTTTGACCAATCCTGACCAGTACATCTTCAGCAATACCAACCAGTTCACAAGCTTGATTTCCTATCCCATACACTGCAGAGTTGAAGCTGACCCTAGGACTAAGTTTGAGCTTGCAGGCCATAGCATCCGAGATTAAGTTAAGCTGAGATCCAGAATCCACAAAAGGAGAAACAGTTTTAGCTGAGTCACCAAGATAACAAGGAAGGAAGCCAAGGGGACAGGAATAAAGGTTTGATTCTATAGAAGGACTGGTTCCACCAGAGTCCTCCATTAAAGTGCCAGAGGAGACTTTGAGTTCTTCAGGGCCAATCTCCACACGTTGACAAGAGACCCATTTCTTCATTCCTTCAGCAACAGATGGAGAGATTGATAGAAGTTCAGCCACAGATAGATCAGGAATTTTGAGATCAGAAATTTTCTTTAATACTCCCTCCACAGCATTGGGGTGATCCTTGGAGATGCCCCTTTCAAATCAAACCTTGGGCTGGGTGGGGGGAGGAAGTTCAGGTGACGCAGAATCTAAGGTAGGATTAGAAGGTTGAGGTGAGGGAGAAGTATCAGGGGGATCTGGGAACCTTTCCATGAGTGGTTCCTTTTCCACCTCCATGTCTTCTACATCAGAGGAAGGAGGCTCAAATGATGATCGACGTTTAACGGGTTTTCAAAGAATTGAAGTTGGCAAGGAAGGAGCCTTATGAGGTTTAGGTTCCTCATGTCTTTTCCTGGCTGGATCAGATTGATAAGTAGTCCCAGCAAGACTAGAGGAAGAAATAGCTGGAGGATACCAAGGTTGGAGGGTACCACAGGATGATCAAAATTCAAAGGAAGCAAGAGATGCTTTCACAGGAGGTGATGGCTGGTAAGAGGCCACCACATGTCGGATAGGACAAGACGAGTCAAAAGGGATTAGGGAACCATTAGGAAGGAAGTAATTGTTCCCCCTCTGCTCTACCAACTTTTCCTTTAAGTCCTTCTGAAGTTCCTGGCATTGTCCGGTTCCATGGCCTTCCCTATGACAGTAGTAACAGACCAGAGTTGATTTGGGGACAGAAGAAGGAGTTTTAGGAGTAGCTAGCGAAGAAATCTTTTGATCTATTTTGTTCTCAAAGGCCCTAAGTAACTTGGTGATTTCATCTATAGTAGTAGGTTCTCGATTGGAATTAGGATCTGCTTTAGGCCTACAATCTGCCTCCATTTTAATCATAATATCGTTTGACTCTTTAAAAGAAGGAGCATGGACTGGTTCAGTAGTTCTAGGCTTTTCAAAGGTAAGAGCAGTTTGACCTTTCATGACTTTATCCACAGTACTCCTAAGGGTAAGAAAAACAGGGAGCTTGAATCAATTATCCCTGGTGGTAATCATGGATCCAGATTTGACCAGTTCTTCTTTAATCCTTTCCTGCACAGCCAACAAAAAAGATTGGAAGAATTTTGCTCAAATTTTGTCCACTGTGTCAATGTGATCGTTTTGGATAAGATAGTTTTGAATGGGATCCCAAGACTTGCTAAAAATCTGATAGTCAGAGGCTGAAAAAACACCACCATTGGAGATCCACTGAGAAACCAGAGCATCCAAATCCTGCAGAGTAAACCTAGCCACATCTATCTTTCCCCAGTATGTCAACATAGCCTCCCTGAGAAGCGTCCAGTTATGGGATTCAAATCCCTTGAAAGACTTGATTACCTCCATAACTTCATCAGAGGAGATAAAGAATCGCAACTGATAAGCCATATCAAATTCACTAGCTCCATCCACTTCAGCAGCCATTTTGTAGGAGTCCAAGAATTACTTGAAATTTGTACCGTTGAAGCCTAAGTTTTTGTTCTGGGTTTTGATCTTTACCATCTTAGGTCGGACAGAGGTGGTTGGAGTTGCGGGAGATGCCATATCAAATAACAGAGTTCCTAGGGGATCCAAAGAGCAGATTTCCAAAGTGGCTCACGAGTGTGGCAAGAGTAGGGTTTCTCCAAAAACAACAAGTATCTTGCCCAAGCGGTGCACAAATTGGGAGGACTTACTTCTAGACCAAGCTGCCTCCACGGATCAGATCTAAAAAAAAAAAAAAAAAAAAAAAAAAAAAAAAAAAAAAAAAAAAAAAAAAAAAAAAAAAAAAAAAAAAAAAACAGAAAAAGAAAGAGAAATCGGATAGGGTTTTGGAGTTGATTCTTCAAGTTGGGACTGTAAATCCCAAGGTTGCTGGTTCAATCCCGGCCCGGGGGACCAAATGTAAGACTCCAAACGGTGCTAAGCCGTGGCTGTTCTGTGGAGGGGAAAGGTGCTGTTTAGGCTGCCCTCCTAGGAGTTACAATAATATTTAAATGTAACCGGAATCAAGGTCCAGAACCTTATGGATGAGAAATCAAAGTAAGGGAAGAGGATAAGAGTTGTTGGTAGCGATGGAAACAACACTATCTGAGGCAAGATGGTGCAGGTAAAAACTTGAACAAATAAGTCAAGGTTTGTTCAGATTTCAATAGAACAAGGCAGTTGTAAGTAACAACGCCCACAAGCTAATAACTCTGGTCGTCAACAGCTGATTAGGAAAGATCAACTCAATCCCAACCAACCTCCAGGTTCTCAATGAACCTGCCCAACTCTCCGCAATCAAGCGCTTGAAGGGTACCAGATAACTGTGGGAGGCTGAAAAAAACAAAAGCAATTTGTTTATGAAGCTCCAGAAGCAAATCAATAACAAATTTGAGCAAGAATATCTCAACACTTCTCAAGGGACTCAAGAATAGTGTGGCAAAATTCAACCTTAAAGAAGAAGGGAGGTATAAAACTCCAGGTTTTAAGCTTAATAAAACCTCTTCAATCAAACGTGATTGGCTCCAGAAAGATGATCAAGGAGAGATCAAGACCAGTATGGTCGGAAAAAGGGATCAGAGTGGTATAACACACTCAAGAATTCAGACATACAGGAATTCTTCTTCAACCAGCAAGGCTATTGGTTGGTGATAAGGATCAAGGTCTCAAGGGACAGAGTTCGAGTATGGAGGCTCAAAGGATCAAGGGGGCAATCATGGATATACCCGGATAAATTGCTCAGATAGGTGGGGAAGGATGCCCACAGATAAGTTGATTACTCAAGATGGTTTCCTAGAATGGATGGGGTCCTCTGATGCTAGGATGCTCTGATGCTAGGATGCTCTGATTCTGGGCCAAAAGGCAGGGGAGAGCCCCTCCTTTTATAGACATGAGGCCCTGTATACTATGTACAAGAGAGATTTACAAATAGGTGCGGGAAAAATGAAAAAAAAAAAAAAATTACATGAGAGGAAAAAGAGATGTTGCCCGCGTCAAGAATGACCGCGGGCAACCAGATGGACACCCGCGAAAGCGGTTGCGGGTGTCGACAACGGTTGTTGTCGCCCGATTGGCGGCAACAACGGGGTGAAAGTTCCGACGGCCGCGAGCAGTCGCTTGCGGTCGTTGGTCGGATCGGATGATGGGCGAGGAGGGCGTGTGATTGGTTTGGATCATCGGCCTTGGGATCATGACTTGGTTGGTACGTTGATCGAAAGCGTGTTGGAGTGCTGATGACGGAACGGCGGAAGGAATGGGAGATCTGAAGTGGTTGAGGGATATGAAGTTTGAGGGGATGATGATTGGATTGAAGTGGATCTTGAGAAGGGGCTCGATGGGGGAGGTTGACTGGATGGCTTGATTGGAGGATAGGGTGCGTTGGAGTTGATGAGGATGATCAATTGTGGAGGATGTTGAGAGGGAAAGCAGGTCCGATGGATGACGAGCGTTGAGCTGGTTGGGATCATGACGAGTCAAGGATGGTAAAGTTGGATTGGACAAGGGTGATGATGATGAAGAGAAGGAGGAGAAGGGATTGTCAAAAGTGGTTTGCCGATTGCTCGCATTGCCAAAAGTCAGAGCCGCAAGCGCAACAAGTGGGAGTTGAACATAGGAGAGAGGGGTTTGAAGCGGAGAGACAGGCAAGAGGCCTGTCCTAGACCGCTAGGACAGGGAGAAGTTGAGTGGTGGGGGGAAATAAAGGTACCCATAGGGGTACAACCAAAAAATATTTTTTTTCGTGGTGTCCCGGATTGGTCACCACAGTGGGGACAATGAACCTGTCACAGTCGTGAGAGCAAGGACTTGTCCGTGAGATTTATGGATCTATCCTTGTGATATTTATGCATCCGTCTTTGCACCTTCCGCATCTGCAATACCTTTGTATCTTGAGATGAATCGTCCCACATCCATGGTGTTGAATTGGATATGAGGGTATTTGCGCGGCCTGATGCAAACTGGACGAGTGGTTTCATGGTCACTGGAGACCAATGGAGGAATGGCGTAGATTTTCCTGGGTCAAGTGGAGGGAGGGGGAGGAGGGATGGAAGAAGAGAGTGGAGTCGGAGTAGCAGAACCGGAGACGGAAGGAGAAGGAGAAGAAGAAGAAGGAGCGACTGTAGGGAGGTATGAATAGGACATTGCGCCCAGTTACCTTTGAAAGACAAGAAACATAAGGTTATTTCCCGGCCAGACCCCCAGATGTGGAAAGAATAAAGTTTATCCCCCTATAATTGTCCCAAGTTTTGGAAGTTAACGGTTCCCTGCATTTGAAAGGAGATGAGGATGTCCAAAGTCACACTTAAATAAGAAATAGAGATGAGGAGATAAGAGATAAAGAAAAGTAGAGATAGAGAGAAATTGCCAATCCTTCAATCCTAAGAACTTTCCACCTGGATGTGTATCCGGTATGAGTTCCTTTAATCTCCTGGTGAGATGAGTGATTCAATCTGATGATGTGATTCTTCCTCTTCTGCTTCTCTTCATGCATGCTTCCCCCCCTCCTCCTAGCCTGGAGTTGAGAGTGAGGATAAGTTCTCCCTCTCAACCCTAACCTAAGTACACGCGCAAATAACAGTATGACAACAAAACAGAAAACAATCTCAAAACAGAAACCCTAGCCTCCTCTCCCCACCTCCTCCGTACCAAACTCCCCCTGTTGTCCGTACGCCGTTCCGTTCATCCAGTTTGTCCTTCTAATGATGCGCTCCTCGCACCGCGCCCTACTCGGAGCCCCCCGCGCCTGTCCGTATCCGTTCGTCCGCGCCCGTCGTGGGTGTTTGATAATATCTGGCATGATCCGCGCGCGCAAGCGCGCGCTCATCCGTTCCCTCATAGCCCGCAGATTGCTCCGCCCCTACATATCCAAACCGGCGCACCCGCGAACCTAGTCAAGCACACTACCTTCCGAATCCAATCTCCGGGGCGGATTGCCGCCCACGCCGCATTTGATGCTGAGCCCGACCCGTCCACCAGGTGGGGAGCCAAACAGTGGCTGCTGCTGAGCACTCCGCATACCCTAATGCTGAGCCCCCTCACCCCCAATGCTGAACGCGCAGCCGCGACGCAGTTCCCAATCTGTGTCTATAAATTGACACCACAGCGTATACCCATCATTGTTTTTAAACTCTAAACCAAAAGAGCAAAACCTTCTTAGAATGTCTTCCAAAGTTTGAATCATGCGTTCAGCTAGCCCATCAGTTTGGGGATGATAAGCTGTAGAGAAAGCTAATTTAGTTCCCAACATATCATGAAGGTTCCTCAAGAATTCAGAAGTAAACTTTGGGTCTCTGTTGCTGATTATAATTTTTGGGATACCTACTTCAGCCATGACTCTGTTCCAGAAAAGCAGGGCTACTTCCATAGCTGTGTCATCTTTGTGATTAGGTATAAACTTTGCTCTCTTGGAGAATCTGTCTACAATCACTCCCACAGAGTTATAGGAATATGTTCCACCTGGCAGTAAACCAGTGAAAAAGTCCATATTTATTATTTCCCATCTATTGGTGGGTTCTTATTTCTTCAGGTGAAGACAAAATCTCTTTTTTTTTGTCTTTTATTTCTCTGAAATTGTTGCAGGACTTGACGTAGTCATTGGTTTGTCTCTCCTTTATATCCACCTGTCACGCTTTGAGCTTAAGGGTTATTGTCCTCCCACTTCAACACACTCTTTTCCTCATTACCATCTATCTCATTCCATCAGCTTGAAAAACTAGAAGCACAACATCAATGGTGCCTTCCGCTTATCAACTCTGGCTTGCATAATGACCTTCCATTATTGGTGACTGACTCAGCATCCACTTGAAAACCTTGCAGTCTACTCTACCTTGGTTGACCATCCATTTGGGCTCTGCCTTTTCACCCTGGGTATCAATAATCCTTGGGTTCCCATTTCTGGTCACATGCTCTTGCTAGTTTCCACTCACGCTAGTCAAGCAATCTTAACTGTATAGCTTGAAAATGGACTAGTCCCTTACCCTTCATAAACAAAACCTTCATATTTGCATTTCTTTTGAAGTCATTCCCTCATGTCTCAACCATTACATCCCAATACATTTGTCCCCTATTGTCTTGCACTTACACTAAGACCTTGGGAAAGTTCATACGTTCATTTCATTTTTTACTCTGTCCATGTCATTCATTGCCTCATTGCTCAAAAGTGTAGTTTACCATCCATCAGGTTGTAACTAGTCATTTTGGATTACCTTATAAAGGCTACTCCGCTTGCCTGGGGGTTGTTTCCTCAGTTAGTTAATTTCATACATTCTTGCATTTGCTAAATCCTGTCATCACATTGGCCTTGGGCTTGGTTTCCTTCCATCAGAAAATTGATCTGTCTTGCTGTGTGTTAAATTAATCCACCCTAAGTTTGCACTTTGCAGTTAGCCCTTCCCACCTTGCACTTGCCCTTGCACTCAGCTTTCCTTTTGCACTCACAATCATCCAAGATTGCCCTATAGTACTTGGGGTGGTCATGTGACATCAACAGGCTGTCTGCTTGACCTTTTCAATCATCCTATCTAATGAGAAGTGAACTGAGGTGCATTTATCATGTCATTCATTCAGTATAGTTTTAATGTGGGTTTCTGAGTTGAGGACTATCACACTTGAGTGTTTATGATGGAAGTATAACAAACCACCTAAGCTAGAGAATATCCCTCCTTTATAAGGAATTCAGAGTTCCTTTTATAGACCATGTATTAAATCATTAGAGGGATTCTTGATTTTCATGATCTCCAGTAACTTGAGGTGCTCTGGGTCATAGCTCCCTTATACCAAATCAAATAAAGCTAGGTATAGATCACACACATGGATCCCTAAGATTGGGAAGATATCATTCTCATCTGAGTCATATGCAGGATTACTAGGTTCATTAAGGAGAGCCCATCTACTGAGTCCATCTGCATTCTGGTGTTTTTTTCCAGGTTTTTGCATGATTTTCATCTGTCCTCTTTACTGATGGATAGCTATTTGCCACCTAAGCATGTGGCGGTAAGGAGTTTTCATTTTCATGAGCGTTCTTACTGCCGTACGGTTAGTTATTACTTCAAAGGTACTTCCTTCTAGGTAATAGTGAAGTTTCTCTAAGGATCAGACCAATACTAGGCATGTCAGCTTGCTACTATTGCAGATGAAGCTGCAAAAGTAACAAAAATAACATAAAAATAAGAATATTAAAATTAACTTAAGAAGGCATAAGAAATCCTTGAATATTATTGCAGAAATGGATTCTCCACCCAAAATTAGGTAGGGTCACTCACTTACCCCACCCTTGAAATTCAAATCCTTAGAATTTTTATAATCAAAGAAAGAAAAGACCAAAATACCACAACACCATTATGGGACTTTTTGGCCAATTAAATATTTCACATGTATTTTCACATATAGTTTCACACCTAAAATTTAGTCAGAATTGAGGTGTTGTGTATATTATAGTAGTTTCACACAAAAATATGTTCTGTCACAACTCCCGCACGCAGCCGCGGCAACCAATACACCTGTGCAGGGCTGAGCAGCAGCACTGCCACCCTTTCAGTGTACCCTGAAAAGTTGTGTAAGCAGCCCCAGGCCTCTGACAAGTAAGCAGCGGCGGGACAATGGGCTGAAAGAGTAACAGGAGCTCTGAGAAGCCCAGGTACCATGTAAACATGCTAAAACCTACACAGGAACATTCTACATATGTAACAAATTTTCCCCTGGATAGTAGATAATATAAAAATACATAAAAATATATAAAAATACCTAAATAAACTTTACACATATTTTTTTAGTAATATAATTAAAAATACCAAAAATTTTGAAAATAAGATAACTACTATTTTTATAAATATATTAAAATACTTCAATATACAACTATGAGAACTTTAAGGCATCAATATTCTTGTGACAAACTTAGGAAACTAATGATTCAAAAATATCACATGCATTCTCATAACTTATATTTTTAACTAATTATTTTTAGTAAATTAACTGAATTTCAAAAATAAGGAGTAAAATCAATATCACAATTTTACTCCAATCAGTTAAAAATAATGAGATCACATCTGAAATTATATTAACCCTAGGAATGTCTATTAAAATAAATCTTAACATACTGGGAAAAATTACTAAGTATTATTAATTAATAATAAATAATATGGACTAATTAGTGTTATTCACACGTCCAAAAGATCAATTAAAAGGTAGAATAATTCCCATAACCTGTGGAATTAGATATGACCCGTGCTACAGCACCTAGAACACGTTACAGGCTACCACTTGTTACCCTGCTAGCCTTATTGTCTGTCCCTTTGAGCCCCTGTGTCCCTCAGAAGGACAATATTTGTACTCAAAGAGCTATAAATAAGGAGCTCTTTTGAGGATATTGATACCCAGAGACCCAGTTATATTTACATCCAGAAACCATTCCAAGGTAATCAAATACTTATAAGAGATAAGTAAGTGATTTATGGTGTTAGCCTGATCAATAATATCCGTCCCCAACCATTTTTATTCATTTAAACTGCTGAAAAACCACTCAACCCCAGTAACAGGTTCAACCCATCAGTGCATGTCCCAAACAGGTACCCAAAGGATTGAATAATATACCAGTGAGTCTTATTATCTTTTTTCTGTTGTGAAAGCTTGGTTAAAAAGCCCTGCCACTCCACCGTGTATTTTATACACGTATTATCTTTGGGAAATATATCCTTTAAGAATATAAATTGAAGGTTCCAAGGTAACCATGTCCACATGTTTTCAAAGTGAATTCCCTGAAGAGAGGTGTTAAAGATCCCCAATATTATTGTGGCCCCTCAATTCATTTATTAAATAATCAATTCATTAATGTTTATTTATAATATTAAACCATAAACCAAACCAATTAACCTTGCCATAGCTTTATCCAAATAGTGTGTAGCAGAGTTAAGCAACTCTGCCATTTTTTAATGGCGGGTTTCAAACCAAATCCGCCATTTCAAACCTTCCATTAAAAATGAAGAAACCCACTTATTTCACATCAGAAGTGTCAGAGTTACCCTGAAATAAGTGGGTTTTTTCAAATAAAGTATTTGAAAGCTTCCACCACCTGTCCACGTCATCCACCCCTGGCTTCCCACCTTCTCCTACCTCCAACCTCATTGCAAATTATTTTACCTCCAGACTCATCATAAACAGATTCACCACTCTAATAACTTTATCACTGTAATCATCACTCTCATCAATTTATCACCCTCATCACTTGTTCACCCACAACTTTATTGCTCTCATTGCTTCATTGCTCTCATCACTCTACCTCCAACAACAACCTGTACCTCCAACGTCATCCAAATAATCCAATCATTGTTTTATTGCTCTTTTCACTTTATCACTCTCATCACTTCATATCTCTCATCACCTTATCTTGCTTTCCACTTTATCCCTCTCATCAATTTATTTCCCTTGCTCTTTCCAAATGGCCCCTCAGCAAACCTCCCCCTGCAAGTCCACACAAAAGTCCAACACACCAAAGCAAACCTTCCCAACAAACTCCACAACAAACAATCCTTCCCCATCAGCTTCCAAGGGCTCAGGCTCATCCATTCTAGAATGGCCAAAAAATCAAGCCAATGGGGCCTCCCACATTGCCTTTGAACACTCATGACAACTTTCAGACTCAAAACTCCTCTGCCAAGGGTAAGCAAAAGTCCTCCAATTCCATCAATATCAACCCCAAAAGTCATCAAAAGAGGAGAAACACTTCTGGTTTTTAAGGCTTTGAAGAAATCATTGAGAATCAACATTCATGTAATTCCATTGGTTGAATATCCTTGCTTTCAAAATCATGGTCCTTGCTTTTCCCCTGCAAAAAACAGTCAAATCACAAATTGAATCCAAAAAACTTGAGTTTGAAAAAGAAAATTGGGATTTTCAACTGGACATGGATGTTCAAAAGCAGAAAGCCAAGAGTTTGGCTCATCAACAAAAATGGGATTCAGAGTGGAACTTGAAACAGGCTGAGCTAGAGTTTCAAAAATAGGAAAAGGAGAAGGATCAACAGCAAGCACTACTGGAAAAGGAGAGCAAACGACTTGCAACCAAAAAAAGGATAAGGTATCAGTAGCCTTGGCTTGCATTGGTAGCAGTAGAACAGTAGATTAAATACAGAAGATAACTTGAATGCTGAGCTTGTAAATATATTTGCATGGATGAAAGAAAAACAAAAAAATTATTTTTGATTACAATGTTTGAGAGTATTCTTAACCCCACCAGCATACAGATCTGTTTTGTTTTTATTTATAAAATTGAAGGGTACAGATCCAAAGGATGCAGTTTCCAACCAGAGCAGACCATCTTTTCATTAATACCTTCCTCAGAAACAACCAAAGATATTTTGGAATCTCTCATTTGAATCCCCTTTTGGTGACAGACCCTATTCTTCCCACCTTTCATTATGTTGGTCAGTCCATCTCCTTCCATCTCAATCCCTGCCATCCATATACTCTGATTGGGCTGAGGAAAAAGATGGGATTTGATTGTTTTTGTAACATTATGAGGGGGGTGGGAGAAGAATTTCCTATTTTATTCATTATGCTGGTCAATCCATCTCCTTCCATCTCAATCCCTCCCATCCATATACTCTGATTGGGGTGAGGAACAAGATGGGATTGGATTGTTTGTGTAACATCTTTACAGAGGTGGGAGAAGAATTTAATATTTTATGGTGTTAGTTGGACCATCATAGATTGACATAATCACACTGAGGTTTGATAATGCTTTGTGTAATGTTGGTGGTATGGACAAATCAACAGGAAGTGGCTCCAAGTGCCTCAGATAATCCACAGAGAGTGATTTCAAGAGTTGATAGAAAACCTCATACAATTGAATTTTCAGTCTAGAAATGATCAATCCATCAAGAAAACAAATAATTCAGTGATTATCCAAGTTGATTGCTATATAGTTAATGAGAAAAGAAAATGTCTCAAACACTCAACTTGCTCAAAGTTTCTGTCAACTTTGCGTCAGGTCCAATTGTACCGGCCATTGTAAGATAGTAAAACTCTAGCAGATTGGCTAATTGGCAGGCTATCAAACTGCCTTCTTGACTATCAACATTCTGCTGGAATCTCCATTTTAAAGGTCAAATACTCCTTTGAGATTTTTATCAACTAATTTCCTCACTAACTGTCAATCACTAATTGCAGGGTTTTTTGAATTGATAATGGTAATTTTGCTACTTGTAGCTTGACCTCCACCAATATTATGATCTGCTTGGGGCTGAGTCTCCTCAGCCCTTGATGGGGGGGGACATGCTGATGCTGGGAAAGGAATTAGAGAGCAAGAGGACAACTTACAACTGAACCTGGGGAAAATGCTGGTGATGCTAGGTGCAACAAGGGTTATTTCCCTGGGTGGAGGATTGAGGTGCTTGAGGGAAGGTGAGCAAAAAAAATTTTTGATTTTGTTGGATTGTGGAGGGATCAACCAAGTTTTGGCTTTGAAGAAGGAGATTAAATCACTATGTGCATGATGTGGGAAGAAAGACGCCATCCATGAGGGGTCAGATGGGATACTTGTGAGAGGATTGGATATGGATGAGGATGATCCAAAAAACGCGAGTTGGGTGGAGGAGGGCTTACAGGGTCAGACCCAAGGTGAGACCCCAAAGGTTTAATTTCTGGTTCATGGATGTTGAGGATAATTTATCAAGGTTGGATGGAAGATGGAAGGTTTGAATGAGGGGCCGTGAGGGATGAGGATTGATTTGAACCTCATACTGCCAACAAGTGATCTGAGGATGACTTTCATCCAAGGGGCTTGGGTGGGTTCTAATCAAGAGGAGAGGTCAATGTTCATCTCACCCCATTTGGCCTGATGGTCACTGGTGAGTGAGGTCAATGGGACCCAATAGGCAGAAGATACTTGGTTAGATTTGAGTGATGGGGTTGGACCGCAATTGGATCAAGTGGATAGGAAGACGTAGGGACTGAGAGCATCAATAACCTCTTACCCAAGCTGATTGCAATCTTGCAATTGTCCAAGCAACCCAATTGGATGAACTTGGGTTTGGAAAGATTGATGCCAACTTCCTCCCAGGTCTCTCTCATTGCACAGAAGAGGCCATCCTCATTTTCTGGATCCATCCTGCCACCGGCAAAGGCAAGATGGGCAGCCAATGAATTTTTGTACAAATGATGAGATATTTTTTCAATGAAGAAGATCTTGGGAGTACTGGTTTGGACCCATGATTGAGAGAAAAAGTTGATACAGAGGTGGAGAAGACAATCTGGGTAAGTATCTGGTGCGCAAAGGATGATTGATTGAACACAAGCGCAAGGATGGCCGGATTGATAGGTGGAGTGGGAATTGAGTTGGGAAGATTATCCACCTGTGGTTGGAATTGATTGGATTTGAGTTCTTGGATGATATTGGAGACCAAATCAATTGAATGTAAACCCAAGAGATCCAGGATTTGACTCAATATCCAATCCAACAAGTCTTGGTCGAGAGGGATTGATGGATGATGATGGAGATGGTTTTTTAGGAGGTTGATGATGGAATCAGTTGATCAATTGAGATCTGAATCTTGATGTTGGTTGATCAAGAGTTTCCTATCAGAGATTGAGGATGGATCAGTGATTGGCAAATTGATGGATTCCTAATTGATATACGGTGCTAATTGAGTAGCAAGTTTGGCTTGACTTTCTAAGAGAAGGGCTTGTTCTAGGATGGATACATACTTTGGTTTGAGAAGAGGATGGATGGATGAACTGACCGGATGGAATGATGATTGATTGGAACAGGTTGATTGTTGGAGAGGATGAGTTGGCAGGGGTGTGAATGTCTATTGAGGTCAATGATGGAAGGAGTGGTTGTTGAGGACTGACTGAAGAGGTTGATGATGGTAGATAGATAAGAAGTCAGTGAGTGTATGGAGGTCAAGATGAGAGAAGAAGTGAGTGGTGAGGGAGTACTTAGGATTGAGTTGAGATTGAGTTTGAGTTTGGATGGATGAGCTGATTGAGTTGGAATTGAATGGAAGAGATGATGAGTCAAAGTTGAGGATGACAAGAGCCCATGGACCGGTATGGATTTGCTGATGTGGATGGGTGTTTTAGATTTGATTGATTGTGGATGGATGATGACACATAAATTGCGGGTTTAATTGCAGGTTTGATGTTTTAAATCTGCCATTTTTATGAAACCTGCCATTTTGAAATACACCGGTTAGGGGGTATGTGTGTTTCAGAAACCCGCCATTAGAAATGGCGGGTTTGGTCAAAAAAATGGCCGGTTTCTAATGGCCGGTTTTCTAACTCTGATACGCCCTAATATTCTACGGATTTTTGCTGCATTTATTGAATAATATATTTATTATTTATTCTATCACCACTGCTAGCTAAAGGACAGCAAGGGTCTTGGCATCCAGGAGGCTTAAAATTGGGGGTCTGGCCGGGAATTATTCCATTATATTATATTGAATACCTTGGACCAGACATTTCACCTAAAAATTAAATCAAAGATAATTTATCTGACTTTTTAACCATGATTTATCATTAATTGTTTTTGCAGTGGATTTAAAAACCAATGCAGAATTAATAATATATTATTTAAATCTTTGAAAGATAAGAAAAGAAGAATACATTAAATATTATAAACCAATTGGTTGGGAAGCTTTAACTCAAGCTGAGCAACTTATTATTTCTTCTGCACGTAAAAACTTGGATAAACTCCTTGAAAAAGAAGATCTTTAGAGGCGTATTGACTTTCAAGCCCTATTAAGTAAACATAAATCTTGGAAGAAATACCAGATAAATTGCTTTTTAAAATATAAAAGTAAGTATAAACTTTGTATTACCATATTAATTTTACTAAAATAATATTAATATATTTTATTGACCAATAAAATATCTTTTTGCTATCAGTGAACCCTCCTAATCCAGGAACCACTGTCACTGAAGTTGATTTATTGGATCAAGAAGTCCCACATATCTCTGGACGCCCTGAAAATATTGATTGGACGGGAGAAGCCCTCATTGGAAAACCCAAAGACCCCGCAGGATTACCTATTAAGGACCAATTTAATTCCAATAAAGTCTGAGTTCCTTTGAACACCAACTTAAGTAATTGTTAATAAACTTATTATCACAGATTTTTCTCTAGAAAAATACTTATAAATATTTATTCAATATGAATAGACGTAACACAAGGGCCTCAGGGAGAATTCCCTCCTATGAATCTTTTCAAGGAGGCCCCAGTAACCATGAGACCACCAATAATGACAACCATGAGGGGACTAGAACCTGTGAATCAAATGTTGGTGATCAGGGAACAGCGCCAAGTACTGTTGCCCTCCCCCAACCTAGAGCCGGAGAAGGTAGTAGAATTAAGCCCCCCTCCATTACAAGAAGGTTACCTGCAGCCACCCAAGCAGAATCTGGCCAAGGAAGCCAGGATCAAAGAATTAGTCAGAGAGCATGTGAAATATTGGGAAGAGTTCAAAGAAGCCCAAGCCAAGGAGGACATGGTATCTATGAAAAAGACAATCTCCAAGGCAAAAGCTACCCAGATAGCTCTTCAGAAAATGATTCCAAGGAGAGAGCTAGAATCCTATGTAGAAAAGTGGAATCCTTGGGATCAATTAGGCCTACTGAAAGGAAGAGGATCAGGAAAGAAGAGATTTTCTTCCCATACAAAGCCAAAGGGAAAGAAGGATTGGGATCAGATGATATCCTTAGCTCAAACGTGGAAAAAGGTTTACAACAAGTAGCCTCTAATTCTCAACCCAGTAACTTGTTTAAACCAACCTCTGATGTAATTAATTCATTTTCTAATGATATGCGCCACAATTTCAAATTCTTTTGTGGAAATTTGGACGGTGTTTATACCCAGATGGATAAGTTGACTTCAGTAGTAGCCAAATTAATTAATAACAAATCAAAAGCTGTAGGGATAGAAGATATCAAGGAACATACAGAAAAATTATTGGAGACAAGAAATCAAGGTAGAATTAGACAGACCCAAACCATTGAGAATATGTTATCAGGTATCCAAGAAGATTTTATTATGTCCTTTCAGACTTTAAAAGAAGAATTTAAAAAATACTTCTAACAGATCCATTCTTCCCCTTAGTGAGAAATTAAATCTGCTTAATAATAAAGTGGAACTGCAACTTAATCAGATCAAGAATGATTTTAGAGAATTAAGAGTCCATCTGACCAACCCCTTGGGGAGTACCACAGAGGAACCAAAATCTCCCAGAAAAACAACTACTCCTTATGAACCACCCTTATTAGGAATGCATAGGAGTGACACTTTCAGGCCTAGTCCTACTCCTGAAATGGAACAAGCCCTCAAACTCTTACCCCCAATTTCTAAATGGCCTAAGTTCTGCGGTGAAGGAGAATATAATCATATAAATTTCATTAAATTTATTGACTACACCATAAATTCTTATGACCTACCAGAAGCTATAGCTGTATTCAGGCTGTCCAGAATATTTGAAGCAGTAGTTCTAGACTGGTTCATTAGTAAAAGAGAAGAAGTAAAATCCTTAGCATGGAATTCTTGGAAAATACTAATGAAAGAACAATTTGGTTCTAGAATGTGGAAAAGAAAAATGATGAAAAATTTCAAAAATTCCTCATTTGACCCCTCCAAGGATAAGCCTCACAAATGTTGCTTAGAACAGAAGAGAAGACTAGACTGGTTCTATCCAGATGCTGATAAAGAGGAATTCAATCAAAGATTCCTCCACCTGTGTCCTGAAAATCTTAACCATAGTGTGAGATGCAGAATGAGTATGGATGCTGACTTACCAACTCTAATCAATTTGTTAAAAGAAGTAATATACATGAATGGGTTAGACAAGAAGGTTCCTTCTAGACCCAAAGAAAAAGTCAATATTAACAAAACCAGAGAACAACCCCCTCTGATAAATATCTCTGACAATAAGAAACCTAATGAAAACTAGGATAAAGAGAGATTGCCTGGAACCTGTTCGAAGTGTAACAAGACAGGGAATATGAGACAAGACTGCCCATTTCCAAAAAGAAACATAGCAGTCTTGGAAGGAGAGCATGAGATTGAAAGGAATCAGAACTATGAAGATATAATTGATACTGAAGGATCTCTTTCTGAATGTGAATTGATCCTGGCCAAACCTGTAAATATAATAGAAGGAGATTTATGCACTTCTATAGAAATTGATAACATCCATGATGACTCTATTTTTCCCCAACAATGGGACCCCACCATAATTCCTAGGCATATCACTAATGTTAAACCATTAACAGTTGAGCCCATGAGTGGCAATGGTTATACTACTGGTCAATTGTGTTATGCAGCAGGATTTTATAAAGACAGACCTATAAGGTTATTACTTGATAGTGGGGCTTTTTGCTCATTTGTAGGCACTGAATGCTTAAACAAATGGGATCCCAATAGAATAGAAAACCTTTTTCATGTCCCAAAATCTAAGTTTAGCTCTTTCAACTCTACCATGAATGCTATTGGAGTATGGACTGCTCCTATAATCTTACCCCATACTAAAGGATCTCTGAGAATACAAGTGGAATTTGTAGTATTGCTCAATGGATTATGTGACTAACTGATAATAGGAAATGATGCTTTGTGTCTATATGGCGTAGATGTGTTCCAGAGTAAAGAAAGGTACTTCACTGTGGGTGGTAACTGGGACAAGAAGTTTAAAATATGCACCATCCGAACTAAATTCCCCTCTTCTACGTATCAAAAGCACTTAGAAGAATTAAATCAAGAATAATTCTCTCAAGAAGCTCTAAATATGAAACTCTTGGAAGAACAGAAGAAAGATATATTGAAAGTCTGCTTTGAGAATCAAAATGCTTTCTGTACTAAAGATCACCCCATTGGTGATATCAAAGGACATGACATGGTATTAAAATGGACTATTAAGCCTCCTTATCCTCCTAACCTATGAATACCAGCTTATCCCTCTAGTCCCAAATCTAGAATAGTTCTTGAGGAACGTATCAAAGAACTTATAGACCTAAAAGTATTGAGGAAAGTAGGGCACAATGAAAAAGTAGATGTGACTAGTCCTGTAATCAAAGCTTGGCATAATGACAATTCAACAATGGTAGGAGACTTCAGAATGCTGAATAACTATACTCAAGCAGACTATTATCTAATACCCTGGATTGATCATGCTCAGAATAACATATCCAAAGCTAAATACATTACTACTATGAATATGCTTAAAGGTTCCAACAAATATCATGAGCCCTGAAAGTAGAAAATTTATGAGAATAATCTGTCACTTAGGAATATATGAATACCTCAGGATGCCCTTTGGTATAAAGAATGCTCCATCAAACTTCCAGAGAACAATGGATACAGTTCTAGGTACTTACATCAGACAATGATTGATGATGGTTTATATAGATGATGTTATCATATATTGTTATGATTGGGAGACTCATAAAAATCAAGTAAGATTAGTTCTCCAAACCATCTCCAGAGCAGGATTAAAATTTTCCATGAAGAAATTTAACTTTGGATACGGAGAACTGAAAGCTCTAGGACATATAGTCTCTGATCTAATTCTATCTACTGACCAGAAAAAGATAGCTGCTGTCACAAACAGAGACATACCTCAGAATAAAACAGAGTTGCTGTCATTTATTAGTTTTTGCAGTTACTACAGACATTACATCCCAAAGTTTGCTTTGCTAACTAATACTCTGTATGAAATATGCAACAATAATACTCTCTTTGAAATGACACATGAGATATTTAAAAATTATGAGGAATTAAAGATAGCTATGACCTCCACTCCTCTACTCATTCAACAAGACTACTCTAAACCCTTTATGTTGTACATTGACTCCGGTATGGAAGGGTTACGCGCTGCCTTAAACCAAGAAAGAATACAAGAGGATGTCACAAGGGCTGCTGACATGCAAGCAGGGCTTGGCACAGAGGGGTCTCTACCCACAGTAGGCTTGGGGGCAAGGTTACTGAAGGAGGCTAACAGGAGCAGAGGAGGATTGGGTTTAATGGTGCTGAATGACACTTGCTGGGAAAGATCTCCTAGTAAGAAGTAGTAAACTGATTTCTTGGGGGAAGCATCAGGAAGAGGAAAGAGGAGGCTTATTAAATAGACAAGAGGTTGAAACTACAACAGAGGTACAAGTGATTGGGGCTCAGACTACACACATGATTTCATGGGAACAGTCTAAGTAACAGAGAGGGCTGATCAGGGATGCTACTACATTAGGTTAGGCTGCTTCTACATTGGGAAAAGGTTCCAGTTCTGGGATGTCTAAGTTGGGAGAGTACAGTTGAAGGATGTACAGTGTACATGGGAGTCATGACACTATGTACTAAGTAGAGAGAGTATGTAATACAATCTGCAGGAGGATGTACATAAAGATTCCCAAAGGTAAACCACACAGAGGAGGTATGGGTTAGACAGAGAGATAACCCAAAGAGGTATGGGTTAGACAGAGAGGTAACCCAAAGAGGTATGGGTTAGACAGAGAGGTAGAGTAGAGCCTGGGAGATTGAGTATGTGCAAGCCTATGGAGTCTATCTGTGTATAGTATGAGGTTAGACTATATGTAGATATGTACTGCATGAAGATCCTGAGGTATATAGTTACTGGAGACATATTGATGTAAGTCTCCTGAGCCCTGAGGTTGAAGTTCCTAAGAAAGTAGATTAGGCCTGAGGGTAAGACTGAGGTTAGACTGAGTTTGGTGTCAGTATGACAGTACCCCCTGGTGAAGAAGAGGGCATATCCTGATGTCCATAAAAGGAGAGGTTGAAGAGGCCATCCAGGTTGTCCTTCAGCCATGTCTAACTTGAGTTTTCCTTCCCCTTACCCACAACCATCACCACCATCCACCCCATTACCACCTTTATCTCCTTACACCAGATGACCTACACCAACCTATCCAATGGAGAAGACCAACAATTATCATCTAGTCCAGCAATACTACCCAAGTTGTGATAGGTGCGTCAAGCTTGGAAGAATCTGCACCACCAGTATCAAGCACAATTCTTCCAAATGTGAAAGTTGTAGGCAGTATGGAAGAATGTGTGATATGGATAAGCAAGGCAGAAAGGCCTTGGGGCCAACCTTATGGGTCCTGGAGAAGAGTCAACCTTTTGAAGTAAAAGAGGCTCCAGATGATGATACCATGACCTTGGGTTACTCATCCAGACTTGATGAATCTTCAGGTAAGTGCTTCTGGATTTAGTATTGGAGGTGCTGGAGTGCTGATAAAGGTTTGCAATAGTCCATTTGATGCAGGAGAGATTGAAGAAAACGCAAGAAAAGAGGGAGGCACTGCGTCAAACCGGTAATTTGGCCATAGATGGTACGTCAAGGCGTCCGCAGGAGGAGTGTGGTGAGGCATTTATACAATGGGGAACCCCTCACGTAGATTTGGACGAGGAGGTGGTCGAGGTCCCCCCAAAAAGGGTACAAAACAAAGGTATTTTGGAATCCCTGAAACACGTCGAAGGAAGTTGTTGAAGCGTTGAAGGGGTTGGTCGAAGCGTCGAAGGGATTTGTCAAAGCGTCAAAGGGGTTTTTCAAACCGTCAAAGCAAGTTGTCAAAGCGTCAAACGTTGAAGCGTCGAAGCAAATAGTCAAAGCGTCGAAGCTCACCGTCAAAGCGTCAAAGCAAATCGTTGAAGCGTCGAAGCCCACCCTCAAAGCGTCAAAGCAATTTGTTGAAGCGTTGAAGCGTCAAAGCGGATTGTCAAAGCGGGGATGATGATGAAGACGCCAAAGGGAGTTTGGAGATGGAATTAAGTGATATGGATGAAGATAGAGGAACCACCAAAGAGATTGTTAAAGGAAAAGGAAGAGAGATCATTGTCAAAGAAGGGGGCAGATCAGATGACTCTTTGGAGTTAGAAGATTTGAGGAACAAGATGAAGGATTTGGAGGTGAAGATGAAGGTGGTGGAAGACAGAAGGAATAGAAGGAAAGGGATTGAAAGAAGAGGTGAAACTGAGGTCTGGTTGGAGGAATTGGAAAGTGGGGAAAGGTTATTGGAGATGATGGAAGGAAGAAAATTCAGAGAAGATTCTGTTTTAAATGAAGATCAAGTTAATCAATCTTTGGAGATTTATAGTAGGAATTCTAGGACTTTAAATTCAAATTTTCAGGAAGGTTTAAAGAAGGGTTGGGGTAGTGAGATAAGAAAAGAGAAGTATGGGTTTTTAGAAGCTAGAAAGAAAAAAGTTTTAGAGATAAAGAAAAGACTAGCTGATGTTTTGGCTTTAGCTGGGCATACTTTTGAAGTAGGGACTACTATAAGGGGGCCAAATTCTTATCAAGTTGCCAAGTTAAAATTAGTAAATACTTGGATGTCTAGAGTAAAAGAGTTGGAAGAATTGATGTGTGAAGCTATCTAAAAAGTTGTTTATATAAAATTTGCTTTATTTCATTATTATTTTATTTTTTGTTTTTATTTATATTTTCTTAGAGGGGGGTAATTGATCTTTTTTTTTTTTGCTAAGGTTGAAGAAAGGGAAAAAGGAGAAAGAATCTTAAATTTTTTTTTATCATGTTATTGATATATATATATATATATTTTCTTTTTTGAAAAGGAGAGTAAGGTTTGTATTGTTTTTATTTTAAGGATGACTTTGGTTTTGAGGGATAAAGTTTATGGAAGTCTTGAAGTAAAGTAGGGTAGTTGGTAAGATTTGATTGAGGTTCCCAAGTAGTGTGTTCCTCGTCATTCTGGAAGTCTTTCCATTCAACTAAGTAAAATAATTTCCCCCTCTTAATTTTGGAATCCAATATCTGAGACACTTCCCATTCTTCTTCACCATCAATTTTGACTGGCTCAGTTGGTGGTTGGTGCCTAGAGGATAGTGAGTTGTCCTGATATGGCTTGAGTAAGGAGGAGTGGAATACAGGGTGAATGATGGACCATTGTTGAGGAAGTTGAAGCTTGAATGAACTTTTTCCACTCCGTTCTGTAATCAAAAAGGGACCTAACCATCGCTCTGAGAGTTTATGAGTTGGAAGATTAGTTTTGATATTTTTATAAGAGAGCCAAACTTTGTTTCCAACAGCAAATGAGGCAGGAAAGTCACTTCTTTTTAGGTCAGCATATCTTTTTTAGGTTTTAATTGCCTTTTCTAGTTCAATACCCAATAACTTTTGATTCTGGTGAATCTGGGTTATGTAGTGGCTGGCAGGTTGATCATCTACTACATGGAGACTGTCAAAGTTGGGATGTTGTCCATAGATGGTGAAAAAAGGAGATTGCTTAGTAGAAGTGTGAGTGGAATTATTGTAAGCAAATTCAGCAAGGGGGATCCAGGTATCCCAGTCGTCTTGGTGATAACTGACATAAATCCTAAGAAATTGTTCTAGGATCTGATTTACTCGTTCAGTCTGTCCATCTGTTTCAGGGTGATAAGCTTTGGAAAGATTTCTTTTTATCTGTAATTTTTCACATATCATTTTCCAAAAGGAAGAAACAAATAAAGATCCTCTGTTGCTGACAATGTCAGTTGGGAGGCCATGTTTAGTAAAAACATGAGAAATTAGTAGGTTAGCCAACTCCACAGAGGAGATATCAGTTCTGGTTTTAATAAAGAGTGACATTTTTGAAAAACAATCAACCACCACAAGGATTGAGTCAAACCCATTGGATAGTGGTAGTTGTGAGATGAAGTCCATAGAGAGTGAAGCCCAGGGATAATCTGGAATTGGTAAGGGTTGGAGGAGTCCAAACTTTTTGTGGTGACTGGCTTTGTTTCTGCTGCAAAGGTAACAAGAAGAAACATAATCTTTGATAAAGGAATTCATATTTTCCCAATGGAAATCTCTTTTGACTAGATCAGCTGTTTTTTCTTGTCCAGGGTGGCCAGAGAGGGGAGAGTCATGTCTTTTTCAAAGTATTTCAAGTTGGAGTTGTTCATCCTCCTTAGGGATTGCTATTCTGTTTTGGAAAATAAGGAGTCCAGTGTCTGGGTCTATAAGGTAACTCTTTACTTGTTCCTTTTTATGTAGTTTCTGAATAATCTGCTGGGTTGATTTGTTGGAGATCTGGGACTGAATTAAGGTTTCCAATTGTTTTTCAACCTGTTTTGCAGAGATAAAGAAAATTCTAGAAGTTTCAAATTCAGTCTGTTTCAAGAGTTGTTTGACATTTGCTGGATTCTTTTCTGCATAGGGCATCCCCCCTTTGGGATTAACGTTGTCTCAACGTGACAAGACATCAGGCACTATTGATTGCTTTCCAGGTCTATAGACTATATTGAAGTCAAATTCAGACAGAAACTCAGCCCAACGGGCTTGGCAACGAGTCAAGACTTTGGAGGTCATGAAATATTTAAGAGATAAGTGATCAGTGAGAACTTCAAAGGGAGAAGAAAGACTGAGGAGGTAAGCTCTCCAGATCTTGATGGCCCATACAATGGCCAGGAGTTCCTTATTGTGGATTTCATAGTTCAGTTCAGAACTACCCAATTTCCTGCTGTCAAAAGCAATTGGGTGTTTGGATCCCTCAAGAGAGACTTGGGTGAGGACAGCCCCTAGGGCATAGTAACTGGCATCAGTCTCCAAAAAGGTTTGTAAGGAAAAATCAAAATGTCTGAGTATAGGAGCTTTAGTAAAGGCTACCTTGAGGTCCTCAAACTGCTGCAGAGCCCCTGGGCATAAAGGAAAGATGGGGTCTGCTCCAGTTAGAGCAGTTAGGAGGTGCACCTTTCTGGAATAGTTAATGAAAAACCTGCGATAAAAATTAGAAAAACCCAAAAACTGTTGCAAGGCCTTTTTTTTCGTTGGTGGTGGCCAGTCCAAGATCTTCTGGACCTTGGAGTTGTCCATTTCAATGCCACTTCTGGAAATGACATATCCTAGATAGTCCACTGAGGAGGCATGAAATTCACACTTAGAAGCTTTTGCATATAAGTTGTTCTTCCAAATTCTGTTCAAGACTTCACACACATGAGCTGTATGTTCTGTTAAGTTTTTGGAAAAAATAAGAATGTCATCAAGGTATACCACCACACAGATGGTCAGAAGGTCTGCAAAAATGTCATTAACAAGACATTGGAAAGAGGAAGAAGCATTGGTGAGTCCAAAAGGCATTACCAAATATTCAAAACTACCAAACTGAGTTCTGAATGCTGTAAGATGTTCATCCCCTTCCTTAATTCAAAGGAGATTATAAGCACCCCTGAGGTCAATTTTGGAAAAAATGGTAGAACCAGAAAAGACTGTTAATAAGTGAGTCATGGGAGGAATGGGATACCGGTTCTTTCAAGTCACAGCGTTGAGTTTGCAATAGTCAACACACAATTCCAAACCACCATCCTTCTTTCTTACAAAGAGGACTGGTGCTCCAGTGCTGGAAGTTCTGGGGCAAATGAAACCTTTCTCTATATTTTCCGCTATATAGGCTTGTAGGGCCTCCTTCTCATGGTGACTAAGGGAGTAGATAGGCCCAACTGGAGGCATAGGGCCTTCCAGTTTGATATGATGGTCGTAAGCACAATGAGGAGGGAGTTTATCAGCTTTGACCTTGGAAAAAACATCTAAAAAGGTCTGATAAGCATCAGGAACTCTCTCCATCACAGTTTCAATTTCATCAGTTTCCTCATCTTCATCCAAACCTTCTGCAGTAGCCTGCTTTGGGTCAGAGTCAGAAGTGGAAATAATCATACGCAAAACTTGAATGGATAGATCATTCTCCATATCCTCCAAGAATTTCAGAGAATGTCCAAAGAATATCCTGTTCACAGAAGTAGTTGTTCAACTCAAAGGGAAGTGTTGCTGGCGGAAAGGAAGTAGTGGCCAAGGAGAGTTCAACGGAAGAGGAATGATCCAAAGTTGGTTGGTGTCTTGGGGTGATCAATCCAAGTTTCCAATTTACCTATGGGTTCCAGAAATGGAGGAAGTCGATACCTAGAATAATGTCTTCTTTGGGGGGAGTATCAACAACCAAGAAATCCCATTCTAAGTTGGGAAAAGAGGGCAAAGAGAATTTGAAGGAAACCTTATGGGTGATTTCCTGGGAAGGTGAGTCAGAAGGACTGAAGGTAAATAGGAAAATAGGAGTGGTCAGGGGTTTGAGTGATAGAGAAAACTTTAAAACCATATATTTTGAAATAACAGATTGGGTTGCTCCAGAGTCAACAAGTACACTGTAAGCCTGGTTATTGGTCAAGCAAACAAAACGTAAGTCTTTGGAAGGAGGGTTAGCGTCTTTTCTTTCCAAAGTTTGTACTCGAATATTAGGAGGGTGATGGTCAAGGAGTACCACATTCCCATCACCTAGTCTTTTCCCTTTTTTGGCTTCATAGGATTGGGTTTCTGGCCAGGCTTAAAATCTGGACGTTTCCTGCAGAGGCTAATTTTGTGAGTTCCTCCACAGTAGTTACACAAACCCTCTCTTTCTCGTCTAGCTTTTTCTTCAGCCTTGAGGTGTCCATCCTCTCCTACGTTGGGATTAGGGACATAGGTTGGAGTAGAATTAGTAGGGGTTGGCTTGGTCTTCCCCTTAAACCTACCTGGTTGGCTGGTCTGTTGAGATTTCTAAGGATTTGGAAGACTGGGTCCAGGTCTTGAGGTCTGAGGGAGAGTGAAGGACTTCTCCCCAATCCTTTCATGGTAACAAGTGTCATACTTAAGAACAATATCCATTAGGTCTTGCAAGGTTTCTTGAGGTCCATCATAACCAGCTAGTTGGTCCAGTAATCTGGCTGGGAGACCCTGTCTAAAATGAAAGAAAAAGGCTTTATCACCCCACCCAGAGACCTTGGTCATAAGTGTCCTGAATTCAGTGATATACTTAGTAGCATAACCACTGTCTTTCATCTTAAGGAGGGTTAACTCTTTCTCAGCACTCTGGATTTCTAGACAATCCCCAAAAAGGGTATGAAGCTGTTGAGTGAATAGAAGCCAGGAGTTAAGTATGAAGTCTGGCTCAGGATTACCAATGTGAGCAAGATAGGGTTGAATCCATCAACTGGCATTTCCTGAAAGGTAAGAGACTGTAAAAAATACTTTCTTTCTGTCATTAGCAAAAACTCTCTCATCATTTGCAAAAATGAGTTCACAAGCTTGAAGGAAAGGTCTAAGCTTGGTTGGGTTAGTTCCATCAAATTTATCTGGGGCATTAATAGATGTAGATTTAAAGTTAGCAGAGGGTCCATGGTCAGCAGGTTTAGAAAGTTGAGTCATTGCAGTGGTCATTTGCTGAAGAATGGCCAGCAGGGCAGGGTCAGTTGAAGGAGCCTGAGTGGTGGAAGGAAGTTTGGTGTGTGGGGAAGGTGAAGGGACTGCTGTTGCATTAGAAGTTTGACTAGGATTACCCTCTGGGGATGGTGAACCCAGGCCACTCAAGATTCTGGAATCAAATCCTGAGTCTTCATCCTCTTCATCTTCCTCACCTTCTCCTGTGATTGGGACCATGCTTGCATCATAGGCAGGAGAGTCCAAACCATGGTAACCTGGGCTTGGAAACCGACCTGTGATCCTGTGGAGGCTAGCATTTTCAGAAGAAGGAATAGTAGAAAGGGATACTTGGGGAATAGGTTCCAATAAACCTGTATCCATAGGAGTGGAAGTGGTAGCCACTGGTGCAACCAGCTTAGAAAAGGTCCTACCTGTTCCACAAGATCTAGGGGTAGAATGGTCAGTAGGCTCAGTGGTACCTCTCCCCCTAGAGCTGCGGGTGACTTCTGGGCTAGAAATGTGAGAAAAAAGAGCACGTCGTGGGGGCATTCTTACTTCTAAGAATAATTAGTTACCCAAAAGTTGTTCTTCACCTTGGAGCAAGAATAAAATGATTAAAAAAGGAATTTTTTCTTCCTCTGATTACCTTTATGGGACAGTCAAATACTGGTTACTATACCTTGTCTCAGTGTCAAAGTGTAGAAGCGTCAAAGCGCTAAAGCGTCAAAGCGTCAAAGCTTCAAAGCGTCGAAGCATTGAAGCATCAAAGCATTGAAGCGTCAAAGCGTCGAGGTGATACTTAGAGGATGGAGAGCTGGAGCTCTGAGTAGGTTTGACAGTAAGGTAAGGGAAGCAATGAAAATGGCCACAAATCAAATAGCCAAGTTCAAGATAGGGACAGAAATAAAGCAAACAAAAATTCCCACAACTCAATAGCAAGATTTGATGCTGTCTAAAAAGGGATAGGGAGTGTGGTTGGTGAAGAAGGGGTTATTGGGGAAGAAATCAGTTTAATGTCACAAGGGCTGCTGACATGCAAGCAGGGCTTGGCACAGAGGGGTCTCTACCCACAGTAGGCTTGGGGGCAAGGTTACTGAAGGAGGCTAACAGGAGCAGAGGAGGATTGGGTTGAATGGTGCTGAATGACACTTGCTGGGAAAGATCTCCTAATAAGAAGTAGTAAGCTTATTTCTTGGGGGAAGCATAAGGAAGAGGAAAGAGGAGGCTTATTAAATAGACAAGAGGTTGGAACTACAACAGAGGTACAAGTGATTGGGGATCAGACTACACACATGATGTCATGGGAACAGTCTAAGTAACAGAGAGGGCTGATCAGGGATGCTACTACATTAGGTTAGGCTGCTTCTACATTGGGACAAGGTTCCAGGTCTGAGCTGTCTAAGTTGGGAGAGTACAGTTGAAGGATGTACAGTGTACATGGGAGTCATGACACTATGTACTAAGTAGAGAGAGTATGTAATACAATCTGCAGGAGGATGTACATAAAGATTCCCAAAGGTAAACCACACAGAGGAGGTATGGGTTAGACAGAGAGATAACCCAAAGAGGTATGGGTTAGACAGAGAGGTAACCCAAAGAGGTATGGGTTAGACAGAGAGGTAGAGTAGAGCCTGGGAGATTGAGTATGTGCAAGCCTATGGAGTCTATCTGTGTATAGTATGAGGTTAGACTATATGTAGATATGTACTGCATGAAGATCCTGAGGTATATAGTTACTGGAGACATATTGATGTAAGTCTCCTGAGCCCTGAGGTTGAAGTTCCTAAGAAAGTAGATTAGGCCTGAGGGTAAGACTGAGGTTAGACTGAGTTTGGTGTCAGTATGACAGAGGACAAACCAGTGGAGAAACCAGTACTTTTCATATCTAGACAGATCAAAGACACTGAGGAAAGATATGGAGCCAGTCAGATGGAATGCTTGGCTCTAATATGGTCTCTAGAGAAGTTGAACTATTACTTAGAAGGCACTTCTTTCCAAGTAATTACAGACTGTAATGCTGTAAAAACTCTCATGAACATGAAGACTCCCAGTAGACATATGCTCAGGTGGCAAATTGCTATACAACAGTACAGAGGACAGATGAATATAGTGCATAAAGCTGGAGCTAAACAACAGAATGCTGATATTCTAAGTAGGATCTAAGTAGGAATGCTTTTACAAATGACTCCAGCAATCCAGCATATGACCCTGAGGATCAGGATATCTTTCCTGTCTTAAACATCAATCTTTTTGCATTAGATGCTCCAATCATGGGGATCCACTTATGTGAATTAGGTACTGCTTTCTTCAATCTATAGAGAGAGAACTCTTCCCCTGACATCAAGCTTCTGATTACCATTATGGAATGTGAATGCCCAGACGCAGCCCTTATAAATAATTTGCCTGCCTCATTACTCAAACCCTATAAAGCAGGAAGGTTTACCTTTTGCAATGGTCTCCTTTACTACAGACACCAAAATTCCAGTGTATTGGTACTGAGTAACAAAGAAAATATACAACACATTTTCCAGGAATGCCATGACAACTTTTCATCAGGGCATCTATCCACTGAAAGGACCTTGGAAAAAGTAAAACAGACTGCTTGGTGGATAAACTGGAAAGAAATCACTATTATGTTACTAGCTGTGAAACTTGCAAAAAATCTAATAAAACTACTGGCAAAAGGTTTGGACTCCTACAAAAGACCTCTGAACCCAAAACTGGGTGGGAAATCATTAATATGAATTTTTTCATCAGCCTCCCGCCTGGAGGTACACATTCATATAACTCTGTCCTAGTTTTAGTTGACAGATACTCTAAGAAGGCAAAATTCTTACCTAACAACAAAAGAGACATTGCTATGGATGTAGCTTTACTATTTTGGAACAGTATTATAGCTGATGTTGGTATATCTAAGATTATAATCAGTGAATTTCAGCTTACTGATTCCAGGAAATTTTCCGTCCTTTAGCTACAGCAAGTGATATTGGTGTTGGAATAATGATTCCAAGAAAATTAAATAAAATTCTCAAATGCCTGATTTAGAAGCAAGTGCAAAGTTTGAGTGTTTTGGTTGGATTAAATGGATTTAAATATATTTTTCAAGAGGGGCCACAGTTCATGCAAACAGGGGATGTTTATTGGATAACAACCTCTCTTCAAGGGGCTCTTTTGAACCATGTTGTCAGCTTGCTACTATGTACAGAGCAAACTGCCAATAGCAACACAAAACTATGATAAAATAAGAATATCTCAATTAAAAAAATAAGGAGTGATAAATCCATAAATACTTTTACAGAAATGGATTCCTCTTCCAAAATTAGGTAGGGTCACTAACTGACCCCACCCTTGAATTCCAAGTCCTTACATTTTTAAAATAATTAAAAAGAAAAGTAATAAAAATTACAACACCAGTATGGCACTTTTTGGCAATTTTAATATTTCACACGTGTTGTGGCGTATAGGGTTTACACCTAAAATTCACTCAGAATTGAGGTGTTGTTTATATTTTAGGAGTCACACGCAGAAATGTGTTATGTCACAATTCCCGCGCGCAGCCCCGCCTCTTTAAATATCCCTACGCACTCGTAGTAGCAGACTCCCGCGTACTAGAGACCCGCGCGCAGCTGATTCTGCCACGCACGCAGCCAATCCTACCCCGCACGCATCTGTACTAACTGATCCCCGTGTCTGGATCAGTCATGACTAATCTGACAACCAGGTACCGCTCAAAAGAGCTACTACCTAGTTAGAGTTGCCTAGTATATGAAACAAACTGACATATGCATTACTAATGATCTAAAAAGATCAAAACTTAAATGAAATTAATTAAAATTAATTTCAAAACATTTTTTGATCATAAATCAAAAGTCAAGGATTCCCATGTAATTCACTGACCCTGATCTTTGAAGACCACAAAACACTACAAGGATTGTTCATAAAAATTATTAAAAATTACCTACATGATCAGCAGATGATGAAAACTCAGGAAACATTCTCATCTACCCGCTTTGAAGCAATATCTCTAGTGAAAATGAAGGATGAGTACAGAATGATCAAATTTATGCCATAACAGGTTAACAGATCCTGTGGCTACAATAGTACAGAAATCCAGCAGATCTAAGGACAGCTGATTGACAGCACCAAGTGGACGTGCTAATCTTGACCTGACTGGCTTGCCAGCCTCAGCCCACAAGCAGAAACCTCTCTACGTGCCCTGAGAAGATCAGAATTACCCCAAAAAGGTATTTATACAGACCTTTTTGGATCCAATCAGTTAATCAGTTTACCAGGAATTATTTATTATCAATCAGACACCGTGTCATTGTTGATCAAGTGCTTATATGAAGATAAGAAAGTGATTTATGACTTATTCTGTAGTAGTATTATTTAACCTTATTAACCAATGAACCATTGAATTTTAGTCAAGCAATCTACCCCATCTGCTCTGAAACCCTTCCAATTATTCCAGGATTCTCGTGGTAAAGTGCTCAGAGTGAGTGTTACCCTTCCTGTCTTGGCTATTTGTGCTGTTAAGCCTGGCCATTAGTGTAATAAGTCCTTTCTAAGGCACCCATCTTCATTCCAAGGTTCTTAAACTGCCTAAGGAGGCCCCTTGAAGAGAGGTTGCTAGTCTGTAAAGATCCCCAGTAGTATAATACTGTGTCCCCTCTATTATATTATATTGAACACCATTTATTACCAAACCAGTTAAACATTGCAACTGCTCTTATTAATCAATTATTTGAGCTTCTAAGTGTTGATTATTGGAATAATAATTATCATTACCATTCCAGAATTTTTATCACTCTCTGTAGCTAAAGGACTGCAAGGTTCCTGCTATCAGAGAGCTGACACATGTAAAGACCTTGGGACAATGAGGTCCTAAGTGATTATTCAAAAGGGGTTTACTCAAGGGCATTGGGTGGACTGGCTGACTCACAGCACTTATGCCTGGGGGCAAGGAGGAGATAAGTTACTAACTTAAGCAGACACTCCAAGAAACTTGCAGAAATTCAGGGTTGAAAGGGTCTCAGGACAATTGTTGGGGATATTGCTGATACTCTTCAATGGAATTAACAATGGGTTTAGAATTAATAATTATACTATCAGACTGAGGCCACAAATCACTTGTTTATCTTGAATAAACACTTGATCACAAATGGCAATGGGGTCTGGATTGATTAATTAAAAATCACTTGGGTTTAAGCCATGTAAAAGGGTTGGTTTATATACTTTTCTGTGGTAATAAGATCTTCTCACGGCACGTAGAGAGGTTTTTTTCTTGTTTTCTGAGGCTGGCAGGCTAACCAGGGCTATTTTGGCACGTAGGCTTGGTGCTGGCAACTGGCTAGCCTTGCCTGTGTCATATTTCTATGTGAAATAATTGTCATAAAGTATCCAAATATTAATTTGTTATTTTTGTGGTTCAGAAATTATTGCCTTTTTGTATTACTTTCTTTTGATTGGCATGGGTAGAAGTTGGTATTTGTAAACTTTACGCCATCTTCTGCACATGTTAGAAATTTTTAATAATTTTTTGGTAGACTTCTTGGTGTATTTTATGGTTCATATAAATTTGGCAATCTTATTTATGTTACAACCTTTATTATTGTTTCTCACAATTTATCTGCTTTATTGTTTTGATTTTCATATTTTTATTCAATTTTCTTGCGTTTCAAACATCTTCCTATCCGTCAGTCAACTTTTTACATATGAATGATGTATGTATGCAAGTTGTAGCATGTTACTGCAGTAACTGGCTGTTGGAATTAACACAACTGATGTTGGAGCGCGCAGGCTTGACATCTGCGTGCAGGAATCTGTCATCAGTCATTTTGCATGCGGGTTTCTTGACATGCGCCTACATGCTGAGTGTCAGGCGTGTGTACCTTTGCTATATGAATGCAGGGCTGCGCGCGGGAATTGTGACATAACACAAATCCACCTGTAACTCCTAAAATATACACAACACCTCAATTTTGACTGAATTTTAGGTGTGAAACCTTTACATGGCATTACATGTGAAATAGTAGAATGGCCAAAAGGTGCCATAGTGGTGTCATGGTTTATTGGTCTTTTTCTTCTGAAATCATTGAGAAATATAAGGAGTTTGAATTCAAGGGTGGGGTCAGTGAGTGACCCTACCTATTTTTGGGTGAGGAATCCATTTCTGCAATAAAATATATGGATTTCTCACTCCTTCTAATTTTATTATCTATTTTCTTTTTTGATCTGCTTTGGAAGGTTGCTCTTGTCAACTTGCAAGCTGACATTCCCCCACTCCAAGATATGTCTATATCTGAAAAATATTTTGGGGTTTGGTGTCTTTTGTTAGCCCTGTAATTTCTTAAGTGGATAGGTCCATCAGGGATTTTGTTTTCAGGTAACCATTCATCTTTGTCAGCAGATTCTCCTTTGTATCTGACTAGGTAGAGTCTGACGTCTTTTCCATTTATCCTTTCCTTCTTGTCTTTGATAATTTTTACTCTTTCTCCTTGTCTTTCTAATTTTCTTCCACAACAGGTATTGCTGGTGACTGAGTTTGTTCTCCTTCCCTGGGAAGGTAGTGTTTGATAAGAGTTACTGGAAACACTGGGTGTTTACTGGAAATCTCATCACTAAGAATCACTTCTACTGCATTCTTCCCATGGAGTTTCTTGATGGTGAATGGTCCAACAAATGCAGGTCTGAGTATCCTGTTCCCAGCTAAGTTGGTAAAGTTGGTAGTAGAGACTAAGACTTGGTCACCAATCTTGAAATAAAGTTCTTTGTGGATTTTATCCCATCTTTGCTGGTTATATTCAACAGCTTCTTTAACACATATAGCAGCGTGTTTGTTGGATATATCTATTATTTTCTTAATTTCAAGCAATGTGGGGTGAAAATTGGTTAGCTTCTGGCTCAGGTTATCCTTGGTTAGTTTAGGAATCCATCCTCTTTCTAGTACATAGGGTGCTTCTTTAGTGGTAGAATGCTTGCTGCTGTTGTAGGCCATTTCTAGGGCAGGTAAAAGGCCAAACCAATCATACCAATACCCATCAGCATTCCTGTATTCTATACCGAAGCGGCAGAACCTTCCAAGCATTTCTTCTAAGGTCTGAATCATTCTTTCAGCTATTCCATCTGTCTGGTTGTTATAAGCTGTAGAGAAGGCTAAGGTAGTGCCTGAAATTTCATGGAGATTCCTCCAAAATTCAGAGGTGAGCTTGGGATCCCTATAACTGATGATGATATTGGGGACTCCTACATCAGCTATGAGTCTATTCCAAAACAGTAATGCTACTTCCATGGCAGTGTCCTCCTTATGGTTGGGCAGGAATTCAGCTTTCTTAGAAAACCTGTCCACTATGACCAGGACTGAGTTGTAGGAATAGGCTCTTCCTGGGAGTAATCCAGTTACAAAGTCCATGTTGATGATTTACCATCTTTGCCTAGGTCCAGTGATTTTCTGTAGTAGACAAAACATTTTTTCAGTGGTTCTATTTGACTTCTGAGAATTTTCAAAACTGGTGACGTACTGGATTGTGGAATCTCTCCAAATGATTCACCAAGCAGTTTTTTTGACCTTGTCTAGGGTTCTATCAGTGGATAGGTGACCAGCTCAACAGTTATTGTGGCACTCAGCTAGGACATGTTTGATATGGTCTTCTTTGGTTAAGTTTATAACACTGGAATTTTGGTGTCTATAATTTACTAGACCATCCCATAAAATGATCCTTCATTCTTTGTAAGGTTTCAGGAGTGTTTCCAGCAGACTTTTAATCAGTTCAGATGGTGGAGAGGTGCTTTCCATAATGGTGATTAGGGTCCTCATACTAGGGCTGTAAGTTTCCTTGATGGAGTTGAACAGGGATTCATCCAGTTCACCAATGTGGATTCCTAGAATGGGTGCCTCAATATTCATCATGTTCATTTTCATTATAGGAAATATATCATTTTCTTCTGGATCATAAGCAGGGTTACTTGGATCATTGGGTAGAGCATTCCTACTCAAACTGTCAGCATTCTGGTTTTTGGCACCAGCTTGATGGATTATGGTCATCTGACCTCTGTACTGTTGAATGGCTATCTTCCACCTTAACATATGCCTACTAGGGGTTTTCATGTTCATTAAAGTCCTGACAGCATTGCAATCAGTGATTACCTTGAACTTGGTACCTTCTAAGTAGTAATGGAGTTTCTCCAGAGCCCAATCTAAAGCAAGGCATTTGATTTGGCTTGTACCATACCTTTTCTCAGTGTCCTTTACTTGTCTGGATAAAAACAGTATGGGCTTCTCCACTGGTTTATCATTTTCTATAACTTCTTGATGTAAAGCATCTCCTAACCCTTCCATGCTAGCATCTATATAGATTTTGTGATGTTTAGAATAGTCAGTTTAAATCAATACTGGAGCTGAGGTCATAGCCAGCTTGAGTTCTTCATAGTCCTTGACCCATTCATGATTCATCTCAAACATGGTGTTATTGCTGAAGCTTTCATATAAACATTTGGTGAGAAGGGAAAACTTAGGTAGATACTTCCTGTAGTAGCTGAAAAAGCTGATAAAGGATAGGAGTTCAGTTTTGTTATGAGTCATTGGCCTATTCATCACAGCTGCTATTTTTCTCTGGTCAGAAGTTAAGGTTAGTCCTGAAACAATATGCCCTAAAGCTTTCAGTTCTCCATAACCAAAGTTGCATTTCTTCATTGATACTTTTAAGCATACTGCAGAGATGTTTTTAGGGACTAGCCTTACTTTTTCCATGTGGGTATTCCAATCATCAGAATAAATTATAACATCATCAATTTATAACATCATCCATCCTTGCCTGATGAATGATCCTAAAACTGTGTCCATCATCCTTTGGAAGTGAGAAGGGGAATTCTTGATACCAAAAGGCATCCTAAGGTACTCATAAATGCCCAAGTGACATATGATCCTCATTAATTTCCTGCTATGTGTACTGATAGTACTCTGGTGAAAACCTTCAGGATATCCATATTAGTGATGAATTAGCCTTAGAGAGTTATTATGTAGGGCATGGTCAATCTGTGGAATAGTGTAATAATCAGAATGGGTATAGTTGTTCAGCATTCTAAAGTCTCCAACCACCCTAGAATTATTATTGTTCCAAGCTATAATTACTGGAGTAGTAATTTCTACTTTTTCATTGTGTGCCACATTACTTAAGACTTGTAAGTCAATCAATTCTTGGATATGAGTTTCAAGAGCTGTCATAGATTTTGGACTAGAAGGGTAAGCAGGTCTCCTGAGGTTTGGAGGTTAAGGAGGTTTAATGTTTAAATTTAGAATCATATCATGTCCTTTTATTTCAAAAATTGGATGATCTTTGGTGCAGAAAGCATTCTGATTTTGAAAGAAGACTTGGAAAATTTCCCATTTTTTGTCTTCACTCATCAGGGAGTTCAGGGCTGCTTGGGAGAAGTACTCCTGGTTGAACTTTTCCAGTTTTTTTTCATAAGTTGAATCAGAGGTTTGAGCATTAACATGGCATATTTGGAACTTCTTGTTCCAGTGTCCTCCTACTGCAAAGTACTTGCCCTTACTTTGGAATAAATCAATTCCATTTAGGCAAAGAGAATCATTCCCTAGAATAAAGTAATCACACACTCCATTCTGGAGCACTACAAATTCAATTTTCAGTTTGAGTGATCCTTTGCAGTGTGGGAGAATAATATCATAGGTCAAAACCCCAATGGCATTAAGGGAAGAGTTACAACTGCTGAACTTAGCCTGAGGTACTGGTAATAAGTTCACTTTCCAATTTGGGTCTTTTTTCTCCAATTAAGTTGAGCTAACAAAAGAGCAAAAGGCTCCACTGTCTAAGAGTAACTTAACAGGAGAACCTTGAATTAATCCAGTAGCATAGCAGGTTTTACCAGAAGTGTAACTTTTAGTGGCAGAAGGGTTGAGAGTCAAAGTTTTGGCTTCAGAAACATGGTGAATTTTCATATTGGGATTCCATTTTTGAGGTAAGTGGGAATCTTCATTAACAGAGTTAATGTCTAAGGAAGATGTTATACTTCCTTCAATTACATTGATAGGGTTAGTGATGATTAACTCATACTCAGATAAAGATCCATCAGTGTCATCAAGTTGAGGGTCAGGGTCATTGTCATTCTCTTCTCCCTCAATGAGATTGATCTTCCTCCTAAATTGGGGTCAATCAGGTCTCACATGCCCAGTTTAATTACAAATACAGCATAAAGTTTCCTTAGTATCAGAAGTTTTCTTAACTTCTAGTTGGGGAGTGGTAGAGTCTTTGGTTTTGGGATTGTATTCTTCTCAATTCTTGGGAGTGGGTTCCTTAGTCCTATTGTTCCTTCTGTCAAGACCATTCATATCAATGGTTTCTTCTAGAATACCAATAAGTGTGGAGAGATCAGCATCCATGGAGATTCTACACCTCACACTGTGATTAAGGTTTCCGGTGTGAGACTCCTAATGCGAAAATGGTTATTTTAGAAAATAGGTTGCTGGAGGTCTTTGAAGGGGAATTCATTATTGCTTCTACTCCTTTAGAGGATTAGTAAACTGAGGTGGTTTTGAATTTCCTACCCTTCTAAACTATAGTAAGTCTTCCAATATTTTTTATTGGTGGCTTGTTTGTTTTTAGACTTAATATAGGTCTCAGATCAACCTATGATTAATTATTAGCTGTGGGTTGGAAGAGTGGACCAGATGTGTTAGGGTTATTGGTCACTGATTGATCAGATATACATTATCTTAACCAATATCCCAAGTTTAAAGGTTTCAAGGCTTTATCAAAGGGATGATTCAGGAGAGGACCCAAGGATGGGTTTACCCACAGGGGGCTGGGTAGGGGAAAGGTTGGTAGTTGATTTCTTTTGTGCTTTCTTTCTTTGTAAGGGTTATTTATTGAATAAGGGGTGGTTTTTCTTTAATCTGGTGCTAAATATTTAGGTCACAGAAGAACCCTTACTCAAGCACCCATTGGATGGTTTAATTTGCTAAAAGATGGGTGATAACTTGGTTTCTGATTTCTTGTTTTCTTCTTATGACTTATTTTCACTAATAATATTTTATCTGGCTAGGTACCACAGATGGATCATGAGATGAGTGGATGGGGATGGGTGCTTTGCTGGTGGTTTGTTTAGTGCTACTTGATTCTACCTACATGTATTGCTGTGCAATACTGGTGGTTTTTTTGGTTCTGGTTGAGACTGGTCTGACTTCCTCCTGCCTATATTGCTCCTGTATACTTCTCCACAGCCTCCTGTATGTGTATTTGCATGTTTGTTTGGTTCTTCTTGAGACTGGTTTGGCTTCCTTCTGCCTATATTGCTCCTGTATACTTCTACACTGCGTCTTGCATCTGTATTTCTGTATGCTGATGAGGTGACTGGATGTGGACTAGTTTCACTCCCTCTTGAATCTGTATTTCTGTATGCTGATGAGTTGACTGGATGTCAACTGGTTGCACTGCCTCTTGCATCTGTATTTCTGTATGCTGATGAGGTGACTGGATCTGGACTGTTTTCACTGCCTCCTATGTCTTTTTTGATGTATTCTGGCTGAGGTGACAGGTTCTGACAGATTGCACTGCCTCCGTACCTGTATTGCTTTATTCTGGCTGAGGTGACAGGGTTGTATGGTCCTAATGTTGAGGTTAAGCTGTTAGTGGTATGTACTTGAGGTTTTACAAGGTATTTCTTATGTCTTCTACAGAGATTTGACACCTGGTTGGGTATGAGATTTCCACAGTTGGAGGTTTTTTGGACTGTATCTTCTAATCCATGAGGGATAGTGGGGTACTTTGGCCAAGTGACTATAGGTTATTTGTGATTTAGAATCCATTTATGAGGTTACTTTGAGGGTTTGAGCTGTTTTTAAAATAGAATAGTGAGTCTGATGGCTATAGGAAAGGTTTGGAATACCACACCAGGACACAGATTGAGGAGCCTTTCATTAATTCCCTCTTTATCAGCTTCAGGATAGAAACAACCTAGCCTCTTATTTTCTTCCAAAAACCACTTGTGGGGTTTGTCCTTTAAAGGGTCAAAAAGTGAGTTCTCAAAAGTTTTCATCATCTTTCTTTTCCAGATTCTTGTGCAAAACTGTTCTTTGATAAGAAACTTCCAAGATTTCCAAGTTTGAGATCCTACTTCTCCTATTTTTTTGATAAAACAATCCAGTGCTACTCCTTCAAACAGCCTGGGTAGTCTCACAACAGCTATAGTATCTGGCATTTCTTAGGAGGCAAGGGTATATTCAATGAATTTAATGAAGCTGATATGGTTTCATTCCCCTTCTCCTGAGAATTGAGGCCATTCAGTTACAGGGGTCAACAGTTTCAAAGCTTTTTCAACTTCAGGGGTAGAACTGGGCTGGTAAGACTCATTCCTATTCACTCCAGAGTTGAGAGAGATTTTGGGAGTTATACTGATCCTTGTGGGTTTTGATTCTTCTAAATTGGCTAAAGGAGGGGCAGTTGATTTAATTTTAAAGTCTCTTAAATCATTCTTAATCATACCTAGTTTCAAATCCATTTTTTTTCTTAATAAGTAAATTTTATTTAAAAGATGAAAAGAAGGGGTATCACTTTTTTTTCTTATTTCTCCTTTGAATTGCTGAAGAAGAAAGAGTATCTCTTCCTGTCCGGAAGAACAATTAGTACCAATATGATTCATTAAATATGCTTTATTTAAATCAATGGTGTTACTTAACAATTTAAATTCAGACTCATTGGCTCTCAGATGGTTAGTTTGGTTTAGTATTATTTGGATTGCTTTTTCAAGTTGTTTGTGAATATTGCCTAAATTGTTACTCAAGATATTAAAGTTATGGAAAACATTGTCAGAAAATTTCTTAAACAATGGGGTTATATCATCAGAATCTAATTGTGATAAAATTTCTTCCATTTCTGGGCTAGAGATATTATGTTGTCCCAATCTTTTGGGTTCCTCAACCTTTGATGATTTGAGGACATCAACTTTTTGGGGTCCTTTCCCTTTAATTTGGCTAGTTGATACCAATACCAAGGGTTCCATTTTTCTACTTATTTCTCTACCTCTGCTCTGGGGATTAATTTCTGAAGGGCTATTTGAGAGGACTTGGCCCGTGAAATAGCCTGTCTCATGGCTGCTGAGTCCTCCTGCTCCTGGGCTAGCTTGAATACTTCCTAATGACTTGCATGATGCTTCACTAGATCCTTCATCTTGGACTCTTTGGCCAATTCCAGACTGGGAGGCGTAGGAGGAGGATTAGCTTTGCAGGACAACTCTCTGGGCAAAGGACTCACTTCCAACAGTTTTTTGGTTGACTTGGTGGGCGTGGGTTCTGGCGGATTTTGCTGCACTTGAGTTGCTGGTTTGAGCCCCTCCATTGTGCTTGCTACTGGCACTTTTATGGGCGCCTGTTCCTCTGGGAAGAGGTCCATAGGGCGGGGCTTGTCCGGTTGCGTGGGTTTTGGGCCTGTTTTGCGACATCATGCAAAATTGAGTATATTTTTTTGTCAAAAATTAGTAAAACTATCAGACTGAGGCCATAAATCACTTTTTTTATCTTGAATAAACACTATATCACGGATGGCAAGGGGTCTGGATTGATTGCTTAAAAATTACTTGGGTTTAGGCCATCTAAAAGGGTTGGTTTATATATTTTCTGGGGGAATAAGATCTTCTCAGGGCATGTAGAGAGGATTTTTCTGGTGTTCTGAGGCTGGAAGGCTAACCAAGGCTAGTTTGGCACGTAGTATTGGTGCTGTCAACTGGCTAGCCTTGCCTGTGTCATATTTCTATGTGAAATAATTTTAAGAAGGTATCTAAATATTAATTTGTTATTTTTATGGTTCAGACATATTTTCTTTCTATATTACTTTCTTTTGAGTGGCATGGGTAGAATTGGGTATTTGTAGATTCTACGCCATCTTCTGCACATTTTGGTAATTTTTAATAATAATTTTTTGGTAGACTTCTTGGTGTGTTTTCTGGTTCATAAAGATTTGGCAATCTTATTTAGGTGACAACCTTTATTATTGTTTCACACAATTAATTTGCTTCAATGTTTTGATTTTCTTATTTTTAGTCAATTTTCTAGGATTTCAAACATCTCCCTATCTGTCAGTCAACTTGTTACATATGCATGATGTATGCATGCAAGTTGTAGCATGTTACTGTGGTACCTGGATATTGGAATTAGCACAACTGATGTTGAGGCGCGCAGGCTTGACAGCTGAGTGTGGGAATCTGTCATCAGTCATTTTGCATGTGGGTTTCTTGACATGCGCCTACATGCTAAGTGTCAGGCCTGTGTACCTTTGCTACATGAATGCAGGGCTGCGCGCGGGAATTGTAACATAACACAAATCCACCTTTAAATCCTAAAATATACACAACACCTCAATTTTGACTGAATTTTAGGTGTGAAACCTATACATGGCATTGTGTGTGAAATATTATAATGGCCAAAAGGTGCCACAGTGGTGTTCTGGTTTATTGGTCTTTTTTTTCTGAAATCATTTAAAAATATAAGGAGTTGGAATTCAAGGGTGGAGTCAGTGAGTGACCCTACCCAGTATTTCCTACTTCTTCTAATTTTATTATTAATTTTCTGTTTTTGATCTGCTTTGACAGGTTGATCTTGTCAACTAGCAAGCTGACAGTTACAGAGACCCCAAATTCAGCTCTGAATTTTGGAGGAATCTACATGATATACAGGGTCCTACCTTAGCATTTTCTACAGCATACCATCCCCAGACTGATGGACTAGCTTCAAGAATGATACAGACCTTGGAGGATATTTTAAGATGGTTTTGTTGCTTTGGTATAGAGTAAAAAAACTCAGATGGTTATTGCCATGATTGGGTAAGCCTACTTCCAGCCCTGCAAATGGCTCATAATAGCAGTACACACTCTACTACCAAAGAAGCCCCTTACATAGTAGAAAGGGGATGGATTTCAAAACTCCCTAGGAATACCTTGAACTATGACTTAGCCACCATTCATTCCAAATCTCTTGACTTCAAGAAAATGATAGACCTGGCAAATAATCATGCTCAGAAATGTGTAGAAGAAGCAGTAGAATACAACAAACAGAGATGTGAAAAATTACACAGGGGCCCTGACTTTAAAATAGCAGATCATATCTTGATATCTACTGCCAACTTCACCTATTTAGCAGGTAACAGAAAGCTGAAACCAGCCTTTGTTGGGCCATTTTTTATCAAAAAAGATGCATGGCAAAAATGCTTTAGAAGTAGCCTTGAGTGAAGAATTATCAAGAAAGCACACAGTATTCCCTGTTAGCCTAGTGAAGCACTTTCAAGAAAGAGAAGGTGGCAACCTCCCTCCAGTAATGATCCCAATAGAACCAGACCCTGTGAAAGAAAAAGGCAAAGTCAGCAGGATATTGAGAGACAAGAAAGAGATAGTGCAAGGGAAAGATGTTAGACTATACTTAGTGAGATACAAAGGAGAATCTGCAGGCAAAGATGAATGGTTACCAGAGAATAATATACCTAATGGACCAATACATCTTAGAAAATACAGAGCCAGTAAAAGGAACTGAAACACATATGGAATTAATTTTTTTTCCCAACATACTTCAGATTTTTTTTCAGATATGGCCATATCTTGGAGTGTGGGAATGTCAGCTTGCTAATCTTGCGGAGCAAGCTGCAAAAGTAACAAAAATAACATAACAGTAAGAATAGCAAAATTAAATTAAGAAGGAGCCTTGTGCAGAAATTGACTGTCCTCTAATAATTAAAGAAAGAAAAGACCAAAATATCACAACACCAATATGGGACTTTTTGGCCAATTAAATATTTCAAATTTATTGTCACCTATAGTTTTCACACCTAAAATTCAGTCAGAATTGAGGTGTTGTGTATATTTTAGGAGTTACACACAGAAATGTGTTCTGTCGAAATTCCCGCATGCAGCCCCGGCATTCAATACACCCGCCCGCAGCTGAGCAGCGGCACTGCCACTCTGTCAGCGTACCCTGAAAAGCTGTGTACGCAGCCCTGGGCCTCTGACAAGTACACAGCTGTGAGACTACGGGCTGCCAGAGTGACAGGAGGCCTGAGAAGCCCAGGTACCACTTAAACATGCTACAACCTACGTGTGAAAATTCTAAATATTTAATAAATGTTCCTGTGGATAGTAGCTAATCTAAAGATACATAAAAATATATAAAAATACCTAAATAACCTTTGCATGTATTTTTTTATTAATATAATTAAAAATACCAAAAATGCCAAAAATAAGATAACTACTATTTGTAAAAATATATTAAACTACTTCAATATACAATTGTGAGAACTTTAAGGAATCAATATTTTTGTGAAAAACATGATGTAAAAATATTCAATTCATTCTCATAACTTAAATTTTTAAGTAATTATTTGTAGTAAATCAACTGAATTTTGAAAATAAGGAGTAAAATCAATATCACAATTTTACCCCAATCAATTAATACATAATTAGAACCCACCTGAAATCAGAGTACCCATAGGAATTTCTATTAAAAGCATTAATAACATACTGGGAAAATTTACCAAGGATAATTAATTAATAATAAATAATATGGACAGGTTAGTGTTATTCACACATCCAAAACATCAATGAAAAGGTAGAATAATTCTCATACCCTGTGGCATTAGATATTACCCCTGCTAAGGCACCTAGAAAAAGTGACAGGCTATCACTGGTTACCCTTCTAGCCTTAGTATCCGTCCCTTTGAGCCCCTGTATCCCTTAGAAAGACAATATTGGGACTCAAAGAGCTATAAATAAGGAGCTCATTTGAGGATATTGATACCCAGAGACCAAGTTATATTTACATCCAGACACTGTTCCAAGGTAATAAAATACTTATAAGAGATAAGTAAGTGATTTATGGCTTTAGTATGATCAATAATATCTGTCCCCAACCCTTTTTATCAATTTAAACTGCTGAACAACCTGTTAACAAAAGTAACAGGTTTTAACCCATCAGTTCACGTCCCAAACAGGTACCCAAAGGATTAAATAATATACTAGTGAGTCTTATTATCCTTTTTCTGTCGTGAAAGCTTGGTTACAAATCCCTGCCACTCCACCGTGTATTTTATACACATATTATCTTTGGGAAATATATCCTTTAAGAATGTAACTTGAAGGTTCCAAAGTCACCAGGTCTACGTGTTTTCAAAGTGAATTCCCTGAAGAAAGGTGTTAAAGATCCCCAATATTATTGTTTCAGCTCTCTTAATCTATTTAATAATCAATTTATTAATATTGATTCATAATATTAAACCATGAACCAAACCAATTAACCTTGCAATAGCTTTATCCAAATATTCTACGGGTTTTTGCTGCATTTATTGAATAATATATTTATTATTTATTCTATCACCTCTGGTAGCTAAAGGACAGCAAGGGTCTTGGCATCCAGGAGGCTGAAAAGGCATTCCATCTGGCTTTCTCCATACCTTTTTTCCGTATCTTTAATCTGTCTACATATGAATAGGATAGGTTTTTCCACGGGCACATCATTTTCTACTTTGGATTGGTGAAGAGCAGCTCCTAGCCCATCAAGACAGGCATTCAGGTATAATCTTAACAGCTTAGAGTAGTCAGGTTTAGTTAGGACAGAGGCAGTAGTTATGGATTTCTTCAAAGTTTCATAGCTCTGTACTCTCTCATGAGTCATTCCAAATATAGAAGTCTTGTTACATATCTCATACAGGATTTTAGCTATGGTAGCAAAATTTGGTATGAACTGCCAATAGTAACTACAGAAGCAGACAAATGAGATTAATTCAGTCTTTTTTTGAGAAATTGGCCTATTAATTACGGCAGAAACCTTATTCTGTTCTACTTCTAAAGATAGTCCTGATACTACGTGTCCAAAAGCTTTTAGTTCAGCATAAACAAAGTTGCATTTCTTCCAAGATATCTTTAGTCCAACATCTGCTACGGTTTTCAGTACAAGACCTATCTTCTCTAGGTTAGTTTGCCAATCATAAGAGTAGATGATAATGTCATCAACGTAAACCATCATCAAACCTTGTTGGAAAAAAGTTTCAAAGACTGTGTCCATCTTCCTCTGGAAATGAGATGAATCATTCTTTATCTCAAAAGGCATTCTTAGGTACTCATAGATGCCTAAGTGACAGATAATCCTCATATACTTCTTGCTGTTAGCTTTGATGGGTATCTGATGGAAGCCTTTCAATATATCCATTGTGGTTATATACTTTGCTCTGGAGAGATTATGGAAAGAGTGGTCTATCCTAGGGATGGGATAGTAATATGCTTTGGTATAGTTGTTAAACATTTGGAAATCTACAACCATCCTGGACTTTTTGTTATGCCAGCCTATGATGACAGGAGTGGTGATTTCTAATTGCTCATTATTCCCTACTTTCCTAAGGACTCTCAACTCCATGAGCTCAGTTACGTGTTCCTCCAGTGCCACTTGGGATTTAGGGCTTCCTGGTTAAGCAGGTATCCTCAAAATAGGGGGGAAAGGAGGTTCTATAGTCAGATTTAACACTAAGTTGTGCCCCTTGATATTACCTATTGGATGATCTTTGGTGAAAAAGGCACCCATGTTTTCAAAACACAAGTTGACTAGGTCATCTGGTTGATCAGACATGACTTGATCATTCAGAGAGGCTTGCAAGAAATATTCATTCTTGAAGGATTCTAGAGGTTTTTTCTCCACAGAGGTTGATATGTGACAGATCTGGAATTTCTTCTTCCATTCTCCTCCAATGGTTAATTATCTGTCCTTTCTCTGGATGACATCTATCCCATACAAGCAGAACACATCATTAACTAGTATCAAGTAGTCACATAGGCTATTTTTCAAGACTAAAAATTTGAGTTGAAGCCTTATGTATCCTTTAATGTTAGGGAAAACAATAGGTGTAAGCTCAGTGATACCAGGAACTTTGCCATCCTTTAGCTACAGCAAGTGATATTGTTGTTGGAATAAAAATAATTTCAAGAAAATTAACTAAAATGCTCAAATGATTGATTTGGAAGCAAGTGAAAAGTTTGAGTGGTTTGGTTTGATTAAATTGATTTAAATATATTTTTCAAGAGGGGACACAGTTTATGCAAACAGGGGATCTTTTTTGGATAACAACCTCTCTTCAAGGGTCTCTTTTGAACTGTGTAATGACCTTGGGACAGTGAGGTCCTAAGTGATTACTCAAAAGGGGTTTACTCAAGGAGATTGGGTGGACTGGCTGACTCCCGCACTTATTCCTGGAGGCAAGGAGGAGATAACTTACAAATTTTAGCAGAAACTCCAAGAAACTTGCAGGAATTCACAGTTGAAAGGGTGTCAGGAAAATTGTTGGGGATTATTGCTGATATTCTTCAATGGAATTAACAATGTGTTAGAATTGATAATTATACTATAAGACTGAGGCAATAAATAACTTTTGTATCATGAATAAACACTTGATCACTGATGGCAAGGGGGCTGGATTTATTACTTGAAAATTACTGGCGTTTAAACCATCTAAAAGGGTTTGTTTATATACTTTTCTGGGGTAATGAGATCTTCTCAGGGAACGTAGAGAGGGTTTTGCTTGTTTGCTGAGCCTGGCAGTCTAACCAGGGCTAGTTTGACACTTAGGCTTGCTGCTGTCAACTGGCTAGCCTTTCCTGTGTCATATTTCTATGTGAAATGATTGTCAGAAGGTATTAAAATATTAATTTGTTATTTTTCTGGTTCATACGCAGTTCCTTATTTTGTATTGATTTTTTTTCAGTGGCATGGGTAGTAGTGGGTATCTGTAGATTCTAAGCAATCTTCTCCCCATGTTGGTCATTTTAAATAATTTTTTGGTAGACTTCTTGGTGTTTTTTGTGGTTCATAAAGATTTGGAAATCTTTTTTACGTGACAACCTTCATTATTGTTTCTCACCATTTATTTGCTTTAATTTTTTGATTTTCATATTTTTATTCAATCTTCTTAGGTTTCAAACATCTCCCTATCCGTCAGTCAACTTGTTACATATGCATGATGTATGCATGCAAGTTGTAGCATGTTCCTGCGGTACCTGAATGTTGGAATTAGCACGACTGACATTGATGCTTGCAGGCTTGACAGCTGTGTGCTGGAATCCATCATCAGTCATTTTTCATGCAAGTTTCTTGACATGCGCCTACATACTGGGTGTCAGGCGTGTGTACCCTTGCTATATGAATGCCGGGCTGGGTGCGGGAATTGTGACATAACACAAATCCACCTGTAACTCCTAAAATATACACAACACCTCAATTCTGATTGAATTTTAGGTATGAAACCTATACATGGCATTGTGTGGGAAATATTAGAATGGCCAAAAAGTGCCATAGTGGTTCCGTGGTTCATTGGTCTTTTTATTCTGAAATTATTTAAAAATATAACAAGTTTGAATTCAAGAGTGAGTGACCCTACCTATTTTTGGGTGGGGAATCCATTTCTGCAATAATATATATAGGTTTCCCACTCTTTCCAATTTTATTATTGTTTTTCTGTTTTTGATCTGCTTTGACAGGTTGCTCTTCTCAACTAGCAACCTGACAATAGGCATAGTTACAACCCCTAAGGTGTCCATAACCAATCTGCAACTACTGAAACTGGCTTTGGGCACGGGGAGTGTCATCTCTCTGATACCAGGAACCTTGAAGTCCTTAAGCTACAAAGAGTGATAAAAATGTTGGAATAATAATGATTATTATTATTCCAAAAATAAACACTTAGAACCTCAAATAAATGATATAATAAGAGCAGTTGCAAGTTTTAATTGGTTTTTTAATAAATGGTTTTCAATATAATATAAAAGAGGGGCCACAGTATTATACTACTGGGGCTCTTTACAGACTAGCAACCTCTCTTCAAGGGGCCTCCTTAGGCAGTTTAAGAACCTTGGAATGAAGATGGGTGCCTTAGAAAGGGCTTATTCCACTGATATGGCCGGGCATAACAGAACAATGGCCAAGACAGGAAGGGAAAAACTCACTCTGAGCACTTTAACCCAAAAATCCTGCAATAATAAGTAGGGTTTCAGAGCAGTTGGGGAGGATTGCTTGATTTAACTTCAATTGGTTGAGTGGTTTAAGAAATAAATCATAATACTACAGACTAGGTCATAAATCACTTGCTTAGACTCTTCATAAGCACTTGACTAACAATTACATGGTGTCTTATTGATAATAATAATTCCTGGTAAACTGATAATGGGGAATAATGGATCCAAAGAGGTCTGTATAAATACCTTTTTGGGGTGATTTTTGAGCTTCTCAGGGCATGTAGAGAGGTTTCTTCTCATGGGCTGAGGCTGAAAAGCCATTCAGGGCAATATTGGCACTTCCACTTGATTCTTTCAATCAGCTGATGTTAGATCTGCTGGATTTCTGTACTATTTTAGCCACAGGATCTGTTAATCTGTTATGGCCTAAATTTGATCATTCTGCACTCATCCTTCATTTTTACTATTGGTATTGCTTTAAAGTGGACAGATGTGGATTTTTACTGATTTTTCATTATTTTCTGATCACGTAGATAATTTTTAAGAATTTTTATGAACACTCCTTGTAGTGTTTCGTGGTCTTCAAAGATCAGAGTCAATGATTTACATGGTAATCCTTGATCTTTGATTTATTATTAAAAAATGTTTTAAACTTAATTTTTATTAATTTTATTTAGGTTTTGATCTTTTTTAGAAAATTACTAATGCATATTTCAACTTGTTACATATGCCAGGCAACCCTAATCATGTTATAGCTCTTTTGAGCAGTACCTGGTTGTCAGATTAGTCACAATGGATCCAGACGCGGGGATCAGTCAGTACAGATGCGCGCGGGGTGGGATCCGCTGCGTGCATGGCAGAATTTTGCTGCGCGCGAGTCTCTAGTAAGCGGGAAACTGCTACAACAAGTACGTAGGGATATGTAAGGGTGTGGGGCTGCGCGCGGAAATTGTGATATAACACATTTCCACGTGTAACACCTAAAATATATACAACACCTCAATTCTGAGTGAATTTTAGGTGTAAACCCTTTACGTGAAAACATGTTTGAAATATTAACATGGCCAAAAGGTGCCATACTGGTGTTGTAATTTTTAGTACTTTTCCTTTTAATTATTTTAAAAATGTAAGGACTTGGATTTCAAGGGTAGGGTCAGTGAGTGACCCTACCTAATTTTGGTTAAGTAATCCATTTCTTTAATAATATTAATGTATTTCTCACTCCTTCTTTTGTTAATTTAGATATTCTTGTTTAATTTGGTTTTTATTTTAATTTTGTGTTACTATGACAGGTTGCTCTGTACATAGTAGCAAGCCAAAATTCTGAGTCCCAGTCACTTGTACCTCTGTTTTAGTTCCAGCCTCCTGTCTATTTAAGCAGACCTTCCCTTCCTCTTTTTTCCCCAAGAAATCAGTTTACTACTTCTTAATAGGAACTCATCCAATCAAGTTTCATTCATCACCTTTCCCTATGAACCTTACTCTGCTCCTGTTAGCCTCCTCCTTTAACCTTGCCCCTAAGCCTACTATGAGTTAGAGTACCCCTTGTTCCAAGCCCTGCTTGCATACCAGCAGCCCTTGTGACACAATCAATCCTTGTCAGCTTCTCCCTTGCCCCATCCTCCAAACAACTGGTCACTCAATTGATCAATCAATCAGCTGATTCCACTCAGCTACACCCTAGGTCAGCCCCCCTCCTCCTCCTCCTCCTCCTCCTCCTCTTGATTCAATGAGATTGACCCTTTTTTTGGGGGGGGAGGGTGTGGGGGTGGTAAGATAATTTAAAGGAATTTTTATTTCCTTTTCAATGTTTGTTGATCATCTACCTTGATTATAAAGTGACTGATGATTTTTTTTATTATTCTGTGAAATGCAACACACCATTTGAGCCCCTGTTCCTTCTACACCTCCCCTTTTTGTTGACAACCCATTCCTCTTCCACCATGCTTAAAATGTTATACAACAAATAGGATCCCTCTCTTGATCCTCACCCTGATCTAAGTTTATGGTTGGGAGGGACTAAGATGGGAGATGGTTTGAAAAACATACAGAGAGGTGGGAAATTCTTCTCCCACTGTTCTCAAAAGGTTACACAACAAATTTAATCCCATCTTGATCCTCACCCTGATGAAAGCATACAGTTGGGAGGGAACAAGATGGGAGGAGATGGTTTGAAGAACATACAGAGAGGTTGGAAGACAAGGGCTTTCCAGAAAAGGAGGGCTCAAATGAGGGATTCTTAAATGTCATTGGAGATATCCAAGGAAGGGCTTAACAAAAAGTTTGACTGGTGTTCAAAAAAACTACATTCCTTTGGATCTGTATCCTTTGATTGTTAAGAAAACTCATAAAACATCCCCTGAAGAGTTTGAACAGGCCAAACAGAAGATCAAACAGTTTCATTTCTTCAGCTTTGGAAAATTATATTTTCAGGATTGATCTGATTGCAAGTCTTGGGTTTCAATAATCAATTTTTTCACTTTGAATAAACTCTCAGAGCAAGAGAAGAAGGACATCAACTGTGTCACCACTTTCCTTCACCAATCAAAAAGATTTGTCAACACCATTGGCCCCTCAAGATCTTGGGATGGAAATATGTTTTTTTTTTTTTTGATAAGCCAAACTCTTGGCTTTCTGCTTTTGAAAATTGATAGCCAGTTGAAAATCCCATGTCTCCTGCTCAAATTCAAGTTTTTCCAATTCAATTGATGATTTCACTGGTTTTTGGAGGTCAGTAGCAATGAGCTTGATTTCAAAATCAAGAGAAATCAATCAATTTACTTACTTGAATCTTGCTCCTCCATGATTTCCTCCAAGCCAGAAAAATGGGAAGTTTTTCTATCTATTTTGAGAGCTATGGGGGTTGATGTTTGTGGAATGGGAGGCCTTTTTATTTCCCTTTTCCAAGGAGGTTTGAGTGTGAAAATCATCACTCTTATTTGAAGTTGATGTGGGAGGCCCAATTGGCTTGAGTATTTGGCCATTCAGAAAAGGATGTTGGTGTTTTTTTTTAAAAAAAATCTAAATCATTCAGGATTAATTGGACAGAAGGGAAAAAAAAAAGGAGAAGTGCTTCCTTAATTGAACAGATTCTGATTTAAATGGGGATAGTGGAATAACTTGCTCCTCATAGGCCAAGTTGTTGAGTTCTTGCACCCCAGGAATAGAGGGATCCAAAGAAGGAAGTGAGGGGTTCAAGGAAGGGTTTGGATCATTGATCAATGCCAATGTAGACATGATTGGAGCTGGTTGTGTTGGAATATTCTCCTCAACATCCAATTGGGGCCACTCATAGGTTTTGTCAGGATCATCATCTCTAGGATGAGCATCCACAGCCAAGTCCTCAGCATCAACTGAATCAAATTTTCAGGCATCAAAACCACCTAAAGGGGTAATTTTGGCCCTCTTCCCAAAGATTTCATCCATATGATTATTAAAAGGACAGATGGAGTCCAACTTATCAACCACCAAGTTGATTCCCTTGGCATTATCAGAGTTGGTGATACCAAAGCCAGTGGAGATTGACATTGAGTGGGCCTTCTTTGTCCTTGGCTCAATAGTTCTTGAATTGCTCCTGCATCTGTTTGAATGAAAGATCCAGCCTAACTTTGTTTTTAATTTTAATTTTAATTTGCCTTTAGGGGAATAAACAACAAACCTTATAGGATGGGGGTTGGCCAACTTGTGTTTTGTTCTTGGATCCAAATCAAGTATCATGGTTGGAGGGAATCTTGAGCCAGCTTACCAGAATGATGTGACCAGCTCTCTTGAGCTGACCTTTCAGCCTAATAGATTCCAAGGACCTCACCCCTTCTAGCTACTAGAGTTGATAGAAAGTTTGGATTAAAAATAGGATAAAATAACAGGTATATGATTTGTCTAAGAAGGGGTAAATTTATTTATATATTTATAAAAATAAATTCAAATGGAGGTTACAAGAACTTATTGGGGTTTTTGAGCCCTCTTGAGCACATTTCTATTTCTGTTAAGGACAATATAGTAGCAATTGTGGTGCCTGTGTGGTTGATGAGGATTCCTTTCAAGAAGGGTGGGTATAATTTCCTTGGGAGAGGGGTTATTCAAAGCCTGAAAAAGGGGTATAAGTCAGCAGGATCACTTACTAGGTCCAGATATGGACTTATTCTTGATGGATGGGCTAATATGAAATGATTCAGGGTTCTGGAATTTGATACTGGGGCAGGCTGAATGGTTGTTTGTTGATTTTGGCCAAAAAAAAAAAAAAAAAAAAAAAAAAATTAGGGATTCAGGAATTTTGGTCTGAAATTTTATCAGAGAGTGGTCCAGGATCACACACCTATTTCTTATAAGGGTTTGATGGCTTGAGGAAGAAAATATCTGAACCAATAATGACTATATGACTGGATGAATGAGTTAGAAATGGCTTGGGGAAGGGCCTGTATTTATATCGTTTGGGGTCCCCTTGTGATACAGTCTTTTTACCAGCCACAGGAGGGTGGCCCAGGCTAGTGCTGAGGCCAGGGAGCCATCAGTGGGTTTGTGTAGACCTGCTCTGGTCACTACAGAGGTACAGGAAGCCCTATTTCATCATGCCTGGGGCTTGATACATGTTTCTGTAACCTTGATGACCTCACTGTATTGATTAAAGAGTTAACATTCAATTAATATTTTTGAATATAAGCCATGACTTCCTCAGGCCAGAGGCTTAAACAGATTCTCTGGGGACCTTATTCTGAAGGACTATTTTGAGTCTGAGGCTCTTCTTTCCATATTGGAGTGTTTTAAAGTCACTAAATTGGACAGTACACCCCTATTTGTGACTAGTTACGTACAGTTTAGTTACCAGGGACACAGGAGTTTGTTGTATGTATGTTTGGTGTCTTGTGAGTCATCTAGCACAAGGCTAGACCTCATTTTATCCTTATTAAACACTCTCAGGTTGTTACAGTAACTAATAAGTACCCTTTTGGGTCCAAATCTTCTGTACAGGCCCTTTTACAGGGGACCTGAAAACCATTAGTATAGTTCCAAAAAATCTTCAGGGCTCAATTTTTCTGGATGTTTGGTTGGTTTTGTCATTTTCCTAATGTTTCCCACCACAACCTGGCCCTCTTTGGGTCCCATCTGGTGTGGAACAAGGCTTTAGGGTTTATGTGAGGTACCCTACAGCCCTGGTTCTGTTTTGGGGGTGGGAAGTGGCTCTGGGGGGGCTGGTGAGTGGCCTTGGGCAATGGCCCAGCTGGTCGTTCTGGGCCCGCCCAAGGTAGTCAACCAACTACTCACAAGGTTGTTGGTAGAAAACACCTTGGGCCATTGCAAGGTAGTTGCTCAACTACTTGCAAGGCTGTTGGTAGCAACCACCTTGGGCCATTGCAAGGTAGTTGCTCAACTATTTGCAAGGCTGTTGCTTGTCAGAAACCACTTTGGGCCATTGCAAGGTAGTTGTGCAAGTACCTGTGGGTCTTGGGCATGTCATGGCTCCAGAAGGCTGTGCGCCCAGTTGTGGAGTGTCTGGGGCTGTGTGCAAGGTTATGGACAAAACATGTTTTGGTCCATAAATCCTAAACTAGACATAACTATGGGTTTCTGACTGCATTTTTGGCTGGAAACCCATACCTGAGGATGTGATGGGTGTGGTACCCAGGTGTGTCATGGTTACACCTGAAGGAGTAGGATTTTGGGGGTGGTGCCAGTGGGTGACCTTACCTAAATTGGCATCAGGAATCCATCTTTTATTATTATTATTATTAATAATATTTCTGATTTTCTTACTGGTTAAGTTTTTATCATCTATTTTTGTTTTATATTAATATTTCCATAATTTTTGTATTTTTGTTTTATTTATATTTTTTAGTTGATGGTGGCTTAGTCAGTTGGTTCTGCATAGTAGTCAGCTGACATGACTTGAGCCTTTGAAAGCTGATGGGGGGGGGGGAGGATTGTTTGATGTAGAGTTCCTTAGGGATGTTTGCTTTGGTCCATTGGAGTTTTGTGTGGACTTTCAGGGGCAGGTTTGCTCAGGGGCAATTTGAAAAGAGTAAGAGGGATGAAGGGATGAAGAAATGAGAGCAATAAAGCAATGAGAGTTAGGATGCAATGAAAATGATTAAGTGATGAGAGGGATGAAGCAATGAGAGTGATGAAGCAATGAGGATAGCAATGGAGAGATGAGAGTGATGAAGTGACAAGAGCAATCAAGTGATGAGAGTGATGAAGTGACAAGGGGATGAGAGATGAAGTGATGAGGATAGCAATGAAGAGATGAGAGCAATGAATCAAATTTTTCTGATGAGGTTGGAGGTAAATTTTTTTTGGCTGAGGTTAGAGGTTGAAACCAGGGGTGATGATGTGGAATGATGTGTGGTTGAGGTGGTGAAAGCCTTTAAATACTTTATTTGAAAAAAAAGAAAAACCATTTATTTTCAGGTAACTCTGACACGTCTGATGTGAAAGAAGTGGTTTTTTTTTTGATTTTTAATGGCTGGTTTGAAATGGTGGAGTTGGGTTGAAGCCTGCCATTAAAAAAAAACGGTGGGTTTGCTTAACTCTGATACACCCTAATTTTGGGATTTGGGGGCATATACTAGTAAAAATTTTTTAAAAAAAAAAATTGCACTCAGTCCAAGACTTACAAACACATTAGGTCAAACTCCAAATAGATTAATTACCAACATTGTTTTATTGGTTTACCGTTCAAATTCTGGATGGTAATTGAGGGACAAAGATGGTGGGCCTGTTGGCCATCATCTACTGGAGAGGCAGATGGATGGTGGAGTTGTGAACACAAACGATCATGCTTCCAGGGCTTCATCCACATTATTCAAAGTACGTATGCACCTGTACCTGGGTGTGCCCACTTTGAAAATCAGTCCCAAGACTTTTTTCTACCCATCGTATGGGTCTCTAGAGGTGTCGATGAACCTATACGTGTGTGTCTTGTGAGGAAAGGTTGAAGGGTCCCACCAAGCCTTGGTCTGCTCGAAGGCTTGTCCGTCGATCTCGATCCTCCCTCACCACGACCACTCCGCCGAACGCCTGATCTCACTTACCCCAAACTGGAGCCGATCGATGGTTAGGGTAGCAGGTTTGAGTCGACCGGATGCCTCGACTGGATTGGATGGATGGATGAATTCGCTGATGATCGAGCACACCCTTCTCGAGATCAGGTTCGATGCTCTCGTACCCATCGATCATCACTTCCTTCATTTTAACCTCAGATTCGACATCGATTGAATCCTAGGATCGAGATCTTACACTTGTGAATCTAATCGTGGGTAGAACGTTTGCAGGGATCTATGGATCGATTCATCCTATCGTGATCCGTCGTATCCTTACTACCATCCAGCTTGAACATGTCTCAGAACTTGATAACTATAAAAGAATGATCATCATGATCAGGTACAGGCCAGGTTTTCTATGTCGTCATATAGGGGGGGGGGGAAGCTCGTGAGGTTCTGCCGACTAGAGACTAGAGTATAGGCTTTCGATCTCATCATCATCCTGTTCCTCGTCCCTCGTCGTGGGCTCTTTTTTTCTCTCTCTCTCTCTCTCTCTCTCTCTCTCTCTCTTCTTTTTCTGTTTTTGCAATTAATGAAAAAAAGGAAAAAAAAAAAGCATTGACGCATGCATGAACAGGAGTTCATGTTGACATACTTCACGCATCTATCTATCTCCATTACGTGCTCACTTTTTAGAGTTTGAGCGGTTAAAAGGCGAGAGTGAATAAGATCAAGTGGTTTTAATCCCAGCCTTGGATTGCAACGGTGTGTATGTACATACCCACCGCTCTGTATGTATTTATGGGTAGGCGTAGACATGGGTGGGTATGTGATAGGTCGATTGATGGACTGGTGAGATGGTAACGTTGGCAGGTTGCTAGATATGTGTGTTTGTACGATTAAATGTACTTATGATGTATTTAAGTATATTCGACCACGAGCTCCTCGGTAGGTAGCGTAAGTATTGAATTAATTCACATCTTAAGAATGTTGATATGCGAATAGTTGGAATCCTACTCGAAAGAAGGGAGAGCGAGACCAGACTGAGCAGACAGAAGGTAAGGGGTCCTCGAGGACGGATTGAGTGAGCGGCCTATCAACCGAGGACGACGGGCACGAGGGCTGATGAGTAGTAGCAGTTGATGACGACCGATGAGGAAGTAACAGATTAAAGTATCTGGAGATGAAAGATGAGAATCGGATCTGGGGAGGGAAGGAGAGAGGTGAGAGGGGGGGAGACGAAAGAGTTGGTTGAGGGATGAATCGAAACGAAGCTGGCTGGAAGACTATAAGTTACATATCATCATGGAGACTCATCACCATGAGAGAGGGAGAGAGAGAGAGAGACTGACCACGACCCAGGCAATATACTTATGTACTCACCCCCCCCAAACAAATCGACCCAAGCCAGCCACGAAGTAATACCCAAGACAACTTTGACTTAGCAGCATCGCATCACCCACCACATTCTTGCTCATCCACCTCGACTGCTCATCCACCCATCCATCACACCCAGGACCATCGACCTGACTCGAGCAGAAGCAGGGACCCTTTTAATCCTCGACTCGACTCGACTCGACTCGACTCGAGTCGTGCTAGTCTGGTTCTTGAGATCTATCTTGACTCTCATTCGAACATCTATCGCCTACCCTACCCAATCCCTCCCAGTTTCAACCTGGGGACCCAACTCCGACAGGTTCTACCTCATCCAAGATTCCTCCTGGGTGGTTGGGGGGGGGGGGTGATCTAGTGTCGAGCTAGTCTAGCTGACTCACTGGCTGCTCGGTTTCATCATCTTTACTTACTCCCACTCCAACGCTTCATCACCGACTCACGACGACCCACAAGGAGCTCGAAGGACAGAGATCTCATCGATCGAGTGTTGTTGATATTCTTACTATACTTAATTTAATTCTGAATGATCTGATTCAGAACTATGGCAAGGAGATGTGATGGAGAGTACCCCGTCCTCGAAAATATCATTCAAACATTTCCAACCTCAACAAGTCCCAAGTAGTAGTACTCTACTGCTGTCTCTAGAATTAAATCATCCCGTGAGATTTCATCAAGGATGATGATGAAACTACTATTCGTCGATTCGATCCCCAGATCACCCTTATCCCCAATCCTCTCGACCACCACGCTAGGCTAGAAGATACCTAAACACCTCAACAACCCAACGACCGGCTTGGATCATCCATCATCACCCCCTCTAGCTTGCATAGATCCCATCCATCATCCCAGCCCAGCCTAAGTCATACTACAACCAACCCAAACTTGGTCGGATTGCTCACTACCACCGCGAATTACATACAGCCACGCTTGCGACTCATTTGAATTGATCAGCATCGTCCCCACTCTCCTCCCCCTTTGATCCCTGAAGATCCAACTCTCCTCGTCCCCTGATCTAGCTCAACCGAAACCAGCGGACGATGAATCAAGCAGTCGCCCGAATCTCCCAACCATCCCCATCCTCATCCTCACCCTCGTCTACCAAGTTGATCGAGTCTGAGGATCCTACGCGTCATGCTCACCTCGAACTCAAGATCTCCACTCGACTCGAATCCGAGAACGCCAATCGAGTCGAACGTGGATCATGTTTAGAACCCTCGACTCAAGTCGATCGAATCCATTCAGATCTCAACCTCCCCTGCTACGATTCGAGCACACCGACCTCAGCGATCCATCGATCGGTCGATCAGCACTCGTACCCTGGGATCGGATTCGGAAGACCTCCCCATCATCCTGGTTGGTTAGCTACCCGGACCGCATCCTCCGTCTCATCCGTCTCATCACCCAAGGATCTCGTCGGTATCAAACTCAGTAAAGTCAAGGCGACTGCGGCTCTCTTCGAATCCCGCTCGATCTCCAATTCGTCCAACAATAACTCACCCTCACTATCCCCCTCACCCTCCATCTCTCGTCGTCATCATCATCATCATCATCATCATCATCATCCTCGTCGGCCTACCCCCAACGATGAAGGTGGTGGTGGTAGGGAAGACTGTGCAGGTCCCCAAGAGGATCGATCGGACAAGGGTGATGGAGTGGAACGAATCGTTCAGTCGGACTTACTCCTACCCCCATCACCCTCTTCGATCACCACCCCCTCATCCCTACGACTTTCGACCGGAATCGTCAATCAGATCAAGACCCGATTTCTCAACCATCATCACGACCAACATCATCCTCAGTTAGAATCTAAGAATCGGACCAACCCATCCTCGATCGTGACTCATCGACAGGATTCTAGGAGATCGATCGATCAGTCTGACTTGAATCGACGGAATCACGTTCTGAGAAATTACGATGACCGGTCAGTCATCCATCCTACCCAACTCTTCTATCTCGCCCCAATCTCCGCCCCCCTCCCCCTTCCCCCTCCCCCTCCCCCCTCCATCTGTATGCCCGGCTCCCATCTCCCCAGATTCTCTCGATCGTGAACTGGTGTGGTCGAAACCATCGGATAGCACCCCTACCATCACCCTTTCCCTACCTCCTACTGCTCATGTGCCATAGGAATCTCATAACCGGCATTGAACTCTGACCCTATCGCCGACCGGTCGTCGATGGGCTTGGGTGATGCCCTAGTCATTGACGGACCGGAGGACGGGTTGCTGATCCTGATATGTACACATACATACGATGGGATCGTCTGGCGCCCCAGGGGTCGGTGGCCGGTTTGGGATCTGGGGGATGGTTTCAGATCTCTAGGGATGTATGGGGGTGTATGTATGTAGCACATACGTAGGCATGGATGGGTATGGAGATACAGAGTATTCCTCGAGAGGAAATCGTTGAGATGTACTCGACAAACCTTCTTGGCCCCCTTCCCCCTTCCCCCTCACCCTCCGCCTGCCCGGCCTTGCCCAGTCCTCGAGGCCGACGATGACCGGAGCCCAGCGAGAGGGGGCAGGCGCACCCCCCCAACCGACTGATCACTTGGCACCCCTACTGGGCTCGATGGGGTGTGGGTGTGTGTTTGGGAATGTGTAGCGAGAGATGGATGTACCTACAAGATGTATGTATGTATGTATGTATGTGCATTCATCCCTAGCCATCCTCATCATTTCCCCCCACTCCAGTCTCCGGCTCGTTCTCGGTTCCAACTTGCAGCGCTTGATGACGACGACCGATGAAGGCCGTCAAGGCCTGCAGGGGTGTTGTTTGGTCGTTCGGTTGCTCGCCCGCCCGCTCGCCCGCCCGCCCGCTCGTCCGCTGGCTGGGCTGGGCTGGGCTGGGCTGGGTTGGATGTCGTCGACTACAGTCTCGCCTCCCCCCCCCCCCCCCCCAGCTGACGACGACGACGACTATCTCATGATGCGATGCTCCCCCTGGCTGGCTGCCCCTCCCCTGCTCTGAGTCTGGCCTGACGTCGTCCGACCAGCTACGAACTTGACTCTCTCTGTTCCTCCAGGAGGCCATGATGTCCACTCCCAACTCGCGTTTGAGCTCTCAACCACCGAGTCCAACCAGTCATCGTCATCATCCATCATCCCAACATGCTGACCTCGATGGATTGTATACTCCCCTCTTCTCATCCTCCGCAACCTTCAACCTATCCTACTCCTCCTCCTCTACCCTACATCCCAGTCATCTCGATCAACTCTCCCAATCCATTCGATCCATCTCACTCGACCTCTCCCGCCATCATCAATCAAGCCCCCCATCCTCCAGTCGACCTCCATCCCAACATCCAAAGCCGACGCCCACCACCATCCCACGTCCACTCTCCGATCCCAACTCACTCGACCGATCCGATTCCGATAGTACTTCCACCAGCCATCATCCCCAATCCTCCGTCTGCACCACTTCCATCGACCGACGATCCGATAACCTCTTCCTCGAACGAGAACCACCGCAACCAGAACCAGAACCAGGATCACAACCAGAACTACGATCAGAACCAGAACTACGATCAGAACCAGAACCAGAACCACAACTACAATCTACTCCCGCTCGTCGTCCTTCCCAGCATCATCATCATCAGCAGCAGAAGCCTTCACGATCCTCTCAAGAGATCCTCAATGATATCGTCACCTTATCCCTCAGCGCCAGGATTACCGAACTGGCCATGTCGATCCAGGAAGTCGCCCTGGCTCTCTTCGAAGTCCAGGTATGTCTCAACCCAGAGTCCCTGCCGATCCTTTGATCATTCTCACTCATTCGTCATACTCTCTCACTCTTACCCTCAGGAATTACGTCATTCTAGTGCCTCCAATACCCTCCCATCCAACTCATCCCCCGATCATTCTTCCACCGGCGCATCCGATCGGCCCAGTGGCTCGGCTCTCACTCAAGTCGATAAGGCTCTCATGAAACTCGAGAAGAAGGTAGAATCAACCGCTCACGAGGTCGTCGGACTCGATCAACTCATTCGTCCCTATAGGACCCTCGATGGCCCCAACTTGGATCAAGCCAAACTCCTCAACGATAAGTTTGATACCATCCTCGAAGATTGGGAGCGAATCCAACGTGATACCGAACTACTCAAGGATGAACTCAAGGAGGATAAATGGCTCGTCGTCTTCAGAGCCGTCAGCGGTCAGGCTGAAGAGATGATGGAAAGTCTCGAAAAGGTCCTCAGTGTCTCCGAAGAGTTCATTCGTGAGACCAACCGTCGGCTCCGTCGAAGGAGTAGTCCACCCTCTCATCACTCACCCGGTAGTAGCTCGAGACTCGAAGCCAGTCGTGACTCGCTCGGTTCTTCTTCCTCCGGTTCGGATCGTCCGGAGACCGAAGAACTCTGGAAATCTTACAACAGCCTGCTCAAAAACTTTCATGCCAAGAATAAGCATTACGTGAGCAATCCACGAGTTCTTCTTCCTCGAGCGGACTTGTCTTCAAGCCCCTCTCACTTTAAAACTCGCTCGATCGGTTGACTTGTCACATTCTAATTCCTAGGTCCCCTCCTGCGAACGAGTCCTTGGAATCCTCTCAAAAGGTATTAAGAGCCGTAGTACTAAAAACGGTGAAGTACTTCGTCGCTACGCCGACATGAACGATCGATTCGGTCACATCCGCGAAAAGATTAACAAGGTAGGGCTTGACCTCATCGGGATCGAGAAGTTACTCCAACAAGCCTGTGCTATCTTCTCAGACTCGGCATCACCTCCCGATGGTTCGATTCAACAACCACATCATGAACTCACCTTCCTACAACCTCCTCCTAATCTTCATACTCCCAATCAAAGTCCTTCACCGGGTACCTCCATTCAAAGCCCTTCGCCGGGTACCTCCAAAACTCGGAAAGCCTTCTCATCCCTGTCGACTCAGTCCATCTCCCCCTTCAAGAAGATCGCCTCAAAGTTCACTTCCTCCTCGACTCCATCCATCTCCAGTCAACGTTCCAGTATCTGTTCAGCCACTCAAACTCCTCCTTCGGTTTCGGTCAATGGTTTAGCCCCTAACTCTAATTCCAACGGCTTACATCATCGTCCGCTGAGATCGTTTCGTAGTACCCTTAACCAGGGTTACGCTTCGATCACTCGCTTGACTAAACCGACCGGTAATCTGACCCCCAGTAGTCTACCTGTAGAACCTAGGCGTGCACCCAGTACACTTCCTGAACCTATAATCCGCTCAAGACCTGCGACCCGCCAAATAAATCATCAACACACCTCAAGTTATGAAAAGCCTCGTTGGAACATTTCTCTCAAACGGATCGAGGATACCCCCCCATCGATGCACTCTTCTAACCTGAACAAGTCCCGCAGATTGACGACCAATCAAACCCTTGCCAGATCCTACTCTGGTGCGCTAGCACGCGCCGCTACCCCTTGCTTGAATAATGGTAATCACCACCCCCACGCTGGCCATCATCCGCAACTCAAGAACGGTGCATTTGGTCACGATAGACCCGGATCGGCGGCTGGGCGGAGTGAGGCCTCGTGTACGACGACGCTTTCGATGCCCATCTACCGCTCTCGACCCCCTTCACGGCATTCGAGAATTCCGGCGCCCGTGTGGGATCCGACGATGCAATCGAAACGGAACCCGAGTCGAGGATCGCTCGAAGCTCAAGATATAAGTCGACCGTATTCTAGGGGTTGTGCTACCCCGAGTGGAAGGCATCTCCTTCGACCGTCGACTTCACCTTCGAATAAGAGTATCGGATTGCTCAGTCCGACGGAGAGTGATATTGCGACAATGCCGGTGCTTAGATCTAAAGCATCGACTGGTCGTTTGAACCCTCGACGGTTATCACAAGGATCGATGAATGGCAAGAAGTCGATCATCGGTGGGTGTGGGATGGAAGGAGTTGACGAGCTGGAGAGCTTGTTCGAACAGTATGAATCCGAGGAACCGAACCCATCGGATCCGTTGGATATGATGATCCATCAAAAGTGTCGGGAACAGATCTCGAAGGTCATACTGAGGAGGATCGATTCACCGCTCTCACGAAACCCGGAGAAGGCCAAGTTGGCCGGGGCTGGGATTGGAGATCAGGCTCGATACAGTTTTTGGTTTATCGGGATCGGTCGAGCCCAGGAGGAGAAATCGGTGATGTGTAAACTGGTTGAATCTAAACGGATTGTGCTCAATCATCATCAAGCCCCCCAACTCGCCAAATCATCCTCCCACCACGCTCCTCTTCACGTCCAGGGTGAATTGAAGGTCTTGGTCAGGACTCGATCCGGATGGAGAGATCTAGACCTCTACTTATTGGACTGTCAACAACAACATCAGCAGCATTCGTAGTCTTCTTCTTCTTCTTCTTTTTTTTTTTTGCTTCTTATGCTCACTCTCTCCTGTGGATCTTGTTCCATTTCCCTTTCACTCAACCAATCTATCTACCCTCTCGGGCTCATGATCGAGCGGGATTGGATGATGGACTTTGAAGAATCTTGAGATCGTTTATGGTTCAAACTTTTTTTTATTTTTTATACATATAATTTGTTTTTTATTTTTCTGTTTTCTTCTCCCTCTCCCTCCCTCTCTCTCTCTCTCTCTCATTCCCTTGGGTGTCCTCGTCGTTTCTGGAACTTGAGGCTGAGGTTTTGCATCAATACACACACTCTCATCTCCTCACTTTTTCTTTGTTGTTGTTGTTAATGTTGTTTTAGTCCCGAGTCATCCATCCTAATCGTCTGATCCCGTTCTCTCTCCCTTCTCTCTCTCCCTCTTGCCCCACTTCTCTTCCCTTATCTATCGATTTGAATTTGATGATGGTTTTGGAACGATGATGTCACGTTACACGTGTGAGTGAGTGAGTGAGTGAGTGAGTGAGTGAGTGATTCTACCTAACTTTCTTACCCTCCTTTTCCCACCGATCCTTCTTCTTTCTTTCTTCTTTGGAGACTTTTCTCGCTCGTGCTTGTAACCTATCGAGTCCGGATCGATCCTCCCCCGTCCTCGGCCTTTGATCGATCACCTTCGTGGCGTCCTCTCTGCACACCCAGCCCTCCCTGTCAGGTCGTCAGTGGGCTACTTTACTGTTCAGAGGGCACTGACAGACCGTCAAGTGAATCCATAAGAAAACGAAGAGTGAGAGAGGATGGTGAATAAAACCCTGTTTTTATTATACTTTATTTAATTTAATTTAATTTAATTTAATTTTTTTTTTTAGAAATCGATTGATGATCGGGATGATACGAGAGGGAATGATTTTAAACTAAGGCGTTAGGATGACTTGCGTCCCATCCCATTCTGTTGAGAGGAGTAGAGAATCTTGAGATAAGAACATAAGAAAAAAAAAAAAAAAAAAGATGAAAAAATGAAAATGAAACAAAAAAAAAAAAAAAAACCCCCCGATCGATCGATCGATCGATTAGTGTTCTTGAGTGTTGTAGGATTAGAGCTGTGGTGCCAAATTAGGTTGGTGGGCTGGCGGGTTGGGAGCAGGGATGTCACCCACCCACTGTGGTACCACCGAACGGTGTCTGGGTGCTTGAGGAGGAAGTACAAGTGCCCTCGAGTGTATGTACTAGTACGTCTTTACGGTGGCTGAACAAAGAGCGTGGGACTGTTTGTCAAAGCGACTACCACCCGGGTACTTGAAATAGAGTAGATGAAACCCCGGGGTGTTGCGTTGCGATCTTGATGTTGATCATCCCCCATCTTCAGACTCCCACTCCATCCGACCCATCGTCACTTCACCACCGACTCGGTTTTTTGGGTTTTGATGTCAGACTACTCGATCGATCCAAAAAAAAAAAAAAACAAGGATGGTCAGTGATTTTTTTTTTTTGAAATCTTATTCTTCATATTTAATTCTGATTCATGTTTTTTTTTTTTTTTTTGATATTTTTTTTTTTTGATATTTTTAGTCTTCTTCAGGAAATTGGTTATTTCAGAAGATCAATCAAATTGGTCCAACCATTGGAAGAGGGTACGATTGCAATGGTCCAAATCCATTTTAGAGTGATTTCAATCAACCTGACTCAAATTTAACCTTGGATCAATATAACCTCAAGCATCTCAAGGCATCTAAAAGTAGACAAAAATACCAGAGAACTTGAAAGGCATCAACAACACAAATCCATCAAAAGCTTGGATGAGCATTTTTCATGGGTTTCTGTGACTTCCAACCTACCTCTCTCAAGATTATCACTACCAGCTCACCAAGGCATACAAAATTTCAAGATTGATCAAAATCGGTTTTAATTATTTTTAGAAACCCTCAACATTAATGTTTCTTTCATTTAAACAATTCCTTTTGATCCTCTCTAACATCCCTATAAAGAAGAAAAAAAAATTCAACCGTACAGAATTTTTCAATTTTTTTTTCCCCCCCTCCTGCATGTTTTTTTTTTTTTTTTTTTTTTTTTTTTTTTTTTTTTTTTTTTTTTTTTTGAAAATTATGGTTTGATATTTTTCAAAAAATTTCATTTGTTGTATTATTGAAGTCCAGATGCTGAAACAAAATATATAATCCCTTGAAAAAAATGTAAGTTCATACCTTTTTTTGAACCATTGATTGATCTTGAAACATATCCCTGAAAATAAACCGACTATTTTTGGTCAATCTGTCCCATTATTTCTGTCTATCCACTGTACATACTTTGGGAGGCCAAATTCAACCCACTGTTGAGAGATGCTCAAGGGTGCGGGCAACTCCAATCCTGGAGTTCTGTTTGCACAACCTTGATCAACAATCAAACGTTGACCACATTTTGTTTTTGGCTTCATGACCATTTTTGATGTGGTCTATCCAATCAGATGAGTCTCTTTTTCTCTTCTAATCAATTTTGGTTTCAATTCATTTTTTTTTTGTTTGTGCTGATTTTATGGTCATCTGACCTGTTTTTATTCTTTCAGTCCAAATTTTTTAATAGATCCATGTCAAACGAGGCAAAGAAGAAGAAGGAATTGTTGAATGAGGTCAAGGCAAGAATTTTAGGGATTTACAAAGGTCAAATGACCAGAAAAAAGATCAGCTAGTATTTAAACATCAACCGTTACACCATCTTCAGCATCATTAAACATTACAACAAACAAGGGATGGTGGACAATCTAAAACAATCAGGTCAACCAACCAAATTG